>JAWNLP010000222.1:3375000-3975000 GCA_035042265.1 Drosophila imparisetae | reverse complement strand
CGCAGCAGCAGCAATAGCAGCGCAGCAGCAGAGTCAGAGGCCGATCTGACGTGAAAGAAAAACGACGCATGCAGAACAGAAAATGCCTCAGCCGTGTTGATTAATTAGCAAAAAGAGTTCCATTGCAAAAGTAAGCCGCAATAATGTAAGGAAATCACAACTTTCCACACTTTTATCATATTTTCTACATGCATTTTGCGCTAACAGGCGACACAAGTAAGTGTGTGCGTGTGTGTGAGTGCCTTTTGTGCGGGTGTGAAAGAGCACGCAGCATAGCTGTCTGTCTATGTAACTGCCGTCGTCGGTGTACGTCTATATATATACATATATATATGCATAAGTATACGTATATATGTGTGTGTGCATTTGTCTGTGCAATGTGCAAGCAAAACAATTACAATTTTATAGAACGAAGACTGCTCAAGTGTGGTAAACGTTGTAGATTATGTAAAAAAAGAAGAGAATTCGCTGTTTCAAATTGCAAGCAATATCGCTGTCAAAAAAAAAAAACAACAAGCACAACAACAACAGCAGCAACAACAAAAACATTGGCTGTTAACAGCGACGTCGCAGTCGATGACGACGTCGACGCGTCGTGCGATTTGCTTTTTGTATGTGTTTGTCCGCACCCAAAAAAAAGAAAATAAAATATAAAAAAAATAGATCCAAGCAAATAATCAAAATTTTAATCAAGTATTTCATCGGAAAATTGAGACACATGCACCAAAGAACAAAAAGCCATCAAATTAAAATAAGGAACGGCAAACAAAGCTGCATTAAACGCTGCTTTTAAGCTTTAAACGGAAAAGCGAAGAGTGAAGAGACAAAAAGACGGGTCGAATGCAAAACAACCGACACCGCACACACACACATGCATTCGCTTATTTATACATATACGCATGTGTGTATGACCGAGACATGGCTGACAGTCTATGTGTGTGTTTATGTGTATATGAAAAAATAGGCGTGTTACCGATTCGCTATTAACCAAAAAAAAAGTCCAAACAAATCAAACACATAGTTTAAACAATTAGCACGATTCTAAAAGCCTTAACGAATCGTTTCATTCAAACAAATCGCATGATTTTTGCCGAAACAGTGACAAGAAAATAATACTAAGTGCTGCAACCCTTCTTTTTTTTTTTGTTGGTCTGCATGCGGCGCTGTGCAGTGAATTAATACCGCTGATACTTACATATCCATGTCCATTATGAATTAGCCAGCTTCCATATAAATATATCTGTGTGTGTATATGACAGATACGCACGTGTGTTGCTCTCTCTCTCTCTCGGTCTGTTCACCTTGCGTCTAATCTAGAACATATGTGTAATTTGAATTAGGAAGAATGTCGGATTATGTTATATTATTATGTTAGGTGCGAAAACTCTCTCTTCGGCATTTCAATTAAAAAATGCTGAATGATGCACCGTTATTTGCTCAAATCTGAGTGCCAAAAATATAGAAATATAAATAACATACATTTGATAAGCGGCTTCTTGTCGCATAACAAACTGAATGAGATATGAGTGTGCGGATATGCGTGTAAGTGTGTGTGTGTGTTGAGTGCTTACGTCTGTATATATGAAGCAGGCGCTAAATGAACGAAGAACGAGTGTGTGAATCACTTGATCGATTTGAATGCGGCAAAAGAACTTGGAGACTCCTTTTATCACGCACAGACACATACACACATAGCTTATATACTAATATAGTTTTGTGCTCTCCCACACACATTCACACATACACACATACATATGTATATGTAACTTTCAATTAATTTCGTTTGCAGAAGAGTGTGCAGCAAGCAGAAGGAAGCGGAGATTACAATTAAAAACATCAACAACAACAAATCCAAAGCAAGAAAAGCAAAGAAAAGAAAAAAGAAACGAGTTGTCAGCTCTACTCAGAGAGAGAGAGAGAGAGTTGTTGGTGTGTGTGTTTGTGGGCATAACATGAATAACAGAGATGCCTTCGGCACGTCCTGGTAGTCTCAAAGATCCGGAAATAGCCGATCTATTTAACAAGCATGATCCGGAAAAGATCTTTGAGGATTTGCGTGAAATTGGCCATGGGTCGTTCGGTGCCGTCTACTATGCCCGCTGCAATCTCAACAAGGAGATTGTCGCAATCAAGAAGATGTCCTACACGGGCAAGCAGAGCCAAGACAAATGGCAGGACATACTCAAGGAGATACGGTAATTATATTTGTCCTATATTATTATTATTATTGTTATTAATATTGTTATTGTTATTCAATTATTCACTTGCAGCTTTCTATGTCAATTGAATAACCCAAACACAATTGAATACAAGGGCTGCTATCTGCGAGAGTCGACGGCGTGGCTGGTGATGGAGTATTGCGTGGGGTCCGCCTCGGACATCATTGAGGTGCACAAGAAGCCGCTGCACGAGGACGAGATCGCTGCTATCTGTTTGGGCGTACTGAGCGGATTGAGTTATTTGCACTCGCTCGGTCGCATCCATCGGGACATTAAGGCCGGCAATATACTGCTCACCGATATGGGCGTGGTGAAATTGGCCGATTTTGGCAGTGCAGCGATCAAGTGTCCGGCGAATAGCTTTGTGGGCACACCGTATTGGATGGCGCCCGAGGTCATCTTGGCCATGGACGAGGGCCAGTACGATGGCAAAGTGGATGTCTGGTCTCTGGGCATCACCTGCATTGAGCTCGCCGAGCGTAAGCCCCCATACTTCAATATGAATGCCATGTCCGCACTTTATCACATTGCCCAGAACGAGTCGCCCACGTTGCCGGTAATTATCGAACGATCGATAATTATCGATTGACCCTTTTATATATTGAGATATTCATTATGTAATAATTTGTTGTTTGGCTTTGCTTTGGCAGAAAAATGACTGGTCGGACACGTTTTGCAATTTCGTGGAGCTCTGCCTGAAAAAGATGCCCGCGGAGCGACCCTCATCGGCCAAACTGCTGCAGCACTCGTATGTGACGCGTCCGCGCTCCGAGACGGTGCTGCTGGAACTGATCGCGCGCACAAAGTCGGCGGTGCGCGAACTGGACAACCTCAACTATCGCAAAATGAAGAAGATACTTATGGTGGACACATGCGAAACGGAAAGCGCCATTGGCGATACCGATGACCAGCAGGACGATCATGCCGGCGGCGATAGCAGCAAGAGCAATAGTATTACTTCCGAACACTCCATACACTCCGTGGGTGTATCGGCGGCCAGTAGTCAGGTGAATTTACAGATTGGAGATGACTTATTCACCTCAACACTTCTGATTCGTTTCTGATTCGCAGAGCTCCTCGTCGAATTCGATACCTGCGACCGCGGCGCAGAATCACCACCATATCGGGGCGCATTATCATCAGCAGGTGGCCGCTGTTGCAGCCGCCATGCACCATCAGCTGGAGCTGCAGAAGCAGCATCTCAACTGGTCAACTGTACCCCAGCAGCAGCAGCAACAGCAACAACAACTGCAGCAACAACAACAGCAGCAGAACTCATCATCTGGTGCTGGATGTGGCGCTGTATCGCGCAACTCGTCGCGTCATCGCAATCTGCCGCCGTTGCCAAACATAATGCACTCCATGAATAACAATGTGACGCCCACGAATTCGGCTTCGGTGGTGCCGGCGCCAGCGCCTCCGCTATCGGTGATGCCGCACCTGGGTGTCTCTCTGGGCGCAGGAGGCGGAGGCGGTGCTGCTGGTGGTGTTGGAGGTGGTGGTGGTGGTGGCAGCACCGGTGGCTCACCGGCTGGCGGTGACCATCGCATGCCCGGAATTCAACCACGTTATCTGGCGACACCGGCCGCACAGCAGGCTGTTTATGCGGCCACCTCGGCATCCTCGCAGCAGGCCATCTCCAATGCGGTCAACGACCATGGGCCCAACAATTTCGCCACCATCCGAACAACAAGCATTGTCACTAAGCAGCAGAAGGAGCATATGCAGGTGTGTACAATACACATATACATACATACATATTCAGATATATATATATATACATACACGACACCAACAACAAAAACTCATTATGATGAGCGCGCGCGTGTGTGTGTGAGTGTGTGTGTAGTTGTGGTAGTTATAGTTGTACTAGTTGAAATGGATAGGGTTGCTACGTGTCATTCACATTAAACGATCGGCTGAATTATCGAAGCCTTATCGATAAATGATGGCTTTTTATAACTCTCACCTCACTTCTCAGTCATTTCACTCATATCGTTGTGGGCTTTACTGTATGTGTATGTGTGTTTGTGTGGTGGATTATTTCACCATGTTTGCGTCCTGTCAGCAATACTCCCCATTGTGTCATAGTTCCCCCCTCTCCCCTCCACACAGTCACAGCTGTCATTTCCTGCCTGTCGCTCTCTCGTTCTCCAAATCGATCGTTTTCGTTCTAACTTTTGCTCTCTCTTCTCTCTTTCTCCCTCTCTGTGTACAACATTTGTTTGTTGCTATTGTTGTTTATTGTTTGTATTTCTACTCTCCAACAAATAACAAATAGGCGCGCTATAACTTCTGTTCCCAACTGTGCGGCGGCTGTTGTACTTGCTTCTGCTGCGGCAGAGGCAGCGAGCCGGATGCGGATGACTTCTTCGCTGGCCACGATGACGGCTTCTTCCACAAGGCTAAAAATAGTAGCAGTCCAAAGCAATGCCAAACTTTAAATCATTGTCCCTGTGTGATCTCTTAAAATAACTAAATACGAAAACAAAAAAACAAAAACAAAAAAATAGTACATTACATAAATATATGTGTGTGTATTTATTAATGTATGTGCGTGTCCTGTGCGTTTGGGTCAAGTCCATGACAATAAATATATATATATATATATATATATCAATAAATATATAAGATAATTAATGCAACGAACGAAAGACTTATTTGCAAATTGAGTGCATCCACAACAAACAGTAAAAAAGCACACACAGTCACACACACACACACAATTATCATTAGAGCAGCGATCTCACACTTTCTCACTCACACTCGCACCACTTTGCTCAAATTGTTTTCTGTGCTGCTATTCCTTCTTCCTTATTTGCTTGCTACACTTCACTCCACTCTTAACTTTACTTCACTCCCACAATCTGCACCTGTCCTGCTCTTGCCCTCCCCACCGCCCTCTCTCTCTCTTTCCCTGTCTCTCTTTGTTGCTTGACATTTGACATCTGACAGCAGCGGCGAGTGCAGAACAGAAGCCGGCATTTTATCTTTATCTTTTGCTTTATAACGCTGCCTGTTTTTTTCTTCCTTGTTTTCATTGTTAAAGTTTTAGTATTAGGTTTGAATGTTTTATTTGTTTTTATTTCATTGCATTCATTTGCCTAGCAGTGCCGGCTGTTTTCAATAAGTATGATTTTTCCTTGCTTCAATTTTGCTCATTTTGAGGTTAAGAACGAATGGGAGCTTAATAGAATTGTTGTAAGTCATAATAATTGATGTTGTTGTTGTTGCTCTTATTGCTGTTTCTGCTGTAGCACCTCATACACACAGACACGTAGCTAAAATGCGCTTTTGTTTTCCATGTACAATATTTGTGTGTTTTGCCTGCTAATTTGTGAAAATGCAGGAGGAGATGCACGAACAAATGTCCGGCTACAAGCGGATGCGGCGGGAGCACCAGGCGACGCTGCTGAAGCTCGAGGAGAAGTGCAAAGTGGAAATGGAGACGCACAAGTCGGCGCTGGACAAGGAGTATGATAATCTGCTGCATAACTTTACCAGAGAACTGGAGCGCCTCGAGGTAAGCCTGTGGATTGAAAACAGAAAGATCAACACTGATACACATTTTTCATATTGCAGGCCAAGCATCAGCAGGATGTGGAGCGGCGCTCGAAGCAGACAACAACGGCCGAGAAGAAACTACAGAAAGAGATTACGCTGAAGCAGGAGGGCGATCGTAAGGTGTTCGATTTGAATCGCAAAAAGGAATACAAAGCGAACAAGGAGCGCTGGAAACGCGAACTCTCAATGGATGAGTCAACGCCAAAGCGACAGCGTGATTTAACCTTGCAATCGCAAAAGGATAATCTGAAACAGCACGAGGCACAGGAGGAGCAACGCATGCTGCAGGCACAGAAGCAATACATTGAGCTAGAGATGCGTAAATTCAAGCGAAGACGCATGACGCATCAGCACGATCTGGAGGATCATCTGTTGCGTGATGTGAGTTGCACCCAAAAATTATCCAAATTAAATGTAATTAATTGAATTAAAACACTCGATTTGCCGCCAATACAGGAGCTGAGCAAGAAGCAACAGCAGCTGGAACAGGCCCACGCCATGCTGTTAAAACACCACGAAAAGACACAGGAGCTGGAGTATCGCCAGCAGAAGAGCGTGCATCAATTGCGCGAGGAACAGGTGAGTGGCGGCGCCATCAACTGCTATATAATATGTGCTTCACTCAGCTTATTAACCTCTCACTGCCACAGATAAACAAGCAGCACGACACGGAGTTCCACAATCAAGAAGACTACATGGATCGCATCAAAAAGGACCTGCAGCGCAAGCATGCCCTCGAGCTAAGACAACAGCCCAAGAGCCTGAAGGTAAGCGACGAACGATCGGCTTTGATTTAGAACCCATCATCCACTGGAAATGAATTAAAATTGTAATTGAAATTCGAATATCGGCATTTTCAGCAAAAGGAGCTGCTGATACGCAAACAGTTTCGCGAGACGTGCAAAACGCAAACGAAACAATATAAGCGCTACAAGGCGCAAGTGTTGCAAACGACGCCCAAAGAGCAACAGAAGGAGGTCATCAAGCAGCTCAAGGAGGAGAAGCATCGGAAGCTCACGCTGCTGGGTGAACAGGTGAGTGTGAATCTACATAGATATTGATGTAGATATAGATATACTATTTATATCATTATCCATATCGATTTTGAATTTGATTTGCAGTATGAGCAAAGCATTGCCGACATGTTCCAAAGTCAAAGTTATAAACTGGACGAGAGTCAAGTGATCGAGTGCCAACGTACCAATGAGCAATTGGAATACGAACTGGATATGCTCAAAGCCTATCAGAACAAGAACAAGAAGCAGGCGCAGGAGCAGCGTGATCGGGAGCGTCGCGAGCTCGAGAGTCGCGTCAGTGTACGGCGCAATTTATTGGAGAATAAGGTTAATATTCTATCACAGTTGATATTATTATTTTGGTAGTATCTTACAACAATATATCGTACATCTCCACATTTAGATGGATGCCGAACTGCAGCAATTTAATCTGGAACGTGCCGAACGTTTACGCATGAAACACGAGAAACATGCTAAAGAATTGGAAGCTTTTGATAATGAATCGATAGCCTTAGGTTTCAGGTATGAATCACTCACACAAACACCTATTTTAATTATATATATTATATATATAAATATATATATGTACTTGCATATATTACAGCACTTTATCACTAACGGAGGTATCACGCGAAACCTACCCAGATGAGGAGGGCAGTTTGTCTGGATCCATGATTAGTTTAGCGCATAGCAATAGTTCAACAAGTTTTCCGGCTGGTTCCCTATAGCATAGGCAACAACACCAAGAGCAACAGCAACCATATAGTAATATGAACTATTATAATTTTAATGGAAATTTTAAAACAAACATTACAACACCAACAACAGCAGCGGCAAACAGATCCCGACACAAGCAACTTTAACAACAATTACAATTAATAATGAAATACAAAGACACTCGCTGTTTTTGTAGCAGCATTCATAACTTAATGAACAATCAAATTTGAATTAACGAATGGCAAAACTTAAAAAAAAAAAACACTCACGCATAAACATTTTTTAATCTTTTCAAACCATAACAAGAGAAAGCTGCAATCATTTTATATTAAAACGTACTCAATTCAAGCAAACAACACCGACTAATAAATTAACTGAACGCGATTGACTACAAAAACAAACAACATGAAAAGAAACATAAACGTAATAAATAATAAATACAACTATATAATGCAAGCAAAAAAACAAAAAAGGCAGCATAAATACATAATTTGAATGTAAGCATAAAACAATATCATTCTAATAACAAAAACAACAATAACAACCAACAACAACAAACAGACAACCGCAAGCAACATCAAAATTATCGATGTATATCGCCAACTATACATATACATGTGTATATGTATGCAAATGTTTAAGTTTTATTTTGAAATTTTGATATTATTACATAATAATTTAATTGATTCCTTTGTTATCGAAAGCGAATTGCAAAATTGCGTAAATGTGTAAATGCTCGCAATTCGATCAAGAAACGACAAACAAACAAAGAAAGAAAAAAACCGTCGAGAAGAGACAACATCAGTATGAAAAAGGACCTCTTTATAAAGATGTGGACAACTCCAGAGCCCCTGCGTAGAGGTGGACGAGATGCAGTCTTCATACACGAGCTCGTGTATCAGAGATAGAGAAAAAGATCGAAGCTCACCATTGAGTATGACTTCCCACTGCTAAATCAGTCAATAAAGTAAGCAAAAGAGAGCGAGAGAGAGAGGGAGAGAAAGAGAGAGAGAGCGAGAAGCAAGCAACTCTCTCCTGCCATGCCCAGGAGAAACAAGCAGCTAGCAGATTGATTGAGCAATTGCTTGGAGCCATTTTTGCATGTTGTTGAATTCGAAATTTTCTTTTTCGTTATGTTTTCCTTCGGACTTGCTATATAAAACAAATATAAAAACACACAATATAAATAATAAAATAGTAAACAAAAAGCAAAAAAAAAAAAAAAAAAACCAACAACTAAAAGTAAGCCTATTATAGACTTAATTAATGCAAATTGCAAAATGCTTAGTCAAAAACAATAAAAATTGTATAGAAAATTAAATGCATATGAATGTTTAATTAATTACAATTTATGTTTATCTGAGAAGTTCTTTTTTTTGTTGTAAACATACAAATAAATATACACCCAAACACAGCCACACACACACACACACACCGATGATCACCGATCACAAGCCCCAATCTTAACATATAACATTTAACATTTGTAGAAATGCAATTTTTATTAAACAAAATGATAACAACAAAAAAAAAAGGAAAAGCTGAAGAAAAACAACAAATACAAAACAAAAAAACATTTTTCCGTTAGCAATTAATTAATAAAGACAAGAGCGAATGGGATAAGTGCATAGATATGGAAAAAAGAAAAAAAAAACTCGTAATATAATATGATATGCGATATGAGTATATGATAATGATCATGATCATGAATGTGTATTAGTATTATTCTAGTGCATAACTAGTTACTTTTGCATGGGGATCTATTAAGGAAATAACAACATAAAACCGAAATTAACAAATGCAAAGAAATAACTTTATAAACATATTTAGGCAGAGAAGGCATTAGAGAGAGATAGAGAGAGAGAGAGGGGGAGAGCGAGACAGATAGATAACAATAGAGAAGCGCTTTGGGAAGTGGGAAACAGAGAACACAGAACATACATATGTAATATTTTTTATGTTTATAAAATTGTTTTTTTTTTTATTATTATTATTATTAAATTGTATTTTTGAAGAGGAAAACGAATAACAATTAAATTGATACACGTCAATAAAATAAAACATAAAAAAAAACAAACAATATATACATTTATAAGCATTTTTATTACACTACTCAAGATGTGAAGAGAACTGAACAACAATAAAATAATGAAAACGAATCTTTGCAGACATTATTTTAGTCTGATCAAATTGAAACTTTCAGAAATTAGCGAATCTTTCTCATGCTTGTAAACATAGGATTTTGAAAAATCCTATTAAATTGGACATACTATTTGAAATACGTACATGTATATAGCAAATAATATTTGTAACTTTTTACTAAAATGTTTTCATATACCCTTCATTTTCAAGCTTTACTTACGTTTAAAATGTAACAAAGTCGTTCCCCTCTCAGCAGGTTGGCCTTAAATTGAGACTACAGTTGGTTTATTGAACTCAATAATGCTGTATTAGGTTATTTATACACACCGATGTACTATATAATTGATCCAAAACTATAGACTATATATGCTGTGTGATGTGGCAACAATGGGCGCAGCATTCCGCAACCACTTAAAATGAATTGTGTTTATAGCAATCCATTTTTGGTGTTTGCGGCATGTTGCATCGACTGTTGCCCCCTTGCAGTTTTATCTGGGTATACAAGATTTGAACTATACCTAGTAAGTATGTTATACATATATAGGTCAAAGATTGTGCCATGGATATAAAGTTTTGACTTGTTCTTTTGTAGTTTTATAGTGCAATCTGTGTATTTAGCTAGATTTATATGTACACAGGTACAAAGTATATATATATATATATAATGATATAATGATATATATATATATATATATATATATATGCCTAAACACATAAGGAATTTTAAAAGCTTTTGCACTTACAAACTGTACATATATATAATAAATATATGTGGGTATACATAAATATAATTATATGCCGGCATATATAAATGTGTAGATATATATATACTTAGGGGTTTACGAAACACACACACGTGTGTATGTTTGCTTCTTGTGTGTGTGTGTGTGTGTTTAAATGGTACACTCTGAATTCGCATTGTTTTACATAGGTATTTGTTTATATAATTATTCATTTGCTTATTCTGGTTGCTGATACGATCTAAAGCCAGTGCTGCGCTTCTGCTCGATGCGGAACAGTAGGGGTCAGGGCCTCTGGAGAGAGGCGGCGTTGCGTCCGCGCGTCAAGCCGCACGCTTTGCATAAATAGTGTGCCTCCCAGCGGCTTAGGCGATGGCTTCACAAGCTCGTCAGGCTGTCGAGGAATGTGTGTTTGTTGATCACTTTCGTCGTCGCAATTAAGAACTCCACATTGTTGTCCTCCTGTGCGGCGAGGAAGCGCAACGCTGCGATCTCGGCGAACGTGCATCCGCCAACAAACATGACGAGCACAACGCGTCGTGCGTGCATCAGTGATGCCTCGCTGGGCGTAGCACCGACCACCGGCCGCCCACCGATCCCAATCAACTGCACCTGAAAGTCCTCGAATGTTGGGCCGGGTAAATTGTTGATTTGGCTCTTGAGCGTCTGCCAGCCGAGTGGCTTCAACGAGTGTTCGACGAGCCGTGCTGTCAGCGGTGCATAAAAGCTGTGCACATAGCTAATGTCCCGTGGATTCACCTCAACGATGTCATCGACTGTCAGATGTAGGGTCTGTGGAAGGAAAGCAATCATTAATTACTTATGGTATAATTTGCACTCGTTGCTAGCTTTTAGGGTACTCTTTACTCGCTAGTTTGCACTCGTTTGTCGTTGGATTCATTATTCAGTTCTTACCTTCCGGAGCACGGCGTAAGCACGCGACTCGGTCTGTGTGCGCAGAAGTCCAGCTTTCTCTAGGTTGCTGATCCTTAGGAGCACCTCTACTCCATAAACCTGGGCCAGTTCACGCTTGTAATAGTTGAGGACACGCTCCTTCAGGCCAGATCCGGCCGCACACTGCAAACAGATCAGACGCAGCACGTTCCGCAGCTTGGCCCGGCATGCAATCTGGTCCTCAATGTAAGCGCTCGCCCTGTCAATGTCGGCACAGATCATGAACTCCTGCTCGGCGGCCAGATCATCGTTGAACGAGTGAACGTTCAGGTGTTCATCAATTAGACTGGCAATAGCCGTGTGCTCGGACGTTGCCTTCTTCTGCTCCATTAGCTGCGGCAGGCGATCCACAAAGCTCTTAATCTCTTGCACCGACTGTTCCTGCCGATTCACATTCATCTGCAACTGGATGTCCTTCACTTTGAGCGCCAACAGCATTCGCACCTCGTTGAAGTTCTTGTTGCGTAGCTCGGCATACAGCTGTTCGCCGGAATGCAGCATGATCTTCTTGCGATCTGTGTCGCCTAGCAGGCTCCGTTCCGGATCAACGCCACCACCGCCACCTGCCGCATCTCTGGTGCTGTCGCCACCGCTGGCAAAATACGATGGAAAATGCTCTGCTGGGAGGGTCAATTGATTTTGGCGAATGCCAAAGAACTCATCGATCAGGCCCTCGTAGGTGAGCTGAGTTGCCAGCGGTGTCAGAAGATCGATGCCTCGATCCAGCAGGATGAGCTGATCGATGGCGCCCTTGTCGCCATTGTACAGCGCCTTCTCATCGATGGCCAAATGTTTGGCATGATCCCAAACAAGTTGGGCCTGCACACCTTTGCCATAGATCTTGGGTATGCGACCGTAGAGTCGTTGCAGTTGCACTAGCCCAATGGCCGCTTGGTAAAGCGATGTGGTATCGCCATCGACGCATACATCGCGATATCCACTCGCTGTCTCCATGCTGACTAGGTCGGAGTCTAGCGGCAGAAAGTTCCACGCAAGCTCTTCGATGCGCCCAAATGCACCTATCACCTCCTTGTTCTCCAGCTTCTTGATGCACATGCACGAGCGGCGCGGCACGAAGACGATGTGAAACAGGCGGTCCGCCTGTGTGTTTGCCTTCACATGGTTTGCCAGGTGATCCATCAGCGAAGGCTGTGGCCGAATTAAATAGATTATGTTCTGCGACTCCTTGGGAAAGTGCTGTTCCGGTTTCAGGGATAGCAGCTTAATGCCCCGCTCTGCGAATATTTTCGGTTTCGCAATTAATCCCAACGGACCGATCATGCTGTCGTCCAGCACAATCAGCTTGGTGCCCTTGATGGACTCCAGCAGTTGCACCAGATCTCGACAGGACTGCTCCTGCAGCAGCTGCAAATTGACTCGATGACTACGCAAATATGGAAACATGACTAATCCTTGCCCGGCTCTCTTGCTAATTGCCTTTGTGTTTCGTTTGTAGTCGAGCGATCGTGCAGCCGCTGATGGCGTTCTCGGATCTTCGAACTCCCTTCGTCTTCTAATGCCTAGCTAGCTGTAGGTGGTATCTGCAACGCCCACAAGCCGCACTGCAGTTCGACAAAACAGCTGTTCTGAAACTGCGCAGTGAACAGTGCTTACACACCTTAACTTAAGCAAATTTTTTTAACATACAATTAATTTTACGAAAAATAAAAACAAAATATCAAATCACTTATGCCAAGTAAAATATCATCTACTGAATTTGCCATTTTTATTTGGTTCCATTCTGATAACATGTCTCGATTAATATGTTCGAATTGAAACTATATAAAAAGTGTTTACACACTTGCCAAAAGCAATCGATAACACATCTCAGTTGATTTAAAATGACACTTTAGTTAATTTTTAGCTGTCAAGAGCTTAAGCTGCAATCACAGTCAAAAAATAGATGGGATAAACAACCTGGTATTTATTTATTAACTATCATTTTAAATTATTATATTCTTCGGAAAACGATTAAAAACAAAAACAAGTATGAACAGTTATGTTTGGCACGCCGATGGATATTCGTTTTGAAGAAATGCTCATATTGAACAAATTTTAATTAGATATTTTCTAATTCTCTACAGGTTATATATTGTTTTAGATGACAAGTATGCATATACCTATCCCGATCCTTCAATATAAAACTAAACTGAACTACACATTAAATTAGTACAACTTAGTACTAGTTTATAATAGTTTACTTATGTTTACTTCTTAATGTTTCGTAATATTTTAGCATAGACATCATATTCAAACTAGCTCTTAAAATTCGATAAATTGTCTAAGCAACTCCATTTATCGATAGATGCTTAGTTTTGACAGTCACAGGTACGCAAATTTGTTGATCATCTCTACGAAATATACAACGACAATATACTAGCAATATTTAAGCGTGTAATAGAATTTGGGTCTGTTGTTTGCGACTCAGGCAATTAGCCGGAGCAGAGAGTGAAGCAATCGAAGAGTTTTCCATTTGTCATACTAATGGCATCCAAGGGTAATCATAATTTCCGAAATAACCGGGCAATGCAACAACCACAACGCTCAAATGTACGTGCCGCAATCGCACCGTACCGAAAGCCTTTCCGGCCCCAGGCACTGGCGCAGGCACCGAATCAAATCATGTACTCATCCAGCCAGATGCCCAGCGATCCGCTTTACATAGACTTCAATAACCCGACGCCAGCACCACCGACCAAATCCGCGACGCCAACCGGCAACTCTGGCTCTGCACCGGGCCAGGCAGATGGAGGCAAAAAGAAGCCTCTAAAAGGTAAGCAGGTCAAAGGCAACAAAAACCACCAGCAGCACCAGCAGCAGCATCCGCAAAACATGCAGTATGCGCCACAGATGCAGATGCAAATGCATGGCAACAATGGCTGGGCACCGCGGTTCCATCCGCCGAATGGCAAACGCTTTGATGAACCGATGCCGCTGCCGAACCGAGGCCGAATGGGTGGTGGTGCTGGAGGAGGACCATCGATGCGCTGTGGCGGTCGTCACATGATGGGTCCCATGGGTCCAGGACCCTGCCCAATGGGTCCACGTGGTGTCCTGGGTCCAAATGGTGGCGGTCCAATGCCGCCATACCCACCAATGCGTTTCCTAGCACCAATGCCGCCCATGCGCTGCCCAATGCCACCAATGGGTGGCCCACCGCCTCCGCCATTTATGGTTCGCAACGGACGTGGCGGTCCCAACCATCCGCCACTGCCACCGCCGCCGCTGATGGGACCGCACAGGATGGGACCACGAATGCCGCTACGGAGCATGCCACCAGGCTGCCCCGTCCCAGGACCCTATAGCATGGGCCACATGAACGGCAATATGAACGGCGGCAAAATCAAGAAGCCAAATCCCAAATTAATCAAGCAGGCGGTCAAAGGCAAGAGCTCGATCAAAACGCTCAAAAATTTGGTGAATCAGTATCCCATTGACAAGCCCTGGGTAAATGATGAAATTCGCGCCGTTCATGACACCAAGCTGGACATTGAGAATCGCCTAAAGGGCAACAAGGACGACGACCTCTTTGCCCAGTACAGAGTGCAGCGGGACAAATTCGTTTCCATGTATGAGGCGGCGCGCGAGACGTATCTAAAACAGGAGGCCGCCACGGTGATGGCTAAGGTAACGTTCAATATTTTATCCAGAAAATATAAATATATTGTTTTTCTTTCACTATACCGGCGGACAAGAAAAAAAGTTAAATTTCATTACAAATCTCGAATTTTTTCATGATAGCCAAACACAGAACACGCACAGACAAAACATTACATCCACACACACACACACACACACACGCGCGCGAACATCAGCCACAACAGATTTGCTTAGGTTTCAGTTTTGAGTTTTGAGTTTCAAACTCTTGTAATTGAGTTAACAAAGTGCTTTATTAGTTAGTTTGTAGGTCTATAGCAGTTATGCTATATATATTTTTTTGTTGGTTTTTTTTTTTTTTTGGTTTGC
The DNA here is from genome assembly GCA_035042265.1 of Drosophila imparisetae. Taxonomy (NCBI): domain Eukaryota; kingdom Metazoa; phylum Arthropoda; class Insecta; order Diptera; family Drosophilidae; genus Drosophila; species Drosophila imparisetae. The sequence goes on along the minus strand of JAWNLP010000222.1, from coordinate 3,959,682 downwards.
TACTATATCGTTGGCATACATCAATACATTATTCTTTTGCAGGATGCCAAAGACAAAGACAATGAGAAAAATGCAAATTCAAATCCGAACGCTGCCGCTAAGGTCGGAAACACAAATGATGCAACTATTCCACAAGTCCAAGCAAAAACCAAAATCAAACCGAATTAAGTGCAAATAATGCAGAGCAACAACTACAGCCGCCACAGGCGATTAAACAAAAAAAAAAAAAAAAGCGGCTAACAATTAAAAGAGAAACTCTTTTTTGTTGTAATTTCAATTTAGATTAATTTAATTTTGTTCGCCTAGTATATTTATGAAGTCAACTCCCCTCCAAACGAAACATAGAAACAATGAAACAAGCAAGCTTAAACACAAAAATAACACTAGGAAATATGAAATTTAGGAATTATTATACAATTTTTGGTTGTGTCAACAATCAACAAATCAAATAATAATAATAATAACACATAGAAACAAGCAACATGACTTCTCTATGAGCAAATACAGCCAAAAAAACAAAAACAAAAAAAATCCACCAAACTTTTGTGTCGAATCGTTGATTTTTGCGACTCAGAACTGAGCTTAATTCAACAAATGTAACGCAAAACGAAAACAAATGAAATATTTAAATAGCTGTACATTTGCATTAAGTTGTGCTTGAATGCCAGTATAAAAAGAAGAAGAAGAAAAAAATATTGGATTTGATTGTTTTTTCTTTTCTTCTCCATTTAAATGTATGTATGTATTATTACTGTTAATTCGAACGTAATGTAAAAAGAAAACAAACGGAAAACAAACAAAAACTTGCAATTTTGTGCGCCAGTTTGTTAACTAGTTAATATTTGCACTTATCTTTGAAGACTTTCCTTATTGCTTTTGTTTATTTTTGTTTTAAATTGAGTTTAGTGAAAAACCAACATCAACCAACAGCAACAACAAAAAGAAAAGGGAAAACAACAAGGGAAAACTTCAAAAGAAATTATTACTAAAGTTTAGCAACTCAATGTTTCTTGTCTTGATTACGAAAATTATACTTTGAAAAAGAAAACAACTAATTATTATGATACACATAGTATTTGCTTAATTGTATTTTTAAATTAATTCTTAAAAATTACAAAATTAAGATTTCGGTTAAACAACCTCAAAGAGATTTAGTTATTATCATCCATTGTGAGCATCGACGATTTGTTTTTGTGTTTTTTCTCCGTTAGCTAAAAAAAAAAAAAAAAAAAAAAACCTTATAATAATATTCGCAATCGCATCCCACAAGCACATCCCACGCAGCATAGCTTTATATTGCCCAAGTTTCTTAAGGCCATCCTATCACTAACTAACTAACTAACTATCTAACTATCTAACTACACATCTACAACTATATACTATAAATATGTATTGCTTCTAGATCAAATCAGTTATGCAATTCTTGTGTACATACTTACATATACTTACATACTACTATATATCTACATACGAACAAATATGTATACTTATGTCTCCTGAGATTATGTAAATGCTATGAAAGCCACAACCAACAAACAAATACATAACTATCTGCAAAATATACAAAACAAAACACATATACACATACATGCATACATTCTCTACACTTTTTCTCAATAGATATCCAAGATGGGCGCGAAACTCACGATATATATATATATATATATATATATATATATAAGAGATTCGACATTTTCATTGTTGTTGTGATTCCCAATTCCGTGAAATACCTTAGGATTATTGCGATTATTGCATGTAGTTACTATTAGCATTAATTTGAACAAGCCGTGAAGAAAAGATTTCAAGATAATATTGATATCGCAGCCCTGGTCCAAGCATTTGAGCCCACAACCATAATGACAGGCATTTTAGTGACAACTTTTACAAGAAATTAGCTCCTTAGTTAGTGTGTAAGGAATCGAAATGATAAAAATAACCCATTGCAATACCATACCGTATCCGTTTATGGGCATTAGTATTGTGTCTAGGATATATAAGCCCGTCAAATTGGCATTCTAGATACCTATACTATACTCCTGTTTAATATCAAAAGTCGAGTGTATAAAAAAATATAAATAGAAAATAAAAAAAATGTCTGAGTCGGATCAGATCAGGTCACTTAACCATGCCACCGGATTGTGAATCTGTGAATTTTATTTCAGATATATTGTGTGGAAAAACGTATCTTGAATAAAATCACCATAAATTTGATCGATATCATATTGTAAAATATAGCCACAATCGGAAATTCAGGAGTTGCATACAGTGGCTTACATAGAATCAGTTAGTCTTTCCCAGAGCATTCAATAGCTTGCCCAAAGATAGCTTAGCTTTAGTCGATGCAAAATAAGATTTTCTACTATTATGAAACTATTGCCACCCCATAAATCCATCCTACTGTCAAGGACATATTTCTAACAAGTCAACGACTATTGTTGTTGGTAATTATTGTTGTTGTTGTTGTTGCTGCTGTTTATTGTGCATTATTTATTCGAATTGTCATTCAGGTTTCATGTCGGGACCATTTCTAATTATCTCTCGACAATTGATTCAAAAACAAAGTTGATGCTGACACATGTTGGCCAAGATGGCCAGACACTAACAATTGTTGTGACAGTCCTTCAAAATATCTATCCATGTGAACGATTCGAGGACATTTGATAATTGGTTGAGTTTTATTCATTTTATTGCAACATAAAAATAAATAAGATAATCTGTACTTTCGTTTAGAAAGTGCAATGGTTGATCGATTGATTACTTAACAGCATTACCGATCCATCCGAAACGCCCATATTATTACCTCCCTTCCCCAAGATATCCAAGCAACCAAAATGCCCACCCATCTGCAATGGTCGACTCTCGAACAAAAATAAAGAAAATAAATTTTGCAAATGCGACAAATAAAAACCGAACTTGAATGCAATTCTTTTGGGTTGTCCTGTTTTATTATTATTATCCTGATATATATATATATATATGCATAATGGTGGGCAGGTGTCTGGACTCTAAACATATGCCATATGAAAGGCCTTCTCAAAAGCCAACAACGTTTAAATCAGTTTGACACAATGAAATACGGTAGAGAAATAATCTGATTCGGATACGGAGACAGAAACCAATCAATATGGAACTGAGCATTGGAGTCATGAGCATATGTTGGCTGTGCGCTGTGTTCAGCGGTCAGTGCGATTCGTCACCTGCTACTCCAGCTGGACAGGTTTATCCAGGACGTTTCTAGGCACTACTACCGGAGGGACGACTCCGTCTATATGGCACTTTCATTGATGGCTATATCAACATGCTCCACCTACTTGGCCTCACTCTGCTGCTCTCAATTTAATTTATTTAAAGGGTATACTTAAATATATCATTTGTAGCAGTTTCCATTTGTACCTCTATCAAACTATCCAACTTTTAAAGTATGTATTTGTAGTCCTTTGTGAACTTAGTACACTAGTAACTCCCTTTTTCAATTTCCATTTTACTTCGTTTGTCCTCTACTTGTTTTATTTTAAGACCCTAGTGCTTTAAAGTATAAATAGTTCCAAATACCCTAGTCAAAACCACATTTGATCCTCTATGTATATATAGATATATAAAGTATTTATTTTTTTACCATCTGCTCTACGGATATATATCTATCTATTTCAACTAGTGAAACCTGAAGATCCTTTCAAATCAAGTGCTTTATATGTACTTTAGTTCCACATTTTCTTTGGTCCTTGGGTAAAAAAAACTTAAACCACGGAAAAGTCTTATAGAAAGTCTGCTTAGAACTAATAATGATTATGTAGTACCTAGTTATTCGCTGTCGATTTGACACTTAGAATGTCATTTCAAATTGTAGGACAGAAAATAAAAAATGCACAAATTCTATTTAAATTTGATATTTTAATTTTAAAGAGAGGGGAGGAAGAGGAGGTAGGTGGATGGGGACAGTGCCTCTCGTTATGCATCAGCTGCAGCTAAAGTAGGAGGTGATGCTGTCGCATCAGCTGGATCTGATACAGCAGGCAACACATCCACATCGTTGTCCTTTTGCTTCTTCCACATTTTGGCGGCGGCGAGCAGTTTGAGATTGGGTCGCGCCATCTCATCCTCGGGGAATATATAGTCGAAGATCTCCTCCCAGCCTTCATCGACGCCATCCTCAGAGATGATCTTCTGTCGCCGCTTAATGCGTCGCGGCATCTTGTCCAGTACCTTTTGAAGTGAGTGCGCATCGTTGACATCGCGCTCGAAGTCACGCCACGCCTCCAGGAGCAGCACACGCGACTCCTTGTCATTCAGCTGGCGCAGCATCTCGTTGGCACGCTCGTAGATGCGGCGAGCGAGACGCACATTTAAATCGGCATCAGCATCCACCCCATCGCCATGGCTGTTGCCCATCTCGAACTTGGCAAACGACATCCAGACCTTCACATGCTGCGTGCGCTCCAGCAGGCGCTCGTAGAGCTGGCGGGCCAGCTCCGTTTCGCCAAGGGCGACCTCGAAGTCAATATACGCCTTCCACAGCAGCTCTGGCATGTCCAGGCGCTGCTGCTGCACGGCCAGCTCGAAAATGGCACGGGCACGCTCCGAATCGCCGAGCAGATTCTCCAATTCAGCAAACTTCATCCATGTGACACAATTCTCAGGCCCAAACTGCAGGAACTTCTCGTAGAGCAGGCGACAGCGATCGAATTCACGCATCTGTATCTCCAGATCGATGTAGCCCCGAAAGAGTTTATCCCGCGGACATATGCCAATGGCCATGCCGAGCGTCTTCCGCGCCACCTGCAGCTCCTTGCAGCGCAACTCGAATTGGGCGTACAGCAACCAGATTTTGCTGAATGTGAACTGCTTGTGGGGTATCAGCTCGAGACAGGTCTTGTAAACTTGCCTGGTGCGCTCCGTGTCCCCTGCTTCGAGCTCCTCGTAGAGGGCATAGTTGATCCACATGTAGATGTATCGTCGCCAATAGTTCTTCTCGTTCGCCGGCGGCACATTGGCAATGGCGCGCTCGTAGGTCTCCCGAATGAGATCCTTGTCGCCCTCGGCTTCGATGAGGCGTAGATAGTCGAACCATGCATCATAGTTGGTCGGATTGGCGGCCACCTCCTGCTCGTATTGATGCTTGCGCTTCGACACAATCACATCCTCAATGCCCGCCCGATCGCCATACTTCTTCTCGTGTATGGTATATGCCTTGAAGAGCTCGGGGGTGCGCTCCTTGGGCAGATGATCCAGCGCATATTTGTAGATGATGCGCGCACGATCGTGCTCCTTTTGACCCTCCTCGAACCGTGCGAACGCAATGAACAGACGCTCCTCAATGTAGTCATCGCCAAAGAATTCCACCGCTCGCTCAAAGACACGACGCGAGCCGTGTATGAATCCGTGCGTGTCCTCGAAACGGGCAAACTTAATCCAATTTTTCACATCGGGATGGACGTACACGAAACGCTCGTAGACCTCGCGCGCCCGATCGATCTCCTTGTAGCGCAGCTCAAAGTTGACATACGTCTGCCAGGCCTGCTCCTCCGGCTGCCATTCCATCCAGCGCTCAAAGACCTGCCGAGCTCCAGCGACATTCTCCAGCATCTCCTCCATATAGGTGTACTTGTACCAGAACTGATTGACACGCGGCATTATGGTGACGGCCCGATCCCACAGATTGCGGGCGTGATTCACCTGTTTGTTCTTCATCTCCATTTCGGCATATTTCAGCCAGATGGTAACGTTGCGATGCTCGTTGTCCAACGCCCGCTCCCATATGGAGCGCGCACGCTGTATCTCCTGCTGCTGTTCCTCCCATTGAGCGTACTTGATCCAGTGGCTGACCACCATGCGATTCTTGCGTAAATTATCCTCAAATGTTTTGCGCTTTCTTTGCTGATAGTCGGCTAATTCGGCGGGGTCTGAGATTTTCTGCTTCGGCGGCGGTGGCAGTATCTCCAAGTCACGCTCCTTGGCCTCGCGCAGCAGCTGCTCCGCGGTGATTTGCACCTCGGCCGGCGCTTTGTTTTTCACCTAAAACCAAACGTTTATAATAACGCCGGAATTACTTGGCTCACTTGTTCTACATACCTTTGCCACCTTGGGCATTTTCTGTGGACGATCCATGTTCTGTTTTGAGTCCAACTGTTTTACTGTTTTTAAAATTCAGATTAACAACAAAGTTGAATTAAATCGAACTTTTGCTCTCTACGCGTTGCAGCCGATTCCAGCATAAACACACCATTGGCGATGTGTTAATTGCCAATGCTGCTTCTTTCCATCAGCTTGCCATTCACACTTCGCCCGCATTGTTATCGAGTACATTTCGATACCAAACGGCTATGCGGCGATAACGCGTCATCAACGTATTTCAAGAAAAAATAAGCAATTCATGTTGTATATTTATAAGTACTTATTACATTTGTGCTAATTTAAATAATAATATGACATTACATTTACAAGAGATGGAATTAATATGTAAATATCTCCAAATAACAGAACTAATAAAATAAGCACCCCTTTAACAAATTCAGTTAAATAACCCTTTAAGGGACAATCCCAGACTTTAATTATTAGATACAAATAAACATATGCATACATAATATAGTCAATATAAAAGCTACACAATTAGAAACAAATTACACAGTACAAAAAAAATAATATTAATAATAAATGTTTCAGGTGATCCCTGCTCAGACCACTTAATTAAATAGTTTCCACGATTTTCCGCTACGCTTCTCGGGCTTCTCAACGAGCCAATGATTGGGATTCATTAAGTATTCTCTGAAAAATGTAAGCATTATTCAGTGATACACTTTAGATAATGAGTTTCTCATATGCCTACCGCTTCTCGAGCAGCACCTTTTGTGTCTGCTCCCGCAGAGTGGCCAGCGGCCCGGCGAAGCCGCCATACTCCTCGGGCAGCATCACACACGGCACAAACGTGTATAGTGTGTCAATGCTGGTTGTGTGAAAGCGTATCTAAAATGACAATTTAAGTGTAATTATATTCGACGATAATAGCACGCGGTGGTGTAAAGAAACGCACCAGCTTGAAGACTTCATCGCTAATAAACGGTTTCACCACGCTCACAATGCGATCGATATACGTGGGACAGTTGACCATATGGATGGCCTTAAGCCGCACTGGGAACGCCAATTGCAGGAACTTGATGTAGGCTCGCAGCGTGCTAATCGTCAGACGCGATATGTGACGCATCGTGGTGCCCTTCATGTCGAATATCTGCACCTCACCCTCCGACAGGACCTCGGGACGAGCCGGATCATCGACCGTTATAAAGCGACAGTCTGTGACCATGAAAAATGCTTTCGTATCCTCCGTGTGATGCATCTGAAAGTAATAACGGAACGGAATTAAAGAAGAGAAGTATTTGCCTCAAAAGAGAAAAAGATTGACACATTTCGAGACTTGATGAAAGTTTTCTCTGCATGGGCCTAAATTATTTGAATTGAACATTTTTAATTGGTAAGATTACCTTCGACGGTTCAAAGTCTCTGAAGCAATAGAGGGAGACTTTATAATTTTCTGGTGTCAGACCGGGCAACGGTAGAATATCCCTGAAATCAAAAGTTTAGCGAAGTTATAAAGTCTGCGATGGGATGCGAATCAGCTTACGCATAGTCAAAGGTGCGGCGACTGTCATCGTCGACTGGATCGCGCTTGATAAACAGATGTGGATGCTTGTTGCGCAGCGCGTAGTTCACCTCGATGAGCTTCTTGGTGTCCTCGACATTACCGTACATGCACTGATAGAAGCGTCGCAACAGCAAAGGCTCTGAAAAATGAAAGAAATCAAGATTTATACATGCACATAATTTCTATATAATCCAGCGGTTGCCTTATGACGTAACAGGCGTCCACAAGCTGACTACCAAAATGGGCGAAATGCGAAATGCTTCACTGCCTGCTAACGACCTCATTAAATATTATTGAATACGCATATTAGGTCAGTGGCAAGAGCAGTCGAAACGAGTGTTGTGTTTACATTAGCTGGCTGGCAACATTTCAACAAGCCCCCATACTGCGTTTGCAGTATGCAGCCAGCCCCTCAACCCCCTTCAGTTGTGTTTTTTTTGGCATTACATCAGCCGTTGTCGGGGGCATCCCACTTGATATTTACCAATTTCCTGTGGCAAATTCTCATTGTCGCGAAACCACACACAAAGCTCGGCCAAATTACGATCACGTCTCAGCTGATTCTCACTTTCACTATCGCTGCTCATGCTTGAGTTATCGTATCGTTATCGAAGCGAAAAATACTCGTATGCGAATTCGTTCTGCCGAAATCGATTTTCAAATATGTGCGCCGCAGCAAATATTGTGCGTACCGTTGTGCTTGAAGCCTGCGGCCAAACTGACTGGGCGAGTGTCGCCTTTAATATTGGGGAACTTTATTGTTCGTGTACATATTTAAATGTGAATACTGATTGATATGGCGAGTACGTACATATGCGCGTATCCAAGCTCTAATATTTACGGACTCTCGACTCTCGAGCCGGCAATTAAACACGTACATATTTTTAATTGCTTTCCGCTGCCATTTGGCGTATTTTTGCCGCTTAATAGTGCCTAAATTTGTATCTTCCCCATCAGTTACAGCCTCTGCGCATCCACTAATCACCTGCTCGTGCATAGAATTCTCATACGGCCCCCGAAATTTTGGTCAACTCAAACTGAAAACGAAAATGAAACCGTTTGCCACAATTATTATCAATTGATAACTGATCAAAAAGCAATATCATTCGGTAGGGTTACTAATGAGTTATACAATGAATAGTCAACATTAGGCCATGTCTCCGCTCTGATATATTAAGTGTTATATGCTCACTTGCCATAAATATGTACCTACATTTAATGGGCCATTAGAACACTCCGCGAGCAGAATCTCTTTAACATACTTAGCATGGCGAGCGAGTGCAGCATTTCTGGAACGGCGTCAGTTCGGTGCATCAGCTTCGTGACAATGATGGCATTCAAATATCATTGAGTACAGAAAAGATTTCATATGGAATACTAAGGTGACTTCATGCACCTTGGGGCCACCGACAGGTTCTGTAGCTGACGGCTAAGAGACTGAATTGTTGGCTAATTACTTGCATTTGCCAAAATCAACTTATAAAGATTAACACATTGAAGTCATTTTGCATTATAAAGAAGTGAAAATGTATTTATAAATATTTTTTAAATGAATTTCAATGCTTATGCGATAATACATTTTAAAATAAATTTAGTTTCAGCCAACACAAATTTCTTGTTCTTATTCCTTACATGGGGTATTATAATTTATGGCTTTGTCAAAACCAAAGCAATTCTTAAGACCATTTTTGTCAGTGTTGGTTGTATATTTTATTAAAATAATATATAAACACGAATTACTAAAGTTCTAATGACAGTAATAAATGGAATTTTGAAAATTTTTAGAAAATGTCAATCAAGGCAAGAGAAACCATATATTACCGATATATACATATGTTTGTATATGTATTCAAATTCCAAAAACATATATTATTTTCTATTATGTATTTCTGAAAACACTTAAACTAAACACTACGTATAGTGCTGGCTTACACCGTTAAAATTTGACTATAATATGTAAAAAATATATCTTTGTATTGCAAACACTTATGCTAATAATAATCACATTTGCGGTAATAACTCCGTAATAACTGTAATAATCCAGTAAAGCGAAGTATATATAGTCATTAGAACCAGGACCAGCGACTTTTACTCTCCGATGTTACCTTCCAGTATTTATCATCGCTGAGATAGGCTCTAGAATATGCATATATGAAGTGGATTGTATTGTAGTAAATATTTTACAGTCCAGTTGACTTACGTCTTTTCCTTAAGGATGCGCAACCAACGTTGCTTAATTTCAGCAACTGTGCCAGCCTTGCCGCCGTACTCCATGGGCAGCATATCCCTGGGGACCAGCTCATAGAGACTGTCCATGCCTTCGGTGTGATATTTGATCTACATGAATGAATGGAAATTTAAAACAGCTTAGTACGGATGGATGAGCAAACGCTATTATAAATATAGTCACCATTTGAAAGACCTCCTCTCTGATAAATGGCTTCATCATGGCCATCATTCTGTCCAGGAACGATGGACAATTTATAATATGTATGGCACGCAGACGGGATGGATATGCCTCGTGTAGAAACTTCATGTAGACGCGCAGCACAAAGATGGAGATATAGGCCAGATGCCTCATCGTATAGCCACTGATATCAACGATCTGAACATCGCCATCAGCAATATCATCATCAAAAATGTGGGCGGAATGAATTTCAGCACCAGCAGACTGCTCATCTGGCGATCTTTCAATATCGGGTTCGGTGAAACGGGCATCGGCCATCATAAAGAAGATTTTACTTTCCTCCACAGAGTTGCGCTAGGGATTCAAGCGTTGAAAGAGTTTAAACAGTAATATACGCATATACAGCCTACCGTTCTGGGATCAAAGTCTGCCATGCGAAATAGTAGGATCTTATGCCGTTCGGGTGTAACGCCCGGCAGAATGAGTAGATCCCTGTAAGGAAAACAGAAGGGGTTTATTTAGGGATGATGATGACGCTGTATATTGAATGATAGTTATTGCCATACGATACGCTTAGACCCTTGGCGGTCATTTCATGGTCCATGTTGCGATCGATGAATATATTTGGATTCTTATTGCGCAGGCTATAGTTCAACTGGATGAGGGCTTTGGTCTTATTCACGTCATATTCCATGCACTTGAGAAATCGTAGCAATGAAATTGGCTCTGCAATTGGTGATTAGAAATTCAAGTTGTGCGACTATCAATACATATAATAAATAAGTAAAAATGCACGAGTCGAGAGAGCTCGACTAGGAGATACCCTGCACCCAAAAATGTATCTATCAATTTTAATAAATTTGTTACAGATTATCCATATCTTTTGCGTGTATGCATTTTTGATTAGAAAACTATATCTTTATTTACTCGTTTTACTGTTAAAACAATAATTAAAATCAGAAACCCCCTTTCATACCCCACCCCCACCACCAATTACCCGCTGAGAAAGGCTGGGCGCGCTCTTGAATACGTTTGTGAATATAAAACAGATGCTGCTATTCGCATGAGGAATTTCATAATTATTTATAAGCTTTTAAAAGCAACAATACTCGCTACATACATATATACAAATATACGTACAATGATTTATCTTTGCAATTGCTAATGGTAGGAATTATTTGTATTGATAACACTATCAGTTACGATTGGCGTATTGGGTTACAGCGCAGTTGGCTTATTTGAATGCATTTTTTATTGTCTGTTACAAATATAGTATTTATATATGTTTAGTACATACATTTTATCCGGGTATATATGTATGTATTCAATGGATACGCATATATATTGAACAAGTTCGTAACCTATCCCATCGCTTACAAGATATAGTCCGATAATATAAGACTTACCTATTTTTTCGGGTAAATTTGGTTCGTTTTCGAACCAATTCTGCAGTTCGCTTAACTTGGCCTCCACTTCTTGGGCATTTGCTGATGTTATTGTTGTTGTTGTCATCATCTTGATATTATTGTTCTTTGTTATGGTCTCTCAGCCGTCTGATATTGCCGCCAAATAACCGAATGCGAGCCACGTAGATTTCACCAAGCAGCTGAGCGGCGACTGTGTCAAAAATCGCGCCGTTCAATTGATAAAGCCCCAAAGAGCTTGTAAACACCATGCAAACACACACTAATGCAAACACTCACATATCTATGTATGCGTGTATTCTATGTATTCTTTGTTTAATTAAAATAGTTGTACCTGCTCGCTTACAGCTTTGATTATGACGTGGTGATGGAAGGGGGGAGGGGGTGGATGAGGGAGGGTGCTTAATAAGCTCTACTTTGAATCATTTAAGACATGTGCCTAAACGAACAAGCAGTCAGCCCCACTTTCTCTCTCTCTCTCTCTCTCTCTCTCTTGATGTAAGTGACTGGTTTGAGCTTTAGCGAAAGCTTCGACGTCATAAGCTAAATAAGCTAAGCTCTCTCATTGACAACAAATGCTTACATCGACAGTCATAAATAGAAGCATTTGTCGACTTTTTGTTTGCCTAGAGAGCGTATGTAATATACAAAAAGAAGTATTCAAAATTAAACAAATACAGCATGAGTCTTATAGAGTCATTATACTTTCATCCCGAAGGTCTTCTGCAATCCGTTTGTATGAACGCAACTTATTCGACACCCTTAGAGATAGAGATTTGAAACTTGGAACATATACAGATTTGTTGCTCCCAGGAACTTCGGCACTATAAATCTGAAATGCGCATATCTTAGACAATTTGTAAGCTAGTCACCAAATTTTGAAAGTATGTTACTGGTAACTCCCCTAAGAGATCGATAAAAAATTAGATTGTCAAGCCTACTCCGCTAACCCAAACCGATGAGCCTCTTACTGTAAATCGATTAATCCATATATCTCATATAATTTGAAAGCTAAGGTAAGTAAAATTTGAAAGGTATATTTTTTGCAGACACGCCCACTCCCGCCTTCAAAATTTCCAAATGCCCATATCTCCCGTAATTTTAGAGATACTGTTACCTTATTTGGGAAGTAAGGTTACTAGGAAACTCTACTAACAACTTTTTTTGGTCACTCTCGCCCCCAAAATTCACAAATCGAAATTTACAGGCAAACTTGGACGGTATTTCTTGGATTTACCCACCCTTTTCTGGGCTACCTGCTATCAGATGGTATCTAAGTATTTCGCAGTTACGCCCGACTGCAACGTTTTTTCCAGTTTTTATATGAAGCTAGCAACTACTTACAGGGCTCTTACTATTATTGCATTTGCGGAGCTTTTACTCCTGATCCAGCAATATTTGTAAATTATTTTTATTATTTAACGCGATTTATCTCAGACAGTATGTCAGCATGTTGTGCACAAAAAAAACCTGATTTTCAATCACTTTTGAAAATCGGTTTCGTGTTTAATATACTTCAAAAATCGAATGCAAACAAGTAGTAATTCCAACTTGCTTCAAGCCTTCATTAACATCTGGTCAATGGCATATCACTGCATAATGCAAGTGAATTAAGAAATATAGATAAATATATATATATATACACAAGAAGAGGAAAAGATACTCAACGAAAAGAAAACTAAAATGAAACTGTAATGAGAGGAAAACTGCTTAATGAGTGGAGTAAATCGGGCATATTGTTAACCATGTGGTTTATTTATTTATTGATTTTGTACACATATAAATAAGTTGTCATATTCATATTCATCAATTGTTTCCATATATATATATATATAATATATGTCAAAGTTTTTTATGTGTGTGTAGCATGTGTTTAAGATTTCGCTATATTTCAGAAGATATATATAACTATTTAATTCATTTGGTTTTATTTAAGTTGCTCAAAGGTAATTTTATGGTATGAATTTGATTAACTCGGTTAGGTTTAATTACGGTGTTTTTTTTCACATTTATTTCAACATTGATTTAAATCTTCTGAAATTTATCTCTTGTATATGCATATGTATATATATAAAAAAAAAACACTTTATATACTCCCATAATGTGCTCCATTTTGGCCTACTCGAAATACTTCCACAGCTTTTGCTGATCCAATAATTGTCCATGTAAAGTCTCAATTAGAAAATGTGGGTTTTAAAAATTTGTCTTTCATTTCTGCATAAAATGTTAACATTGTTCCTAGACTTTAGGATTTCACCTTGGCTAACCTAGCGATTATGTACTTATTATATAACTGCCAAATATATATATATATATTTATTTTTCTTGCCCAATTTAATTTTAAAATTTACATTTATTATGAAGGGGGAAGTGGAGAGAGAGAGAGAGAGAGCGAGAAAAGAAAGCATATGGAAAACATTTCATTTTCTACAATCAACAAATACCGACTTACAACATATACATGTATATATATATAAAACGATATAACATAACAAGATAAACTATCCGAATACATTCTAGAAGCTAACAAGTTGCATTTCTCAAATTCATACTTCAGTCGTGTTCACAATTTCGATTTCCCAAAATTACAATTCCTTAAGATTCACATCTGCTATTGAATTTTAAGCGAAATTTTAATTTCGAACAGGATCTATTAGGTGTGTTTGTGGATCTAGGATCTTGAGATATATATACATATATATATATATATATATATATATATATGCAGGTTTACGATTAGAGAGTTTGCCCTTTACATTTACAGTGAGGAATACTTTTATATGGCACAGAGTTATCGCTTAATCATAATCATACATTTATAATCCCTAAAGCCCTCGGGCTAATAAGGTTAATAAGTCTTAAGGTTAATACTTTTCCGTTATTTACATTCATTACTTTCTTCGGTCTGTTCAAATTTCATATAGCAGTTAATTCAAAGACTCGGAACAACTTTGCTGGCGCTGGCTTATGTTTTGACTACATTACATACAATTATAGATAAATCTGTAAATATATATACATATATATATATTTTTATACATATATGTATACATATTTGGACTTGGGGCTGACATACATATATTCCTTGGACTTAGGGCATGCCCCAGCAAAATGTGGGTTTGGGTGGAAATCTTTGACATCAATACTGCATTCGCTTCTCCCCTTTTTCATCTCTTTGTCGTTTGTATCTTTGTCTCTGTTTGAATACTGAATAAGTTGCACAGGACGGTGTCCGCAATAGTGGCTATTCCTTGGGATCAGTCGAACACTTGAAAGCTGAGCCTGTGGCGCTATCCGCATCTACATGGTGTGCGTGCGTGCCACAGTGCCCCGTCTCCGGGACTAGCTGAAATAGCTGCGTCATAAGCTGATGAGCGTCGCCTTGCGCTGCGCCTCTAGTCGCATCTCCAGCATCGCATACGGTGGCACACAGATCACCAGCAACACAACAAGCGCGATTATCTTCAACGACTCACAGAGGAAGCCGTGCGCCGCAAATGTTATGGCCAGGCCAAGGAAACGCATTCCCTGCAGTGGAGCCGTCACCTCCGTCACATGCTCGTGCTGCACGTGATTCATGGTGACCAGCGAAAGCAGCAGCGTCTCCCACATCCCATTGCAGGCGCCCCACGAGGCGGCTATTACGTAGAACAGAGCACTGTCATCGCTCGATGGCTTCCAGCTAGAAAGCGCCAGCAGCAAACACGAATGGAAAAAGAAACCAGCCACTGCAAAGCCAATACCAATAGCCGAAGCAGCAAAACAAACACAAGCAAAATGCATAATTAGCCAACGAGAATAAATAACAAGTACGAAGTCTATAGTCGAGTGAGCTCGACTATGGGATACCCTCAACTCATCTGTTAAATGCATATACTACACATTGCACACAAACATGTAAGCAGGTACTAAACAAAATTTGTAAAGCAGTGCATGTTCTTATTTATTAAATATCAATTGGAAGTTGCGCCCCTTAAAGTTGCGGCCCTTAAAGTTGCGCCCCTTAAAGTTGCGGCTCTCATTGCTATCGGAAATTGATTTTTATCGATATTCGCGAAAGGAGGGACTTAACGATAAAATAAACTTGATATGCGCGTGATATACAAGAACATACATTCTAAATTTGAAATCTCTAGCTCATTTAGTCTCTGAGATCCGATTGTTCAAAAAGACGGACGGACAAACGGACGGACAGACGGACAGACAGACGCACATAGGTATATCGATATAAGGGCTACTCACGGATGACGACAATGCGCTTAGTGTGCCGCAATAGCATGCTGAGCGTGCAGGAGACGATGAGCTGCATGAGGCCCATGCCGATGAGAGCGCCGGGCACCAGGCTGATGCCCAGGGAGCAGGAGAAGAAGGCGCGCAGAAAATCACCGAGCATGTATCCCTGTTCGGTGCCCACAAAATATGAAAGCGGTCCGGCGAAGAGAAGCGTATCGGTGACATCCTTGGCGGCACGCTCATGCCTCACATGCCCGCCGACCAGCACCTGCACCTGGCGACCCGGGACCAGCGATAGCAGCAGCGCCATCACTGACAGCAGCACATAGACCCAGAGCAGCGATTGGCCGCCGGCTCGGGCGCCGCTCTCAATGAAATCGGCGTAGATGGATCGAGAACCGTTGTCCATCTGATACTGTGACTCCAGCAACGGACACATATCGGCGCCGCAGATGCGTTCGCCATGCTCGTTCCGATTGTAAAAGTTCTCCGGCTGTGGCCACTGGTTTTCGGCCGTTCCATTTGCGGCCAGACAGCTCGAATCGTTCACGTTGCAGTGGAGCAGCAGGGAGGCAAGCAGGGCGCCAAATATCAGGCCCATATCGTGGGCGGCGCGAAACCAGCGGGCCAAGCGACGCACCATCTGATCTCGATTGCAGAACATCTTGTGCTCCTCATGCAACGCATCCGACGCTGTCAGAGTCTGCGTCTGTGCCGTGCACTCCTGCTGCGAGCAGCTCAACCG
This sequence comes from Drosophila imparisetae, assembly GCA_035042265.1. Taxonomy (NCBI): domain Eukaryota; kingdom Metazoa; phylum Arthropoda; class Insecta; order Diptera; family Drosophilidae; genus Drosophila; species Drosophila imparisetae. The sequence continues at coordinate 3,943,237 of JAWNLP010000222.1, read as the reverse complement.
GCCGCCATAGTGGACAATGAGAGCTGCCTTGCAGCTGGTGGCGGCACTGACGGTGAGGCCCAACAGCAGATATGCCGGCAGCAGCGTATAGATGCTGGCATACAGATGCGAGAGCAGAAACAATGACACCGCCGCACAGTTGAGAGCTAGGAGCGGCGTATAGCCAAAGCGCCGGATGAGTCGGATGCTGGGCAGACTTGTGCCGGCTGCGAGCAGGAATAGGGCGCTCAGCAGCAGCGAACCAATGCTTGGACCGAGCGGCAGCCACTGCTCGCGATGATGCCACACCGAATTGGAGCCCTGGAGCGCCATTACCGGCAGCAGGATGGCGCTCATCAGGCCATGGCCAATACTGAGGCAGGTGAACTGCCGCCACACTCTCTGGCGCACATGGGCGGGCACCTTGTGGCGGCAATTGCGATTATTCAGCGTTATCAGACGCCTGATCGATGTTGCCCCAATCGAACTGTTTATCGATTCCCGACGTCGCGATGCCGCCAAAGCCGCCTGCACCTGGTACGAGGAGACCGGATTGATTCGATGCGAACGCGTCGAGATCGGTGACGGTGAGTATGCGGCCAAGTGCTGTGGAACAAAGTAAACACACATAAATATAAACATGTACAATAAGGAAACACACGATTTCATCGAGGGAATGGGAATTCTTAAGAATGGCAATGACACCAATACCTTAGTCAACATGTCCTGGCATGTTTGGGAACGCAACAAAATATGAGGAGCCCTATACAGCGTTTCGAGCAAGCAATAATGGGGGCAGAGAGACCCCTGACAGGACCTGAACCGTATTGTAGCAGAAACGAAGAAATGCAGAGGCGAAAACGGAGCTGGGCAGAGGCACCAGGACTCCGACAAGCCGTTTCAAGTGAGTTGCTTCTTATGGTTTATGGAGAGCAGGAGAATGCCTCAATGAAGTGCTGCTTGTTCAGCTCAAGTTCAGCTTGTTGCATATAATTTGAGCAATTCGTACGCATGTTACGATTATTTGTTGCAGTGTTGCGTTTGCACATTGCATTGCCCATCCCCAAACCCACCTCTGAAAACATCCGGCAATCCTTGCACTCACCTCCATCATTTGCTCGTCCCACAGATTCTGTGCGCCGCCCGAGCTGCGTGTTCGAGTCCGCAGCACGCGATGCCTTGTGGTAAGCGAATGCCGATGCTGATGATGCTGTTGATGCTGCTGATGATGATGCTGATGTTGGTGCTGCTGATGCGTATGGTATGGATGCGGATACTTCTTGGTGGCCAGTCCCAGCATTGCAAAGCTGCTCATCATTTTTGTTGCTGCCACGGACGACGATGATGTTGCGGTTGCTGTTGTCGTTGTCGCTGTTGCTGACACAGCAGCGATTGCTTGAGACTTTGCACTGTTGCCACCGGCCAGATCTCCGTTGCCACTGCCATGTCCGTTAGCTGCCACCGTGCTGCTCGCCGTCGCCGTTGCTGTCAGGCTCAATGAGCCGCCTCCAATGCCCAGGCCAGCCATAATATATGCATTGTAGGACGATTGCTGCAAAACATCAACGATCAATTATTTAAAAGAGTGACCAACTACAAGATACCCTGCCTCTTGCTATAGAAAACTGATTCATGAATCAGCTAGTGATGTAGATTAAGAATATATATGCTTAAGGTGGTGATGAGATGTTTCCCTTAATGCGTTACACATTTCATGACAAAATTATAATACCATCTACATGTATGTGAAAGCCTTCCCGATTGGGTCAATTGGATCTCAAAAACATTCGAATTTAATACATACATATATCGATAAAATGGGCATCATCTCTGTAATCTCTAAAACTCACCTTTCGCTGCTGAGCGAAAATTGACAAACGCTCCCGCTCCCGACCGGTGTCCCTGGCACGCTGCTCCAAGAGCAGCTCATACTCCCTGCGCTTCTCGCGTTTGCGTTCCGCTTCCTCCAGCTCGTGCAAGTTCGGCAGACTGCCCATTTTAAATAGTCCTTTGGCTTGTGGCACAAGTTAATATAATTATTTTGTAGTAAATGCTGATGCGGTTGTGTTGGTTTTCAGCACAAACTGTTTGTAGCTGCAACGACCTGACCTGTTCTTATTGCTGTTGTTGATCTTGAGATTGTTGTTTGTTGATGTCAGTGCGTGCCGGAAACGGAAACCGAAGTGTGGACATGACTCAAAATGTTGTTGTGTTGACGATGGGCGAATTTAACAGCTAACGCACTCGAATTTCAGTTGTCATCTGCATCTGCTTCGCTTGCGCTCGCGTCGTGCTCAACGCCAACGTTCTTCTGGCCATTACAACCGCCGTCGTCGTCGACGTTCTCTGGCTGCTGATATGCATGTCAAGCCCTGTGCAGGGAGGATGTGTCTCACTATGTGTCTCTCTCTGTGTGCGTGTGTGTGTGCTTGTGTGTGTGTGTGAGTTGACATTATTGGGCGCACGGCATATGCGGGTTCATTGTCCGCTGCCGGCTGCGAGCAGCAGCAGCAGCAGCAGCGCAGTCAAGCCAAAGAAAATGTACAAGTCGTTGACGATGTGGTTGTTGTTGTTGTTGTTGTTGTTAAAAGGATATGCACCAGTTGCTGACTTCGATTTTTCGATATGTTGCGCTCTTTCTAGCCTGTTAAGTTGGTGTGGCGCTGTCTACGTGGATGGGGGAGGAAGGAGACATGATAAGTTGTTATGCAGTAAATGGCTGATAGAAACATACATGCAGTCCATAAACAACGAATACACAAACACAAACACATACACGTATGCAATGTTGCAAGGATGCAAGTGGGTCTGCATGTGTTCTATGCATATACGTGTATATTTACATACATAAGCATATACATACGTATATGGGCCAATGCCAAATGTTGTCGCACAAAAAAGTGCACAAAAAATCTTCAGCAATCAAGTTTTATTTCATTTGTTTGCAAAATGAAACCCTGACTGAGTGTGGCGAATAACATTCACTATTTGAAACCATATTAGGATTTATCACAAAGGATTGTTGTACGAATTAGTCTTAAGTCATAAAATACCAAGTTTAATCCAAAAACAGAAGAAATTCGGATTTAATTTTTGAGTTGGTGATTTTGATTTCCGAAATAAATTATTTCAAACATTTGATCAAGATCCCATTCAGCAAACTTAGACTGGTAAAGAGGTGCTCCGAAATGAGATCTGAATGATCTGATCTGAGAAAAAACCTAACGCATATTTAATATGTGTTTGTGTCCCTTTATACAAATGCATTATTATATTTATTTTTAATCTATATACCTGAAAAAAGAAAAGCCAAATGCTTGAAATGTTTACTGTGAGCCAAGGTCATGTCCATATCAGAGCAGCACATGCTGCAACTAAGCAAAAGTCGGACCAAAAAAGTGTGGAACGTTGAGGAGCTAGAAGAGGCGCTTCGCTACCTCACTTCGCATGTGGGGGAAATTCACAAGCTGCTGCACAAGCGTCACATTACCAGGGATCTGTTATTTAGATATTTGCACACACGGATCAGCATGGAGGAGCTGCTGCCACAACACCGAGGAGCAGTCTTTCAGCAAATACAACACTAATGGCTTGTCCGTTGGCGTCTTTGAATGTTCGTTTGGCTTGTTGCATGATCCGCGTGCGTGCAACAATTGGAAGCCGAAAACGTTCAAGTGTCTGCTGCGCAGTGAATCGAGTCCGCCGACTCTGTGTACCCTAACCGAATGCGATAAACCGCAGGAGGCACTGGCGCTGCTAGCACCCAGTGATACACTGGGATGGACCAGCTGTGAAATTATCACTTTGACAGATTTGAGAGCTCTCGTTAAAGTGTGAATCTACATTGAATTGGTGCATATTTAGTATATACAACTAGGCTCAAGCTGCAAGCTACAATACCTGACAATTTTGACTTGATTTCGATTTGTTTTAAGAAACAGAATATTCAAGAGCACTATTCATTTGTACTTACATACATACACATATGTATGTAGAGAGCTGCTGTCAACTGATTTAAAAAGTAAAGACCTTCGGACAGGGGTGGGTGGGCGTTAGCTATATAGATGGCTGACTTCGTAACTAAAGCAGCAGCTGAAGCGTATTAAAAGGATTAAAACAGTAAACAACAAACATTCAAAAATGCCAGAAAATGAATAATTAAATGGCAAGCCCCGTTGTAAGCACTTACGCACATACACACATACACATGCACACATACACATACAAATACACAAACTCATACAAATACACATACACAGGCATGTACATATACAAATAAATATACACATACAGATACATATACAGGTACATATACATATACAGATTCAAATACAGATACATATACATATATATATATATATATACCTACGTATATATACAAGCACATATAAACAAGCACACATAAATACATATGCATATACATATATGCATACATATACATATACGCATACATATATATATACATATATCCATATACATATACATATAAGTATATATAGTTGCACCAGTTGATCAATTTGATTTGCCTGCTCACCTTGTTTATTTACTTAATAATAATAATAATAAGAAACAATTTTGCCACAAACACTGCGCTCAGCCAAAAGCGACCAAGTTGAGGACCGTTCCCTTTTTTACTGCTGCTGCTGCTGCTGTTGCTGTTACTTGTCTCGTTGGATCTATCGTCCTTGTACTCCTCTCCCTCTTTCTCCCTGTCTCTCTGGCACGCGTTGCTTTCGCAACATTCAAGTCTCAGCCGCCACACGCAAACTCCTCCAATAGCACACTAAACCAAAAAACCAAAACCCATTGCTGCTGCTCCTTCAACTGCTGCTGCTGCTGCTGCTTCAACGGCTGCTGCTGCTGTTGTTGTTGTTGTGGTGAGTATGGTCCTTGCCAGCAGCTGACATGCGCACTGATTGATGCTGCTGCCTGTGTTGGCCAATGCGATGCGTTCCTCTCAAACAAGCACCCGCCCCCCACCCCACTTTCGCGCCTTCCACGAACAAGAACAATAAAGTTGAATTTCAATTGTTTGCAAAATGAAATCGTCAATGAATCTAGCGAATAATATTCACTATGTAAACCATATTAGGATTGAGCGCAATCGATTGTTATACGAATAAGTTTCAAATCCAACTTAAAGCATTATAATTATGCCCAAAAACGATTTGGAAGTTTGTTCTTGAAAGCGAAAGTGTTTCTTTAATGTTGGCACAATTATTGCCACTTCGGATACCGAGAGATTTACAAAAGTCGCAAAATACCAAATTTCTGGGGCAGAAATTAGGATTTAATTTTTTGGTTGGTGCCGTAATTATTGATGTCCGAAAGGAATCATTTCAAACATTTGATCAAGATCACATTCAGAGAAACTTGCTCTGGTAATGAGATTTGATTGATGCCCTGATTAACCCGGATTTATCACAAAGCGACAATCAAATTAAAGCCGCCTATGTATGAAAATCTTTGCTATTGTTGTATTTATTTAAAACTAACTGCAAATTGGCTAACAAGAGAGCGTTTACTGGCGCTTAAGTGCGCCTGCACATATTATATCTTTATACAGTACTATGTAAATATATAACTAACAGAGTATTTAAAGTAAATGTATATACATATATATATATATATATATATATATATATATATATATTTATATAGATTGAACACGAGATATAACTGAACTTTACGATTGATCTCGATTGAAATGCATGAAAATTGTCATTGCATGCACAAAAGCCCCAGTTGATGTGGTAACTGTATGTATATATATATACATATATATATATTTATTGCTGAATCAGATTCAGTTAAACACTAGCCCGATGTGCACACATAACATATATAATATACAGTGTTCGCTCAAAATCGAAAACGCTTGGTGATTTTGATTCGGGTTGACTTCCGAGTTATGGAAAGTGCTAGAAATTAACGATTGTTGTCTCAAATAATTTTCAATTGATTTAAATTGCCAGAAAAGTCGAAAATAAAAATGATTGTATAATTTCGAATTATCGAGCGAACATCGTATAAGATATATATCAAATTGAAACTGAAGACTTACACATGTGGTTTTAGATGGGAGTACAGAATAAATAAATGATTTGCTTTGAGCTTAGCCTTAATAATTAGACAAGGTTTTCTTTTGAGTGGTCCACAATTGTAGACTATATAACGAGCACTACTTGTACATATAAAAATACTTATATATATATATATATGTGTATATATATATGTTTGTATATTGCATATGTATTTATGACTTCGATTCTGACCGAGAACGAAACAGCCTCCATGAGAGCGTTGCGTTGCGCTTACGGCACATTTGACCAACAAGTGGATTGAGTGGATTTGGATTTAGTTGCTGGCCTGCTCCTGTTGGCCAAAATTGAGGTGCATGTTGCACCAGCGCCTGTGTTTGTCACCCAACTCAAACTCGACGCGTCGCACCGCGACGAGAAACGGATGCGTCTCACAATCGAATTTGAGCAACTCGCTCGCCTGTGCACCGCTGGCTGGCGGCAGATAACGACCCGAACCGCTGGCCAGACCAGTTAGCAGGCGCACACACTGCTCCACGATGAACTTGAGCGAGGCGCGCCGATGCAGCTCGAAGCAGTCACGTCCACCATACAACGCCCGCTGTTCCACACACAGACGCATATCGCTGGCGGCCACGTTGCAGCAGTAGAGGAAGGAGCGCAAACGTTGCTCACTAACCCCACTGCGATTCAGATTGGGCAACAGGAGTTGCAGCAGCGATTCTCCCGGCTCATTCACTGTTTCATCGGTCGCGTCACAGTTGAACTCGTACTGGGCGAGCAGATCCCGTAAACTGGCCCACTGTGGCTGCGACTCGTCGGCCCCATAAAAGCACAGCTCGTAGGCTCGATTGAGTAGCACCTGGCGATAATGATAGCTGCTATAGTCGCTAATATGCTTGCGCATAAACTTCTCCGTGCGCATCATCTCCGATTGGAGCAGGCAGGGCGCATTCTGCAGCACCCACTGGCGATGGGACCAAGCGTGATAGTTGCTGGCGCAACGATCGGCAGCACGCTCGCATATGCTGATCTCGTGCGGCCAGTCAATGGCATCGGCGCCTGGTATGAAACACACATATATATTATACATCGGTATTGGTATTGATATGATATTGATGTGACCTACTCTGAAAGGAGTAGAGCCAACGACGATAGGCGAATGCCTCGTTTGATTTTGGCTTAATGGACAGCACTAGGGCGGAGAATTGCAACTCCCTGTTGATGCTGAGGCGATTCTTTTGCACCAGCTGACGGCGTATGTGCCAGAACGTCGTCACATCCGGATTGATCAGCAGAGCCACGTTCAGGTATTTGGCTAGGGAGTCGCTCTGCTGCTGCTGTTGAAGGGTGCGCAGTTGCTGTTGCGTCGTCTGGCGGCGATGCGAGATGAGCGTGCGATGGGCATGATCATAGACATGTTGAGCACACCACGACTCCAGGCCCAGATTGTGTTCCACATGCACCACCGGCGACTTATTGCAATTAGTCTCCTTTGGTATAATCTCAAATGATGTTCTGTAAAGTTGGATCGATTTCATTGAATGGCAACTATTAAGTAGGGCGGAGCATCGAATAAAACTCACAGGTCGGCATCCTTGAGAAAGACAGCGTTTATGTCGCGTATGATCTTCTCGCAGAGCACTTTCTTCTCATTATTGGCATCCATTTCGTTAATTTCGCCTTCCATTTTCTCAGATGCTTCGTTTCGATCCGTTCTTCTCCAGCTGCTGACAACTATTGATCGTTTGCGTTCGATTCAATTGTGTTAGGCGCATTTATTGTCATCAATTAATCAAAAACTTGCTATCAATTTTTAACACATCTTGTGTGCGTTTTATTATTTGAATTTGTTCTTTAATTTTTTTGCTCCTAGCTTTTTCCATCAAGACAATCGCGGGCCCATCTTCGGTTAATTAAGAGATTCACCAGTCACCAAAGCATATGCTGGGGGAGGGGTATGTGCGGGTGGAGGGTGGGTGGTGTGGGGGAGACTGCCGGCGAAGGCGGATGTGGAAGCGTCACTGTGACATTTGCGCTTGCTAGCAGTGCCTAAAATATGTATATATGCATGCGCATATATACGAAACGAAACAAGATATGACGCGAAACGAGACGCGAAGCGAAGCGACTGGGACAGTGGCAGCGTTGATAAATAAATTTCAATTAGAATTAAATTAATATGGTGCTTGTTGTTGTAGTTGTTCTTTGCTAACGAGCAGCCAGCGTTGGGGCATGCGCCACTTTTGGTCAATCACGCATTGCCGCTGCACTGTGTGTTATTCTTCAATTCACATAAGGCGCTAACGAAACACGTTAAACAAATTAGTTTGTAAATAAATGTGCCTTTTTGTTTTTGTTGTGGGTATCGATACTTAGCAGCTAGTATCGAGTGCCCAGTAAAAAAGGCAAGCACAGCTGTCAAGTTAACATCAAGTAATTTTTAACATATTCATGTTAAACTGCACACATAAGGCAAATAATTTCCTAAAAAAATACCACGAGACCGTAGTTGGTGTTTTTAAATTAAGGAAGCACTCCCACACTCTCTTGTGATTTGTTTACAAAATAATGTACAAAGTATGTGGCGAAATTAAATTTGTGTATTGAAATTTGAATATTCAGAAAAGTATTTAATATCCACAACTTGGATGCTCTCAATTTAGAAACGGTTCAATAATCTGAGTGCTTACTTAGAAATCTATCGCACAGCCGCCACAATCTATCGATATACAACAATCAGCAGTCGGCATACCACCCGCCACACTCGCACACACACACACTCAAACGCATTAATATCGACGACTACATCGTCATTCCGTTGAATTTTCGTAGAATTCCGTATTTATTATTTTTTGTTGCTGAATTGGCGCGTGCTGTCCTCGCGACAGCAACATAAATCGCCAAATTAGCGAACCTGCGAACAACCAAGAGGAACAAACAATAAACAGGTGAGTAATGCGCAACAACAAACCACAAACAAAAAGACAGAACTCTTTGCCTTCGTGTTCGTCATACATTTTTTGTTTTTGTCAATGCTGCCGCAGCCTGTATTAGTCATACACAAATTTGGAATTGAATTTTCCTTTTGTGAGTGAAGAATTGTTCTTTGCTTTTCCAGTTGATTTCTGCTTTTCTAGACTTATTTGTTTTGCTTGTGTTTTGCGGTGCCATATTCGCTGTTTGCGTTTTATAAAAGTCAATACGTGACGTCATTCGCAACTTATTTTTTCCATTTCGAAAGCAGCAGCCGCAAACAGACGGTAATCTCAATACAACAGCAACAACAAGAGCAAAAACAACACATCCATGGCTGCCGGTACCACCCTGCAGAAGGCCATCGATCTGGTGACAAAGGCCACCGAGGAGGATCGCAACAAGAACTATGCCGAGGCGCTGCGTCTCTACGAACACGGCGTCGAGTATTTTCTACACACCATCAAATGTGAGTACAGTGATCGCTTGATAATTGCCACAGAGTCCAGTTAGGCGACAAATGGATGCGTATAAAGATGCACTTTTGATTCGGCCAATATATATTTATTATATATAGAGTAACGCCCCCACTCAAAAAGTTTTTCAAAAAACACCCTTTCAGATGAGGCGCAGGGCGAGAAGGCCAAGGACTCGATTCGAGCCAAGTGCTTACAGTATTTGGATCGTGCTGAGAAGCTGAAGGAATATCTGAAGAAGGGCAAGAAGAAACCGATTAAGGAGGGTGGGGAGAACAGCTCCAAGGATGACAAGGATAAAAAGAGCGACAGCGATGACGAGGACGACGATGATCCAGAGAAGAAGAAGCTGCAAAGCAAACTCGAGGGAGCCATTGTGATTGAGAAGCCGCAGGTGCAATGGTCCGATGTTGCTGGCCTCGATGCCGCCAAGGAGGCACTTAAAGAGGCTGTCATCCTGCCGATCAAGTTTCCGCAGCTGTTCACCGGCAAACGCATACCGTGGAAGGGCATTTTGCTGTTTGGGCCACCCGGCACGGGCAAATCGTATTTGGCCAAGGCTGTCGCGACTGAGGCAAATCGTTCCACATTCTTTTCAGTATCCAGTTCCGATCTAATGTCCAAATGGCTGGGCGAGTCCGAGAAGCTGGTGAAGAATCTCTTCGAGCTGGCGCGCCAGCACAAGCCATCGATTATATTCATCGATGAGATCGATTCGATGTGCTCGGCCCGTTCGGACAATGAGAACGACAGCGTGCGTCGCATCAAGACCGAGTTTCTTGTCCAGATGCAGGGCGTTGGCAATGATACCGACGGCATTCTCGTGCTTGGCGCCACCAATATACCCTGGGTACTCGACTCGGCCATTCGTCGACGTTTCGAGAAGCGCATCTACATTCCGTTGCCGGAAGCGCACGCTCGCCTCGTCATGTTCAAGATACATTTGGGCAACACCACGCACGTGCTGACAGAGCAGGATCTCAAGGAGCTGGCCGGCAAGACCGACGGGTAAGACTTAACCTATCCGACTATCTGCTTTAAGTATATATAGCATATACTAATTGTTTCGCAATCTCTGTCTGCAGCTACTCTGGCGCTGATATATCGATTGTGGTGCGTGATGCACTAATGGAACCGGTGCGCAAAGTGCAAACAGCCACCCACTTTAAGCGCGTTACTGGCCAAAGTCCAATGGACAAGGAGCAGACTGTCGATGATCTGCTGGTGCCCTGCTCGCCGGGTGATCCGGGCGCCACCGAAATGAACTGGATGGATGTGCCCAGCGATAAGCTGTTCGAACCGCCCGTCACCATGGTGCGTATTTGCCGTATTTGAAAGGAATCACAATCGGCTATCTTTAAGTGTGATCATGTCATCGATTCTATCTCTCCCTGTCTCTTTCTATCTCTCTGTTGCAGCGAGACATGTTGAAATCATTGTCACGCACGAAACCGACCGTCAACGAGGAAGATTTGACAAAGCTGCGCAAATTCACAGAGGACTTTGGCCAGGAGGGCTAAGCCCGGCCAGGATGCCGGCATCAGATGCTAAAGACACCGCCGCCGCCATCAGCTAATTCTAATTGTTGCCTATTGCATAAATCGATGAAAACTAAAAACAAAACAAAACCAAACAACACACCACTGGCTTGTACACACACACCACACACACATTTATGCACATATACAATTTATTTTTTTCGTCTTGCTGACTTTTTTTTTGTTGGTAACACGCGAAATATGTTTGCGTTGCTGATGATTGATAGTAATTATATACATATATATGATTAAAATTGTAATTTCAAGTCTTGTCATATGTTACACCACTTACACACACACACACACCAATGGCCGCCCGTCTGCATCCCCCTCCCCCTGCTGCTGCTGCTGCTGCTGCTGGCAGCAAGACGAAGAGAACAAATTGTCAATGTATTTTTATACTCGTAATGTTAAGCAAAAAAAGAAAAAACAAACTACAAAAAAGAAAACCCGAAATGATTGTAATCTATATGTATGTGTGTCATGCAGATCGATTGAGTGTGTGTGTGTGAGTGTGAATGTTTGTAAATTGCAGATTATTCGCCGATGCCTTCACTCCGCCAGATAACCAGCCAGTCAGTTAGACAATTGGTGAATTGGCCAGTTAAGCAGCAGGCAAGCAGCCTATTTTAAATGTAACCGATCAAAAATTTATATTTATATATATATATATATATATATATATATATGTATAAAATAAACGATATTGAACTTATTGAGCTCTTTGTACGAAGCTGAAAGAAATCGAAGTAAAATGCCTTGTAAAATGTGAGCATACAAATTCAAAATTTCATTCGAAATGCATTTGCAATTATTTTCGAAAAATATATACTGTCTGTCGCTGGGCACTGCTTTCACGTTTTTTTTCTTTTTTTTTTCGATTTTGCATAGTTTTTAAAATTGTTAAATAAACTATTACGAATCTATAAAAATACTCATTTTGCAATTGGGAGCGCACGAGAATGAAGTGCAAACGAGTATTTCATTCTGCAATCATCTAACATTTTTATCGGTCTTGTAATAAACTTTTTAATGGTATGATAGGAAATTGACCTTTTATGCAGATTATGTTAGAGTGCAAGCCAGAAAGCTGTCGTAATATTCACAAAAATCTAGTTTATAGCAGTGATTTTTTTTTCATTTTCGGATGGATCGAGTTTAATGTTTTTAAGCCAATCAACTTTTATATGGCAAAAAGTTTTACCAATGCAAATCAAGTTTTGAAATCAAGAGGAATAGCAATGTAGGTCCGGTAACTACAAAAATCGGTGTACTGGTCAGAACTTTGATAAATTTGTGAACAGTAGTTAAATATTATAATTATCAAAACAAATAAAAACAGCTAAATTATAAATAAAAGAATTAAATTGACTAAGAGCTAATTAAAAAAAATTGCTAAACTTAAATCTGGCATTGGAAAACGTTTCGATGTTTTGCATTCAATGGTTAAGTGAGGGATAGCCATATTTATGTCAATAGACGTATTTCCTATGCAGATAGACAAGTCGCCGCTAACGAGGTTGAAACCAATACGCTTTTATTTGAGCTTGTTCACATTTGTAAGCGGCCAGGCAGCCAAGTGGGTCAAATTAGAACTTTCAGTGGGTAATAGAGCAGCGCGTGGTTTTCAGATGGTTTCTGTGGAGCGCACTGCAATCATGGACAAAAATAGCTAGTCCGGCTATTGGGCCCTACATTCATGCACCCCCCCCACCAACCGCATAACGAACGTGGCTGTGGCAATTTGATTTTGTGATTTTTACTTTTTGTTTGTTGTTGTTTGTTTCTCTGGTTTCGGCTTTTTGCAATCGGACGTGCTGCGAATGGTGACGAGTACGCCAATTGAGAGTAGAGTGTAGAGTATGCAGTCGGTCGGCTCCGGTCTGCACGAGCGCTTTTGCCGAAGCACAATAGCTGCTTCGAATTTTGTGAGTTTCGCGGGATTCGTGTTTCGTTTGCTGTTTCAGTTGATCTTCAGCCGCGACGCGCTGAGGCTTGTGACGGCAGTTTGTGTTTTTTTTTTCGATTACGTTTCGGAGCGGCTAATTTGCAGCGTTGTCGTCTTTCGGGCTGCATTTTAAGATCATTTTGTTTTTTGTGTGGCGGTTTTTTTTTCTTTTGACAAGTTTTGATAAACTATTAAACAATCAAATGCGAAAAGAAAGAAGTGTGTAATTGCAGTTTGTGCTTTGATTTATTTTGTGTGTGAGTGTTTTTTGTATACCCATTTTGCCGTGCTTTGCTTTGCGCTTGCATTTTAATGGTTACTTTAAGCTTAGCCTTTGCCTTTGACTCAACTGCGACTTTGGACTGCCCTTTTTTGTAATTTTGTCTTTCAATTGTGTGTGTGTGTGTGTGCTTGTATGTGGGTAGTTGTTTATTTTCCGTTTTTTTTTTTTTTAAATGTTTTTTGTTGTGAAGAGCAACTTTCACGCGCCTCAAGTGAAACTGTAAACTGGGACTGGGCACCAAGGCAGAAGCAGCTGTTGTTGTTATTATCGTTGTTGTTGTTGTTGATGGCATCTTTTGCTTATCACAAACCGCCACAAAACTGAATACATTCACAAATATTTGTCGCAGATACTCACACACACTATGTGCACGTATGTATTTGAAGCCTTCGTGGTTTTATTATTGTTTTTGTTATTAATTTTCATCAATTTTCTGCACTTGCTGCAAGCAAGCTCGCAAGTTTGTCGCTGAAGTCTTTTGGTATTTGCTTGCCGCTTGCACTTGTTGTTCTTGTTGTTGTGATTATGCATCTTGTTGTTGTTGTTGTTGTTTTTGTTTTTGTTGTTGAAACCCGTTTGTGGAGAGCATTACTTGTCATGCCCCTCCTCCTCCCCAATGCAGCATGCATTCAAGAAAAGAGATTAATAAAGTTGAAATAAATAATAAGAAAAAAATCAAAAAAAAAAAAAAAAAATAAATAATATCATACTGACATTGACACGAATTGCAGAGAGACCAAAAGAGACAAAAGGCAGCCAATTTATATAGCAGCAACGCACAACAAATTCATGGTGTAAAGTCTAAATCAACAATAGTGCAAGCCAAAATAAAAACTAGTAACATTATTCGATACATGAATACCCTGCAAACAGATCAACGAATTCTTTACGAATGCTTTTCAAGTTGTGAACAGAGAGAGAGAGTTAAGTATTCGAGAAGCTCCATACTCGATTTTTTAATTGTAGGATAGACACGACCATAATTGTTGATAGGTTCTCAAATACCCATTTAATGATATTGTTGTCTGATAGGGTATTTTGGGACCTGCTACCACGAAAATTGTTTTCAATTAAAGTGCATAAATTCCTTCAATGTCATACAACAAAAAACTAAAAAAAAAACAAAAAAACAAAAAAACAAAAACAATTTTGAGTTTAGTTAAACACTTTATTGCCATCATTGTTGCTGTTGTAGTTGGCGTCGCTTTTGAATAACACGAGTTAACATAATTTGCGTGCTTTCAACTGCCAATGATTGAGTCTATATGTTGTTGCTGTTGTTGGAGGCAAGGTCGCCCGTCAATTGGGCGCCACAAGTGGGGGGACAAAAATCACTGCTCTTTACTTGCAAATTGGCCATTTTCACTTGCAAATTGGCTAGCAAATCGCTGAGTTATAACTTTAACCACTGGAACCATACGAATTTGCAAATGGAATTGGAATTAACGTCTTGTGTTGTACTTTATTCTTTTTTAAAAGTATGCCATTAAATCGTTATTTGATTTATGGCTGGGGCTTATATTCAAATCTTGGATACGTACAATTATATTTGAAAACATTGAATTTCATTCGCTCGAAATTCAAAATCTTTTACTGCATTCCTTTATCAAAATCGCACTAATTCATTCGGGAGGTATGGACTCAGCTAGGCCAACTCAACATGTTTGCCCTAAGATAAATTCCGGGTCATAGGAATGTGGGGGGAAATGAAACGGAACCGTATCGTGTCAAAAGGGAAACACTCAGTACGACAACAACTGAGGAGTGAAGAAAGACAAACGCGGCTATTGGGCTGGGTGGACGCACCGGGTCTCAGAAAAGCCAAATGTCTTCCAGGCACCTGTAATCAGCATTTAATAATATCCATGGGAAGGAACAGACTGAGAACACCGGCCTCTTGATGGAACACTGTATGCACATAGCTAGGTTAGGTATAGTCAATAACGGAATCTGTCGATCTGTCGATCTGCCGATAACTAGGATGAATCGCAGATTATGTTGCTAGGCCAGAAGAAGATGCAATATCCAAGGAAAACCTGTCTTAAGCTCGGAAGTCAGAGAATTCCTTAATCTTAAAAATTTCTGAATTTGTACTAGAAGCAGGGTTGATGTAAGAACTAACGAGATCTAACTAGTTCGCTGTTCATAAAGCCCCACAATAATAATAAAAAAAAATGTCCAACACTAAATTGAGTTTCAGAAGCAATACCTTTTTGACATCATCTATTTGAGAACTGGAAACTGAGCTTCTTAAGTAATTAATTTTAGCCTTGTTAACAACTTCCGGAGTACTAGATGGAAAATAAATAATGAGCACAAGCCATGTGCAAATTGCTTTAGGCACTTTGCAACACTTTACTTACTCTGCATCCGGTTACACATCTTTAATTTCTTGCTTAAGTTTCAGCTTTCTACAGCACAGCCGACTTCTTGCCAGATGTAGCTTAACAAATACAATTATATATGATTATGATTATGATAATGGCCTGAAAACCCGAGATCCAGATCGAGAGTGCACTTGACAATTGGGGTCGCTGGCTCATTATCAGCCGTACATTATGTTTGTTGGCTTGGGCAACCCGAGATATTGCGGTCAAACAATAAACCCAAAGACAAAGACAATTAATTGCCCCCCTGGCAAGAATTTGTGTAATTGTAATTGGAGTTATCTCTTTGGGCATTTCACTACCTTTTAAGGCCACGGGGCCAAAGACTGAAAGAACTAGAATGAGCAAAATTGAGTGCATCACTTGCCGAATCTCAGATACCCTCGACAACGGCATTGTCTAACGATTTTTCCCATGTCCGTTATATTATATATATTTGCGATTGTTCAAAAAGGCTTACAAGGTTTACATATTGTATATTTAGTATGGATACTATATCCATTCTAATGACAACCGATCTTCAGTACTGTATATACACAACAAGAGGTGTTATAATAAGTCAGTTGATTTCTAAATACTAAATATTGCCGGTCAGGGCCACCGAAGCAGGTGTATTTAGTATTTGGCAAAACAAACCCAGGTGCAGATAGTTGTGTTGTTTATTTGTTACACATTGCGCAAGCAAAGTAATATACCCCGAAATACCCTAGACAAACCCGTGCGCTTGTCTCAAGCCACTCGAGTGTCACACATCCCACGCTTTCATGATGGATGCCCACTTGACCTCTTCTCGGTTCTTTGATTTCTTTCCCCATTTCGGGCTTTACTTTTGGCAGCAAGTGATGAGAGGAAGGCAGGGGGTGTTGCCTGGAATACATGTACATAGCCATAAAGTGTGTCATATATGGCAAACACTATATATAATTGTTATCGCTCTTGTTGCCTGTTGTCGTCTCATTGCATTTTACCGTTGGTTGGGCTTAACACTCACACAGACGCACACAGCCATAGTCTTGTTGACTTACGGTGCATTGTCTTTTTGGCTCGGGCTTCTGCTTTGGTTCTGCTTCTTCTTGGTTGCATGCAATGCATGAACAATGAGCTTGCCACTGTGGAAATTCTTGTGAGAAAACCAACAAACAATAACAAAGGCGACAACGTGTAACAATTATTAGAAGCAACTAATTTTGTGTAGCTCAACGTCAAAAACAGCAGCAACGGAGCACCAACAACAACAACAACAGCAGCAGCACTAAACTATAAAATAACGGCGGAAACTTCATGCACTGCTGGCTTTTAAATCATAGTTTCTGTTGTAGTTGTTGTTGTTGTTGTTACTGTCCAGCGCCTCCCTTTTTGCTACTTTTAGTTGTTATAGCTGTTGTGGAGTCCGTCGTAACAAACAGGAAACTATTTATGCGACTTGCTACGGCTACTGCTGCGGCTGTCATGCGAAAATTGGCTAAGGAAATTCAAACATTTTTCGTATTTTTAGTTTGATTTATTTTTTTTGGCTGCGCGCCAGCGACTGCAAGTTCGTTGCCTAAGTCTTTTGTATCGTATTGCAAGCAAACTAATAAAGTCGACGGCGATTGCTGGCATTAAAATGGCACAACAGATACACTGATACACATACACACACACACACAGACATTCGCTCGGTGTCAAATCGATCAAAAGCTATTGGCCAAAAGTTGGCACAATGCTATAGCATTGTTGGCCCACACGCCTCTCACGTTTAGTTCCTATTTCGCTATAGCCTCTATACGACCCATAAAGATTGACCAAGAATTTGGTATCACAATATTTACACCGTTAAGCGTCTGTTCATCATCATTTGAAAGATGCGGCATGTGGTTCCCCTTTTGGAACTCTGACTAATAAAAGCCTTTTTACAAGTTGATTTTATTGCTTATTTGCAACAATTTCCTACGGGAATTGGGGAATCTTCAGATTTCGATTCCATATCTCGTCCAAAGTAACTGATTTTTCCGATTCGATTATTTTTCTAATTGTATAAATTTCATAAATATTTCATTTGCGAGATGATTGTATGAATCAGATTAATGTAAGGTAGGTATACAAACGCATATAGTAATATATTAGCTCTATGTACAGGGTATCGCTCCGCTTAGCAAGCTCAACATACTCAATTCTTATTAGCTTAATAGTCGCATTGCGCTTTTCCCTCTTTGGCATGGTTCGATTTGGTCTGCAATTTCGATTTCGATTTCTCGTATACTCTCGGTGGCTTTCCCAAATGGATGAGCTGTCAGTTCTCTGGAATAGGCGATCAGGTCGCTTCGTTGTTTCTATTTAATGATCAGAATTAGCAGCAACTGCGAAAACAAGAAGTGGCAAGTGGTAAGTGGCAAGTAGCAGAAGCAGCACCATCAACAGCAACAGCATCATCAGCGGCTGTTGAAAGCGGCCCAGCTATTAAATTGGGTTAATCTATTTGAAAGTGACTGATGGACTGACGAACTGACTAACTGACTGATTGGCTGACAGAACGGACAACTTGAGTAGAAGTCGTGCGAAAGCCGCTTAGAAGCATTATTGCCAGATACTTACGCTTTCCATTACAGTCTACAATTCACCTTCATCTATATCCCTCACTCTCTCTCTCCCTCGCTCTCCCCCTCTCTCTCTATCTCTCTCTCTCTCTGTCTCTATCTATATTTATTGGTGTGCTCTTTACGCTCCGTTTGTTCCGCATTTCAACATCGTGTTGCGGGTGGCCGCAACTTTTGCCATTGATTGATGGATCCGCTCGAACAATGCGATTGTCTTTTGCCGCTTTGTCATTTTCTGTGAATGAACTGAAGATGCTTACGGTGCCTGCCTCAAAGCAACAACAACAGCTGCTCTCAATTGAGTAATAGCTGTTATTAAGAGCAGACATTTAGATTAATTGCTATTTGTTAAGTCAAGTTACAAGCAATAATTAAACTGTGACTTGAGATTGTTGGGGCCTCAAATTTGGATCATTCAAAATACTAAGAATACTAAATGAACAGCACTCTCTTGAAAGCACTATGTTGACGCAACTTTAACATGTTATATGTTGACTTTCTTAGTATTTTAAATACTCATACATACGTATATTAGAATGTGATTTATTTTGGTTTGCATACATTTGCATACCTATCTTTTGATGGAGTGATGTGTTAAAAAAAGCGAAACTTGAGAGTGAAAAAAAGATAAAAAAGAAAACAATGGCAAAATATTTTTGAAACTAAATTAAGCCTAGCTCGAGTTGATTAACGGTGCATTTAAACAGACATTTTGTAATGCTTCTGGCGTTCAAATTGTTGGCAGTGACAACATTGCGAGAGCTTGCTTAATGTTTAGCTTGATGCTAATTGAAAAGTCTCAGCTTTAACGAAAGTGAAGGTGCGATATGTGGTCAATAGATCAATCAATAAATCGAGTAACAGCTTCCAATGCTGCTCTGAATATTTCGTTTCGGCTTCGGTTTATCATTTTAAACGCTTAGCAGGTTTTTTTTTTGTATGACTCTGAAAGTTTTCACTTTCATTAGATGGCACCTCGGTCTTCAGATCCCGCTAGTCTCCCGCACAATTGACTCATGGAATTCCATCTTTGGAAATTTGCCAAAAGAAAAAACCCGACAACAAACTGGATGGCAAGAGCTGTTTTTTTTTCGGTTGCATCGTGTTGTTTTTTTTGATTTTTGTCTTTTTTTTTATGCCTTTTGACTGCCGTCTGTTGTTGACCCAAATGTCCACATTCAACTTCCAATGCTCAACGTTTAACGTTTAACGGCTTTAAAGCTGCACTGTGCAACAAACTTTGAGTTTTTGTCCTTTGTTATATAAATGTATATATATATATATATATATGTTTCGAATTTCGTCGGAATTCGTCATCAGGGAGAGATTTCAGCGTTAGATTGAATTTGCCTGTCGAAATATTAAAATTGTGGTGTTGCCACCTTGGCATACATAGCTCATCTGGCAGCGCCACGCATTTGATTTTGAATATTGCAAAATGACGTTAGTTGCGCTGCTAATTTGCCGTTTGGATGTCGCCAACTTATTGACAGGGCGTTGCCACATTTTGCAGCACACAGTTTGCGTATTTACTTGACCGCAAAACTCAAAAGTTGTTAACTAAGTCAATTTACGGTTCTCAATCTCAATCCATAGAGTCACGATGTTAGATCTATAATGTTATACCCGATTATCTCTTTCATCAATATATATATATTTCTGATTCAATTTCGTATATTCAGCAATTATTTATAATTTTATAAATAGTCAAACTTACTGTTTGACTTCTTTTTCTTTAAATTAATGTTTTTCAATATTAGCTATTATCTTTTTGTGCAGTGTAATGTGTGTGTGCGCGCTTGTTAGCAATGTTTGTCTTTCAACTATAGTTGTTCTTGTTGTTGTTGTTGTTTGTTTAGATGGGGAATCAGAGACAGAGACGAAGATAGCGACAGCGACATCGACAAAGGTCAATGGCCCAGCGGCAGTTGTCGCTGCTTAGCGCACATCCTGTCAGCGAACCGGCTTATTATACAATATGCAGACGGTCGAAACGATTACAATTACAATTAAAATTACAGCAACAACAACAACAATAATAACAGCAACACCAATTGCAACACTTGAGGTCTCCTTTTATTTGGTACCGTTTAGCTAACATGCAATTGAATATTGTTGTTGTTTCTTGTAATTGCAGGCCCCACAAAGTAAAGCTCATAAACAATCAATCAGCAGCAATCAACATCAATCACAACTCAAGCAACTGTCGCAAATTGGAGCTGTAACTACTGCTGCTGCTGCTACTGCTGCTGCTGCTACTGCTGCTGCTGTTGTTGGTCTAGTGAAAGCTTCGACAAGAGCAACTGTTGCTGCTGATGCTGACGTGCGTCTGCCGCATAATTCAATCAAGCAGGCTAAGTCAACGGCAAACACCAACGCCCCAGACGCGGTTCACTGAGAGCAGCAATACCAACAACAACAACAACAACAGCAATAACAATAACAATAACAACTTCATCTGCAAGCTGGGCTCAGTCAGTCAGTCAGTGAGTCAGAGACGCAGACGCCGGCACAGACGCCATTGGCCGTGGCCAGGAACCAGTCACCAAACAACAACTACTGCCAACTGGCAATCAGCTACGACCGCAGCAACTGTTGCTGCTGCTGCTGCTTTGGCTGCGACTGCGACTGCTTCTGGCAGGTTCACAAATAAGTGAAAGTGAATTTGTTTATGGTATATTACTATTACCAAAGCGAGAGAGACATAACACCGAACACAAAGCACCACAACAGCAACAAAAACTCACAAGAAGAAGAAGCAGCGAAAAATCATACGTTAAACAGCAACAACAACAGCGTGAGCAATGCAATTGCATTAAAGAGACAGAGAGAGAGAGAGAGAACGAGAGAGGCAGAGAGAGAGAGTGAGAGGTCATCTTAAGCATCAATGCAATTGGCAACTGCATACATTATTGGATAATCTCTTACAACCACAATTGCAACAACAACATCAGCGGTGACAACAGCAGCAACAACAACATGCAACACATTTGCCTCGCGCTGCTGCTGCTGCTCGGCACTCGAACTAGCGGTAAGTGTAGACGATCCATTAACTAACTGAGCTACATACACACACACACACCACACTCACACACACACATACACACACACACATTTCTACTAATTGAATTATTGTGTGTTAAATTGTGGAGCTTACTTGAACCGAGGATGGTTTGCGTAGACAGCACTTAATATGTCCCAACACACTCCCACTCAAATCAAACTACACAGCCACCCCAATCCCCAACTCCTCCCTCTCCCTAACTCAAGGCTAGCGGGTGAGCTGGCTGATTGCGAGCGTGTTTCAATTTGTTAGACCCTCGCTCGAGTTTCACTTGACAATTGTTGCCATTGAGTTGACGATGAGCGATGAACACTTCACAGATTGCACAATCGCCATAAAAACCACTGCAACACCCACCTACACACACACATATACACACACACTCACATTTATATGTTTATATGATGTATATATAGCGTATACACAAATTTAATCGAAAACAGTCAACTAAGTCGAAGAAGCGATTGCAGTGCCAAAAACTGACAAAGCCTTAAACGGAATAATGAAAACAACAAAAGACACAACTCACACAGACAACATAACAAACAACAATAACAAACACATTGCAAGCAACTATTGAAACTACTTTTGAAGTTATCCCACATCCATTGAGCTTGGCCGATAGGGTCCTATATTAAATATTGTCAATGCTGCCTGCAATTGGAAATACATTTTGATTTCATTCGATTTAAACGTAACGACTTAAATGATTTGAAACGAAATAAAATTAAATTAAAAATCCAAATTGAAAGACAAGTAATAATAATAATATAAGAATTAGATCTCAATCTATGTATATCTATTCTTATAGTGTTCATATCATGCCATTTCTTGAGAGTCATTTTAGTTGTTGGAAAGTTAGGAACCCCTTCATAATTGCCTTTGGCGTTCAGTCGTAAGTCAGCAATTACATAAATAAATAAATGTATGCGCCACATTGGCAGACCTAAAGCCCAAATTGCTTCCCATTGTCTTCCAGAAACTTGGATGCATTTGGTTGCATAAGCGCATTAAGTCACGTTATGACTTGTTACTCTAATGTGAGTGGAAGTGGCAGTGGGAGTGGGAGCGGGAGTCAGTACATTAGCTACGATAGAGAATATCGCTGAAGACCTGTAGAAGCTTGCTGCATATTTATGCGTGTGCTGGGACAGACGCAGTTCTATTCAACCACTTCCTGATTCCCCATAGGTAGATGATAATCGTATCTATATTTATTGGCACTTGACGACATGTGTGGCGAAGCGTGGACAGCTTGATGTGAATGTATAATTCCCTCTCTCTCTCTCTCTCTCTCTCTCTTTCTCTATCTCTGTCTCTGTCTCCCTCTTAGTTATTAGGCGCTTTGGAAACGCACTCACGCCTCGGTAATTTATACATATATATATATATATGTGGCTTATGGTTGGCTTATGTCACCAACACGATCCAAATTATGGCGCAGTGCCTACAAACAATAAACATTTTACACGACTGCCATTAAAGAAATTCGAAGTTTTTATTTATTTATAATAAATTTGAATTGCTTTTTTTTATCGCTTCTCACAGTTTTCGAAGCAGAGCTTTTAAAGATATTCTAACTTAAAATAAAAATCACACAAAAAATCGTTTCAATTTTGAATATGTTTTGGGTGGAAATTTCTTCGACCTTTTATTTTGAAGTGTAGAAATATTCTTGAGTACAGTCGATCTTGGTTAATTATCTAGATTGATTTATTAACATTTACTTATTTTTTGTTTTTCTGAGTGTAGTTATCCATTTTACTGGAACGATCAGGTATACTTTGAAGTATATAATGTGAGTGTGTGCCACGTATTTCGAAGGTGCCGCTTTCATCTTTATAGGAATTCATATATACTCACACACACATACAAATATACATATATATATATAAATGATTATTCAAATATATTTTGAATATCTTGTTTTTTATTTTGAGGCACGTGCATGGATTGCAAAGTGCCGCATTTCGAATCATATCCAATTCAATTAAGTCCAAATTCTAAACGTTTCGCTTACTCATCCGATTGCAGCGTTTGGCGGGAAGGAAGAACGATCGAGCAGTGCGGACGGCTATGCGAATTTCACGCAATTGTCGGAGGCGGTGCATGCCTCGCTCCTGGCGCACGAGCACCAACAGCGGCAGCAGCAGCAGCAGCGTCTGCGACGCTCTAAAAGGGCAGTGAAGCGCATCTGCTACGGTGAGCTGGGCTGCTTTGAGGACTCTGGGCCGTTTGCTTACCTGGAGATGCTGCCCTCGTCGCCCGAGGAGATCAATACAAAGTTTTACTTCTACTCTACGCGCCAGCGCTCCGACCGCCCGCTCATGGAGCTCTCCTTTCTCAACATGACTGCCGCGTTTGCCAAGGCAAAGGCCAAACGACAGTCGGAGACGCCATCAACTACAGCAGACGCATTACCAGCCACCAGCGCCCCAGCGGCCGTTTTAAATGCGACCACAGAAAAGCCCAATGGCAATGGCAGCCCAAAGAAACCGCCGCCGCCTTCTATCGATGATCTCGAGGGATTCGATGAGCTCTCAGTGCGTGTCATTGTGCACGGCTTTGGCTCCGCCTGTCCGCACGTCTGGATCTACGAGATGAAAACAGCGTTAATGGCAGTGGTGAGTACACAGATAGAGGGCCTGTAAATCGAAAATATCGATAAGTGCATATCGATAAAACCACAAAGTTCCCAAATTTGGTTATCGATATCGATATTAATTTGTCGAAAAAAACTTAAATTAAGACTAAACTAACCGCAATAATAATATTTTTTTTGTTTTAGGAGGATTGCATTGTGATCTGCGTGGACTGGGAGAACGGTGCCACATTCCCGAATTATGTGCGTGCAGCGGCCAATACACGACTGGTTGGCAAACAGTTGGCTATGCTGCTGCGCCATCTGCAGCAGCACAAGGGGCTCAATCTGATGCGTACCCATGTCATTGGGTTCAGCTTGGGGGCGCATGTCTCTGGCTTTGCGGGAGCCGAGCTGCCCGGCCTGTCGCGCATAACGGGCCTTGATCCGGCTGGACCTTTGTTTGAGGCACAGCATCCGAAGGTGCGACTGGACAGCAGCGATGCGGAGTTCGTTGATGTCATCCATTCGAATGGCGAGAATCTCATCTTGGGTGGCTTGGGCTCCTGGCAGCCCATGGGCCATGTTGACTACTATCCGAATGGAGGACGTGTGCAGACCGGCTGCTCAAATCTGTTTGTGGGCGCTGTCACGGATTTTATTTGGTGTAAGATCTATAAATCTATAAATCTATATAAGCAAGTCTTTTTCTATAACTATCGTGGTATCCAATCTACAGCTGCCCAGGCTGCGGAGGACGAGGAGGGTCGCTCGCTGTGCAATCATCGGCGCGCCTACAAGTTTTTCATCGATTCGGTGGCGCCACGTTGCATGTTTCCCGCGTTCCCTTGCGCTAGCTACGATGACTTCCTAAAGGGCAAGTGCTTTCCCTGTGCCCAGGATGACGAGGACCTGGCCGAGGGCGTGCCCCGTTGCGGCAACATGGGCTACTATGCGGACAGATCGACTGGTCGCGGCCAGCTCTACCTGCTCACCCGCGAGGAGGAGCCCTTCTGTGCCCACCAGTTCCAATTGCAGATATTCAACTCCTTCAACGATCTGCCGCTGCGCACCATTGGCCGCATAGAAGCCATACTCGAAGGCGACGGCGGTCTCAACGAGACCTTCGAAATATCCGAGTGAGTTAAGCCAACTTTCTGCACAGCACTGAAAGTTCGTTTTAAGGGCAAAATGAAAGGCTAAACTGAGTCGAGTGTACCCGATTAAAGCATAGATTTTCCATATGTCTATTAAGATCCAACAACTTTATTTGTATCCAATTGTATCCGATATCTTAGGTCACAAATTTAAAGTATACTTTTTGGTCTTTCAGAAAGGACGATGCTGAGTTCTTCGCTGGCGACATTGTGTCGAAGATAATCGTGCCGCATCCGGCGCTGGGTTTTCCCACGACGTTGAGCCTACACTACAAGTCGTACAGTGGGTGGCTGTCGAAGGGCCTGCCCCACTGGGACATTGACAAGGTGGTGCTCACAGATAGCTTTGGGCGCAGCCATTCGCTGTGCCGCCCCAGCACCAAGCTGAGCAGCGGCAGTCCCGTCCGCATGCGCCTGCAGGCGGGCAACTGTGAGCTGGACAATCAGGATGATTATGGGGCCTACACCACGCAAGCGCCGGCTTCACTGCCGCCTAGCACAGATACCTCGTTGGCGGACTCGAGCGTGCAGGAGTCGGGCCTGAGCACCAACGTTGATGGCATCGAGAGCGTCAAGCAGCGCAAAAACATCTTCAATTTGGGCACCAGCTTCAAGCTCTCACAGAATCAAACCTATCCGCTCACCCAAACAGACGAGCTGCCGTGGCAGCCCATACTCGTCGGCAACTCCCTCGACAAGGACAACAACGAGGCGGAGGCGGCCGAGTCCAGTCGCAGCCTCTCTGACGCACTCAGTGCACCCACCGATGAGATATTTGAGCCGGTGCTCAAGGACCGCCGCCTGGCTCTAAACCGTGGACGCAATCTACACGAGTATGCCACCACCACGGAGGAGATTGTTGAACCGGTACTGAAGGCGACCACGCCGAGAGCTAAGCACGGCAAGGACCTTCAGCTACCTGAGCCGGATAACAGCAATTCCACGACAACGAGCTCAACTGATGCTCCAGTTGCAGCTCCAGTTCCCGCTGCTGTTGCCGCTGCTTCAAATCCACCCAAAATGATGGCACAGCTGGCTGGCGGTGCAGAGGAGCCGCAAACGGTGCAATTGCTGCCATTTCGACTGGGTGAGCTGCTGCAGCGGGCCGAGCGCTATGCACGGGAAACGCTGCTGCCATTAATTTCGGTGCAGGCGCCGCGTTTCTTTGGCTTCAATGTGACCCCCCAAGAGCGGGGTGAGTCCCGCAAGCCCCGCTACATACCGCGCTACGAGGAGGCGGCTTTCCTCAATGGCAGCAGTCAAGAGCGTCGCAGCTCTCAGGACGTGCTAGACACGCAGGACACAACGGACCAGGCCGCACGTCGCAATCTCTTTCGGCTACTGCGCTCGAATGCGGCCCGTGGTCGTTCCGCCTCTCAGCGTACGTTGTCCAGCAGCGAGTCGCAGCAGCAGCAGCAGGGCGACGTCAACTACTACACAAATGTGCTGCTGACGGAATCGCGCTCGATGCGTCCCGAGGCGCCTGAATATCGTCCGGTCTTTATTGATCTGCCCACGTTTCGTCCGCCCACCTCCTCCACATCCTCCTCCACCTCCGCGTCCAAAGCGAAAGGCAACAGGGCGACAAAGTCCTTGAGACGCGCACGCATGCAGCCCAATCCCCGAGCAGGTGGATTGTGGGTTGGCCGCGAGGGGATGTAAGGGGAGGGTAGCCAGCTACATATAAGTAAACACTATGTGATATCGACTATCTGAGAGACGCCGCACAGTGGAACTGATCAGCGTTTTCGAACGTCGAGCGTCGCCTGCCTGCAACCAAAAAAATAAACAATCAAGTGTCCTTGTCGGTAGGTTGGACTCGTCGTACCAAAAACAAAAAAACAACAAAAAAAAAAATTTATAAAGTTCTCCTTGCACTGTAAATAACCGTTAAATGGAAATTGAAATTCATGCAACAGCATTGTGCTGTTGACTAGAGTCTTATTCACCTTTAGTTTAGCTGCTAAGTTTATAACGTGAGCATTAAAATAAATTATTAATAAATAAATCATAAACACAATCTTAAGACCAGTGAAGAATTTTATATATACGTATATACAATACAATAATATCTTACGTATCCTGGTGAATCCTGTGTCAAACACTTTATTTTGACCAGTGCTACCCATTGGCCAAAGGTATCTTCCAATCGTCCATGTAGTCACAATGTAGGAAATCGATGATTTTCTGATATCAACTTGCATCTGTTCGCCCTGCAGCGAAATTTGTACAAGAGTTTGGGTTCTTCGATGCCCCATATTCAATAAATGCAGTTTTATACAGTTCGTCCTTACAATTGTAACACACCATAGCTTTCAAAAATCTGTAAGAATATTGCCGAGCTAAAGTGTTTTTCAAACATTGTACCATCCCTTGGATCTCAACCTAAAAGTATGCCTTAACACTTATTTCTGACTTGACTTTCTTTTTCAGCCTAAAAGAATGCTGCAGAATTATTTAATTCTACTGGTGACCTCATTTTGACAACTTCGCTTTCTTTTATCGACACCCTTAGAGATAGGGACTTGAAGCCTGGAACATTGACTGGTCTGTGCCCGCAATAGGCAATCGACAACATCGATTTTAAGCTACAGCCATCAAATTTAGCTTGTAGGTTACTGCCGATGTCCTTCAAATATCGGCATATGCCATGCCCATAAAATGCTTATGGCCACGCCAATCCTTGCACCGATAATCGCCAAAGCCGATATTCCGGAAAGCCTAAGTCGATAAAACCGTATATCTCCCACAATATTAAAGACAAAGTCACCAAAGGTGGACGGTAAGCTACTATATCTCACAGAATTTGAAAGCTAAAGTCACCAAATTTGAAAGATATATGGTAGTAAGAATCTTCAAAAACATTGAAACAAATTTTGGATCACGCCCACTCCCGCCCACAAAAAACAATAAAAGCATATATCGCCCGCACTTAAAGAGCCACAGTTGGCAAACTTGGAAGTTAGCTTACCAAGATCGTCCTACGACATTTTGATCAGCCACGCCCATTCCCAAAAGCCAATATCTCCCGTAATTTACGAGCTACAGTCACAAAACTTGAAAAGAAGGACTGGGACACTCCTCCAAATCTTTTTTTTTTCAGCAATGCCCACTCCTGCCCTCAAATTGCACAAAAGCCCATATCTACCGCTGTTTTAAGGGTAAACTAGGAGTATAGCCAGGACCTCCCTAAAAGATTGTTATTTCGTGGCTACACCCAACCTGTGTTGTCAGATGGTATGACTTATTGGTATCAGAGTATTTCGTAGTCGGTCACGATCGAATGCTTATGCATAACTGAAGATGGGCTAAGTCCCCAAACTAACCGCAATATAAGAAAGTTTTAATTTATTTATTTTCCATTTATTAAAGTATGTTTTTCCACCTGTTTTATATTATCTGCAAAGAAAAAACTCTTAAAAAATAGTTGTAATATACAAATTTGTGTCCAAGCATTTTATGCGCTTTAAAATGAAAAGAAAAAAAATGCTTAAAATGCATCAAGCTGGGAAATTGTGTGCTCCTTCTTCTCCTAAGGAAAATCCATCATCATTCTTGATTCATATTTTTGAATACTCCTATGAGGTGGCCAGTCGATGCAGATTTGGGCACATTTGTATTATCAAGAATGCTTAACAATACGTATCAGAGGGATCAGTATATTATATAAAATGAAAGTCATTCTTTGCAATTTGAGTTGTATTTTTGTAAGTTGTTCTTTTTAGCATAATTTATTTTTATATACTTTCATTTAATTTGCTTTTATGTTCATAAAGTAACGTGTGTCTGCCACTGTCTGTGTCGGTGTATGTGTGTGTGTGTGTGTGTGTGTGTGTGTGTTTGTGTTGTCTGTATATGTGAGTGAGTGTTGTACTAAGATTTTATCTGCTTGTATTTCATTTCTATTCTGCTTAATTTTGGATCCGATTCGCTTACAATTTAAAATGGCTTTGTAAAAATTTATTGAGATTTGTTGAAAGTCAAACGGTAAATTTTGTGCTTGCTCATGTGGCATTTAGAGTTTTTTTTTTTTTTGGTTGTATTCTATGTTGTGTTTGTTGTTGTTGCTTATTGTTTTTTTGTTTTTTTTTTGTTTGGTTGTGTTTGTGTCTTTTTGTTTTATCTGTTGTCTTTATATTTAATATATAATATTTTTTTTGCTTCGCTTTTCGGTTTTGGTTTAACTATTTATAAAACATTTCACTTTTAGAATCTTAACAACTTTTTGTTTTTTATTTCTGCTTTTTTTTTTCCTTTTATATGTTAATTGCTGCGGCGTATTTACTTTTATATATGTATGTAATATATACATATATATGTATATATATATATATATTTTTTTATGCTTTATTTAATAATTAGTTTTTCTCTTCCTTTGTTTAGCTTTTATTGTTGTACGCATAATTTACATGGATTTTGTTGAATCCCATTACGATATTATCGCAGCTTTCCCTTTGCGCTTTTTATAGATTTTTTTATGACATGTTTTTTATTTGTATTTGTATTTTTGTTTTTGTTTCGTTTTGTGTTTTGTTTTATTTTATAACTAGTCAAAAAATTGTTTGTTGTTGCTGACGCTTGAAACAAAATTAAATTGCGCGTGTCCTAATACTTTTCTGTAGGTGTGTGTGTGTGGGTGTGTGTATATATGCTTGTGTGTATTTAGATCATAATATAACTATTCGTAATTGAAATTGTTTTCATTTCTATATGCCCCTGCAGAAATTTGAGTCCACTCACAGGACGTGGATATATGTATGTACGTCCCCACAAAAAAAAAAATCTAATATTATTGATCAGAAGTTCAGAAAATTTGTGTTGAGTAAAAGTATTAAAAAAAAATCAAATGGAAAAAATTTGATTATTTTTCTGTTTTGAAGAATTGTTTCTAAGAATTGTATTACAATAAATCGGATTATAATGATTGTTTCCCAGAGGTACCACTGATTTCGAATATATCGCATATATCTGCAAGAGAATTTAATATTCGGCATGCCGAAAAAAAGCGCTACCTTCATTCTGCTTTCACTTTCGAATATTGAGCTAAATATTGGTTTGGTTTTTGCTATTACTTTTGTGTGGAGACTGAAAAATGATGAGAATTAATTGATTAAATGAATAAAATGCTTATCAAAATTAAGTGTTAAGTGTGTTAACTGGCTTGGACTTATATAACATATGGATGCCTTCGCATACACAACACATACGTAGGTATGTATGTGTATATAGTTATGTATATACACTAATATATATATATTGTATATATGTATCTAGTAAGTAGTTTTTATCCTTGCTTATAATTCGAATGCATTTCGAACGCTACGCATATGTATTTGTATTGACCTTGTTATCTTTATATGTATGTATATATATATATATATATATATATATACATATACATATATATATATGTGTATACATATGTATATACATAAATAAATACATGTATGTATATATATATTTATGTGTTGTTGTTTTTTCTTTTGCATTTATTCCAGTCTTCTTTATTAATGAATTTCTAAACCAAATTTGAAAATAGGCAACGCAAATTGACAACTTTATTGGTAAGATTATAAGATAATTATCTCATTATAAGTTAGTATTTGTTGTTGTTGTTGTTGGTGTTATTTGTTAGCATTATGTATTTTGCTGGTAGTTCGGTTTCGGAAATTGTTACTTGATAGCAAAGCTCAGCTTGAAGGTTGCAGTATTAGTATTAGATTTTATAGTGATTATTAGTATTTTGTTTAGTATTTGCTGTTTAGTATTATTAGTAGTATTATAATAAGGATTGCCTATATTAAAATGCCTATTAAACTAGATATATATAATTATGCTGCTGGCTGAACTTTTACTTTGGGCCATAGACTAAACGCTTTCTCAGTTATTGAGAGAGCCGAGTTTGTGTTATAATTTTTGGGTTTTGTTTGTGTTGTTGTGTGTTATTATGTTTTAAACTTAATTATTTTGGCAAGTTAAGTTTTGTTTTTAATTTGTTTTTAATTTGTTTTTTTTTTTTGTTTGTTGTTGTTTTTTGTTTTTTCTTTTATATGTATGTTTTATATCACTTTTTTATGTCTGGCCTGGCCAAGTTAGCCCAGATTTTGTCTCGCCCTCTCGCTCTGTGCTCTTACCGTGGTACTCTCTCACTCGCACTCACACTTGCACACTGCTGCCTTCTCTTTCTATTTTATCCTTTGTTACTACTAAGTAAGCATTGTCTAGCATTAGAATAATTTATTTGGTAAAAAAAAAACAAAAAAAAAACAACTATTCTTGCATGACTTGAAGACGATATGTTTTTATTATTGTTTGCAATTTGTTTTGTTGTTGTTGTTGTTGTTGTTGTTGTTATGTACCATACGATATTTATTTATAATTAATAATATATTATAGTATCATAAAGAATTTATATGCATATTATATGTGTATCATTGCTCTTTTTTTGTTTTTAGTTTAATTCATTTACTAATTAATTGGCTGAACTGCACGTGAACAACTCATCTCAATTGATCTCAGGAACCGAACCAAAACTCACAAAACGAATCATAAGGAAAACTTGAATATATACATATATATGTAAATACGATTAATATGCATATATATGTATATATATATAAAATATATAATATAAAAAAATACACGTATGGGCGCCCAAAACGGTTACTTCAACTTTTGTTTGTATATATATGTAACTAAATTTTGCATATACATATATATTATTTTAAGGCCAAATTAAGTATACGTTAAAATGTTCTCCATACCTCTGCCCCAGTCGTCTCATTATTCGCTTGGCTCTTTAATTTGGAATTAAAAAGTGTTTACATATGAGTCTCCTGCTCTTGCATTTGGTCTGCCCCTCACTCCCCTTGCTATGTATCTCTCTGCCTCTGCCTCACATCAGAGATCACCTCTGTGTTTGTTTCAATCATTTACTGTGTGCGTGTGGACGGTATTCAAAGCTGTAAATTGATTTGATTTATTTAACTCTCTTGTCTTTTATCGTTTATCTTTTTCTTTACATATTTACAGGTTTTGTTTTTTTTTGTTTTGTTTTTTTTTTTTTGGATTTTTTTTTGTATTTTTGTTTTTGCTTTCCTTTGTATAAATATTATTTTATTTTTGTATTTTAATTACAACAAGCAGCAAATCAATAAAAACTTTGTTATTCAGTCGCATTATTTATAGAAACATATGCGTATGCTTCAGATTAGTTAATTTGTTCTATTCGTTA
Source organism: Drosophila imparisetae (assembly GCA_035042265.1). Lineage (NCBI taxonomy): Eukaryota > Metazoa > Arthropoda > Insecta > Diptera > Drosophilidae > Drosophila > Drosophila imparisetae. Next base: position 3,910,997 of record JAWNLP010000222.1, on the reverse strand, counting down.
TTCGTGTGAGATGCATTTAGATGATCCAAAAGTAATTGCCGCTTTCTTTGAGATTATCTTGCAAGCGAAGCGCATTTTATTCTTGGAAGTTTTTTTTTTGTTTTGTTTTTTTTTTAACCGAAATGCACAGCAATTTGAAAAGTTTCTTTTGGAATAGAATTGAAATCGTATCAAATTCTATAGTTTTTTGGAAGCATACCAAGTATGTGTATGTGTATAAGTTCATGAATATCTCAAGAAATTTGAATTTGAAATAAGTATTATATCTCTCTTTGTGTGTGTACTAACTAGAATCAGAAAAGGTGTCACAAATTTGTCGTTTCCTTTCGTATGTATATATATATACGTATATATACAGATATATTCCATAAGTTGAGCTTGACAAAAGTTGAAGTCGCTAGATTGAACGTTAAAATAAAATATAAGTAGACCTTTTTGGAAAGTAAGGTAAGGTTGAACTCATAAAATTAGATTCTCGCTTGCTAAGCCGAGTTGCAGATAACTCCCTATTGGGTTCTGAAATATGTGAGACATAAAAGACATATACAGAGACTACAAACTATAAGTTCTTGTGACCTAAATCTTGGTTAGCTTATGCTATAAGCATGTGTGTGTGTTTTTTTGTTTTTAATTTTTAGAGACTTGGTTTTGGGTTGGGTCTGCTGGAAGATCAACGGCCCTGTTCTTTATCGTTTGTGGTTCGCGTATTTGCCGTGTTTAGTATTTTTTTTGTATTACTCTTTTATGATTTTGATAATTATTTTTCTTTGTTGTCGTGTAGCAGTTTGCTAATTTTAATTATTGTTTTTGTATCGTTAGCAGCTTTTTGTTGTAAATGTTTATTTTTATTTGTTGTTTTTTTTGCTTTGGTTTTTGGGTTTGTCTATGTCTATATGTTAAGCTTCAGCTCCGACTTACTTATTTACAAAATAGCATTTAAGTTCTGTTTGTATAATTATTTATATGTATATGTTTTTGTGTACACATGTACATTTATATATGTATGTATGTATATACATATATTTACATATATACATATATATATATGTATGTATAATCCTTTGTTTTTACTCATTATTTTTAACTTAACGGCAGTTTTGATGCTTTAGCATTTTCATGTTTCTCTATATTTATGTGTGACTGTGTGTCCATGTGTGTGTGTGTGTGTGTGTGTGTGTGTGTGTAATGGTAGCGAATGAGTTTTGACTGCGCCCTCAACCTTCATATGGATAAATATTGACTGCCAATCGGGGACTACTGCATTTTTAGATACTTATCAATTTTACTCTGTAAGCAAAAAGGGATCTCTCTCTTTCTCTCTCTCTCTTTCTCATTGAGAACATTTGAGAACTTTATTTTCACTAATCTTAAATTTGTTTACGAATCGATAGTATTTATCTATTTTCTCTAGCCTTTTTCAATTATTGAAATTATATATATTATCTGTTGAACAGAAAATTTCTAGGAAGATGTTTAATTTGGTCAAAGAAAAGTTAACAAATAATGATTTTCATTAGACTTCCAGCTCCCCACATACATGCATACATATAAAAGGATTGGGATGAGGGCGTGGTCAGCTGCACTCGCTGTTTATATATGTATGTTCTCTTTTGCATTGCCTTAGTTTTCATTAGCTTTTTTTTTTTTTTTTTTTTTTTTGGTTTTTTTTTTTGTTGACATTGACTAACATTTGACTAATATTTAATAATAGAGCATAATTCAAAGTTTAAAATAAAATTAGCAGATATTGTATGTATTGTTGCTTTTTTGTCTGTTTGTTTGTTTTTGTTTTTGGTTTTTCTTGTTTGTAGCTAGGTTCTAAAGAAAGGAAGAAACTCCAATTAGATTAGACTACTAAGATAATTTTCATTTTTTAGTTTTTTGTTTTTTTTTGTTTTTCATTCATTTTGTTTGTTTGACTATAACGATTGTTAGTTGTTAATTGCTAAATTTGAACATAGGTATTAAGTTGACTTTCTTTGTATCTGTTTCTTTCTGTGTTGTGTCTATGTGTGTGTGTGTGTGTGTGTGTGTGTTTGGGTGTGTGTGTGTGTGTGTGTTTGGGTGTGTGTTTTGCGGTCTTCACTGAGCAGCTGTGTGAATTGTGGCTGCCGAATTTGAGTATTATAAAAAACTATCGCTAATTCGACATTTTGCTACTTTATCAAGCCACTGCTGCAAATGGCGCTGTGTGTTCTTGTCTGTGTGTGTGTGTGTGTGTGTGTGTGTGAGTGCGTGTGTAGTTTGTTTTACATTTGCTGTTTAATTTACAACTACGCTGCTTACTATTATTATTATTATTATTATTATTATTATTATTTGTATTATTATTATTACTTTAATATTTATTTATTAATAAAATTCTAGATTAGACTGCTTTTGATGACGTTTCTGGCATCCAACGTAACATTTCACTGCGCAAGTTTCGTTCGTGTTCCATTTGTTTGACTGTGCATGCACGACGTGGTAAAAGAAAATCAAGTTAAGTGTTTTCGCAAATATGTTTCAGAAATGACACCAGCTGAGAATTGCGCTTTAGCATCAGATTGACAGATTAAAAGTTACAGACAAGTTTTTAGTCTGAAACTAAATACGTTAGTTGGCCGAACTTGAGGCTCTTTTTGAGTGCTCTTATCGTTGCTCTTATGCAAGATGAATAAATGCAATGTGCAATATCCAGCTACGATTTTCAGCTAGTGTCATTTGAATAAGATTTGTACTCACTTCGTAGTCAAACGTCGGTCTCAATACTGACGGCCATTGCGTTGTTATGCCTCAACTGTAAGCTATTTGTGCTCCTCAGGCCGTTCTGGCCCAGTTGCTGCTGCTGTCCCTGCTGGAGTCCCTGCTGCTGTTGCTGCTGCTGTAGTTGGAGCTGCAGTTGTTGCTTCTCAAACGATTGCTGCGTTCTCAGAAATGGCACCATGTGGCGGCCAGTATGATCAGTCAGACCTGGCGTGGTTGCATCAATGCCATCATCCAAATCCATAATGTCCGATGACGATTCGGAGAGTGAGGATTTTTTCAAATGTTGACCTAGTTTTGGGTGTTGACGTTTGTATTTGTGTGTGTGTGTGTGTGTGTGTGTGTGCGTTCGGGGGTAACGAACGTTGGGTCGTATTATTATTTTTTTTTTATTGGGATGATATAGAAAAGGAATCGATTAGCATTGCTTTGGTATTGTATGACTCAAATGGGCGTGTAGTCATTTTGGCAAACGATTTAATATGGTAGTTATATATATGTACCTAGTGCACCAGGTAAATATGAACAACTTGTAACGTGGTTGAAATTTTGGCTCTGCATCTCCTCCTGATCCGTTTCGCGGTGATAGAAGTAATTGAAATTACTGACGATAACCGGTACCGGCAGTGCGATTGTCAGCACACCAGCGATCACGCACAAAGAGCCGACAATTTTGCCCCAGAAGCCGACGGGCCTATTTATCATATTGCATTTTTCATGTTTGCATATTCATTTGCATTTGTTTTGATTTGTTTTTTTTTTGTTTTTTCATTTTTCGTGTGGCAATATTCAAGTATTCGATTTGTGGTATTTATTTTCATATTTGATTTTGGTAATTTTTGTATATTTTGTATATTTAAAGCATGTATTTAAATATGCAAATTTGTTTTCGATTCGATTTGATATATATAAATATATATTTTCGCATGTGTTAGTCATATATATTTATTTTTAAATTTTATTATTTGTAATTATTATTATTATTTTCATTTTTTTTTTTTTTTGTTTTTGTCGATTTGGTATGAAGAAGAACGTAGAAGAAGAACGCAGTGTGTAAATAAGGTAGTATATTTATATATTTATATATATAAGAAAAAAAAAAAAAAGAAACAGAAATAAGTTAAAGGTTGTAAGTTTTTAAGTATTTAAGATTTTTCGATTTGATATATTATTATCATATCATTAGAACTTCACTGAAGTTTAACACAAAAACTTGTTAGAAATAATATTATATGATCAAAATAAATTAGTACACTGAAACACAGAAAAAGCCAAAACAAAATGTGTAATTTTTTCCAACTCGAAGTATTATATAAGTAATAAGTATAAGTATAAGATTGTGAGTGTATGTATGTATGTATGTGTGTGTGTGTGTAAGTGAGAGTGTGTGTGGATTATTGATTATTGTATATATTGTTGGTATGTACACATCGAAAGCAAATTGCAGTTGCTTAAAAAATTGCGCTTAGATTGTACCGCTTGAACGATGGAACTCAAAAAGTTGTCTAGAGAGTTGGCCAACAAAAAACCGAAAGCGTATTGCCAAAATGGAATTAAACAAAATGTGCCGGCGTTTGGCGTCGTCGCTGTTAAACTTGACATATAACAAATAATAGAGAAAAACCAAAGAATATCGAACCGAACCGAAACGGTACCAAACTGGATCCGATCAGATTAGATCAGACCTGTTTCGGTTAGGAGTGTTTGCGATCAATCAGTACTACATCAGACGCGAGTACTGATCAATCGCACACAAGTCCAGTGTGTCTTCGGCAGAGATTGCGACGTACGTTGAAGAAAAGAGAGTTAGTATTTGGCATGAGAGAGACAGAGAGAAAGAGTTAGTTAGAGTGTGTGTATGATTTGGAATTAGTATTGGCGTGTGATTGATTGGTTGACTGACTGACTGATTGACTGATTGATTCCTGGATTGTTGAATAATTTGTGTTTGTTTGTGTGCTTTCAAAAAAAAAAATGTAAGGTGCTCGAGTTGTGCCAAATAATGAGCAGGCAGCTGGCACAAAGTTAGCTGCTGTTAACATCCGTCAACAGTGATGCACTGTTGCCTTTAACAGCGCTTTACGCTCTGTTTGCCGTTCGTGTCAATTAAGAATAAATAAATTTGTTAACTTGTGAGGGAATTTGCGGGTTGGGTGTGTGTATGTTTCTTTGTTTTATTTTATTCGGTGATTGTAAATGTAGCAGTTGCTTTTGTTAAGTAAGTATATATAACTATGTATATATAAATATATATATAAGTTAAGAATATTTAAGCGATTTCAAGTAGTTAGTTAGGCAAGTAGTTGGATAATGCTCATTCGAGTAGAGTAGAGTATTTGGTAAAAGTAAGCGCAAAAAACCATATCATAAATCAAAGCGTTAGATTTCAGTGTGAGGAGTTAGGCAACAGAAACCTTAAGTGTAGCTCTCTGTGTGTGTCTTTTTCTGTGTGTGTGTCTGAGTGTGTGTAGCTGATAGTTAGTATTAGATGCAAATGTGCTTAGCGTGCTCCAAGTGTTGTTTATTTTTTATTTTCTTTGTTTTTTTTTTTCATTTATTTTTTTGGTTGGAGCTGTTAAAGTTGTTGTCTTTGCTTTTGCTTTTGCGAGCGGTTTTTTATAGTTACATATCAGTTTTTCATTTTAACTTCTTTGCTTTCATTTGTTTTGCTATTTTGTAGCTGCATTTTGCATTGATTTGCTCGTTTTTTGTTTGGTAATTGTGATTTGTCGATTGCTCGACCATAATTATTTAATTATAGCAACTTAACGCACATGCACCGGATTCGGGAAGCACAGGGAAACGGGACTTAGGAGCAGAAGCAGGAGCCGTCGAAAGCCTTAGTCTTAGCCAGAATAGCCAGAACAGGCGCTTTTCTTTCAGTTTTCATTCAGTTTGCATTTTTTGTTTAACAATATTTGTTTCAAGCTGTTGTTGTTGCTGCTGTGGTTGTAGCTGCTGTTGCTGTTTGCATTGCGCTTAATGCTGTTAGCTCTTGCTGTTACTGTTACTGTTACTGTTATTGATGCATCTACTGTTACTTTAACTGTTACTGTTGCTGTAGCTGTAGCAGGATTTTGATGTCGGCGAGTGCAGGCAGCGCTAAAGCGTTTCTTACAGTTAAACGTTAAGAAAACCACAAAAATTCAAGAAATACAAATAAAAAGGAGATTAAAACAAAAAATGTATGAATCGAACGGAAACTAAAAGGCATTAAGATAATATTTATATATTTATAAAAGTAGCTTTATATAAATTTATATATATACATATATATATATATATATATATATGTATATATATGTAAATATATTATATGGTTCGGTATATTATGTAAAAATCTGTAGCTGGCCGAGGTAGCGTTTAATAAAAGCGCAGCGCACAAACAATATCATATATCAGACATACTTATATACTTATCTATGTATGTATATGCATATGTGTTTATACAAGTGTACATACATATGCACATATTTCATACATATATCGTAAATATCAAATCAAAGTTTGGTGCGCGTTTCCACAGTGCATTACGTATGATAACAACCAAAGCCAATAAAGGATACGATCAACGATTACGATATACGATATACGATAACGACGAAAACGGGCAAAAGAGACCAGCTGGCAAAGACAGTTCGGTACTCGTACAACCTGTCTGGGCACACTTTTTATTTCTTTATACAAAGACCATCTGGGCAGACTCACCGTTTGTGGAGGGGAATGGCATCTTAGCTCAATATTCAGTAATTGCAGCATGCGTCGCATCGACGGCCGTTTTTTTTTTTTTAAATGAATTTCATAATTAAGCTTATTCACGTATGTATGCATGTGCTTAAATTTTCATAGATTTTTGTTATTCAACACTAGATGGGTACTACTTTGGATAATGCGACTGGACTGCTCTAAAACTATGATAGATACTAGATACTAGTGGGTGGCATGTATATATGGAGTTGTACAATGGGCGCTTATGAAGTGGTTGGGGCAATCAAACTGTCATGATTGATTGATTGATGGTTTGATTGTAAATGCTACAATATTAAACATAGTCTTCTTATATACAACTTAAAGGTGCATATACTTGTTGGAAAACGAATCTTAAAAACTTAAAGCTACGGCCTTAAGCTGAGACTACCGAATTTACACTTTTGGGGAGCGCTCAGTATAATTTGAAATAGGATCGGAAGCTCTGCTTTGCTTTAAAGCTTTAACTACGCAGTAGGGAGCTTTAAGTCGCCAATTTGGATCAATCGTTTCAGCCCATGCGTTATAATGGAAAACACCAAAGAATAATATCAAAGTTAAGCTATGAAACTACTAACAAAAACTACTCGTAATTACTTAACTAAGTAGATGGCAAAATTAAACTGCATAGACTTAGCGCTTAACTAAAGAACAAAAATTGAAATGATCATTGCTTGGGCTTTGGCTTTCAGTTTACTTTTTATCACTTTTTATATATATGTATTTGTATTTTGATCCTAACTGGTTTGTTCGTGGTTGTTTCTTTGTTTAATTTTTAATTTTTATTTTTATTGAATAACGATTATAAAACATTTCATTTTAATCTTAACAACATTCTTTTTCTTTTTTTTTTTTTTTTTTTTTGTGTTTTAAGTTTTTTATGCCTGCGTGTTTTTAATTGTAGTCACAATATCTTATTATGTGTAATACTAAAATTTAGTTTTTCAGTAATTTTTCTTCATTTTTTTTTTTGTTTTGCTTTATGCGTTTGCTGTATTTGTATCTGGTATATATTATTATTATTATGTTTTTTTTTTTTTTTAATTTTTCTTGCATTAAAGCATTTGAATTTCGGTCTTTTTATGCTGAGGATGTGTGGAAATTCCTTACAAAAAAGGTTTTATTTCGTTTATTTTTTATTTTTTATTGGTTTTTGTTACTGTTGTTAATGCATTGTTCGTGTTTTTTATTATTATTATTTTTATTATTATTTAAGTGCTGTTGGCTGTAATTGATGCTGATATTTTTTGTGTTATTTTTCCTGTCTGGTTGCACGGCTAACTAAATTAAACTAATTTTATGTTTACTAATACTTGTTACAAAATGAATATATGAATATATATGTACATTGGTGTATATATATTCATATACAAGTAACGTAAGGCAAAATAAATTTACAAAGTAAAATATTTTGGCAAATTCTTTTTGAGGCTTCAAATAAACAAACGTAAGCGACAAAAAAATGGCCAAAAATTTGATTACACATTTATTTAATTTATTAATTAATTCATTTTTTTTTTTTTTTTTTTAGTATTATTTTATATATCTTTAAATCTCTATTTGCAGTCTTTGTCCTTAATAGAAATTTGTTAAGTTTCATATTTTTTTTTTTGTTTTTTTTTCTTTGTTTGGTTTTTGTTTGATAGCATTTTGTCTTTCTTGAAGCATCGAGAAGAGTGTGAGATGTGCTTTAGTTGTTAGTTTGTTACTGTTTAGGTTTTTGATTTAGTATTTCAATTATTTAGTTAAGATGCATGTAAGTAGGTATATTTGTAAGTAATTTGTATTTGTATTTTGTTGTACATTCATTTATATGTTCCATTTGATGATGATTTATTTTTAATATGTTAATAAGTAATTAAATTTAATGGAAAACTTCAAAAGATTGTTTTGGGTTTAAGTCGAAGGATAAAAAAGAGTGTGTCGCCATTCACGGTATTTTTTTTTTGTGTTTTTAATCAGCATTTTTCTTTAAGATAATTATGCGGTAAGTATAGTACTTATGTATCGTATTTAATTTATAAACGCTTGTAGTATTTTTTTTGCAATTTTTTTTTTTGTATTAGTTGTCAACAACGATATGTTTGCTTCTTAATTCTGAACGCCCTAGCTTCTTTGTTATTTCATGCCTTTTGGATATTTAAGAAGTAGTCACGTGCTTTCAATAGCTCTTTAAATGCAGGCATTTGAGTCGCTTTGCGGTACTCGCAAATACTCGTAAGCATACAATGTTCTCTGTTAAATAGTACTAAACAAAATACTAATACGAAAAACCAATGATATACTCTTAGCTCTAATTGCAACTAGTTGGCTGAGTAAGTGTTCCGAATGCGTGTCTGTGTGTGTCTGTGTGTGTGTGTGTGTGTGTGTGTGTGTGTGTGTGTTGGAATCTACAGTGCTGTACTCTGGCCTATATGTGGTTTTACTAGAGTCTTCCAGGAAATTCGCTTGGTCAATGTTGGCGAATTAATCAAACCAAGGACATACATATGTACTTAATTGAATGTCTAACTTTATAATAGGTTACAGACTGATAGCTCCTTCTATTGAAATGAGCTTCAGAATGTAGACTCTAGTAAGTGCATATGTAAGTATTACTAACTATTTTCAAAACTTAATTATTTGCAGCACATTAAATAGTTAGTTAGTAGTTAACTGCCGTATATATGTATGTAAGTGTCTAGCATGATAATATACAAACCGAAGCTTGGGCTCGGAAAGTACTTGGAGTTGTATTTACATACGTGTGTAAGTTGCTGAGAGTGTGTATGTGTTGGTGTTGGTGGTGGTGTTGGTGTTGGTGTGTGAGCTTAAGTTTGAGCGCAGTTGTTAGATAAGAGTAAACTAAGGAATTAGTTAAACTACAACAAATTGTACATGAATTAAACTGACAGTGTCTAAGAGTACGAAGAAAGGTTCTCTGCACACATACAAAAACCAATTACAATTACAATTACAATTACAATTACAATTACATATGTACAGGTTGGATTGCAACTGTTATACAGTTAAATAAAATTCAAAATGATTCATTTTTATTTCATTTTTTTCGCATTATCCATTGCGTTATTTTTATTCGAATGATCAGCTTTTTTTTGGGGGGGTTTTGTATACGTTTTTCTCTTCTTTGGTTTTTATCATGAGTATATATATACATATATATATATTTTTGTTGTCTTTCTTAAATAACCTATTGGTTTATACAATGTGAAATTACTAATATATTTAGCTGGGGCTTGAGTTCACCATTCATTAGATGTATGTATCGTATGTATATATACAATTTTGAATTGTTTAGAATTTATGATGCGCTTGTTTAAATTTAATTAAATTACATTTTGTGTTTCCCCTTTTGTTTTGTTTTTAGTTTTAATTTTAATTGTATTTTTTAAACATATAATAACATTTTTTTTGCTGAACACATGTATTCCAAAATTTTTATTTCATGTTTACGTTTTATTGTGGTTCTTCTATTTGCTTTAGCTAGTTTTGTTCTAATTGTAGTGGCTCTCCGAAAACAAAATTCGAGTAATTTCGAAAATTATAATTTAATGGCTGATCTCTCTTAACGTGCTCTCTCTCTCTCTCTCTCTCTCTAACTCTTTTATATTTAGTATACCTAGGTATTCGTGCTAGCTCCTAAGTTTTAAATATATATATATATATATATTCAAATTGCCTATTTTAATGCTAAAAAAAAAAAACAACCTTATTTTACACACAATGTTTGTTTTTTTTTCCTTTTCGTTTTCTAATGCTAAAATCCCTCACGATAAATCATAAAACTTAAGCTTAAGTAAGCGAATTCTTTTCTTTATAAATAATATATTTTCTTTTTGTTTTTTCTTTCTTTCTTTTGTGTTAAAATGTCTGGAGGTTGTTCTTTGCTTTGTTGCTTTTTAGTTCTATTTTGTAAATACAGGATGTTTTGGTATGACTAGATACAATACAATATATAATATGTAATTTACAGTTAATGACATTTCAATTTGCATTTCGGTTATTTCGGTTATATATATGTATATATATATATATATATATTTTTGTTGTATGTTTATTTGATGCGTACAAAAATCCGATGAACTATTTTTCCAGAATTGCTATGTAAAAGGGTTGCAAGTGTTTTTTTTAGTGTATTTACAACAGAGTTCTAGACACGCTACAGTGCAGCCAGTATAGTTGATATGGGGTTTTTAGTTTGGGCGGCGCTACATTTCGAAATTCAACACATCTTACTTGATGCGAGTGCGTCTCTGTGTGTCTCTGGGTGTGTGTCTATTTGAGATTAACATTCAAGGCTGACTAACTCCATCTGCAGCTGTTGCGTAAGGCGAGCGTGCACTGTAGCGTTGAATGCTTTGTATTTTTTTTTTTCATTTTTCAATTTTTCTTTGCTTTGCTTGCCGTTGCGAGAGCGCCTTTGAAATGTAGAGTGGGCAGCTGTGACTATGTGAGAAGCGCAGAGAAGGATTCCTTAAGGCACTTGCACTTGCACTGTTCCCCAGCCGCGAAACCAGCCAGTCAGTTTCTTTTGCTTTCTTTATCCTGCTTATCTTCTCTTCTCTCCTCTTCTCTTTTCTTGAAATTATTTTCATTTTTTGCGCGCGCCTCGAAATGTTCTGCATTGTTGCAAGAAATTTGATTCGATGCCTGTGTTGACATTGCTGTGCAGCTGAGACTGTTGTGCGAGTGTGTGTGTGTGTGTGTGTTTGTTAACGGGGGTGGGGATGGGGATGGGACTTTGACTGCTCATTTGCCTGGATCTTGTGATTTTCGGTACTCGTTTCACGTTGTGTCTGTGTGTGTGGACGGTTTGCAAAGCATTAATATTAATGCTTGAACGCTTCTTCATCTTACCCTTGTCGCTTCATTTTACATATAAATAATTTCAATATTTTGACTATGCCCTTGCTGACAGTCCTGCTTCAATTTCTAAGCACACACTCAACAGTTAAGGTTGTTCTGAAAACTTGGTACACCTTTGCTTGACCACCAGATGAATGTGGCTAATATAACATGCAAATAAGAATTTTGATTACCATACAAACGAAACTTGGGAAGACAGCTGCTGTGTTGGACCGCACATATCTCGATTGAAATGGATTTCTTTATATTAATCGGATTTGAAGTTTTTGGTACAGTTATGCAAAAGTCGAAGCTTGGCCGGATTTCATACAACAATGTTAACAAGTCAGCAAGGGCTTTGAATATGCGGCATGCCGCATACTACTCGTATTATTATATATTCTGTATAAATAATCTTTTATTTCATAATATATTTCTTTTTACATGTATAAATATGGCGCATATATTGTTATAAATAATATATGCTATATCGCTTGTATAAATATGTGCCGCTGCTTTATATACAATTATATACATAGATATATATACATATATATATATATAAATTTATGTATATATACTTATAATTTATAAGTAAATACAGTCCATGCAAATGCAAATTTGCACAGTTTCAGTCGACTTGTTTCTGTAGATTTAATATTTTTGGAATTTTCTTTGGTTTGGTAGACGGCATCCGAAATTGAATTGTGCTTCTGGGTGGGGGGAAGAGTGGAGGTAAGCTGGTTAGGTGCGTGTAACAATGTCAACACATACACACGCACCGAGGCACGCACACGCACACAGATGCCAAAGAAAAAAGTGCTTTATCTATTCAGAAACTCAATCCCGTCGGGCTGTACGGCAAGCAAATTTCAGTTGAATATTTTTATCGAGATTTGATATTGTGATTTATCGAACTCACATTTGAAATGATCTGTCCATACAAAATGTATATGGTGATGTGTTTGTGTCTGTGTCTGTGTCTGTGAGTATATGTACATGTTTCTCATTGTACTCAATACATACGCACATACATGTTTGTACGTATTTATTATGCTTTATTTTAAAATCATAAGAGCGTTTGCCTTCTTCCTTATCTCCAGTATCTAGTATTTTCATATTCTCCTCTTTTTCTACATTTGTATTATTTCAGTGACTTTTTATATGTATAATATTAGTTTCATTTAATTGCAGTCGTTTTTTATATATTTATATATATATTTTTTGTTTTTTTTTTTATTTTTTTTTATTTTTTTGGTATTGATTTGATGTCTTTAGTTAATTTCGTGATCAATTGTTGGTGATAATGAATATTTGTACTTTTTATTTCGATTTTATTCGGGGGGAGTTTTAAGCAGAATGTTTTCGCAGGTTCGCTTTATACATCTGTACATTCCCACATACATGTATTACATATATGTATGTAGTAAGTACTATGCTTGATTTTATTCCCATTGTGGGTGGGCGGGTTAGTTAAGCTTGGTTTGTTAGGTAGTTGGGATAGTTAAGTACATGAATTTCTTTTAGATTTAGTGTAGTGAGTTAGTATTACTAGAGAAACTACTGTCGTCGCAGACTACAAGTTGGGAACACTCATACAACTAAACCAAAGATCAAAGCTGGCGTCGTTTCAGCTGAATAAAGTCATTTATAAGACGCGACTTTTTTGGTACAGTGGGGTACAGACAATTCCTATACGAACTCTTTTGTATGTGTATTTGTGTATTTGAAGTTAACATCGTTTTGGTATTTAGGTTATTTATTATGCTGTCACAGTTAAAAGCATTTATTATCTGCTTATAAGTATATAAATTGAAATTTTTGATTACATATAATTTTACGGCAGTTTTCACTATGGCTTTACGTTAACGCGTTTGTCAATGTTGGTGAGAGTGTGGTGAAATGTTCAATTCTAATAGAGGCTATCCTCAATCAGCTGAAAACGGTACGAGGAGTCATTTTATACAATCTCTACCCCTAATAGTTTATGTACTTTACATAAGCACGGAAATGAACATTGGGATTATCCATTTTCATTTTTCAAAACATTTGCTTTCAGTATCAATTTAGTCGGCTAACCTGTCCTATTGTAGGCTAAGTGGAGTTGGGATTTATCTGATACTATTGTAAGGCTCTATTGTTATTGTACTCGGCATAAAAAAATATTGAGTAAGGCAATCACCAAGTGAATTGCTTGAACTGATCTCATACTGGACGTTGATATACTAACGAACAGTACATTCAAGTGGCCCAACGATACCAAGCACGGACTTGTTAGCTTAGGGCTTCATTTCCTATGCGGCTTTAATGTGAGTGTGTGTGTGTGTGTGTGTGTGATGCCTAATTGTATGTACCCTTATTTGATTTTCTCGTTTGCATTACGGTTCTGTCAATTTCATTTGTGTGATTAAATTAAATTTAATATGGATTAAATGTTTGTTTTCATTTATTTATATCGATTTTTGTTTTTGTTTTTCTTTTCGATGTTTTTATGTGTTTTAAATTTATGTTATTGTTTACTTTACGCATTAAATTATTAATATTATTTATTTATACATATATATATATATATATATATACATATATATATACATATACATATACATATATATATGTATATATATATAATATTAAATACATACATATTTATATTAATTTCTGTTTGTTTTTGTATCCTTTTCTTTTGTAATTTTGTATTGTTAAATTTAAGATTTTAATTTAATTTAATTAAATGTAATTAAATTTAGCAATCGCTTTAATTTGTTTTGTTATTTGTTCTACTTAAATTAAACTTAAACAGCATTTGTAGTCGTTTCTGGCATCCAACGTAACACTTCACAAGGCCAATCTTATACCACTTAACATCATATTAACTAGCCCCATATCATTTGTGATGCATACAGATTCATGTGTTGCCAAGTGATCCATTCATTTACCAAAGATACATAAGTAATATACGTAGTATAGTTTATATAGATACATATTTATATATATTAATAATACATATATATATTTTAATATAGATGTGGAATGAGACATACATATTTATATACATATATAGGACATATCGCGTGGGATAGAGCAAGAGAGCGCGCGCACGTGGATAGAAAAAAAAGAGAAAATAGTTTAATGCTTATAAAAAAGTCAGCTTCAGTTATTTACGATTTGAAAGATTAGCATAACAATATTGAGTTTGATAATACGATCCACTGATCAGCTGATCCAGCTGAAAGTGCCATTTTACATTGTATGCAATTACAACGAAGAGAGGTGAATATATATACATATACATATATAGGAATATATGTATGTCAGGTTATCGACTGACTTCATTTCAGCAACACTTTGAACTCACTTAATAGCTTTTTTTTTATAAAAATAATATGTTTTATTAGCTTTTACGATTATAAGATTTCTATTCTATTTCCATTTCTGCTGAGCGCCTACCAGTATTGCAAAATGTCACTTTCAGCTGGTGTCATTGGTATAGTATAAGGATAAGCTGCAGGTTTTTGTGCTTGTGCAATAGATAGGAATCGAGTTTTGTGCTCAAGACAAAGAGAAAGACTGGGAGATATACATATATATATATAGAGAGAGAGAGAGAGAGAGAGATAGTGACAGAGTGAATTGAAGAAGGGAAGAAAAGAAGATGAAGATAGAGGTAGAGATAGAGATGGAGGAGATAGAGCTCAGCTATCTGCTCAGTTTGGAAATGTTGCGCTTTTAGTAAGCATACGAAATGTTTGACGAATTCATTTTGGTTTGGTTTGGTTTGGTTTCGGGGATTAAAGTGGGCTAGTGTGCGAGTCAGACTGATGGTGAAGAAGGGGGCGTGGGGCTGTTAAGAGGAGGTGAAAGATAGCGAACACTTACCCAGTAGTCAAACGTCGGTCTCGATGCTAACAGCGAGCGCATTGTTGTGCCTCATTGTGAGACTGCTGCCAGCGCTGCCAGTTGCCACATTGACGCTTATTGTTGACTGTAGCTGCTTGAAGCCATTCTGCTGATGCTGCTGCTGTTGTAACTGCAGCTGCTGTAACTGTAATTGCTGCTGCTGATGCGGAGACGTCGCTTGCAGCTGCATCGGCGTGGCTCCCAAAAATGGAGCAGCTGCTACACTGCGTCCAGGATGTGTTTCAGTTAATCCCGGCGTCGATTCAACACCATCGTCCAAATCCATCATATCCGATGAGGACTCAGACAACGATGATTTCTTCAAGTGTTGACCTACTTGTAGTTTTATGCATTTGTTTAGTGTTGTTGTTCAACGTTGTTGATCGTTGTTGTGGTTGTTGTTGTTGTCGCAGTGTTTTTAGTTTTTTTTTTTTTTTTTTTGGGTATTAAACAAAGTAATTGTGTGTTTGTGTGTGTGTTTGTGTGTGTGTGTGTGTGTGTGTGTGTATGGTTCGAGTGTTACAGTGATTGTTGACGGGTGACGGAAGGGCGTGGAGGATAGTTGGGGATTCATTGGATTGCATTCGGTTTCGTTGGGTTACACATTGAATTGAATTTTGGATATGGATTGGTTTCGGATTGTGGAATATTTGATTACAAATAATTGTTTCAAGTTCAAGTTCGATAGCGATAATTATCGAATTTGCCATACGATTTGACGGAATAAAGAGAGAAACAAAAAGAAGAGAGAGAGAAGAGAGAAAGAGGAGATCACACATACAGTTGTAATGTATTAATTACAAAAATGCTTTTTGTTGTAGTTCTTGTTACACACAAAACACACAGTACGTGTAATGTATACGTTTTTGTAGGTCCATGTAGTACACACAGTGTTGCCACATGCGCGAGGCAGCAACATTCACACACACTCACATCTGGCAACACGGCGTGGCGCTGATGCGTACAATATGCGGTACGGCTGGCACTGCAACGCCGCCGCATCAAGCTTTCATAATGCCTACGATTCGTTTCTTTCTTCGTAAATGTTTCTATTTTTATTCAACATGGATTCTATTTGCACTAGATATGCAGGCGACTGTGTGTGTGTGTGTGTGTGTGTGTGTGTGTGTGTGTGTGTGTGTGCGTAATGTACGTATGTGAGTATGTGAAGTAGTGAGAGGTAATTGGTTTATATGTATGTTTGTGTGAGTGTGTGAGTGTGTGTGTTAATGTGTGAGTGTGCTTGTGGTTTTACTTTGAGACCGTCCAGTCGAATGTGATTATGATACGAGTAGAGTGGAAGATATCGAGGCACAGTGCACATTTCAACTTACCTAATGTACCTGGCAAATATGGACAACTAGTAACATGATTAAAGTTTTGGCTCTGCATCTCCTCCTGATCCGTTTCGCGGTGATAGAAGTAATTGAAATTACTGACGATAACCGGTACTGGCAGTGCGATTGTCAGCACACCAGCAATAGCACACAATGATCCCACAATTTTGCCCCAAACGCCGACGGGTCTGTATTTTTTGTTTTTGTTTTTGTTTTGTTTTTTTTAATCGTTTATCGATATCAATTTATTAGTTTCAGTTTCAATTCGTTTCATTTATGAATTTGTTGCATATCGTGTGTCAAACGAATTTCAATGCAGTACATTTATCCAATTTGTGTTTGTTCATTTCCATGTTTTTTCCGTATATGTTTTGTTGGCGTTTTCCGATATTCATATTTATTGGGTATTGAATTTTTTGTTATGGATTTTTGATGCGATTGTTTTTGTTTTTTTTTTTTAACAGTTGTTTATTTTTATTTTTTACGTTTGATATTTGTTTGATTGTTTGTTGTTGTGATTAAATTGATTTGAGGTATAGATATATATATATATATATTTATATATATTTATATATAGATTTTATATATTGGATTTTTGTTTGTTTGTTTTGGATGAAGCGAGCGATGTTAACGAACGAACGATAAATAAAATGAAAATACAAATATATAAGAAATGTAAAGTAAAACTCTCGTTTTGATTTCAATTTTAGTTTTTAGGTTACATTTTTTTTTTTTTTTTTTTTGTATATCAGTGATTGGCATTATAGAATATGTACGTATACAAATACGAGTATAGTTGATTATAGGCAATAGCAGTAGAAACAGTAAAACGAAATAATAGTTTAGCAAAGAGTACTCGAAATTAGGCACAACACTTAGAACAAGTAGCTTTAGGAGTGGTTTTTATTTTATTTTTATTTTTTTTTTTGCTTTCGCTTTGGGTTCTCTTTTTTTGTTATTTTATAAGTAAATATGTAAGTATGTGTATATATAAATATTTGTTGCTTAGATGGCATAGTTGAGTATTGAGTATATGCGTGTGTGTGTGTGAGCGTGTGTATATATATACATATGCATTGCATTTTGTGCGCGAGAAAGTAACACAGGTGTACAGCAAGTTGAAGCGAGTGCGGGTGAGACATCAAGAAAAGTTGTGTGTGTGTGTGTGTGTGTGTGTGTGTGTGCATGTGTGAGTTACGAAACTTTTTGTGACAGAGCTACTCAAAGTTAGCCGCGACAATGGGCGGGGCAAGGCAGAGGTGGAAATGGTTGGGGTCAGGGCGGGAGCATGAAGCAGGCAGCGGGTGATGTGGCATTATAGAAGCTGCTGCTCATTATTGGATGCGTTGGCTAAGGCAGCGCTTTTGGACTTAACTGTTTGGATTTTACTTAGGTACGGTCACGGCTAAATAACTTTGTATGTGTGTGTGCGTGTGTGTGAGTGTGTGTCTGCTGTTTTGTTTGGCTGGATAAGTGGTTGATTTGTTTTGGGGCATGCAGCATGCGTTCAAAATAAGAGCAGAGTTAAGTAAATTGAGCAAAAGGTGTTATCGGTATCGGTATCGCTATCGATATTAGCTAAAGCCATTAGCCCAAGCTGCATCTGTTGCAAGGGTCGTGGCATACTGCACTAAATATACGCAAGTTAAGATAGTATAAGAACTTCTGACTTCAGTGTTCCGCGTTTGTGTTCGTGTGTAGTGTGAGAGTGTGAGAGTGTCGATTTGATGGAGTTGTCGATGAGCGAACGCTGTACACTGGTGTACAGTGCCAAAAAGATGAGAGTTGTGATTCTAGAGTTCTGTGTGTATGGGTTTTATTTGTATCTTTGTTGGGTTTTTGAACTAAACAACGACACAACGTTACATTGATAATGATAGAAAAACTGGTTCATTTTATAGAGTTTTTCCAAACATTTTGTTCAATTGCGTTTTCACTTTAGGCAAAGGCAATTTGCGCAACCAAAAGTCGGGCAACTGCAAATGTTGCTTTTGCTTAAGGTTATCGGTTAATATAACCAGAACATAACGGTACGCAACGCAACGCAACGCAATGGAACGGTACGGTACGGAACGGAACGGAACGGTAACAGAACACAGTGGCAACACAAGATATAATTAGACGGTTAGGTAGATAGGCAGGTAATTAAGTGTGTATAAGTAGATCTCACAAAAATAGCTATAAAACTTAATAGAAATATGGTAAATCTCTTTTGATTGTAGCCAAAATGAGGAGCGGAACGAAATGAAATCGAAATCGAAATCGAAATTAACTTAAACGAAACAAATCAAATGAAACGAAACGAAACGAAAGAAAAAGAAAAAGCGCAGCGATTCAAACTTTGTGATAAATGAAAAATCGAAAATCTATGCGGATTAGGCAAACAAATGTTGTAAGTATTTTTCTCTTTTCATCATTTCTGGGTGAGTATTACGAACTTTGGTTAGTAATTGATAAGAAAGAACTGAAAAACGCTTGGCGAAATACTGTACAAATAATGGACAACAGTTGAGCGCAACTAGCACGCACAATGTATAAACAAGAATATAAAACTGAGAATCAATAACATAATCATAAACAGGAACATAAACAGAATTGTAATCAGAAAAGTTAGAATTGTAATTGTATAGATTTGCATACGTCATGTCACCATATCCAACGGTGGTCATGGTAACGACCGCCCACCAAAATGCATCGGGTATGGACTTGAAGAAGGAATTTTCGCTTCCAGCTTCCGCAAAATAAACAGCCGATGAGAAGAGTACGACGCCTAAAAAAATTGATGGGAGAAATTGCTTTGCATTGGTTCCGACTCGATAATATATCATAAACATAAGTGTTTTTTTTTTTTGTTTTTCTTCATTTTTTTTAATTATTAAATATATATTGTTTTTTTTTTTTATGTTTAAACTTTTTTAAATAAAAAAAATAATTTGAAATAAAAACTGTATTGTATTGGGCTTTGGTTGCCGATATGGCTGGGCGTCCGGCAAGTCCTTGTCTGTGGGATAGTCTCGGGCTGGATACGTGTGAACGGTCCGGCAGGTAATACTCTCTATGTGTGTATGTGTGTGTCAGAGTGTGTGTATGGCTGTGTGTGTGTGTGTGTGTGTGTGTGTGGCAGTGTATTCTGTAGAACGTGCTATACAATGTGTGAGGTGAGCTGGTTTTCTTATGAGCCGGGACATTGCGGACAAAACGGAATATGGTGTGCAACTTGAATCGGAACCGGATACTTTGTAGCGATTTCATTTGAAGTGAGGTGTACAAACCCGCCCACTTTGCTGCACAGCATTGTGTAGCACGCTTTCCAGATTGGCTAAACCTGTTTAACAACGCTGTTTATGGGGAAGATTTGAGTTTTGGGTTCTATTTAAAATGACGTGACAATGAGAAACTGAGCCGCGGCATTCCCAAGCAGAAAAACGAGTGGGCTGGCCTATCCAATAGTGGGCGTGGCAATTGGTTGAATCGGTTTCTGGTGCGCTTAGCTCTGGCCAAAAAATATGGTGATATCTCATTGATCAACGACGACGACGACGACGACAACGAAGAAAACGACGACGGCGACAATGGACAAATGTTTCAAATTAAATTATTGATGGATTTTTGTTTTTTTTAATTAATTAGTTATATTGCTTGTGCGTGATATTCGACTAATGGGATGGTTTATTATTCTGCTTGGGGTACTAGAAACTCAAGAACAGAAATAGACAGAACGAAATTAATAACGTGAGAACCGAAATGCAGGACATGCTAAACACAAGATCAAAACAAAAAAATAAAAATAAAATCAAAAAGAAAAAGAAAAAAACGTGGTCGAAAATAAAATAAAAAGTGTTCTTGACTTTGGCAAAAAATGAAAATCAAACAAAAGTTATGGTAACAAGAAAAAGAGTTCAAATGAAAATGAGAATCGCGCATTTTGTTAAACCGTTAACGAAATCGTTAGGTATAGCAGGTGAGCGACAAAGAGAGTGTTAAACAGAGAGAGAGAGAGAGAGATAGAGGAAGAGAGGGAGAGAGAGAAAGAGAGAGAGAGAGAAAGAAAGACGCAAAAAGAGGGCGAGAGAGTGTAACTGGGAAGGGTTACAGCGGGCGATTACGATCACAACACTGAACGACGACAAAGGACGACGATGCAAAGACAACGATGATCTGAATGTCACATGAAATTGGGCTCTATACAAGGCACAGATAGTACGACTAGATACAGATATAAACACACAGAGTATAGATACAGATATATAGAAATAGAATTAGCTTAGCTCGTTTGCTTACAAAATATATATATAAAGTAGTTGTAGTAGTAGTAGTAGTAGTAGTAGTTGTAGTAATAGTAGTAATATTAGGTATTCAAGACACATAAAATAGGTATTTATATACATATTTTGACATAACTGTACATAAGAGAATTACGGGAAATACGCCTAAGATCTCCAAAACTTTGGAAATTGAAAATATCAGTTATAACTGACAAGTTTGCTCGAGGGATACAAAGAGAACGTTTTGGATCGGGTATGATATTCAAGTATGACATTGCAATTGAATTGCGAAAGAGTCGTTGTGTTCTTAAGGAACTCATTTATACAACGATTTATTACTTAAAAATCAAACTATATATGCTCGGAGAAGGAGGGTGTGTGAGTGTATGTGTGTGTGAGAGAGAAAGAGAGAGAGAGAGAGAGAGAACAAAGTATCATTTTGCTGGACAGAGAATCTAACATACACAAAGAATAAAGTGGGACACTGAACAAATGCACTCGTAAATGAAAAGATAGTAAGTGAAAGACAGAGACAGAGACAGAGAGAGAGAGAGAGGAGAGAGAAAGAGATATAAAATAATATGTAGCGCTATGTTACATGGAGCAGTTAATAACTCAATTAGTTGGGTAGACACACAAATTGAGCAGCGGAGTTGCAGTTAATTTGTTTGATTTTTTTTTTTTGTATTTTTTTGGTTTGTTTTTTTTTGGTTGTTGTTATCATTGGATTGATGCAGATGTAATGTAAGTTGTACCTCATATCACCATATCCCACCGTAGTCATGGTCACCACAGCCCACCAGAATCCGTCGGGTATGGACTTGAAAAACGAACTCTCGCTGCCAGCCTCCGCAAAATAAACCGCCGATGAGAATAGTACAACGCCTGGGCGCAATTTTAAACAGAGATCAGCGATAGATTAGTTTCAGTTTCAGTTACACTTATGATTATGTATACATATATTTATTTATTGGATGATTTGAACAGATATAGAGAAATAGAGGGAGTATTTCAATTAGTTGTTTTCTGCTTGGGTCTGAGCGCTGATCATCGTACGTTTCATCTGCATTGCAACCATTTATAAAGCCTTAAACATTAATTGCAATTTGTGAATATGAATGGGAACCCCAAATGTTTTTCAGTGTAGTGTATAGTATAAAGAATCTCATTTTCGGGTGCTCTTTAGTTGATTTGAGTTCGATTCTCGACCAATGATAGACTTGGAAATCGTTATATTTCCAAAAAAAAAAAAAAAAAAAAAAAAAAACTACAAGATATACATACATACATATGTATATGTATATGAAAGAGTTCGCTTACTTTCATTTTATATGTTATATAAGATTATCAAAAACATCGGATTATTCATAATTTTTTGCATAATTTATTTAGTTTTTTGTGATATTTTTATTCTATTCTGTGCAAAAACTATAAAGAAATGTGTTACAAAAAGATATTTCAAGTGATTAAACGTTTCAAAACTGTGTGTAAATCACATTATAGAGCAAGTATGTTTGTCTGTGTGAGTGTCAGTTGTACCTTGTTATATATAGAAAATATATATATATTCATGTATGTCTAATGGGTTAAAGTGTATATCTTTGTTTTGTGTGTTAGTGTTCATGTGTGTGTGTGTGTGTGTGTGTGTGTGTGTGTCACATAAATATATCGCAAAATATTACAAATCGAAATTAAGGGAAATGCTCACAACGAAAATCGTCGGTTAAAACCGAAGTTCTAGTGCACAAATGTCGATCCTTCTTTCCGGGTCTTTATCATAGAGCTCTAAAGCGTCTAGCTCAACATTTGTGCAGTACTACTAATCAGCGCAATAGATAAACGACATGTTATCGATTTATCGAATAATCAACTAAAAGTAACCTTTTCAGGTTATGTTAGTAATACATCTAGATTGCAACTAACTATATAGAATATCACATTATATAGTTTGGTAGCTCGAGTTGTTCACAGATTTTGTAATTTTTATCTTTTTTTGTTTTATAATTGTTATAGAGATAAACAGAAACTAGCTAATTAAGTACTTTGTACAATATGATATACATACATTATTTGTAAATTTTAGTTAATATGATATATGTATATATGTATATATATATACTACTACGGCAAGGCAAATAATATAAGAAATGTAAACCAAAAGAGAGACAAAAACATGAAGACACCTATGTAGTTCCTGTTGAAATCGGCCGCATCGATGCTGATGCACATACATACATGGTTGCCCCATTAGTGATTTTATAGCTTTCACTCATCTATATATGTAGTACATACAAACAAGCACCATGTGAGTTTTGTAAAGTTATGATAAGCTAATTTGGCGTGTGGTCTTTTTTAAATATATATATATATATATGTGTATATATATATAGATGCATTTATACATATGATAAGTACATAAATAATGCTCTATATAGCAGGCGCTAGTATTTTGGCTAAGTATCCTGCACTTTTGGTAAGCTTTAAAACTGAATACAACAATAAATATAACAAAAACACAAACAAACTTAATTCAACGCAATGCAAAGGAACTGAACAGCCTCATATACATTTACTTTAAATATACTGTTTTTTTTTTAATATACATTGTATGTAGGATATATAAAGAAGTATACTATATATATCATATACACATATATAATGGTTAGAGTTAATAATTCAACGGATACAACAAACAAACAATAAACTAAAAGCCAAAGAAACGACATCAATAACAGCGTAGATGAAGTTACGTTTACAAATACGATTACGATAACAGTTAAGATTACGATTACGATTACGATTACGATTACGAGTACGATTACGGTTACGGTTACGTTTACGTAATGCGAAATAACTTGATTATGTTAAGACGTGAACAACAATTCAAAATATGTATAGGTAAGTATATATTAAAGATATGTTTTTTGTAGTTACTTCTCATTTTCTAAAAAATTCGCATTTTATATATATATCGGTTATGTTTCTAGTATGTTTCTAGTATTTGCTAGTTTGTTTTCTTCTGCTTGGACAATTCAACGCTAAGAAGTGTGCCAATTTTAAGGCATTTTGTGCGCAGTTTGTGCAGAATACAGATTTATAGAACAGAATAGATAAATTCCATAGAAATGATAGATAGATTGTGAGAAAAGAAAAATGATTCAAATTGGAATGTAGAGTATAGGTTGTAAATGCTTGTAACATTAGATGGATAGTGAACTGCAACAAAATACGTTTGGGCCTTAAAATTGCCAACGACTAAAGCGGGGGGCGTTTATAAAAACCATGAAAATTGTGTTTTTACTTTGTCAAAGTATATCAGGAGTAATAGACTAAAATTCGAGTACATTGACATTGATTGTTTGTTCTCTAGCCAAAAGACGATCAAAAAGATATAGTCATACATATATCTAATGCATATATAGATATTAATTGTACTGTTACGGTTACTGTTACATATGTATGTATATACTGGTACCGAATAGCTATGTAAATCTGTTCCGGGCCCATATAAAAAAAATATCAACTGTGGCAGGTACATATTTAAGTATTACTTATGCTAATTAGTAGACGATAATATTTTGTGGTAAATACGTAGTGAATAAATACTCGTACACGTACACAAATACATGTGTATAAGTTGTATATGCATCGATATTAAGCTCTAGAGGCCCCTAAGTGTATGCTGCGTCGGGTTTTAGCTAGATAGGCTACTCGTATTATGTAACTAAGTGGTAAGTTTTAGTTTAGTTTAGTTTAGTTTAGATTGGTTTAGTTAGGTATATTTATATATATAGTATATATAGAGTTGTAAATTGTATAAACATGTTTAATTCTTCAGTTAGTATTTTCATGTATACGTAATATATACTGTTATTGTTAGGCAGTAATTAGCATTAACTATATTGTATAGTATATTACTTTAGTGTAAGGTTTACTTTAGTTTAGCTTGTACTTGTACTTTGATCATGATGCATTCTAGTAGCCATAGAGCACAGATTCGCAAGTAATTTACTTTAACTGTGCTTGGCTCTTGTCCGATATCAACTCACAAACTGACATACAGAAAAGATCATTCGACCGAAAGATGATCTTTATAATATGGTTTTAAGCTCTGGGGCTTGGTCGGGTTTTGGGTTTGGGTAATCGAAATGACAAATCATAATTGTTAAAAAGCATATAAATTTACTTAGTATTAATTCGCTCGACATCGATATAGAGTACGTTGCATTTGGCGATTGGTTTTTTTTTTTTTTTTTTTTTTGTATTTGTATTTTTTTTTTGTGTACGAGGACTGTTGTAAACAAATGGTGAGTATTTTAAAATGTGCTTGCTGTTATGTACTTAATTTATATAATGTATACCTAAAGTTTGCTGTAGTTGTTTGTTGTTGTTAGCTGTTGTTGTTTTTTTTTATAATTGGGAGGAGGAGTTTTTGCTAACGTTGTGATATTCCGAAACAGTAAATATGTTGTTAACAGGTCTGAGTCTGAGTTGTGTGTGCTTTGTTTAGTTAGAGTTTGTTAGGGCAACAAGTTAAGTTATAAGGTCGCTGGTCGTAAAGGTCATTGTTAATATCATAATAGATTGGTATATTGGTTTGGTACATAAGTAAGCAGTTTTGTAGGTAGGTGTAAAATATAATATATTGTGTGTATGTGTGCTTGGTTTTTGTTGTGTTTGTTGTTTGCTTGTTTTCTGTTGTTGCAATTGGTTTGTTTTGGCTGTTTTGTTGTTAACTTACCTATAAATAAGAAAAATATAAGTAAACCTAATTCCCGCATTGAGGCTTTCAGAGTTCGTCCTAATATTTGTAAACCCTTCGAATGCCTAGATAACTTAAATATTCGAAATACTCGAACTAATCGTATCACTCGTAATATTGCCAAGGACATAGCCTGATTCGATGACTTGTCCTAAAAATTTATAATTATTTATAGATTTGTATATTGATTTGTATGCAACAGATGTAAGTAAGTAGTATTTCATATAGGTAAGTATATATAAGTAGAGTATATATATATATATATAAATATATATATGAGGTATACATATATATATATATATATATAGTTGTATTGTGTGTATGCATGTGTGAGAGTGTGTGCGACTTGGTTACTTTAAATTCGTGTTATGTAGTTTAGTTTAGTTTAGTTTAGTAAGTTAGTAATATACAACAATTATTCGTACTGTTACGTTTGTACAAGAGCACTAGGATAGGCATTTAAATGTACATAAATATCAAGTATTTTACGTAGGCAAAAGCATTGCTATCAAATCATAAGCTGGTTATATAATATGTACGTATTTATTTATATGTTCAATGTCTGTCTCATTTGAGTTAACACATCCATATTTTAAATGTAAGTAGAATGGAAAATCAAAATCATAAAATTCAATACAGGCAGTTTTATCATAAATTTATTGTTACTTATGAACAAAACCAAACAACGCGACAATTGGCTTATTGCTTTTTTCCGTGTATTTTTTTGTTGTTTTTGTTCAATAATTTGTAGGCAAACAAAAACAATACTAATACAATTATTTTGTTAAAATACAATGTACATGTTTCTTGCTTTTGTAACAGTGTATTTATGTGTAGTTGTGCGTATCGGTGTGTGTGTGTGTGTGTATGTGGTTGTGTGTGTGTGTGTGTGTGTTTGTGATTTAGCATTGCAGTTTTGGCCAAACAAAATCTCATACCTGTGGACTGACTGGCGCTTTTGGAAGATTTAACGTATCCTCCTCTTCGGCAACGACAGTCGCTAGTGTTATAAAGTACGGAATGATGGCGATTATGTCGATAACATTCATGACATCCCTGCAGAAATTTAATTTGTTCGGACATGCGAGGAACCTGCGCGGGCGCGACAAAAAATAAAACAATGTGATGTCACAAAGAGAGAAAGAGAGAGAGAGAGAGAGAGATAGCGAGAGAAAGAAAGAGAGATAAAGAGAGAGTGAGAGAAAGAAAGAGAGAGAGAGAGAGAGAGAGAGAGAGGGAGAGTGAGAGAAAGAGATGGAGATGGAGTAAAGTATAGAGACAGACATGAGACAAGTAAAAGAAATAGAATAATAGGGGGAGAGAGAGAGAGAGAGAGAAAGATAATGGTTGAGACACAGAAAGTTTTACAGCGAAACGGAGAAAAAAGAGCAAAAAAGAAAAACGTACAAATATTGCATATATATGTATATCAACATGTTCTATCAATCATAAGATCATTATAAACTAAGCGATAACAAGTGTTATAAATAATATAGCCAAACTACTCAACTAATATATGTAGATACCCTGTGAAGAGTAACTGCCACCTAACTTATTCTCTTGCACTCTTTTATTGCAAGAACAATTAAGGCCTGACTGAATATGATTACAAGAGCTACATGGAACATCAAGATGGTGGATGGATCATATCTAAGGTTTGTAATTCTAATTTTAGGTAAATTTCATTTATTTACTAC
Source organism: Drosophila imparisetae (assembly GCA_035042265.1). Lineage (NCBI taxonomy): Eukaryota > Metazoa > Arthropoda > Insecta > Diptera > Drosophilidae > Drosophila > Drosophila imparisetae. Next base: position 3,883,702 of record JAWNLP010000222.1, on the reverse strand, counting down.
TCTCTGGCAAAAACATTGAAGACAATCGTAATTTAAGAAGTGATCTTAATTAATTTGTAGAATATATTTCATAAGAATAATGTTAGTGTTAAAAAAAGTTATATATATACAGTATATCTATATATATATATATTCATTTAGCTGCACAAAATATAATTTTCCTCTCTTCCCTCTCATTTGAACCTCTGCATTTCATTGGAAATCTGTTAATATCGTAAAGCTAATCGTGCAAGAATCTGAACTTATTGAATACCCTACTTTAGACTTATAAGCTATGTTTATGTACATGATGTAAGGATTGTGATAGAATTCATACCTGACAGTTAGTTCAAATGTAAACCAAATAATACATAACGTTTCTATAAGGAAGAAAGGATCTGTGATGTCAGGCACCTCGTCTTCCTCGATTTTTGTGCCATTTGTTGTTGTATTGAACACCTGCAATTAATTATGTACAATACATATCAACGATTTATTAGTCATGAGTATTGGCAATGATCATAAGTGGTTTTTTTTTGTTTCTTAAGAGTAATACGCACCTTGTAATGCTTAAATTCGGGTAATGTTTCTAGACAAAATATAACAATTGATAGCAATATAACAAATACACTAATTATGGCTACAACTCTGGCGGCTTGCGAGCTCTCTGGGTACTCAAAGAGAAGCCAGACTTTTCTTTGTTTCTCATTATCCGGTAATGGTCTTTCTTCCTCTTTAATAAAGCCTTCATCCTCTCTGCGCATAAAAAAGTAGAAAATCAAGTATATTTTTTCAGGTTATGTAAGCACCTCAATATTATGTGTATGTGATTGAGTAGATGTGTGTGTGTGTGTGCGTGTGTGTGTATGTGTGGGTGTGTATTGAAGCTTAAAATTGCTTAAAATGTGGGTTTATTTTATTTATTTATTTAGTTTTTTGTGTTTTTTTGTGATTTTTTTTTTTTTTTTTTTGTAGCCCTAAGCAGCGATTTGGTTTGGCAGCCAATTGCAGAGCTTGACAATCACTAATCTCAAATCATGATATACTTTTCGTAATCGCTTATTGAAATCGATATTCTGAAACTGAAAACGATGACATATGGGTATTAAATACAGTTAGTTGTGTTGAGGTGTTATCAAGAGTTGTAGGAAGTGTTTTTGGCTGCGAATTATTCATTTCTTCTTCTCTGGCCTCTTCTTCATTTTATTTGGTCGGCTTCTTTGGGTCACTCTCGCACATTCTGGACTTTCACGGTTCCGGCCACCCTTTGTACCGTATGAACAAAATTTTAAGCTGGTGGTCAAGTGATTAACAAGTGAATTCGACAACGTCTTCCAGTTTGATATTCGCTATTCTCTCGTTCGTTCCGTTATTGTTCTTGTCTGCTGTCTGTCTGTGCGTGTATGTGTGTGTGTGTGTGTGTGTGTGTGTGTGTGTGGTTGTGTCTTTTGTGTGATATTTCCTTTTGTTATACCTTGAATGCAATTCCCATGAAAACCACATAACATGCGTGACGCTCAATAAACTCCAACAGTTGTCAATTGACTGAATAACCACAAAGTCAATAACAACATATGTAAACAGTAAACAACAATACGAGCATGTATGTGTATGTGTGTTTGTGTGTGTGTGTGTGTGTGTGTGTGCATTGTTTATAGTTTCATGGAACACTCCAAGCATTATCACATTTTGTGGCTGTTACTTGTGTCAAGACATTTCAGGATTTCAGACAGTTCAGTGGAACTATCGATTGAATAATATGTTCTCAGCATTTGGGTAAGCGTAAAAGCTCCTTAAAAGTAATCCTTCTTTTGATTGAGGTATATGTAATTAAATTCAATAGTTTCAGCTTTTGCACATATCGAAATCTTACTTAAGATGTGCAATAAATTTGGATATTCGATTGGTGTAGCAGATAAATAAGATAGTTTACTTTGCTTACTTCAACTCAGCTGCAAACTAATTACAATTACTGAATAGGTAAGCAAAGCTGCTAATTACTATTTATAGCTCTATGTGTGTGTGTGTGTGTGTGGTTGTGTCTTAGTCAGGTTTCTAGGTGCCGTGTTGCATGCCTTGTGAGTGGGGGGTTTTAGGAACTTAGTTCAACAATTTGCTGCCGCCAATAGGCAAAACCAATTCGCTCTTTGCTGCACTCAAATATAAGTTTGTAGTTTTTGTAGTTTTTGTAGTTTTTGTGATTTGGTTTCATTTTAAATATGTATACTTATTTTTTTGTTTGTTTTGTTTTTGAATTTTTGTTATTTGGGTATTTTCGTCTTTTTTTTTGGGGGGTGGTGGGGGGGAGGGGCAACCGGCTTACCTGAATTTATTAATTGCTTGATCACCTAATTCATAAAATTTTATTTCTTCACTAAATACGTCTAAAGGGACATTGACCGGTCTCCGTAGTCGGCCACCTGTGAAGAAAAACGTAAGCGGATTGTTGTCGATATTGCATGTGTAATGTGTGTGCGAGTGTGTGCGTGTGTGCGTATGTGTGTGTGTATGTGTGTGGTTGTGTGTGTGTATGTGTTTGTTTTATATACAGAGTTATGTGATTTGTGTTGGTGTTGGTGTTGGTGTTGGTGTTGGTTTGGACGGTTTGGCGGTAGAGAAGAGAAGTGGGAAAGTTGAAAATATTAGCAAATAATTCGTTTCATTGATTTGATAAATTTGAAAATTGAAATGTACGTAAATGACACTTAATTTGTACCCAATGGGAGTTTAGTTTCATTTTTGCTGTATTGGTTTACTTACCACTCTGATAATAGTATAAAATCGCATCGAAGCTCGGACGACTACGGTCAAAAAAATATTCATTTCTAAGCGGGTCAAAGTACCGTAATCTCCGAGCTGGATCCCCAAGCAGTGTGTCCGGGAATTGATTTAGCGTACGTAGTTGTGTTTCAAACCTTAACCCGCTTACCTATTGAATATATGATATATATTTGTTTATGTAAATGAGTGTGTCTGTGTGTGTGTGTGTGTGTGTGTGTGCGTGTGTGCGTGTGTGTGTGTGTATGCTCATATTAATACTCACATTTATAACGACTCTCTCGCAGAAATCATGATCGTGAGGAATGGGTTCAAAGTGTTGTGGTCCGCCACCAAAGCCATGACCAGCCCCCCCTTCTTCGTCTTGACTGCTCAATTTGGGCAAAGACCTGAAAATGATTCAATTGAAATTTTGTCTGCGATTAAATAAACCAAGAATAAGAAGAAAAAAACATATATTGGTCAGCAGAAAGTTTGTAAAAACGCTTCAGTATTTCAAGCAATATTCGAAATATTTTATAGAACAGAGTTCTTGCAAAATCTCAGGCATTAATTAATTAATTACAAATAAGAATTAAACGCCCCAAAAACAATTGCAAATTATTGAGTCCCACACAAAGCTAACCGAATCGATGGCAAATACGATAAATGCGTAAGTAATCTCCGTATTTATATACTCGGTTTCTGTATTGATTTGCCTTGGTTGAGTTCACAAAACACTATAACGAATAACTAAGCCAAATTTGAAATAACGATTGGCTGCATTTTGCTGCATACGTTTGGCCAACTAAAGGGGGAGAGAGTCTCTTCAAATAAGTTGGCATAAATTCGAATTTGTATGATATCCATTAGATATGCAATGCAATATGCACGACATGCATAATGCAGCAATCAAATCAAATGTTGAGCTGTAATTGATATTTGATATTTTGTATTAGTGTTTAGTATTTTGCCTCAAGTATTTTCTGTGGCCACAGCCAAATTGCCGTTTGTTGCATACATTCAAAACCATTAAGTGCGCATTCAATTCAACGAGCGGCAAGTCGCCGTTCGTTTTTTTTTCACCCAAAAACCCAAAACCCTGCCACATAGCACAGGAAGGCAATAAATGTTTACACATGTAATTGAAATTGTATTACAATCGCACATATCTATGTATACGTATACATATATGTATGCACACATGTGTATGTGTGTATTCTGCTTATATAAATATGTAAAGGCATTGCATATGAAGAGGCGCCACCGCTGGCAATGTGCCTAAAAGCGTATCGCTGATGTTGCCATCAGTATGCGGCTGTTTTTTGTTTTTCTCTTTTTTTTGTTGTTGCACATATATTTTGTATACCCTAACCTACCCTATAAAAGAGCAGATCTGTTACCCAGATAGTTGAGCGAATGTACGCAACAGGCGGATACAAGAAATCGGCGACTGTCAGACAGCTTGTCCATTTGACACATTTGAACTCAGTGATAACATTTTTTTCGTTTTTATTTTTATATTCCGATATAACTAGTTTATTTATGCTTTCATATAGCTGCCCTGAACGTTGAGGAACAATTGCATAATTAATACAAATGTTTTTCGAAAAAAAATTGTTTGTTTTAGATTGAAATTATTACATCTGTCCTTTGGACTTGAAAAGGCAATTCTTTTTTGATATTTTCCATATATGATTTCGATTTGGTTCTTCAACGAATTTGTTCTATCGATGAACTCCAAGTATTGCACTCTCATTTAAAAAAAAAAACAGGGTATCAAAATGTTGAGCACTACGTTGCTTGGTATCTTTTAGTTTTTATTTTTTGGCAATCAAGTCGTTGTTGCATGGCAGTTTGCCTAGTTTTTAGCGCCCTGGCATTCAATTAAGCGTGTAAGTGCACCGCAGGCGGTCTCAGAAAGCTCGAATAAACCAGCAATTGCAGCAATCTGGTAAAGCGGCATTCCATCCCTAACCCTTAATATATAATTGCATATTTGATGAATCGCACAAATACAGTTACGGCACACTTGAAGTGCACTTGCAACACGAATGTGGCAGCGCTCGGAGATGATGGGGGAAGTGGGTTGGGTGTGAGGCAACGAAATGCGTTTGTGCATAATTGAAATGCCAAGTGAGACAAATTGTTTAGTCAAAAGCAAAGGCTGTGTCTTAAGTCGAGTGACTTACTGACTAACTGACTAACTGACTCACTGACTAACTGCCCAACTGACTAACTGACTCACTGACTAACTGACTAACTGACTAACTGACTAACTGACTAACTGACTAACTGACTAACTGACTAACTGACTAACTGACTAACTGACTCACCAACTGACCGATACTTGAGGTGCATACAATTCGTGCGTTGCATGCTTCTCTTTACGGTGCGCATGACGTCAGCCTGTGCCTGTGCATGACATGCATGACATGCATGTTGCACATATGCTTCGCTTCGAGCTGTTAGCAGCATCTGTGGATAGTTATCCATACCCAGTTTGCAGGCCAGTTTTGCATTAGCATCGAAATGTCAACAAACAATTGAAATTTTATGCAAAATGTGCTTGTGTGAGTGTGTGTGGGTAAGTGTTTTTTTATTGGCACACACACACACGCACACCTATTTGTTAGGCGGCCAGTTTTCTTGTTTATCCATGTGGATACACATATGTATATATATATTTATATATATATATATATATACATATGTACATATGTATGTATATGTCTAAATGCCGCATATTCAAGCAATCGTTAAATGCAGCTGTAGCTGTTGCGCTCTCGCTCGCACTTCCACTTTCTGTCTGTGTGTGTGTGTGTGTGTGTGTCTGCTTTTGTGTATGTATATAGGTCAGCGGCACGACTGTGACGTCATTGCAAACATAGTTCGTCGCATTTTGCGACCTATTTACAAGCCGGGCTAAGACCAGCAAACGCAAACACTTTTCGCACTCACTTTTTGCACTCATCTTCGTATTTGCATTTGTTGTTGTACTTCCGGTTGTGGCAGGTATTGCATAAGCTGATTCTGCTGCTGAAGTTCAATGCAATGTTTCAGGTCGCCTGCTGAACAAAATCACAGCTCATAAATCGTATAGCAAACATCTTGGCAATACCTTCACTGTCTCTCTCTATACCCCAACCACTCTCTAGGCTTCACCTATCACTCTGTGTGTGTGTGTGTGAGTGCGTGTGTGTGTGTGTGTGTGCTCTTGTCTCTGAATGCAGGCCGGTCAAGGCAACGCTAGAGATCTGCTCTCTCTCTCGTCTGCCCCTGTCGTCTGTCCCTTCTGCTTGTTCGACACGTTCATATTGCAGTGGAGTCTATTTATAGCGCACGTCTTTTAAAAATGGTACGCAGGGTATGCAGGGTATGCAGGGTATGTGCCTGATGATGATGCACATTTCTCATGCTGCGGCACGTTCTGTTTCCTTTTCTGCTGCTGCTGCTGTGGGGCCAATTAATGGCGAAAAATTAAATGCAAATGCAGCATCAAAAGCAGCATGAGAGAGTTGCGAACTAAATAAGTACGTGACATCAATTTGGTCAACTTGGCCCCAAGAGCCTTGAACTGGCGCAGCTACTTAATCAACGGAGTGTGTGTGTGTGCGAGTGTGTGTGCGAGTGTGAGTGCCAGTTTGCGAGTGTGTGCGTGTGCTATTGCCGATAATCAAAAGTGCTGACAATAAAAACAGCATTGAATGGCAATGAAGTAGAAGTAGAAGAAGAAGACCAGTTGTGGGGCAACAGCTATTAAAAATTCCATTGCATACACCAAGGAGCAAGCAATAAGACTGAAAAACAAGTTCGATGATTTCAAGATAATCAAGATACAACTGACAGATATATGCTTATGAGTAAAACTGCTGGAAGAGAATAGAGAGCTTTCTTTTTCCTTTCATAGCAGACTTAATCTAGAGCAAAAACCAAGAGTTAGACTAACTTGAAAGTCTATACAGAGATTTACTTCGACATTTGGTAGTCAACATTCCAATTGTTTAATCATGAGTGGTTTCAGTTTTCAGTCTTTCAGTCTTAAAGCTTTTTATATAAATCTTTTCACATATCAGTAAATAAAATCAAATCAGAAAACGGAAAACACCTAAATATCTATGTGGATATTATAAGTATAATTAACACTGGTAGAATGATTTTGTCTTCATGTTTCTTTAGTATTGTTAAGTTGCATTCAGTTTTGGTCATTAAATATTGAACTTAATTTATTTGAGTAGCAGCAGAAACATGCACCAAGTAGAAAGCAGGAAGTGGCAACCGCTGACGTCACGGATGGCATTCAAACAACTGCAGATAGCCGCGAAAACAAAATAATAACCTTTGCCGTACACTGAGAGACTCTAGGCTCTAAGGCATTTGATGATATGTTCAGTAATTAAATGCTGTTAGGCTTGAGATATTCGAATACAATTTATAGATTTACAGTTATCAAATCAAAGGCAATCAGTTTTATAAATATCTGAGAAATACATAAATATGCTTTAGTGAAAATTTTATGAGACTCTTTCGTTCAGTGTATCAATGCGAATATTTCAACGTTTGTGTCGGTTCCCATTGCAAAAAGAAAAGAAAAAACAACAAAAAAAACACACATTTAAGTTGGAGTTTGAGTTCAAGGTGCCATTTGCTGTGGCACGCAGATGGTAGACAAACAGACATGCACACTCCCGCACAAACAGAGGGAGATGGGAGAGGGAGGCGTCACGTGGCAGGTGCTGAAGACAGCGTTGCAATCAATCGTGGAGCCAGGCAGGAATCATGGCAAAAACAGACGGCAAATTATGCAAATCGGCTTTAAAGCGTGTAGCCGCATGGAGCAGCATTTGCCCTTAGTTTATTCCTATACTTCTTTTCTCCCCACACCCACCCTCAACCTCAGCCCCCCTCTTTCCCATTTCATACATTGTTGCTGTTGCTGGCTTTGTTGGCTGACCTTGGCCAGCGCAACTTTGCGTGCACAATTTGCGCTGCTGTTATTTTTGGCAGCAATTCTCAAATTGTGCGGTGGCCAACATGCAAGCGACGCTTGTTGCTATTGTGCCACCAGCCGCCACCTGCAACGTGCGGTCGGACAGTTGGGGCTGGTGGTTGATGGCTGTCTAAGGATTGTGGATGGAGGATTGGAGTGCACTGCAAGTCCCTGAGCACGTCAGGCATTTTAAATGTGTTCCACTATGCCGCCTTGTTGAGACTTTAGTCCAGTTCGTTTATTATCCAAAAAGCAAATTGAAACGAAGAAAAACTCAGGAAAACAAGCAAGCAGGGATTGCTCGACGGTTGCGTACCCAGTTCTTATATTCTTCAAGAAGAAAGACTTAAAATAAACTTGAAATTTAAATTATGTTTTTTTTGTTTTTATAAATTTGTCGTGAAGTTTGGAACGCAGTAAATGAGACGTTTCCGATCCCATAAGGATATATGTATATATTCTTGATCAGCATTACTAACAGAGTCGATATAGCAGCGACTGGGCCTTTAGCCGAGCTATTATCTAACTGACTGACCGACTCATTAACTGATCCATCTGTCCCATATGCATATGGGCGGATCTCAGCTATCTAAATCTATATTTTTGACACTTGGAATGTATCCGTATTTTTGCTTGCATCATAAGGTACGTAGGAGCCGTTGGATCTGACCACTATATCGTAAAGCTGGATTGTTTTCATTACTTAGCTAATGTGAAAACTATTTAAAATTGTTATAGAGATATTATGTATATGTGGCATTTCGTATAGGAGATAAACAAACATAAAGAACATCCCATCTACATGTTTAACATTCATTAGAATTGATACAAATTTAAATCGATTGGATTTCAATACACCCTCATTTAGACAGTTGATAGGTACAGGGTATACTGACACTTAAGCGCGCCATTTGCAAATGTTACAAACGTAGTTGAGAGCCAACAACTTTGCCGAGTCGTATCCCCGAGTGAAGCGTGTCCAAGTGTGCAATATCTACGGCCAGCTGAAGATGTCCTTTTTTGCTTTTTTTTTTTTTTTTTTTACTTTTTTTGGTAACTTCACGGATTCACTTAAGTGATGTAACTACTGGCAGTCACTACTGCAATTCGCTATTGCTTTTCTTTATTTTGTTGGCGTTCTTTTTGTTTTTGCTGCCACCATTCAGTGGCAGATGCTTAAGTGCAGAACGTGATTGCAGTGCGCCGGAATGAAAATGACTAATTGGATTGGTAGTTCAATATTACCGAGTTCCTTCGACCCGATAAGCAATCGCACTTAACGGTCAAATAAACCAATTTGAAATATAGTTAATTATTAAAGAATAACGATATTCATGTTGAGTTTTATTTATTAAGTTACAGTTATAATTCAGAAGGTGTTTATTAGCTTTTGGCATAATGCTAAGGGATCTTGAATTTTTTTTAATTTATTTTCTTATTTCTTGGACTTTCAACTTGTTAGCAAAAGGAACTGACTCCTCTCTTGCAAGCATTCAACGAGCTGAATGACTTGAGTCTTTTGCCGTGTCAGCTAGTGGCAACAATGTGGCATATTTAATAGAGTTGATAAACACAATGTGGCGAATTGGCTTTGATGGCATTTGCAGCTTACTAAGCAATGTCAATTGGCAATGGCCGCATAGACGTTGAGCAAGTCGCCCGAATAAACGACGAAATGCCAAGTTCTCATTATGGCCGGACATGCGGTGTTAATTTTTATGCCTTACACTAGAAGAAGCAGTGTAGTTGGTGTAGATAAATGCGTAATATAGTCGGTGGGCATATAATAAAAGTAACAAGCTGAATCTAAACAACAAAAGGCGACCAAAGTTAAGCGAGTGAAAGCAAAACACAATGCATAACAACAACAGAAACAACAACAACAGCAGCAACAGCAACAACAGCAGTAGCAGCAGACAGCTTAAACGAGTGTGTGTGTGTGTGTGTGTATGCGTAGAGTGTGTGGCATTGTTAGGGGCCGCCTTTGTTGCTCATGTTGCTGACGTTGACGTCGCTTGTCGCTTGTCGCCTGTAGCTGCCAGCAAGGATCAAAAGTCAAGAACAATGACAGCAGAGCTGCGAAACAAAACAAAAGAAACCAACAGCGGCGACGGCAAGAAAAGGTTGAAAAGTCAAGTTGCAAGTTGAAATATGCGGCAATTGTTCGACTTGGCTGCCACAACAGACAGAGTGGGTGGTGCCAGGGAAGAGGGTGCTGGGAAGTGGTGTAGATTAAGTGAAAGTCTAAGCATTTTAGCTATAGCCTCAATCAGCGTGCGTCTCTTACGGGGTTCAATAGCTTATTTACACTTCAAGCTAAGTGCTGCTTGGGACACACACACACATATGCATACATACACACTTGCGCACAAGCCACACACATACACATATACATCTCATTATCAATGTCAAACGGATGTCAATTCTCATTGAGTTGACTATAGGGCATATTGTCAAAGGATATTGTTATGTTTCAATGCAGACCCCAAAAATGTTTATGATGATGAGTGTTCTTGTTGTTATTGTTGCTGTTGTTCCTGCTGGCTGTTAACAACTGCCGTTGTTGTTGTTGCTGTTGTTGTGGCTGCTGCTGTGATTGCTGTCAATGTCATTGATGGCACAATGCGCATACGCCACGTGGGCAGGCAGCAAATTGGCAATGTATATGTACAGTGTACACAAGTTATCGGAACGTTGCGATTCTACACGTAGTATAGACTTATGAATAATGGATTGCAGTTCACAATTTATATTTCCGAATGTGGTTAGAACCAGCAGATTGTCAAAAATGCTTTAGTGTATGTTTAATGGATTGCAATACGTTTCCAATTTGTAAGAATTTTCATCTTTAAGTGAAAAATTTATCAGGTTATAATTCGTTTTCTTTACCCAAAAGCTCTTGACACACATTTAAGTCTGGGATTGATTAGTGAAGCGTTGCAATAAACGTTCTTAACGACTCATTTCTTCAAATAAGATTCATTCTGTTTCTCTTACTGGTCTGAGTGGATAATAAAATGCAAATTGCGGCTTACTCATCGCAATGTTGGCCAATTGAACAGCTAGCTAGGGATATGCATTAGCCATTGTCAGAAGCGCTGTGAAGTTGACATGTGCAACTTGTACTGGTCCAACTCTTAACCACCCCTCTCCCAAGCGCCCTCGCTCAATCACACTCATACACATACACACAAACAAGCACATACTGAGAGACACACGCACAGATGTATAAAATACATTGCAGAGGGCACAAAATGCCAGCTGCGACGCCTGTCGCTATGCAATGCAATTTGGCGCAACAGCCAACAGCCCTTTCTAAGCCCCCCCGCACTCAACCAAAGGAAACCCGAACCAAAAAAATAATATATATGTATATATGTATATATAGACTATATATGTATATGTATATGTATATAAGTGCATTTACACACAAATATACTGAATTTTCCAGAATGTTCTGCCACCTCCTAGCTGTGAATTTGCACATAAAGCATATGTTATTGGTCTATATTTAGATCACACTTAAACAATTTCAACTGAAAACCCAGTTGGAATTTATAATTTTTTAGAGATGCAAAGCTTTTAATTTTGGTTATTTACATATTACATATGCAAAAAAGTGCATTATCGGGATTTATATGGTATTGATTATAGAAAATGAAAACAAACCCAGCCTATTTCTTTTGTAGTAGTTCAATCAACAAACTGTTAAAGTGGATTGATAAATCTATACACCTATGTTCGGATGTGCTATTTTATATACATATACATATATAAGAGATATTTTAATTTAAATTTTGAATTAGTTGATAACTTATCGATACTGAAAAAACACTGAAAATAAAAATCAATTATATTCGTTAATAAGGTAAAATATTCCAATCCAAATGGAATCCTCTAATTCGCATATTTGGTTTTCATTCAATCATCATCGATCGTTATCGTAGCTTTAGTTAGCTCCTTTTCATGATATTTATCTATTATCTATGGTATTTATCGCAGTGCATTCAAATAAATAAAAAAAATAATACTTTGAATTGAAATTGAGTTCGCCTAAAGTTTGTTTTGGCTTTGTGCCTCAATTCGATTGGGTATGGCTAAAGATTGGGTTTTAAAAGTTTCGCTCGAGGTGTGAGAGTTAAGTGGATGCTTAGTGTGGTTGTATTTGTTACCTATCACGCAGAAGAGGGGGCGAGGCGTTGGATAGATTTTCACCGCTCAAGGGTTGCTCCTGTCGCGGCCGCAGAACTGGCGTTAGGCCCCATCTCTCGATGAAATCGATGCGGGAAATGGTTGATGACGAGCAAGTTGTTTGAATTTGTAAATGCGCCAACGTTCAGCGCTTGGTGCGCTTGTTAACTAATTCAGCTTGCTGCCAGCCTACCGCTGCCACTCCTCGTTCCTCGTGCCGCTCCACGCCTCCGCGCCTGGCGCCACCCGCTTGCCTTGTGGCACACGTTGCTGCTATTTGCTGTTGTTCTTGTTGCTCCACAGCTTTGGTTGGCCAACAAAGCGTTGCATACTTTTGGGCGTTGCCATTAAAGCGCCCGCATTTGCTGCTGTTTTCGTTGTGATTGTTGTTTTTGTTGCTGTTACTGTTGTTGTTGTTGTTGCTGTTGTCAGTTTAAATATAGTTGTTGCTGTTTGCATTTGCCTACCAATTGTTGCGTAAATAAATATTTATTATCGTAATTTGTTCTTATTCTGTTGCCAGGCTTAAAGTTGTTTGTTGTTGCAGGAGACTTTTTGATTTGTTGTTGCACTGTTGTTGTTTTTCTTTTTCTTATTCTTTTTTGTTGCTGTTGCTGTGGCTTTTGCTATTGCTGCTGTTAGAGCTGCTTTTGATTGACGGTTGGCATTGCTTTTGCTGTGGCTGGTCACATGTTGTTGTTGTTGTTGCTGCTGCGGCTATCGTTGCTGCTGTGCTGCTATCTGCTGCCACTTGCTTGCATTATAAATTGTATAATTCACTCAGATTTGCTGTTGCCGCGCTGCTACGGCTGCTTCCATTGATTTTATAATTAGTCGATTTCGATTATTATGCATAAATCTAGCACTACACACACAAACACATAAACACACACACACACAAATACACGCACGCAGTCCCAATAAAATGGCCAATTTGACGCGAGAGCCAGTTGTGTCGTGTCCTTTCATATTGTGGCAACCGGAAACAGCAAGTGAAAATGTTAATTTCCGCTTTTAGGCGCAGTTCACACATACACACACACACACACACACTCACACGTGCACTTTGTATGTATGTATTTATGTTGTTTTGAAGCTTTTTTTTTGTATATGTTAAAATAGGCACAACGAATTCGTTGTTATTATTATTATTGTTGTTGTTGTTGTTGTTCCCAGTGCGAATTCGAGCTAGACACTGAGCGTGGGTGTGAGCGAGAAGGCCTACATGTCCTTTGCCTATTGATTTTCAGCAGCAACTCCGTACGGTGTCGCTTTTGCCGCACACTCATACACCTACCTACATACACATACACACACACACATACAAACACACACACTCACATACGCCTCAGATCTCATTCGGCGTCACTCTCTCTGCTGCTGCTTGCTGACTCTCCTGATTAGTTGTTTAATTATTGCAGTTGATTTGAAGATGTACTATTTTTTTTCTTTTTTTTGTAATATATTTTGAGTGGTTTGTGGCCACATGGCGTATGGGCAGGGGCAGGGGGTGTAGGGGTTGCAGAGGGTTGTGCTGCAGTATTCTTTTGGCGCGCTTTACTCATTGTTGTTGTCGCTCTTGGCGTTGCTCCATTTCATGCACTAAACTGAACAGCCTTGAACCTTTTGGGGCCAGCATAGAGCAAAAGACACTTGCAGAGAGAAAAAGAGTGAGAGAGCGAGAGCGTGAACAAACGAACGTGTGGGAAGGAGAGCGCAAAATCTGCCGCACAGGTAAAGACTCTCCAACATTCACAAGCAAACACACACACATACACACACACACATATACGCACGCACACGGACAACATTGCCTGCTATAAATATCCGAAAAAATGTTATTTTCACGTAGATTTATGCCTTTTTTAGGTGCTTTGAAGTTGTTATTTTTAATTATGAGTTGTGACGTATTTTCCTATATATATATGTGTGTATACAAACATATATTAGATCGTCCATTCAAGTAGACTTTGTACCAATCTCAGAAATGTGTACAGAAATTTCCATAAATATTTATGCATTTATATATTTAAGTCTGTGTATTTAAGTCCCCGCTCAGTGTTCGAGTTGCATTTGTTCAGATATGCATATACCTGAATAATTATTACTTTTGCACTTCAACATCACAATTGCAAATACAATAAAATGATGTAGGAATACAAAAAAAAAACCTAAAGCTGACAAGTGCGAGGGAAACGTGGGCTAAATGAAACGAAACGCAGCGCAACGAAGTGAAATTGAAACACACGCACCAAAGCAACAACAACAAGAAAACAACAAAACAGCAGCAGCAGTGACAAACAAAAAAAAAGCCAAGTGAGCCACAGCGCAAAACAGCAGAAGTACAAGAAGAAGAAGAAGAAGCAGAAGCAGAAGAAAAATCAAACGCGTTTTTTCCACCGAACCAAAAATAAAGGAAAGGAAAAAAAGAAAAATAGAAATGAAAGGCAGGAGCAAACACACGAGCAGAATACACGACGAAACGAGACACGAGCCTGTTAGCAGGCGAACAAGAAGAAGAAGAAACAGCCGCAGCAGCAGCTAACGGTGAAACGCTGAGACGAAAACACTGGCAATGGCAACAAGCGACAAACAAACGTGAAGCGAAAAGCGAAAATGTGTGTGGCGAGAAAATTGAAGCGTGTCAGCTCTCAACTGCCGTTGTAAAAGACACAAAACAAACACATACATATTCATATGCATAAGCATACATATATATATATATATATGTGTGTGTGTGTAAATGTGTAGGTGAAGCAGTCCTAGCAGCGCCAATCAACTAACTCTCTTCTCAGCATGCCAAAGCTCCAGAACCAAGAATGTGCGAGAGAGCGCACCGAGAGAGAGAGAGAGAGAGCGAGGCAGAGAGAGTGAGCGCGCGTGAGAGCATTGCGCTTAACAGCAGCCACAACAAAGCGAAATGGTGAAATGCTGCCAGCGGAGGGGTGAGGAGGAGGGGTTGACGCTGGCATTGTGGGAGTGCCAGGTGGCTGGCCATGCACAATGGGAAACTTGTTGGCGGATTTATGCAGCACACGAACACGCACCCAGAAACAGACACAGCAGCAGCGGCAAGAGCAGCAGCAGCAGCGGCAGCAACAAAAGCAGCGGCAGCAGCAGCAGTAGTAGCGAAGCACTGCGAAAGGACGACGACAAACGCACATGGCCTAAAAGTCGCGCCCTGCGATTGTGTGCGTGTGTGTGTGTGTGTGTTGTGTATTTGTACTTGCGTGTATTCATGCGTGTGTGCGTGTGTGCGTTTATCATTTTACACTGGCTGTGGCATTGGCTTTTGCAGCGTCGTTTATTGTCGTCTCTGGCTGTTCGCACGCTGCTTCGCTGCTGTATGTACAGCTAAATAAGAAAGTGCGGCACCTTTAAGCAACAACAACAACAATAGCAGTTGCTGTTAACGGTATTCTTTAAGCTTCAAGTGCTTAGCAGCTGCCTGTTTTCTTGTTTTTTGCTTTCTTTTGTTCGGACTTCTTTGATTTTCTTGCTTGCTGCTGTTTAAGCCATTGCTACTGCTGCTGCTGCTACATCTGAATCCCTTTGCACTCAGCATCACCCCCTCAACACGCCCCAATTCCCATGGGATGTCCATTCTGCACTGTGTTTAAATTTCTGCATTTAGAATTTCGCTTCCTTCTTTTTGGCTGCGCAGCGAATACTTTTGTCTACTTCACCTTGTCGACCTACCCTCCCCACGAGATACGAGTATAAAACCAGCACCACCTCCCAAAAGAGTCACCCAACAACAAGAACAACAAGAACAACAAGAACAACAACAACAACAACAACTGAAACAGCAACAACAAGAAAAAGAACCACCTTCCAGCGCCGCTCTGTAGCTTTTTGTCCTGTCACGCGTTTTTATGGCCTTTGCCAGAGTTGGTCTCAGTTCGTCCTTTAGAACAGTGTTAGATTGCATACACATACATATATATATATATATATATGTATGTATGTATGAACATCTATGAATATGTATACATTACATATACAAATATCTAAATATAGGTATATGTACAGGCCACAGTGTACTTTGAGGAAGCGTCACTTAAAATGGTATTTTCCGTTCGTAAAACACTGAACTGAAATTTGCATATTTCTCAAATTAAATTAGAAAGTAATAGAAGAAAGTTATCAAATTTATATGAATAGGGTAAACAATGAGACAACAGTTCCCAACTAGCATCTATCAAAAGTTGTTACAATAACAACAAAATTACAATTTGCCAACTTTCTCTGGTAAAAACTGTGAACTTAACTTTGTGGATACAGCGTAAATTGAAAAAAAAACGAGGTAAGAGCATGAATCTGAAGCAAATGTCTAAATAGAATTTCTATTGTAACTCCTGGAATAAAATGTCAGTAAAAAAATAATAATAAGAATTACAAAAGTTAAATAAAATATACATACAATTATCTAGAAAGTTCATTAGCCATATTCAAATCATATATATTTTGAAATCCTTTAGAATTTTGTCCATTGTATTAAGTACATGAATGAAATATTTAAAGAATAATAAAACTAGTTATATTAAGTATACGTATTTTCTAAAATATGAATATTTTATTATTTCAGTCAAATTGAAAATATTAAATTAAATGAAATAATCAAAAGTATTTAAAAACAACCAAACTTAAAACATTAAAAAAAATCATTCAACGTAAAAAAAATAAAATCCAAAAGAAACAGAAACAGAAACAGAAAATAAACATGTATAAATACATACAAATCGTCTAGATATATTGCAGCATCTGTTGCCATATCCTCAGTAGCTGTTCTATATTGATGGTAACAAGGTCGACTTAATTAAGAAATTGCTGCTGGCCGAACTGAGTGTCGATGGGGAATTGAGTGCTGCTTCTCGGCTGTCAATTGTTGTTGCAAATTGATGGATTAACTAAGTGCATTCAGAAGCTCTAAATCAATTTTGATTAGCGTCGAGTTTGCAGCAGTGTGTGTGTGTGAGTAGAAGTCAGTTTGCTAGTGCGTGAATATTAGTGCAGCGCAACAGTTATTAAGTTTGCACATCGATGTGCCACGTGAGTGCAGCAACTGTTGCAAAATGTCATCCATCAATATGTGTCTTCCCTATGTGTGTGCGCGTGTGTGGCGCTTAAAGGTCAGCTTCTATGTGTATGTGAGCACTTTCCACCTAGTTCAGTTCTGTTTGAATGTCATATTTAATTAGCAGCCAAATCCGCGTTGCTTTTAGTAATACTAGTCACATACAGAATGTGAGCACTTTAAAGTCAAAGACAGTAATATAAGGAGAAATGAACTTCATCAAATATACATTGATGGAGGCCGCTTCGATTTCACTGTCAGCTCTAATGTAAGGAATAAGATATTTAACATACTAAACATATTTTTGTAGAGCACATTTTTTGTAAGGTTTGTTCAAAACTAACAAATAACAACAGTTTCGAAACTAGTCGTAATTTAGTTAATTCTACATTCGTGAATATAAGAAATTAATGGATAATGAATTTAGTTGAAGCCCACATTTTTGAGCTCTGAAGCAATTTGCTGGAATGTTTAGATTTTGTGTAGATTTATAAAATGGGTGAAGAAGAAAAATAACAATATCAATGGTAATGTCTGTAGGTTATGATGTGTAATCCTAGACTCACTCAAAATCATATAGATGGACACCTAAAACCGTATTCACCAGATAAAGATTTCTTAAGATGTGTTTACTACACAGCAAGCAGTATTCACTGGCAGGCATATTCTGGATACCAGGGAACACGTTATCACATCAAAATTTGAATGAAAGCCAGACAAACCATGACAAATCATATCATTTCATAAGCTGCGCTTCTCTCCAAGCTTCACTTTTCTCATTTCGTGTCAACTTTGCCCATAGCGAGTTGACACTGGTGACATTAAGTACATTGTTACAACTTAGCCACGAGGCTCTAAGAAGGAGGATATGCAAGGGCAGTTGACTGCTCTTCTCGTTGCGCTCCTTGCGCATCCTGCTACACGGTGAACTCGGCGAAATCCATCGAAACTTATGGGCAACCTGAGTAAAGAATAAACATGTTCCACATCAGCTTCTTCTGCTACTTGATATGCCGATAAACCTTCGTGTTAAATGGGGAACAATGTAAAAGTTTATCTACGACAGCTTTACGTTGTTATCCTTGAGTCCTGTCACTTGATTTTAATCAGATTTCCAATTATTAGATTGACGCGTATTTTTAGGCGGTTTTCGATTTCAGCGATTTTTACCAATTTTTGTATTTTCAGCTTTTCCGTTTTTCCTTTCTTCTATTTTTTTTTGTTCTCATACAATTGTTGTGTGTTACACGCCACATCGAAACAGGGGATAGAGCGAGAGAGATAGAGAGAGAGAGAGAGAGAGAACGCGTGAGGGAGAGTGAGAGGGCAGTCGGAATGAGAACGCAGGCAAGAAGAGAGAGTGACACACATACACACACACACACACACACACAGATAACGGCTGCAGCAGCCAGAAAATTGCCTTTGGAACGTCCTTAAGAAGGATATGCTCGAAAAGCGTTGCTTATGGAGCGCCTTTAGCGTCGTTGATGCTGTTGTTGTTGATGTTTTTCTGCTTGTTCTAGTCATAAGCAGCAGCAGCAGCGGCTGCTTATTGCTGTTGCTGTTGTTGCAGGTGTGGTGCTTGAAGAAACAACAACAACAACAGCAACTGTAGCAGATGGAGAAGAAGAAGCTGAAGACGTTGCCTGTGGCTCAGCTGTTTGGCCATTGGTTGAATCTCATTATGAGTGTGGATGGGTGTGTGTGTGTGTGTGTGTGTGTTTGCTTCACAATATGTTATATGTATATGTAAATGTCTGTATGTATGTACTATGCTGTGTTGCAGCTCCTACCCCCTGGCCCCTGAGGCAACCCCCGACCACTTGTTTGTATTGTTGTTTATAAATAAATTCGCATTTCGTTTTGCTTTCATTATTGAAATGCTTGGCGTGCCACAATTCATTGAGACGCTCAGACATACAACAAAAACACCAACAACAACAATTGATTTTTGGTTTTTTTTTTTTTGATTTTTGTCTTTTTGTTGTGTTAATGATGTATTTAAATTTTATGTCAAGGTTGAGCTATTTTACTCAATCTTAACTTGAACTAATGCACTTTGCTGCGCGTTCTTATTATTGAGCATTTCGCAATTATTTGAGCAATTTTCTGCGGTTTTGCATTGCTTTCGCTTGTCGCACTTGTTTCACACAACAACAACAACCAATAAAAAAATGTTTGACAAAAAATTAGTTGGTTCAAATTCGATAGCACTTTACACAGTTCCCGATATGTGTGTTAAGGCGGAGGTGTGTGTTTATATTTAATCTCCTTACAATTATATATATATATATATATATTTATCTGCATATACTTTTCTGCTAGTATTATTTCTTTTATATCTTTGTGTTAGCTGCTGTTGTAGCTGCTTTTGTTGCCCGCGGCAGTTTGGCTTTGTGTTTGCTTTGCTTTCGCTCTTTTTGTTGTTCGCACGCAACGAAATGGCAGCCGTTACGAAACGGAACTGAAACACGACGCACTTTTTTTCCAACTTCTGCTACTGTTTTTTCTATCTTTCCTTGCTCCTCTTAGTCTGCTACTACTGCTACTGCTGCTGCTGCTGCTTGTGTCTTCTTCTTCTGCTGCTGCTGCTACGTTTTTGCGGTTTTTTTTTTTAGCTCGACGCTCGACGCTTGACGGACGCAACGCACTCCGTCGTTTATCCGTGCGCGTCTCCGGTTTGGTTCGTTTTCAGTTTCAGTTTCAGTTTCAGTTTTGGTTTCGTTTTGAGTTTCGGTTCTCGGTTTTAGTTTCGGTTTCGGTTTCGGCTGCTGCTCATTTCTTGTGCACGTCGTCTCGTCATCTGCTATCGGCTGCTGGCGGCGTGCTACTAAATGTAACACGAACAAAGCTTTGGCATTGCCCGTTCCGTGTTGCAGTCGTTGCGCTGTTTCTGTTCTTGCTCTTGCTTTTGCTCTTGCTCTTCTTCTTGTGCTAGCGCCTGCTCTTCACTTCTGCTCTGTTCTACTCTGCTTTAGTCTGCTGTGTTCTGTTCTGTTGATGCTGCACGGGCGCTGAGAGCCACAGCTGAGACTCACAGCAGAGTTCCGCTGGAAGTCAAGCGGTCAGCTGGCGCAGCCTTTTCCAGCGCCGAGCTTTAACTATTGGTCATTAGGCATTGGGCATTGGGCAGCGGCTTAACGTTTTCTCAATGAAAAAAGCTTTTGGCAGTCGCAAAAAATACCGAATTCCAAAACGGGAGAGCGTTGCCAATGCCGACGCAGTCGCCGACGCCGCCGCACGTGTTGTGTGCCATTGCCAACTGTTCCCCTTTGTCAGACAGTTAACTTTCTCTCGCCACCTATTACTAATCTATGGTAAGGAATCTCTGTTATTATCTGCCTCTCCCTCTCTCTTCGCACTCATATTCAGACTTATATACACATTTATGTGGCTCTGTCGCTTGTATTGATGGAATGGAATGCATTGGCAATGAAATGTTGTCAAATGGCTGTCGCTGTGGCGCCGGAGCTTTCACTGGAAGCCGGAAGCTGTGCGCAGTTTCCAGTCAAAGCTACTGTTTCTGGCGACGACACACAGAGGGCGCCACTTGCAGCAACCGGATGTGCTCGCTGGCATAAAGATGGCTGCCACTGCCAGATGCTGGCGCGCGTCCTTTTTAAATTTTAAATACGCCCCAAAGTTTCAGCTGCAAGCAACGGTAATTCGGTTGTCCGGTTGTCCAGTTACTGGAGTTGATCCTATCGATCGTGTCACCAGCCTGGCTTTATAAAGTGGCAAATTTGAAATTGAGAATAGCCATAAGTCAAATCCTCGCACAGTATCATCCCCAAGGTGTATATGCTGATGATGATATGAGCTTAAAATTGTATTTTGCAGCTGCATCTTGGATTAAATAAATGACAGCTAACGATTGTATGCACTCTACTCGGCAACTTATCTGTCTTCTCTGTCTAGTTGTAAATGAATCGATACACATTAGAACTGCTGTCTATGAAACTGTCGAAAGTGCATTGATGCATTTGTATTGGAACACCTATCCCTATTCATTACGTATAAATTTGTAGATTAATTACGTTAATTAAGACTTCATTACTTTCAATTGAAATGTTAATACGATTGCAATGATGCCTTGAAACGTGCCATGAGTAATAATGCTTCAAATAATCAGGTGATATGGCAAAGGGTATTGCAAAAGAAATTACAGGTGAACCCACAAAACTGTGCTATGAAAGTTTAGACAACAAAATTTACGAACTTATTCGTGTTGTAACCTAGAAAGTATTGATTCTGGAACAAACCATCCTGAATTGAGTTTATAGTCTTCTTACTTTGCTTTTGAATTTAGCTTAAAAAGGATTCATGATTTTGCACTTTTAATATGCGCAGCAATACTTATACTTGGCATACTAATCAAATGCAAATGCTAGCAGAAAATATTCATATTGAGCAAGTTTTACTGACAACTTGAGTGGTATTGCGGCAATCATCAATTAGTACGAATTTGGTGGCTATTTAAGTTTAATCTATTTCACTTTGTACGCTTTGTGTACTTCCTTTCAAAAAAGGGTGACGCAAATGCCGCAGCAATATCAGCAGCAGCTGCAGCACGGCAAAACACTCAAATCAGAGCATAAGTTGAAGTTGTTCCCCTAGCCCAACTCTATTAAATAGTCAGTGTCATGTTCGGCACTTGCCTTTAAAATCAATTCCAAAAAGTGACAATTGCGACATAGAAAACAAGAGGAGAGAGAGAGAGAGCGAGAGAAAGAGAGAGAGAGCGAGAGAGAGAGAGAGAAGAGGCCCGTTCGCTAAACTGCAAATTTACGGCACAATTCTATTGAGCGGAGCGCGAAGAAGCGCTGCATATGCAACGAGTAAATGGAGCAGAAACTAACCTGTTCAAAAGTGCAAGAGGGGGGGGTTCTGTCAAGTGGCGTGCAGTTAGCTGCTGCTGTTGCTGCTGCTGCTGTTGCATTTGCAGCTGTTGTTAGGGCGGAGGGCAATTAGCAGTGAAAGCATTTAAAGTGTCTCGACACTCGTGCAAGTTTAATTGCGCCAAAGTCAAGTCAATGAATGAGTAAAAATAAATTAAAAGCAGCCGCTGAAAATATGGCCCGCAGCTTTGGCCGACATTCAGGCTGCTGGAACATGTAGACGTCACAAAACTAGCCCCCGTCCCACACACACAACCCTCCTCTTCCGGCCTTCTAGCCCCAGAGTCCATAAAAAATAGCAGACAGCCAGGACAGTTGCATTAAGTATGCAGCCCCAAAGGCAGTCAAAGCAAAGAGTTCGTAATAAAAAATTCAAAAAACAGGAAAACACGAAATGACAGTTATTTTTAGCGTGACGAAATTTAAATACTCTTGCTGTCATATGAGAGACATATTGACTTATAGTTGTCTAAATTAGCTACATTACTTGATGGTCAATAGATCCTACGCAAATTTGAAAGATACAGATATAGTGAACTGATCAGGAGAGATGCATCTGTGCCAAGTTGCATGTTTCAAGTTTCCCATGCAAATGATGATGCCCACTCGCAGCATATAAGAATGCAATATATATATATATATATATAATATATCTGTATATACAAACGTTCATGGTGCATATAGAGTAGAGTGAAAGCAGCGAGCCAGAAAAAAAGCGAGTCAGAAGCCAAAAAAATAAAAAAAATATTTTGCGTTGCGCCGCAAAACAACGTGCAAAATTTATGACAATTCCTTGGAGCGTGTTGCAGTGGCAGAATTGGCGTCACGGCGACCAGCAGAATCGGCAGTGGCAGTGACGGAGGCAATGGCACCCGAGCAGGCTTCCCGATTATGAATATGTTTACGGGCGCCCGAGTTGGGAACTGCAGCTCCTGCAATATGTGTGTGTGTTGGGTGTGTGGCGCTGGCATTTTTGCTACTTAACTTGCTTGCAACTTTCGCATGCCACTCTCACCATACCCACTTGCCCTCTTCCTCTCTCACTCTTACTATGAAATTGGCCTTCGATTTTTGGCAGATACATATACATACATATATATAAGCTGCCTATCGTTCCTGCCACGTTTTAGCATGCAAGCGCACTTGCCACTCGCAACTTGCCACATTCAAATTGCAAGCGGCAAACTGGCAGCTCGCAACTTGCATACTTTTTGAAGAAGTTGCCAAGTGTGGCGACTACTTAATATGATTGATGTTTGCATTTGAAATAGACAATGGAATAGTTTATAAGGTGGGTGAAGAGGGTTGCAGCGAGATGAACAGGAAACAGAGATATGGAACGATATGGATATGCAGGCCTTGTGCTACTTGTCTTTCGTGCACTGAAAGAAAAACACTTATCACTTATGTTGTTCAACTTGAAACGAGCATGTACAGATTGTCATTTTTGTCACACAATTAATAAAGCTGACCGCAACACAACAAAGACTTCAAAAACAAAAGTAGAAGCCAGGTAACAAAATATGCAAAACACCAGGTATCAGGTAACATCTGCAATGTTGTTGGCAACACTTTCTAGTTGCTATTGTGTTTGCTGCAACTGCTGCTGCTGCACCTTTGTCAATTTGCAAAATGATTACAATTGTTGTCGATTTCAAAGCTGTTGGCAACTGTTGGCAATTGTTGGCAACTGTTGGCAACTGTTGGCAATGTTGCTGCTGTGATTGCAACTAACTACTTGGTTGCCCATACACAAGATGTGGTTGGTTACAATTTGTGGTTGCCTTGTCATTGCTGCCACTTTGTTGTCAGTGCAGCAACAGCTTCAGCATCAGTACTTATTAACACGCCCACTCCTGCGTCCATTATCGCCAAAAGCGATACTTCTGAATGCGTTAACCGATAAGACATATCATATCTTCCACAATTTTAAAGATATATATTTTTCAGCCTATACCCACACCCGTCCCCAGGAACTTCATCCCTGGGACACTGAAATGCGCATATCTTCCACAATTTGTAAACTAGAGTCACAAAATCCTGGAGTACAGTAGCTCCTTTGAGAGATCGATACAGAATTGGATAATGGTGGAATTGAAAAAAAAAACACATTTCTCAAGCATTACGAATGCTAGAGTCACCAACATAGGACATAGAACTGGTTTTAACATATTACCATAGTACATAACATAAATATAACATTTGTTGCACATTCATTTAACAATTAACGTCCAACTGTCCAGAGGTCGCTGGTGTGGAGGCGCTTTAAGCGTCTGCGGGTTGTGTTTGACCCAAGTGTGCAAGCCAATGCGTTGACGTGGTTATGCAACCGGTCATTAAATAACGACTTGAATGACGATTTATTTGCTTCATGACTGTCGGTACACCCAAGTCACATAGGGTGGAGCACCAGAAATGTCTCATAGCACCTTGTCCTGCAAGACTTGAATTTGGTTTATTTTTTTACGATTTTGCAGCTGTGCCCAAAAATGGAATCCCATATGTCCATGTGGGCACGATGATGCTCCTATATACCAGCAGCTTGTTGCTTAAGCTGAGTTTGCTGGATGGCTTAAGCAACCAGTTGAGTTTCGCCCTTTTGGATGTACACGCTGCTGCCGTGATCTGTATGTGTTTGCGCCAGGTAAGTTTCCTGTCCAGATACATACCCAGGTACCGAACATGGTGCTTCTGAGGTATGACCGTGTTGTTGAGTACGGTTGGACAGTTACCATTGTTGAGCGCCAACATGCAGTGCTGAGACTTGTTCTCTTTGATGCAGATGCTCCACCGGTTGGCACTGTTTCTGGCTACCGGAATCGGCAAGTACGAGTGTACAATGGGTACAGGGCAGGTCCAGGGACACCTTCTGGGAACCTGGGATCCTTCTTTATCATATTTTTTTCAGCCACGTCCACTCGAGCACACCAAAATTTCTTAAAGCCCATATCTTCGGTAATTTAAGAGCTACAGTTCCCAAACTTGGAAAGTAGAGAACTCACAGACTCCTTTAATATTTTTTTCGGCCAAGCCCACCTCCAATCCCACCCCCAAAAAATTCAGAAAAGGAGGATAGATTACTCGGAACTTTTATCAAAGATCGGTATTTCATGGTCACACCCAACCTGTTCTGTGGCACCTGTTATCAGCTGGTATTACTTATTGGTATCGGAGTACTTCTCTCTTGAATATTTTATCTAGCCTTCCACAGATATTCTTATAATTTTATAGAGAACATATCCGATTCAACTAAGTATCTATATTCCTGATCAGCATCAGTAATGGAACTTGAAATGTATTCAGTATATACATATGTATATATATATGTATAAAGCTCCTGTATTATGCTCCCCACATTTTAGCTATACTTTCGTTAAATTAGGCAAGCAAAATAAATGGATTTTCTGTTTCTGGCAGTGTGCAATTACTAAAAGAACTCAGCTGTGAATACGCTCGAGATGCGCCGTCTGAAGGATGATGTTGCACGAAACGCACAAGAAGCACAAGAGGAAAAACAGCTACTTCACCAAATTCACGCGTGCCACAATCGCTTTCGATTTAAATTTGAGACTGCTTGCGGCCTGTGGGCGACCAGGCACATAACCCCAATTTGGTTGCAGCTCATCTGCAATCCGATGCCCCTGCCGCCTGCCCTATCACCCTAACCACCCTAGCCACCCCAGCACCTGTGGGGCAGCTACATCAGCATGTCTGCTACATCTGTGTGTCAGCTGTTGGTAATTTGCAGCCGAAGGCGCCCAACCATGTCGTCAGTTTGTCTGCGATTGTGGATTGGGAATTGGGTCTGTTAGGTAGATGGGGCATTTTTTTGGTGGGTGGTGGGGGGGGGGGTGTTTGTGGGCCTGCCACGCATTGACAGCTGCTGTTGCCGCTGCAGTTGCAGTTAGCAACGTCAGTTGATGCGTCCTTTTGGCTGACACACAGCCAAATACGGTTCTTGTTGTTGTTATTGTTCGGTGTGGCTTTCCAGCTGCTTGTGAATTATTCACAGTTTCTGTTGTACTGCGCCGCTAATTGAATTTATTACTGATTAATCTTTTAAGTGCCATTAAAAGATAAATAAATCAATTCATATTCAGTCGAGTGCTATGTACATATATACTGAAATTTGATTCGCAAATATTATCGAGCGTTTCTCCATGCACATACCTTTCGAATCATTTCAATTATGCGCATTCCCAACTCATTGCACTCACGTCATTATTAAATTGCCTCAAACTCAATCAGCAACTCATTCAAATCCCAGTTAAAGCCCACTCCAATCTTGTTCGTCCATTCGAAACTGCGTTTGAATCATTCGCTATCATAGAATCATGGCTAATTTCATTACTTCATCATTCGTTCGACCTGCATTCAGTTTTCCTCATCAAAGACTTAATTACAACATATTTATTCGAATTAAAAGAGTCAATTAATCAGTCAGCTTGTCCTTTTTTCCATTCATTTCTTCTTAAATCAATCAGTCATTGAAATCTTCATAATCATCATCATTATCGAAATTAAAGTAGCGAATTGAGCAAACTAATTATAATTCTGGCAAGGAGCATATAAATTATTCACACTTTAACCAAACTAGAAAATTTGAAATGTTTATAAAAAAAATAAATTAAATCTTTTGCTGAATCAAACTAAACTCAAATTTGTAAAGGCCCAATTATGTTATGTTAGCTTGCCACTTTTCTCGTTTAACAAAATCTTAACAAAAAGATTCGTCGCTTCTTCCCTAACGACAAAAGCTGCTTCTTTGACATACTTGTGTGTTTTGCTGGCATTCAAATGACTAAATAAGTGCATGGGTGTGATGGCTCTATATACCTATACATTTATATACATATGTATATATACATATATATATGTATATACATATATCTATATGCTCTGCCAGCATGACCCGAGACTGCTTGGTGCCTGGCAATTTGCAACGCCTCGTTGTCGCGCCATTATGACCAGTTGGGGCGGCCACGCCCATAGACAACACAACATCAGCAAACCATCACCACCCACCCACCAGCTGACTCAACATCGCCCCTCCCTCCTACAGTAGCAGTGGCAGTGGCAGCATCAATGCAGCAACTCCAGCACTGACACTAATGCAGCAAAATTGAAGTAGATGCGAATGGAAATGTCCTTGAGGCGACGACGTTGCTCCTGCTGCTGATGCTGATGCAGTTGCTATAGGCACATACACACACACATACAAACACACACATACACACACACATACTCACACACACACGCGCTTGCACTTGTTCTCACATATGCCGCTGCATAAGCGTTTCCCAAAGGCAAAATCCTTTTACTGTCTTTCTCTTTCAGTCTCGTGTGCTTAGCGGTTGGCCTGCATATCTGTGTGTGTGTGTGTGTGTATGCGTGTGTGTTTGTATTATGTGTGTGTATTTCACTACAAACAAGTAAGTGTACATGTGTGTGTGTTTGCCTTTTATGACTATGGGAGTTTTGTGTTGCAGTTTTTGGCAAATGCCGCAGAAGCAGCAGCACGTGACGTCACACACACACACACACACACACACGCACACAACTTCACACTCACACACACTTGCACAGCTGCTGATGAAAGCAGAAGAAGAAGATGCTGCAGCAGCAACAACAAAAAAGGACAAAAAAAAAAATGTGTAAATTGCAGCTGCGATTTGGGCATGTTTAATGTAATTACCAAAGGCTTTCAATGCACACGAGCATTAAAGTCAGCGTCATTCGACACACACTCTCATACACATACACACACACACACACACACGCATACACATGGAAATGATTTTAGTTTTGGTTGGCTGAATGCCAAAAATATCATTCTATAAAATACGAGCTTGAGCACAAAGCCAAAGCCCAATAAGAAACTTCGAAATGTGCGCAAAGTTCTTGTTGCTGTTGCAGTTGTTGTTATTGTTGTTGTTGTTGGTGTAGCAGTGTGTTCTGGGGCAGGCTTTTGAAAAATACATTGCTCACTACATTGCCAGGGCTCACTGCTCGGCGCCAAAGTGGCAGCAGTGCTGTCAGCGTCGCTGTTGCAGCCGCCACTCACGAGGCATGTAACAGAAAATAAAAATGAAAAAAACAAAACAGAAGAAAACACACAAAAACGGCGAATAAAAGAAAAATAAATGAATAAAAACATTTTGGTTGCAGTTGCTTGTTATTACTGCTGTTGTTGTCGCTATTGATGCGGTTCTGCTGGCCTCTGTTTCACACAGATATGCCCCGAAATAAATGCTTATAAATGCATATCCAATTGAACGACATAAATGTACTTTTTGTTTTTAACAATGTCTGTAACGATAAATGTAAGTGTGTCGTGTATCTGCATCACTATCACATGCATCCACAACATGTATCCAGATATATGGATACACATATCTTTGTATCTGTGTATCTTTGTATCTGCGTATCTTTGTAACTGAGTATCTGCATTTGTATCTGTAATCTGCATGGATGTTCGACTGCTGCTTCAAGTGAGAACGAAACGTTTAACTCAAGTTGCAGGTGGCTAAGGCTTAACTACATGTCACTCAGTCAGCTGGACAGAGAGACAGACAGCTTGACAGCCACACACATCGTAGCTGGAAAGATTGTTAAATGGCTCGAGATTTGCTCTAAATGATAGTAAATAACTTATTAAAACCATTTCGACTTCACATTTAAAGATTTAACTGTATCCCAAATAAATCAATTTCAATTGTGGAAATTTATACGATAAAAAAAAATAATTACTTAGATTCAAATAAAAATAAGTTTTTCTTTTTGCTTATGTTCTTCTCATATTAAATCAATATCAATGAGATTTGTATGCTTAATTTAGGAGTTGCATGGTTAAATGTATATTTTGTGGCAAGCATACCCGTAGCCATCGAGTGAGTTGCGCTGTTGCTGCTGTTCCCTGAGCTGCAATTTGCGCTCGGCGATCTTCTTTTGCTCCTCCTTCTGCTCGAGCTGTTCCTTTTGGTGTTGCTGCTGCTGCTGCTGCTTCTTGCGATGCTGCCGATCCTCGCCCAGGCCGTATAGGCCCGCAACGGCAGCCATGTCTGCTGCAACTATCTAGCTGCAAGCGCAATTGCAACTATTGCACTTAGTGGCAGCAGTGGCGCAGCCAACAACTTAACACTGCAGGCACCTTATGTGGCATTGAAATGTCTCGCTTTCTGATCTGCTGCTATTGATGATGATTCTTGTTGTTGTTGTTGTTGTTGCTGCCGTTGCTGTTGTTGTCGCTGTTGCTATTGTGGCAATTGTTGTTGTTACTGTTGTTGTCGTTGTCGCTGTTGCCATTTTTATGCTTTAAGGCATTCACATTTTAATTTCGCGGCGCACTTTCAACTGCAACACATTTGACGCACGTACTTTATTTACTTACAGCTGCTACTGCTGCTGCCGTTGCTGCTGCTGCGACACCCCTTTCCCGCATATCATTGGGGCAGCATTACACATATCATCTTCGCTTCTCGCCGTGCAAACATGAAAATTTCCATTTTGAAATGTTTGCATTGAAATCGCATTTCCAATTATAAAGTGTAAGCTGAAGTGTTGTTTTGCCAAGGACAATTGAAAGACTCAAATTCTCAAACAAATTTCAATTTTTAAATCATGTTCAAATGTTTTCGATATTTGCTATCCTAAGAGCTCTTTTTCCTTTTTGTAATTCCTAAGTACTCAGTAGCAAGATATAATCGACATAAGCCAAATGTACGATAGTATAGTTATTAAAACAAAGCCAAATACATATTTGCCAAATCATCCAATGTTCTTGGCCATTGACAATTTTTCAAAATATTCCAAACCCATTTAAAACAAAAATGAAGGCCAAACAATGACGAAGCCATGAAAGTTGGAAGTCTTTGTGGGACATTCGCTTACTTATCATAACTTGGCAAACTGGTTCGCATTTGTCTTGCTTTCAGGTCAAACCGCGACCGTAATGATTAAATAGTTCTGTGGTTGCAGCAGTTCTGCGCTGTGGAATGTGGCGCCAATCAGGCGACTTTCGCTTTGATTTCGACTTTTACTTTGACTTTTGCTTTGGTGATTTACGCCTCTGTTTTCGTTTCGGCTGCAACCGCAACAAAAAACTGCATACATTGCGACAACCTTGAGAGCTGCCCCAGTGGCTGCCGCCGCTGCCACGCTGCATACCTTAGGGCGACGCTGCATAAGTTTTCTTTTGGCCATGTTTTATGAACAGAAATCAATTAGCAGTCGCCATCGGCCCCAGCCCCAGTCCACTATTAGCTGGCGTCCTTGCCCATCAAAATTGGCTCACATTTATGGCCTAATTATGAAAGACGTTTGCCATTACGTAAAGCAGCGTTACGTAAAACGTTGCGTAAATCGAACAAAAGCCGTTAACATTAATGTTAACCTCAACGATAATGCCCCTGTTAATGGCCCAGCAATAAATGCAACGGCAGTTGCAATAATTTCAAGCATCTCCCTCAAAATACGCACAAATAAACCCAAGCTAATAAAATCGCATCGCATTGCATTCCATTGTGAAGCACACAAGCCAATCGCAGGCGCGCACACACACACACACACACTAGGAGTATAATTAACAATCTCGCAACTAATCTATGCAGAGAGAGAGAGAGAGAGCGCGAAAGGAATAGAGTGAGACGAACTGCGATGTATACAGTGCAGCCTCGCATAACGAACGCCCCGATTAACAAGCAAAGCGCACAACGGGAAACATTATTTTAGGGATAGGTAGTCGAGAGATCTCGACTATGAGTTACCCTGTACACAAGTTTTTAGCTATCATAAATCGTACACTTCTTAGTTATTCGTACCAATGCAATGAAAAATATGCTTGTTATTTGGTAAATATGAATATACGATTTCATTTGCATTTCTCAACCGATATTGATGATCGGGTCTAGTTATATATCTTTAAAATTGTCTTTTGTTGTTATCGGTAATCGATTTTGATCGAGATTGGGGAAATTAAGAAAGAAGGTTGGATGAAATTGAACACAACTTCCTTAGTTATTGTTACACACTATCAGAGTAAAGAAATATAGAACAATCAAATATCAAATAAATATCGATGATATGAATATCAATCGAGTGTTTTAGGAAACCAACAGAAATAGAGATGTTCAGCTTAGTGCAAATTGTGATTAAAGTGATTTCAGGGCAAAGAGTGAAAGGATCATTTGTTAAGAACCACAGCAAACATGAAGGCTGAAACTAACATTAGCTATTCAACTGAATCGAGAACTTCAATTTAAGATATGGAAGACTTGATTGACATGGCAAATTTATTTATTTATAGTGAAGGACAAATTACCTAAGATACTGCATCTCGTGCAAGCATTCTCTAATTGCTTTCGGTTTGCGGTGCGACTCATGTTTCTCATGTTTGATCACATCGCTCACCCTCCCCGCCATTTGTTCCCGCATGGAAAGAAATTGAAAGGGGAACACATCCAGGCAGCGCTTAATGGAGCACAGAATGCTCGGTGTTCTAGGCAGGGATGGAGTAAGAGCAAATTGAACTGTTCAAGTGTTCAGGATAGTAGTAGTGGTGGTTAAGTGGAGGTTCCGTTTTTAAAGCTAGGTGTGTGTATGTGTGAGTGTGTGTGTGTATGTGTGTGTGTGTGGCGAATGGATTTGGTTAGTTGCCACTTGTCGCTGGCTTTGCTGCCACTTTGAAAATTGCTTCCGTGTCGAAATTGAGTTAACAATGCTCGGCTGGCTGCTCGTTAGGGTAGGGTGGTTGGATGGGTGGATGGGTGGGTGGGTTTTGTATAATTTGGTCTTGCAGGTGGAATTGCTCGCATTGGCCATGTCACGAGCTGGTCTATTGATTTGTGCGCCCTTTGCTAGGCATTAGGTGCATGGCTTTAAATGCAATGCCAACCACTTGCATCACTTGCAACGACATAAGCGCATTAGCTTGCAACCGATTCCCAGCTATTTCAAGTGCAAGTCCAAGCTGCAGTAGAGGTGAGAATGGGGCTTAAGCAGGGGTATACCTATGTGGATCTGCCGTAGGCCTTGAAATGCCTCCACACAAGGTCAGGGTCAGGGGGCGAGTAAAAGCGAAATGGTGAGAAAACCCCAGAGAGAGAGAGAGAGAGAGAGATAGCGTGAGAGAGAGAAACAGTTGAAGACTGAGGGGCACAGCAAGAGGTGCCTGGCTTAAGGCATTAGAGGCGGTCATTCGATTAAGGTATGTGTGCTTCAGTTGTGGTTGGTGTGTTTGTTTTGGCCAGTGTGCGTAGGTGTGGGTGGTGCGTTTAATGGTGGCACAT
Source organism: Drosophila imparisetae (assembly GCA_035042265.1). Classification (NCBI taxonomy): domain Eukaryota; kingdom Metazoa; phylum Arthropoda; class Insecta; order Diptera; family Drosophilidae; genus Drosophila; species Drosophila imparisetae. The sequence continues at coordinate 3,851,521 of JAWNLP010000222.1, read as the reverse complement.
ATTTGTAGCCACAATCGATTATGTCGATGGCCAACACTCTGCCTAATTTAATCGATATTTAATCGATATCTGCAAATAAAGCTATTCCAAAATAATAATCACAACACCAAATTACAACAATTGAGTTAAGATTGTTCGAAATTGAGTGCTTAATATCGATAGTTGGATAATGTGCTAAATTCAATTAATTAACATTAAAAGCACTCCATCGACTACTGTCTTATAGTTGATCAAAGAAACACATCCAATAACGGCTAGTTTCAACTATCGTGTGGGCCTTGTTATCGCTAACAGTAATGCCACCATTGCTGTGTGTGCGATGAGTGCATCATTCAGGGCTCATCAGCATTATCATTATCATTATCATTATTAATAATATGCTGCGGCTATCGCTGCTGCCTGCGGCCTGCATCTCAACTTGTCTCGCTCGTTATTAAATTAGATTCAACTAAATTAATTGCGAGTGTGCGTTGGCTTGTGTATGTGTGTTGTGTGTGAGTGTGTGTTGCCATCTATGCATGTGTGTGGGTGTATGTGAGTGTGTGGCTGTGAGTGTTGAAGCATAAAATGCGCGTCGAAGCGCATCCAGGCAAGCAGTGAGTATTCAACAACTGAAACCCCCCCTCCGTACCACCGCCAACCACGTACTCCCTCCACCAGTCCACATACAACCACATCCACGGGTTGCCAAAGCATTTAATTGAGCTTTGCGCTAATTTGAAAGCAACGACGCGATTTTCATTGGCCAGAAGAGCGGGCGAGAGGCTAGGAGTGCGGGTGTGGGTGGTGCATGGAATTGCTGTTTGCCATAAGAGTTTTATAAGTGGGCGGGTCGCAGCCCACGTAATGCGTATTTAATGCGCTTTTAGCAGAGTGTCCCATGTTTTTTTTTTTGTTTTTTGTTTTTTACTAGGCCAACAGGTAACAGGCAATCAGAGCACACCCCTGCCGTGGCCAGTGTTGAGCAACTAATGCTTATGCGCCCATAAATCTGTCAGCTGCCAATTTCGAAAAATAACAGGTCACCAAAATGAATAAATTTCAAATGTGAGTTTGCGATTTGATTACAATGTTTGAAATACCGTTGACAAAACACTCACTTTGAATAATGGCCCAAAGGCCAATTCTACAAAATGAGTTATTTGCTAATTTAAGCAAGATGCGACTCATTTTGTGGCACATTCGAATAACGGCTTGTGCACATTTCTACCCACAATCTGGGTTATTGCTGGTTACCCAGCACATGCACTTTATGGATATTAATTGAAAATTGTGCAGCATTATCCAAAATGAGATTAAACCATCAGGCAACAATAATAAATTAGGCTTAGGTCCATGCCGAACATAGTTGAGGATGAAAACTGAAACAGATTTCAAATCGGATTTTTGCTTTGTGGTTGTTTAACCAGTCGTAAACTAGAAATTGATTTTTCAGGAGATTTTCAGCTACTTTTAGAAAAATATTAAGCACACTTTCGTGAAGACTTCACGCAGATAATCATTATTTGAAATCATTTTTTTTACTGGTCTGTAGACTACAGAAAAAAGCATAAAAGCCAATGCAGCTTCGCCTTTGAATAGGAAACACATTTCGCATGACCAATTTGCAGTTGACGCGTTTTTAATGAAGCCATTAACATTTAAGAGCATGGTCTTTTCTAATAACATGAAAAGAGAAAAAGTAAATACAAATAAAAAAATATCTTGGCAAAATTGTTGAGCTGCCGAAATCCTTTTGGAATTTGCCAAAAGCATAGCGGTACTTTACCAAGAGTGCCCCCACCCCAAACTTTGATTCCTTCACCGTTCTCCCCTCCCCAGCTGTCTACAAACTCTGCGATTATTTGTGTAATTTATGCTCAGTCAGAGTCTAATGCAAATGCCTGTGCCAGCCTCACTGGCTCTATCTCTCTCTCTCTCTCTTTCTCTCTGTGTGTGTGTCTCACTGTTTCTGTCCATCTCTTTTTAGTCTGTTGCTAGCTCTGGCAGGGTGCTGCCTCTAGGCGTTTCTAATATGCAACGAATTTTCCGCATTTTCCGCGAAACGCTTTGAAACAGCAAACAAAACATATGCATAATTTATAAGCATTATAAAAGGACTCTTTCTCTCTGCTGGTAAGCAGTGACCCAATGTAAAGCGAGAAGAGCCCAATCTGCCGCTTAAATATAGACCACTGACGCGCAAGCTGCACCCCGTTGCAGCGCTTTCGAATCCCTGAGGTGTCATAAAGATTTCCGAGAGTTTCGCCTCTGTTATGCTTAAATTTATTGTTCTATTGCACAGAGGGTCGCCATTATTTATAAAACAGCCTGGATCTGTTCTAGGGAACGAGAAACCGATAGAGATGCAAATGGGACAGAGAGAGAGAGAGATAGAGAGAAGTAAGGTGCTGGGTCAGCTATCTGCTAGGGGGCGTATCCAGCAATCCATTGACCTGATTGATTGAGGCATTGAGGAATTGATTGAGATGCACTAAAGTGCAAGTCGAGACTTAATCACAAAGAGCTTTACGCTGAAATGTATGCTTTGCTTTTTTTGTGTGCGTTTAGGGTGGTGAGGGGTGGGGTTCAGTTTGCTTTGCTATCTCGCTATTTTTCTGCCTCTCTGTAAGTTTTTCGTATATACAAATACAACAAATTTATCGATTAGTAAATGACGGAGGAATGCCAACGGAGTACGACAGCAAATTGGAAACGACAGACAATCGCCAACAAATATGACAGCTGGGCAATGCGTGTGTCTATTTATTTGTGTGTGTGTGTGTGTGAGTGTGAGTGTGTGCCTGCGTGTGAATGAGTATGAATGAGTGTGTGTACATGTAGAGGTAAACTCCAGGACACCACGCAAGCTTCAACTCACGAGTAGCCAGTCCCTCCCTCTCACATGCCACCCGAATCGTGTAAACAAAGCAAAACGAAAAATGGAGAAAAAAAATACATTGGAACATTTTTGCGGCGACATTTATGACATTCAATTTATGGCTAGGTTTGTATGGGTGACTCGTGCACCTCCCGAGCTAAACCCGTACTGACATATGTGTATTCAACTGCGAATTGCAACACTGCCACGCCGAACTCCCGCATTCACCCACAGTCTGGCCGACAGAACAGATTATTTATGGTTTAAATTATTTCAAACTCAAGTCGTTGACAGGCAACATAAAATGGTTATATTTTTGTTTGATATTGCTGCTGCGTTCCAGTGTTGCATGCCACAGCTGTGTGCACAAGCAGCTTATAGATCTAAACTATAGACAACTCTTGGATTAGGTGCCTCCCATCCAGCCATGCCAACAGCATCAGGGGAAATCAGGCAGGGGAAGCATTGTTATGCAACCGCTAAACGCTTGAGCATGTCGAAGGATCAATAAATGCAGCTCTAAGAAACTGTATATATATATAATATAGACAGCTACCTGAAAGATGTATGCATAATCCAAGATGTATTGCTTTTTGTCGCTGGGTTCTCACTATTTTCAGTCTTTATACTATATACTATGCTTTATTATGCATTGCCCAGTCATTGCCAATCATAAAATCTACAAATATTTTAAATACATAATTTTTGATTAATATAAATCCCGATAATTTATATCATAAGTTTTAGTCATATTTCGCCGACTGGCAAAGAGTAAAGAGTAAAGGCCCAATGGCATTTATTTTGTATAATATGTAAATTGTGCAGGTTAATGGTGATTTCCATTTAAGATCTTAGCATGTGGCACATTCGGTAAATGTGAACGAATGCACACGTGAGGCACGTGGCCCAATCGACGTATACGCAATTAAGGCACAAATATTCAAATACATAGATGAAAGCTGAGCTGAGACATAGTAGGTGGGGGAGAAGTAAGTGCTCGACAGTATTCAGGGAATGCAGGCTGGCAATTAAAAGAGTTTTGAACAAATTGCAATTAAAAGAAAAGATACGGGAAAACCGAGAGAAAGAGAGAGAGACAGAGAGTGTGTGTGTGAGAGAGAGAGAGAGGATGCGGATAACGAATGAAAGAACCTACATTCATGAAATTCAATATGTGAATTCGCATATTTATTGCAAAAACACATTTGGAAATGGGGCGATATCACACATAAATAACACCAACCTAACCACAAAATACTAAATGCAATCACAAAGAGAGAGAGAGAGAGAGACAGTTAATAAAATCAAAAGACAGACAGAGAGAGAGAGAGAGAGAGAGAGGTATGCTAGTGTTTGTTATCAATAGGCATGCATATTTAAAGAGCCTTTTGTCGGTAGTTTGAAAGCGAATTTTGGAAAGGCACAGAAATTGTGCACGCCAATGGAACTATATGATTCGAGCCACTGAATAAATGATTATCGGGAAATTAACTCACGACTATCACATAATAATTGACAAATCAATGGACAAGTCACATACACGGAGTAATGTCAGACCAGTCGAATTAACAACCCACCTGATTACCAATATGCGAGGGTGTTATGTAGAGTTCTTGGAGCTACATATACATATATGACAAAAATGTTTATTTATAAAAAAACATTATCACTGCCTTACTGAATATTAAATAAAATATAAAAATACTGAATTAAATTGGAGCAGCACAACTTAAATCTTCGACATCAGTGAATCTAAGAACATCCGAAGTGAAGGTAACAACATTCTGCAACCGGTCGCTTTGTTAATATGCACATTATTTAGTTGGGTTTTTCAAGAGATTGTTAAATTGGAGCTTGGAGCCCCACAAGCTGCCAGCTTTCATGTGCTCTGTGGTTTGGGTTTGGTCATGCGGTTGGGTTTTGGAATAATTTTTATACTTTTGCTCTCAGTGCTGTGAAGCATTTGACCAACTTCCGTTTGCCTTCATTTTCTGCAATGTCCCAAAATGAGGAAATTGCAAAATCCAGGACACACACAACACAGGGCGAAAGAGAGTGGGGGAAAAACGAGTGGGAAAGAGAGAAATAAGGAATGGGAGACTCATATGTCCGAAACAAATTTAGGCAACAACCAAGTTCGTGTCAGCCTGTCTCTGAGATGCCCTAGAAAATGCAGGCAGAACTTATAAATAAACTTCGAGGATGTTCGATTGAAAGATTGAGAGCTGCTTGGCAGTAAAACCCCATTTCAACAAAATGAACAACAAAAATCGGAGCAAATAATGTTGTTGTTGTGATGCAAATCGGAACAAGTTGAAGAGCAAAAGCCTTGGATATCTAATAAATATAACTTTACATATATAGGACTTATGACACTGCAATTATGCATATGCTTGGCTTGATTTTCAGAGTCCGAACTCTCATATATATATTATGTATTTATTATTGCATTTACATTTTGAGAACTCCAATCTTTTTTCGATAAATAATAATAATGGGTTTGAATGTTCAGCGTTAAGTTGCGTAATTCAAAAGAGGTTATGTTTTATGATTTAAAATGGCTTCGATTCCAAAGTGTTTCCTAAAATAAACTATTTAATCAGGCTTGAAATTTAATTTCCATTTACTAATGCTCAGAGCTAATATTCCCTCCACTTCAGCAAAATAAAAGGGTATGTTTTTTTGTTTGTGTTGGGCACAGGAAACTTTTACACAATCTTATACTTTGATACCGATGGTATCATAGTATGTTGGTTTTGTACAATGTCAGTCAAAGTGTAAAAATTGGAGGGCTACGTTCACTAGGTGGCTAGGAAATGGATAAAATCGATATTCGCAAATCGATAAAGCCACATATCTGCCACAATTTTAATCTAGAGACCCCAAATTTGGGTCAAAGGTTGTTGGTTGTTCACGTTCGCCGCCTCAGATCCCCCAATCCTAAAAATCCGCAGTTTTTGAGTTAGCGCCGACAAAATTGGTAAGTATACTACTGGTAGCCTTTAAGAATCGATAACAAATTTGTATGGCCACGCCCACACATGCGCCTATAAACCGGGAAGCTTAAGTCGATAAAGCCGCACATCTGCCACAATTTTAAATACAGTCACCAAACCTAAAAGATAACTTGGTGGTAACCTTCTCCAAGGATTGGCATGTACATTTTTGGACCACACACACACCAGCCGCCTCCATGAGCCACGGCCCTAGAAATTTGAAATGCGCATATCTGCCACAATTTATCACCAAATTTTGAAAGTATGTTACTGGTAACTTCCCTAAGAGATCGATACAAAATTGGATAGCTACGCCCCCTCCGACTCCCTAATTCGATACACCTGTTAGTGTAAATCGATAAGACACAATTTGAAAGGTAGAGTCACCAAGTTTGAAGGGTATATTGCTGGTAACACTCTTCAAGAATCCGGAAAAAAATTTGAACCACGCTTGCAATTAAAGAGTTACATGTACCACAGTTGGAAGGTGCATTACTAAGATCTTACTCCAACATTTTTTTGGCCACGCCCACTCCCGCCTCCAAAATTCCCAAAATCCTATGTCTCTCCCAGTTTAATAGCTAACGTTACCAATCTTGTAAGGCAGAATATTAGGAACCTTTTCCATAATTTTGTTCAGCCCCACCCAACAATTTCGAAATCCCATATCTCCCATAACTTAAGAGCAACAGTAACCAAACTTCGAAGGATGGTAACTGGCTTATATTTGAAAGGCAAACTTGGACAGTATTTCTCGGCTGTTGTCAGCTGGCTTTACGTATGGTATCAAAGTATTTCTCAGTCGGTTACGCCCGACTGCAACGTTTTCTCTTCTTATTATTCTTTTTTTTGTAAACTAATTGTCTTGACTTTATACTGACGCTCTGCTCGGTGGTGAGTTTGTGTTGGTGTTGGTGTGTGATTGGGCGGGTCAAAGAGATTGAAATTAATAAAAGTGCAAAGGTTGCAAAGTTCTTGTGTTCACTTTGTTGTAGTAGTTGTTGTTGTTGCCGATGATGTTGCGGTGAGTTTCGCACGCAACTTTTGGTTATTACTTTTGTTGTTGTTCTTGTTGTTGCTATCGTCTTTTTGCGGCTTGCCACGTGGTCGTTTTGCTGGGTGGGCACAGATAATTGACTGACTCACACACAGAAACACACACACATGCATATCCACAGCTAGCTGCTGGCGCCGCTGTAGTTTGTCACCTTGTTGCTGTTGTTGCTGCTGCAGTGCGAGTTGTTGTTGTTGCCGAGTTTTACAATTAATTTACGACAATTTAAATTTAAGTGTATATTTTATAACGCTAACAACGGCCAGCAACAACACCAACAGGCAACTGCAATTACAGCCACGGCCCCAAAAAGTATGCAGTAATTTTTTCACTTTGACCCCTCACGGCTTGCATTGCTACGGCAAATTGCACACAATTGTGTGACTCTACGATAAAGAGTGTATGTGTGTGTGTTTGAGTGTTGGGCTGTGTGTGTTTAGTTTTGTGCTTCTAATTTCACATGGTAGTTGCGTTGTTGCTTTTGCTACTATTATTTCGTGTTGTTTTATTTTCGGCTTGCTTAATGCCATTAAAACTTTTTGTCTAACAGACCGAGAATCGACAACAACAGCAACCACGACGAGTCGCAGTGCTGCACAATGAGCCATAGACAGAGGGTAGTGGTGTGAGTGTGTGTGTGTGTGTCTGCTATGTTGCAATGGGATGAGCAATGGGACATCGGGAGTTTGGGCAAAAAAAGACTGGTAACAGCGTTGCTTGTTATTAACATTTATAGTTTCGTGTTGAGCCGACTTCAGTGTTGTATATGTGTGAGTATGAGTGTGTATATGCGTGTGTGTATGTGTGTGTGTATGCGTGTGTGTGTGTGCTTGTGTTCAAGAATTTGTAACTGTCTGTTTGCTGCTGAAATTAGAGCTGGAACTGTGACTGCCACACGTGACATTCAAAGTTCGATTTGCGTTTTGTTGCATGTTGCAAAAGTTGTGCCAGAAGTGTATTGTTGGCAACTATTGCGGCAGCATACGGAATGCGGCAGCTAGCTGCTAACAGTTGCGACCATCCAACAAATATTAAGTGGCCAACATTTAATTAAGCTAAGTGCATGCCAGAAATCAATGAGCCCAGCAAAGTTGTAGTGACCTGCTCCGTCCTGTATTTAACTAACAAGCTAACCAACTAACCGAGCCAACCCAATTGTGCGAACCCTTAACTGAACTCGATTCATGTAAACACGCTGTAGCATGGTCGACGGCCAAGCTGCAGCATGAGGCATGCGGTTGCAAACATCGCCTACCATCAACTAGTTGTGCACTGGCTTTAAGGATCATTTTCTAATGGTTTATTCGCATTTTAAAGTGTTGCTATCAAAATTCATAGCAGCAGCATTTCACATAATCCTCATCGCTATTTACAGTTTCGAGGGATTGAGCTAACAAATTTGGTATAAGGCTGCTTTTAGTGGATATAATCTTGGCCAATTTAACATCAAATTTCGTAGCTGCTTTCACAATAAAAACCATTTTTATTCCAATTTTAAATAAATATTCTGAATCAGTGCTTAAGTTAGCCTATAAATTTATTATAAGCACCTTGAAACGACTGATAATTGTAACCATTGGCGTACTTGCTACAGGGTATCCGCTAATCGAGCACTCTCTCAGCTTTAACAAGCTATGCGAATCTGCACTTTAAAGCGCGTCTGGCTGAAGTTCTGTTCGGCTGGTTGTTGTTACACCTGCCTCACAGACAGCACCGCGGGCGGCACAGCGTATTTTTTTATGGCCAACAAACACACATACACACACACACACACACTCTCAGAGACACAAACATACATATACACAGAGAACAGTCGCTCGTTGGCATTGGCGTATTTTATGTTAATTTTTATTGCTGGCTGCTTGCTGATTTTTATTATTCTTGTTATTGTTGTTGTTGGCATTTGAATTAATTTTATTTATTTCTGATTTTTTCTTTTTTTTTGTGTGTTTTTTTTTGGTTGTTTATTTACTTTTGCTTAATTAGACGCCGCGCTTGTTGATGTTAAATTTATATATATATATATAACAGCAAAAATTCCAAACTTACACACACACACACAATTATAGACAATCCGCCTAAATACACGCAAAGCTTTCATTGTTTTTTTTTTTTTTTTCTTTTTTGTGTTTGCCCAGCTAAATCCAGCGCACAACGAAACGAATTTTTCTGTTCGTTTCTTTTTTTTTTTTGGGTTGTTGGAATTAAAGTTGGGTTTTCAAATCAATCGCCACCCGCCTCGAACCGTCCACACGCAGCGCAAATTCAAATTGGCGGCTGCTTTGTGAATGTTCTCGGCGCATAATGCTATTCGGAATTCGAAATTCGGAATTTGGCTGCGAATTTGCGAGTGATTCAAACTCAATTTATTTCCCTCCTCTGTTTTTTGTTTTTTTTTTTTTTTTGTTTGTGTTTTATTCTTTCTTTTTGCATTTTGGCAAAAATAATTTTTAAATTTGGAAATGAACTAGGAAAGCAATCACGCTAAAACGCATAAATGTTTTTTTTTTTCAGTGGCTTATTGATTAAACGGAACATGTATATTATTGGAGATTTTCATTTAATGAATGTTTAACTGTCTGTGTCCTCGATAATCAATGACTTAAAGCTTAACAATTTTTGAACAAATATATATGTTTATCTGAACCATGAACATTTGGGCCATGCGATAAATGCAATCTGTTAAATATTATTATATTTAATGAATATTAAGCTGTGTCGAGAAATTCAATTACCAATGTTTTCATGCTTAACCATTATTGAACCACTTTGTGAAACACTTTTGGATCAATCAATAAATGCAATTTGTTAAATAATGAACAATTTGAGACTTGACGCTTAAGTTGATTATTTATAAACTTAAAATTAAATATTAATTAATAAATTGAAAATCTGGCCAGCCTTGGTATGGCTTATAAACTGGTTCAAGGATTAGATATCGTGCTGTGCTTGAAATCGAATCCATTAAATATCTACTATATAAAATAATACAAAAATAATTTGGATAAAGCTAACCGCTTAAGGCAAAATGGTTTGGCAACGATGCCTAAATGGGATAGGAGCATGTACATAAATATACATATATACAAATATATATACATCCATAGATTTATGTATAGATTTATGTATGCACTTGGCTGGCTGCCTCTCCCCCATTTTTCCCTGCTGCATAATTAAAAACGATGGATCGACGTCAATTGATTGGCCTGCGGCTAATGCAACTGCTGCGCCGAAACTTGTCTGCTAGATGCAAGATGCTATTAACGCTGTATGTGTGTAGGTGGAGAGTGGTGGAAAGGGGTGTTTGGGGGGGGGGGGGGATGGTGGGTTGGCTGGCGGGCTGATTTGCATAGCTGTATGCTCCACTGCGCTGCAATATTGAAACGCCAACGACAAGTGGCATCGCAGCTCAGAAAATCGAATTTATATTTGAGTATCGCCAAAAAAGAAATGTGTCCCAACAAATCGGTCGGATGGATGCCACGCACCAGCCCATCCTTAGGTAATATGTACATACCAAATAAACGGTATTTTATGTATATATTTAAACTTGTTGCGATTCTTTTTTGCTCGATTTGAGAACGAGATCTTTCTTAGCAATTCTTACGCTTTTCCTGTTGCGTTTTCATTTAATTTTTCTCCATTTCTTTTTCAAGTGCTTTGTGGCATTTCATTTGAAGTCAGTCGCTTAGCTAACGAGGATAGTATGGGATGGGGGTGGAGTGGGGATGGGGGTGGTAAGTCCGCACGCTGTGCGAGAATAATGCGAACAAGTGGATGAAAATGTTTGACACGGATAAAAGCAAAGTGCAGTCAGAGTCAGAGTCAGAGCCATCGCTATGTGTGTGTGTGTTTGCTTGCTTGTTGTGTGTGTGTTGATCTGTTGTGTATGCCGTGCTGTTGTGGCCTGTCTTGTCGCTACTTCCGTTTCCGCAGCATCAGCAGCTGCTTGTCGTTTGACGCAAAATTTGAAAATAATTTACAATGACGCCATCGTTGCATGTGGCACAGCTTCTCTATTTCTCTCTCTCTCTCTCTCCCTCTCCTCCCCCCCCCCCCTCCCACTCTTTCTGTTTCTCTCCCAGTCTCCCAGTTTTCTTTATCTGGCTGCATAAATGGTATGTTTATATAATAATGCACACCACAACCAAGTCAAAAGCCAGCCAGTAACTACGAGGCCTACGGTGCGTATGCTTGGCCTTCAAATTGGCTTCAAGCCTCCCCGATCAATAAGTTCTTGTGTTTCCTTCTTCATTTCACATTTGTTTTATATATATATATATATATATATTTTTTTATTTATTTAAGTTTTCTTTTTTTCTGCTATTTCTATTGCTTGTTGAGTCGTAAAAAGAATTACGCAAAGGCCAAGTGTAAAAAAAAATAGGACGCAAATAAAACGAGCAAAATGCAAAATAAAAATCAAAAAATAAACCAAATAGAGAGCAGAGAAAAGCACAGCCAAGGTGTGTGTGTGTGTTGTGCTTGTTTCAAATTAAAATCACGCAGCGCACGTGAAGCACACACACATAGATACACACGCACACACGCACATACACACACACACACACAAACATCTCTGTGGGTCACGGCATATTAAAAACCAAAACTCGCCGCAGTGCGTAACTTTTTGGCCAGTCCTTAAGCTGCTGCCTCAACACATCACACACACTAACCAATCCCCCCCCTCTGCTGCAACTCCGGCCCTTCTGCTACATGTTATGCTGCCAAAAATATATGTGCCACAAAAAAAAGGTTGCGGCAAGCAAATAATTTGTAGCGCCCAGTCAGCAGTTGAAATGGAGAAACTGTGCAGACGAGTGCTAAGTTAATGGGGAAGCAGAGCACATCATGGGTATAGAGATGGAGATACAGATAGAGATAGAGATAAAGATAGAAATTGAGCGAAAACGGCATAGAGGAAGACGCAAGAAGGGTGGACAGCACTGTAATACCACTATTTGTGTAAAGACATGACTTTAAAGCCAGTCAAATTCTATTACGCTAGATAAATGTCAGCATGGGGCTTAACAGCAACGCAGCCTGTGAATAGATAAAGAAAGTCGACCCGCAGATACCCTTTAAGCAATTATAGAGCAATGCTAAATACATGCAGTATTAACTACATTTATATTGTTAGAACAATGGAAATAAAAAGTTATACGTGACACGAATTCAAACAAAAGATCAACAAATTTCTGGGATCCTTAACCTGTTCTGTCAGAGAGATACAATTACGGTTCCGTCGAATCGCTGGGCAACAACAATGGAAACTAACCTACAAAGACTGTGCAACAATATTGAGGGGCATGACAGAAAACGTGCTAATAGAGCACAAAATGGAAACACATTTCGCAAGCAGATGGATCTCGCTAGTGAAAACAATGCGGAAAAACAATAAACACAACTGAAATGAAAATATGATTCGTTCAAGAGACAGAAATAACTGGGAAAACGTTATATAATTCGATATAAAAAATACAAATACATGGAATTGATGGTGTTCTTTCTGCTTTTGAAAAACATGAAAGTGTTCGACTGGAAAGTATCCTGTAGCGAAAGAGCAACTAACACTGTAGAGTCTCCGAAATAAGCATATGCTTTAGATAGCATAGGACGTCGAGATAGGGCACACACTATTAAGTTTGTAGGTATGTATTGAGGACAAGCCAAACCCCATTTTGAAGTGATAATTCAATGGAACAAAAGGAATTAAAATGCATTTAAGGACGATAGCAAGCCAAACAAAATGCGCGAGAAATGAATGTATTCATTTACATTTCAAATATCTGCACACAATATAAAACACCGAAAAAAATGTATGAAAAACAGAAAATCAATTTCGAATTTAAAGCAGTTGAAACGAAAATAGGAAAGAGCAAAGCCACACACACACACACACAAACACACACACAAACCCACACACACAAAAGTAGAGAGAAGTAAATTCAAATTGTTAATGGAGTTGCCGTAGCACAACGATTTCGAGTGGCTTCTGCGCCTATTTTTATGAGGCATTCACTAGCAGCACCACGCACCACCCGATTGCTGAGCCATCTACTCGGCAAACCACCTTCAACCCCTCATCAAAAAAAAAACAAAAAAAAAACAAGCTAAGCAAGTAGGAATGCTGGAGTCGAATGAGCTCGACTATGATATACCCTGCGCTCAGCTGTCAATTTATTCTTGTTTTATTGCCAAATTTCCCCTTAAAAAGTTATTCAAAGCCCGAGCTGATATCATATGTACATATGTATGTATAAGTATTTGCAGTGTGTATGTGTGTATATTCACATAGTTATACACAAGCACACCATATACACACACACCCGCGTCAATTGTCATGCCATGCTTGCGCCTGCTGAGAGTAATGAGATCAATTTGGCTATAACTTATGTGCTTCTTATCCGATCTTGATGATATAAATTGATCAATAATACAAATTGATCAATAATATGTCAATAATATATATTGACAATATTTCAATGAGAAACCTCTGCGCAACGGAGACGGAGTTGTTGATATAATGAATTAAACTTGATCTGCTTTGATTGTCATTGTCTCTGAGATCCTCGTTTGCTGTTGATCCTGATCTTGAATAAATGTACGACGCTTTATATGGTCGGAGATGCTTTCTTCTGCCTATTACATAGAACCTTTGCCCCCTACCCGTTTTGAATGGGTTCAGGGTAGAAAAATGTAACTGGCGAAAATGTGCGTGCGAATTGTTCGCAGTTCTTCAACTGAGCAAATTGCTGTTGTTGTGGGGTATGTTGTTATTGTTGTTGTTGTTGCTGCTGTTGTTGTCGTCCGTTGGTTGCATGTTGAAAGTTCAATCAAAGTTAAAAAGCGTTACTTAAGCCAAGGCTAAGCAAGCGGCGCCGTCACGCCAACTTACTCTTAGCTTCAACTATGAAAATCAAATATGAAAATTGCTTAGCTTAATTTAATATCAAAGCGCCACCTGGCGTTAAGAGGAGTTTCGCTTGAAAATCTGATATTTATACAAATCCATTATGAATTGTATTCAATGCTAGACTTCTCTTCAAAACGAATGTTAAATGAATTGAAAGAACTGAGAATTGTTTTAGATAAACTGAATTTTAGTTTATATAATTTTTTTTATTTTTATTTTTAATTTTGGGATTTTTATTTATTTTTTGTTTTGTGTAGCGTTATTAGCCAAACAAGTGTGGTGTTGGACGTTGTGTTTGTGGTTTTAGGTTTGTCGATTTGTTGCTTAAAAGCGAACAAATTCTTTAACATTTGTAGTTTCCAATTGCGTTCGCTTTCAAAGATTATTAATTTAAATATATATATATACATATATATATATATGTGTATATATATTTTCTTTTTTTGTTTTGTGGTTTTTGGTCTCCCTTGTGCCTTATTCGATTTGGGTCAAAAGCAGCGGCGTCAACGCGTCGTATGCGCAATATTTGTATTTTATTATTCACATAATTTGAGTGTGTTCTTTTTGGGCTGGTTTTTGATGTCGCAAATGCCAACTGGGTTTTACTCAACTCTTACTCGTCAACTTGTTCTATTATTTTTAATTCTCATATGGGAAATAATTGTATATACGTACAATGTTTTCCTGAATACGCCCTATATGTGCCAATTTGTACGCATATTTTGTTTCTTGTTTGAATTCTTATTTTTATAAGCCGCTGCCAAATTCGTTTTGGGGCGTGAAATGGAGTTAAGGCCGCGAGTCTTATGTAACCAAACAAAAGGAAATCGAGTGGCAGCCGACTGGCGACTTTAATGTCGATGCCCGATTTCAAATCCGATTCATGGCTGGAATGGAAATGAACTTGGCTAAAATATTCATTAGTTGCGCCTTCAGCCAGCAGCGAAGTGCGCCCTCGGGCAAAGTTTCGAAGCTGCAGCTGCTAAGTTTGCAAGTGGCATTTGGAATTGAGGAGGTGTCAGATAGCAGTCTAGGTAAATTATGCTGCAAGTTGCAAGCTGCGCTCTACACGTTGCACGTTGCACGTTGCATTAATTAAGGTAAACAAACAAACGACTGCGAGAGCGAGTGGCTTGATGTTGAGTTGGGTTTTTGGGTTGGTTGTCATTATTCTAACTGTAATTGTGATTGTAACTGAGACTAGATGCAGTCTCAAGTCTTTTATTTGCTTGCGGCATACAGCAGCAGCAGCGGCAGCAGTTGAGTTGCAGTTGCACAAATTTCGGAGTTGCAGGCAAGCAAAGTTTAATGGCTGCTTTCATTGCTCTTCGTTTTTTGTTTTATTTGCTTTCATCTTCGTCATATTTTCGGGCGACGCTTTAAACACCTTTTCAAGCTGAGGTTAACGTTGACACGCACAGTCACAAACAACAAAAACAACAAAAAAAACAACGATGAAAAAAAAAGTGAATTCGGGAAAAATAAACAAGAGCACAGACAACAACACGGGCGCGCGCGGGAAACAGAATGTGGCACGCATCTGCCGGGCCCCGAGGCAGCTAAGACGCAGGGGCAGCGCAAAAGCCGCTTACTGATTGACTGACTGAGTGTATGATTGATTGACAAACTGATAGACTATCCAAACGACTGACTGACTGACTGACTGACTGATTGACGACGTAAACGACGACAGCCGCCACGCGCTACGTGGAACGCGGTACGTTGTGACGACGTGACTGCGACTGCGACGACTGAGCGCTGCAAATGGAGCCAGTGGCACGGAGTGCCCAGCCAAGCGTCGCTTGCCCCAAAGCCGAGCCGAGACGAAGCCGCCCCGAAACCGACCGAGTGCCAACCAAACCAAACCAAACCAAAACGAGCCCAAAGCACGTGCGATTGCTGCAGTCGCTCGGCTCAAATGCTGTCTCCGCTGCTGATGTTGTCGCTGCTTCTGCTTCTGCTGCTGCTGCTGCTGCGGCTGCACTCTGCGTGTCGTGTGCCCGGCAGGTACTGGCGCTGCCAACACAGCAGCAGCAGAAGCAGCAGCAGCAGCAACAGCAACAAAAACAACAAAAACTGCCAGAAGCAAAGGCAAATAGTTTTAGTGCCACTTGGCACGAACATGTAAAAGAACACCAAAAAAAAAAGAAAGGAATTAAACAACAGTAAGCAAAAATAGCAACTTTGGACTGGGCACAGGACTCCGACTCGGGCTCGGACTCCGATTCCAATTCAAACTCGGACATGGCTTAAGCAAATGCTGAAAAAAAAACGACAAGGAAAAACAAAATAAAACAAAAAAATACTATTTAAACGAAGCGCTGACTGAACATGCCTGAGCACTAGCAAAGCGGGGCAGGCAAATGAGAGCATTGAAGGGAGGTGGTGTGAAGGGAGGTGTGACAGGCAAGGAGTTGGAGCGCTTGAGGCTAAAAGCCATGGGAGCATGGCTCATTCGACTGACCAAAAGAACGCGGTCGCGACTGAAACGAGCTAATGGAGTTTGGGGAAGGACTAACAGGCAAACAGGCGACACAGCGACCGGTCAGCGCGCGATGTGAAGCTTGTGGCACGAATAACAAAAACTACACACACACACGTACTCAGAGAATAACACACGTACAGGTATAGGCCAAAAGCCGAAAGTAGGTGAAAAGTGTAAATGGAAAAGAAACAGACGATAAAGCGAAAATCGAATTGAAAAAGGCATCGGCCACATGTGTGTGTGTGAGTGTGTGTGTGTGTGAGTGTGTTATAAACGTACACACACACACACACGAACACCTGCACCCATGAGTATTATTTATGTTGTGCTTTAAAAAGCCTCTCGCCAATGTGGCCTTTTTATTATTATTATTTGTTTGCTTGAGTTGGCCTTTAGACAAGGCATATGATTAATCTAATGCAAGCACAACGGACTAGCCCCTCTCGCTCTCGCTCTCGCACTCTCTCTCTCTCTCTCTCTCTCTCTCTTTGTCTCTCTCTGTGTCGCTCTCTCTCTGCTGCAGCACAGTGTGTCGCCTTCTCTCTCCGGGGTTCTCTGGACTCTTTGTGTCACGTGTGCACTTGAACGCGCCAACTGAAAGCCATTGGCGCCGCAAGACCGCACACAATAACACCAATAACAATAGCAAAAACAGCAAAAACAACAACAATAACAATAACAGCAAACAGTCAACAGCAAAGAGCAACAAAAGGACTTTTATATATGCAATATAAAATATACAATTTACAAAACGGAGCATGCAAATGCAGCGCGCTTCCGTGGCGAATGTTTAATGCAATTATTAATAAGTAAACACACATGCCCTCTCTTTCTCTCTCTATACATATGCATATATAAATATATATGTACATGTGTGTGTTTGCTGAAGAGCTTTCGCAGCAAGTCTATTTTTCAGTTAAAGCCACAGGCTTGTCGAAACTAAAAGCTTATACAAAGCTTTAAGCTGCCATAGGACACAAACCTGAGCTTTTGAGCTTCATTTGCAGCTACCACAAAAGCATCACGCGAAAGCTTTTAGCAGAAAGCTTGCAGTTAGGCTCTGTGATTGAAAAGCGCTCCACCTTGCGAAAGAGTTCTATTTATGCAAACTACACTCAAACATTGATATGGATACATATGCACAAAAGTTCAAGCTGCCCCATTGGCTTGCACACAGTTTTAGAGCTAAAATTATCAAAGTTGAATTATTCGAAGCCTTGACAAAAGAAGCATATTATACACTGGGGAACACTGGCAACTATTTCTACTACAACAGATTTTATATACAATTATGTTATTTGACGAGCTTTAAACTTTTTGTACACTAAAAGGTTTCGGGTGCATCAATATCGGTAATAGATCTCCGATATGATCCAACACGTATGTAGTAGTCAAACTAGCATTAAGCAAATGACACAATGCAGCATACACGGTTGCATACACGCTCGCATCTCCCGATCAATGCAACCAAAGATTGATAATAATGATAACTAACATAAGCTAAACATGATCGTGCAATACTATCATTATTTTTGTGAATATACGATCTGAAAGAGGTTGGCGAGAGGAGTATAGAAAAATCCGACCACATCATATTATTGATAGAATTATTTATTCAACAGTTGATTGCAGAGTATACCGAAGATTTAAAACTTCCGTACTCATATTGAAACATGTCCGGCTTTTAATGAGATTTTCTATTGTACTCAAAAACAATAATTAGTTAAACATGAAAGAATACCGAAGCTGACAAGTTTACAGGGCGAATACTTATGCTCGAATTGGACGGTAATCGGGAACGTGGTTGATATAGATAAGTGGATAGGTATAAAGTCAATCGGAACGATTTGGTTAATTGCAATTTTCTGCAGCCTACTTATGGGCGCAATCATCAAAATTATCCAATCTGATGTGATAGCCTTAAATAGTGGGTAATATGTTTTACAAGTAATAAATAAGTGAATATTTAACTTAACTGCTCCTGACTAACAAGTTGATTTAGGCTTGTGACTTACCTGAAGATTGTATTCGAAGCATGGCATCAAGTTTGCGTGTGCAATGGAATAGAGAAGGAAGAGTCAAGAGATTAGTTGAATATTTTCAGAAAATGACATTAAATACAATTGCGGCGGTTGCAATTGCAATTGAGCGCTAAGCAAAGGCAACGAGAAGCAATGTGCAATGTGCTTAAAAGGCCCAAAAGCAAAGAAGCTAGAACGGAAATCGAGAATTCCAAATTGCGTATTGAGAGCTGCATTTCAGTTAGGCATAGTCATATATATATACATATTTTTATTTATAGTTACATATAGACCTTAACAATTATTCACATACATACACATACACACACAGAATACACACATTTAGTAACGAGTAGTGGGAGGAGATTTGAGATTGGCTTTTTGTTGCTCTTCTTGGTATTTTCAGTTTTCATTTGGTAATTGTTTTATTTTTCGCAACTTACCCGCCAGCAACAAGTATCATCTGCATGTTGCTCAGTTGTGGTTTTTATTGTTGTTGTTCTTGTTGAGGGTGTTGCAGCGGTGTGTGTGTGCGTCGTAGTATATCCTGATTGGCACTCACACACGCTTAGGAAGGACTGGCGCCTGGTCTGCTCCTGCTCCTGCTGGCTGCTGCAACTGCAACGCCAACTGCTGCAACAACTGCAACATGTCGGCATGCACTCAAATTCCGCCTTCTTTCTAGCCGTTTTCGTTATTTTGATCTTGATTATTGTTATTATTATTATTATTATTAATATTATTATTATTTTATGATTACTTATTGTCGTGTTGTGTTTGGTCGTGTTAGCTTTGTATCACTATATGCGTGAAACCGCACAACTCCATTTGGCGAACAGCATTTCCTCTTAGTTTACTTTACCACTGCAATATACACAAGGACAAGCACACACACACACACACACACACACAATCATTCAACGTGAATTGGCAAGCAAAGACAGCCAACAACAACAACAACAATAACAAATACAGCAATAACAACACCAAGTGAAATCTTTCATTGCATCTCGTTTGCAACCGGTCGACGACTCGAGTCAGTTATTTTCCAAATTATACCCTCATGGAGCAGATAATAACTGGCTGAAACCAATCAAAGTAAATCAAAATCTCAATCAAACGTTGGCATTCACCAGTGAGGGTACTCAGAGAAAACCTTAAAAGATTTGCATTGATTTTAAATTGGTAGCTAGAATACTACAAATATTTAATAATATATTATGTATTTACGCGATTTGACCATTGATTTGATTTTTGTAGATAGGAAGAAATAAACTTTGATTAGTTAGCAATTATATATACATCTGTTCGAATCGATCTGGTCTGTTCAGTGACATATATGGGCGAAAAAGCAGAATGTCAATCCATAATCTGGTTGAAAACTAAAGGCTTGAAATGAATTTTAAAATTTCTTCAGTAAATGTGAAATACGGTTTCAAGTCTGTTAAGATGAAAGTTGAATTTTTGCCAAAAAGTGTAAGCTGCATATTAAAATGATCACAATTAGAATCAGAAAGTCACTGTTTTAATATAATACGATATAGAGACAGATTAGACTAGACACTATGTGGATAAAGATAAAAGTGCATTGTCAAAGTAAACTAAGGTCACAAGAGAGTAGAGTTGAGTAAAGGCAATTTGCCTTGTTCTTTCAACATAACTTTTTGGCTGCTCACTTAATGGCCAATAACAATGGTTTTAAAGTTCAGCAAATACTAAATTGCTTTGGACTTTTATTGACTTTGCACTTTTGTTTGATATCGAAAAACTTTGTGAAGTTTCCGCCCACTCAAAATCAAATCAAATGAGTTGGCAAAGTTCAAAAAGTGCACTTCCTGCCTGCACCAACCAACTAAAGAGGCTACTTAGCCAACAAACAAAAAACAAAATACTAATTATTCGGAACGTATTGGATCAACTGATAGCCAAGTGCATTCCATGGACGGATGGACGGATTCATACAACTTTTCGCATATTTGTTTGTTTGATTAGATTGTGATTTAGGTGCATGAAGCCAAATAGTTTTCGGGAACTTTTTGCTAAAAACTATTTCAATTTTCAAGTCGACATTCACACACACACACACAC
The DNA here is from genome assembly GCA_035042265.1 of Drosophila imparisetae. Classification (NCBI taxonomy): domain Eukaryota; kingdom Metazoa; phylum Arthropoda; class Insecta; order Diptera; family Drosophilidae; genus Drosophila; species Drosophila imparisetae. The sequence continues at coordinate 3,831,101 of JAWNLP010000222.1, read as the reverse complement.
ACTTTACACAGTGCTTGCACTTAAGTTATTTAACACCCATATTTACATTTTTATTTTGGTTTTTGCTTTTTTTGGTTTTAGATTTTGGTTTTGTGACAGTCACAGCAACACAGTGGCAGTGACAGTGACAGTTAAAGTGAAAGTTGTAGCTACAGTTGCTAACAAACTAAAAGTTATTTGCAGATAACTAAAGTTTGCTGCATACTTTTAGCAAGTAGTGTTTTTGCTTGCTCTCTTTGTTGTTGTTGTGTTTGGTGGTTTTTCGTTGTGTGCAGTTGTTGCTCTTACTGTTGTTATTGTTGTTACTCATGTTGTGGCTTGTTTCGAGCCACACGTTTCTGTTGTTGTTGTTGCTATCGCAATTTTTGTTGCTTTTTGTGCACTTGCCTACAAATGCCTTTTTTTTCTGCGCTGTCCCCAAATTTCGTAGTATATTAAATGCATTTGCTCTGGTATTTATTTATTTATTATTATTTACTCTTTTATTTATATTTTTTTTGCGTTTTATGCAATGTGTTTGTTGCCCATTTTCTTATTTGTATTGAATTGGGTTTGGCCTAAAATTAATTGAGATTTGTTTTGTCTCTGTTTTGACCATTTCGCTTCGTTTCGTTTCGATTCATTTCAATGCGTTGCGCTGCGTTGTGTGTTTCATTTCAATTCGTTTCAATGCGCCGCTCTCTCGCAAGGTCGGCGGCATGCTACATACATATGTATATGCGTCTCGCTCGCACACGCGCACAGCTGTTTTGGCACGTCTGCGAGCAGCTGTTCGCTGACAGCCGGCGGGGCAGAGACTAGTGTGCACTATGGAATGGTGTGTGTGGGGGGGGGGGGGGGTGTAGACAGAGGACGGGTTGAAGGCGTGTTTTGGCCCAGCTTCTGCCTTGAGTTAAACGGACAGCGGCGGCGTTAACTGCAATTGAGTTGCGCTCAACTTGGCGCCACACGGCCAACTGACAGCGATGCCGACGGTTTTCATTTTGTTGTTACGGTTATATTTGCTGTTATTGCTTTTGCTTTTGCTGTTGCTGTTGCCGTTGCTGTTGCTGTGTTTAAATTAATTAATTAAGCACAATTTGGCTTGGGGTCACACATTTAATTACAAAAGTAAATGTTAAGGATACGCCACCAGGAGCCAATAATACCCCAGAGTTTACACACAATCACAAGCAAACACACACATATGCATATATATATATATAAATATATAGACAGATATATAAGGACATATATGTACGTAAATACAGACTAGAGACTAAAGACTAGAGACAAAAACATGGCGGCTTTTCCAACCTCCATTAGTTGCAATTCAAATATTTTCTATCCTATCCTAATTTTTACTCTGTTCATATATAATTAATTGTATTATTATTATTGATATTATAATTATTCACACATAAGTTTATAAGCTCTCGCTTATTCCGAGCTTTATAATACTCAAGTACTATACCCATTGGGAAATGATCTGATATTGAAGCATTTATATTTTCCTATTTGCGGGCTCAAATTAATTTAATTAATAATTATTGGTATTCCGAAATATACAAAATCAGTGCTTTATAAAATGGAATTTCATTAACCGTTCATTTGAAACTGCAATAAAACAACTCGCCAGGGTCGTGCCTGAGCCGAGCGTGATCGTGTCACGAAGGAGAATGTGACACGAGGCGAACGCTAATGCAGAGATAGTAAAACAGTTAGTTTGTTGGCGTTAAATAAACGTAAATAAACGACGACAGTTGCGGTAAATGTGTCATTGTTATGCCTGCAAGCTGAACGGTGAAGGGGAGGGGGACGGCGAGTTTGGCTGGTTAGCGAATTCAATAGGATAAGCATGCGCCAGGCACACATGCACACACACACAGACATAGCGTGCACAGAGAGAAATGCAGGGCAAGCGAAAAGCGCGGTCTTATCCGTATTTCGTTTTTCCTTCCCAGGAAAATTTGTTTACATTTGCAAAAACCCGGCCATGAAAAAACCAAATTAAAGTAAAATTTGCGGTAAGACGCGATACACACACACACACAGAGAGTGTGTGAGAGAGAGAGAGATAGAAGCAGACAGACGCAGACACACAAAGTCTCTCACTCTCAGTCAAAGAGAGGCTCTTCACATAGGATTTTCATTCAGTTGATGTTTGGTGCATCCTTCCTGTTGTGTTGATTGCTTTTTCTTTTCTTTCCTTTTTGTCTGTTTGTAATTTTTGGTTTGGTTTGATTGATCGAATTGTCTCAAAAAAAAAACACACACACTAAATTCGCATTAAACATCCGCATTCGCGGCATACATTGCGTAAATGCCGCGCGCGCTCCTCGGATGCCCACACGCAATGGAGAAAGCAAGAACAAGAACAAGAGCAATCGGATGAAGAAGAACAAGAGGAAGTGGAAGTGAATATGGAAGAAGCAGAAGCGCAAGCAAAGCACAACAATACTCAAACTCGTACATACAACAAATTCTATTTGCGGGCAGCATGCGGGGCTCGTTCCATGTGCCAAAACGTTTCCAGCTGCTGCCACTGACGGCCAGAGGACAAGCGAAACACTTTGGCAATGGCACTGGCACTGGCGCCGGCTTTGGCAATGTAACACTGACACACTAACATACAATCCACTAATATGCTCAGAGAGAGAGAGAGCGAGAGACCTAGTTAGAGAGAGGGGCGAGGGAGGGAAAGAGACATGAATAAAGATAGAGGTGGAGATGGAGAGAGAAAGTGGGAGTGTGGGTCAGGAGTAGTAGTTACAATGTATGTGTATTTGTGTCTGTGTGAGAACTGTGATTGGGAGAGTTGCCAAAAACCATTTCGGTTTGAGGTTGTTCGTTGTAAATCGGCAGCTTGATTTGCATTTCAGTCATTGGAATTGTTTGTTGTGTTTTGAGGTTTGAAACGCAATTAAGTGCAAAGTGCGCCAATTGAACATGAATATGTGCAAGTGTATGTGTACAAGCACATACGCACAAACATTCAGGCACGCACATATATGTGCCACATACATAGGCACTCACACACTCACACACACACACGCACTTCCGCGCAAGTCAAAACAGAGGCGAGCAAAATATTTCTAGCACAACAGCACATTTATTTGGCTCGTTGTTTAATTATTACACAGAGAACATCACAAGAAAAAAAATGAAAACAATTTAAATAAAAACTATCAATTGGCGACGACCAAAACAAAAGACAGCGACAAACGATAAACGGTAAACGGTTAGCGGTAAACGGTAAGTGTCGAACGGATAGCGCAACAACAAATCCAATGTTTGGCATGTTTCACATTGTGCCAAATCGTTTCCAGCGGCAGTCAGCTTCTGCGAGTGAGAGATGCCAACTGAGGGCGGATAGAGAGAGCGAGACAGAGAGAGAGAGCGCGCACGTGCTGAGCACGCACATAGGTGAGAACGAGATGGAGTGATACAGCATGCGGCAAACGTTGCTCCTTTTGTTGTTGTTGTTGTTATTGTCTCAGCATAACTTAACCGATTTGGGAACATCTCTCGCTCTCTCTGTGTGTATGTGTGTGTGTGCGTTAGTATCAGCGTGCGTAATGAGTCAAGCACAACAAGAAGGGACGAAGGACAAAGGACGACTTGAACTATTGACTCTTGGAGTCTCAGTTAGATGACTCTCACTCGCCCCCACTCGCTGCATCTCTCTCTCTCTATCTCTCTGTCTCTCTCTCTCTGAAGTGGACCACTTGGCGCCTTGTTGCTGCTGCTGCCGCTTCCTCCTTTGTTGCTGTTGTTGTCCTTAAGCCGTTTGTTTCTTTTTTGTTTTTTTTACCGAATCATTTATGTAATTTTCATTAAAATTCTCGCTCGTTTCATGCGCGTCCGCGTGCGCCGTTTATGCAACTGTCGACGACGATGGCACAGAACATTTTCACCAGTGCAGCGACACACACACACAAATACACACACAGACACACACACACAAGTATACACTCACACTCAAACACCTCGATAAGTTTCGGCTGCTTTAGAAATTGAAATGGCAAGAACAATCACAGGAACAGGAACAACAACAACGAGCCAAAAACCAAAAGAAAAAAATAAAAGGAAAAATTGATTGCTAAACGCTGAAGGACTCACAAAACAATGCAATGAAAATGCAATGAAACTGCAAATGGCGAATGAAAATAAACGTTTAACGTTTCTTTGGCGCCATCAGCTGCACACACACACACACACACACACACAACAAGCTCACTGCTGCGCCTCCATCCCTTTGCTACTACTGCCTTATCGTCACTTGCACTTTAGCGGCAGCAATTTATGCTTGTAATTTGGTCGTAAGACTGAACACTGCAAGCAAGCAAAAGCGATAGAAAGAGAGAGAGAGAGAGTGCGAGAGGGAGGGGGAGTGGCGCAAAATTTGTTTCTCTTACTTTTACTTTTAATTTTATTGCTGTGTGTTTGTTACACAATACTCTATAAACAGACCAAAATACACACACAAACACACACGTGTGTAATTATAGACAGCTGCTCCACATTTGCAAGATATACATATATACATACATATATGCATGTATCTGTGTATGATGTGTATATGCTTATTTGTTCACGTGTGTGTGTATGTGTGTGTGTGTGTGTGTGTGTGTGTGTGCATTTCAGACCGTCTTGGGGGCTTAGAAGCGCCTCAGACAAACGGACAACAAACACTGGCAGCGACAGGCAAACAAAGCACGCAAAGTGTTCGCTCGAATGACGCCTCAGCTGCCAGTACATCAGTCAGTCAGTCAGTCAGTCAGTCAGTCAGTCAGCCAATCAGTCAGTCAGCCAATCTAAACGCAATGATGTGGCTGACTTTGATGAGTTTGGCTAAATGAGTGATGCGATTGTGGGCAACGGGTAGCAAAGGAGTGGAAAGCGGAAAGCAATTCAATAAAATGGAGAAATTTGTGCGAATTTGTGGTTTCCCATTGCTTTGGTTGCATTGCTCAATTAGAAATGCTGGCAGTAAGGCAGCTCGGCCTGCCCAGAAAGTCATCGATAATTATACATATCGTTATAGTAAATAAGTAACTTAGAGACATCAGCGCACTTCAAATATAAATAATTATCGATCGATATTGGTTTTCATAAGATCGCTCAATATCGAGTTTCAATTGAGTTTTTAAATTGTTGTGTACAAGACGATAATTAACCACTTTTCAAAACATTTCACTTCTTTGCCTAAAATTCGAAAACTGTAATTTTCAGCTTAGGTATTACCTTGTATTTGGCATCTTGACTAGTGACACATAATTTGAATTTGCTTTCATTATCGAACCGACACAATGAAAGAAGCTTACATAAAACTTGATTATAACAGAAATAAGTCGGTTGGGGTTTGACAATGTGGCACAATAATGAGCGAAGATACAAAATATTTCATCAAGTCGAAAGTGTGAATTTCAATGTAAGCCTTGAATTTTGGTTTTGGAACACAGAATACATAGTTTTAAAATATATGAAAAATATATTTACTTTATCTAGAATACGAGCTTAAGGAGGTGAAAACTAAAGAATATATTTTGATGTACATATATGTAAAGATTGTGCCTTATTCACCAAGATTAAATGTGAAACTCTTTGCAAAATTCGAAATTACAAAATATATGCTAATAATATTTGGCATAATTAATTTTTGAATTACTGTTTTTGTTATAAAGATTCGAATATTTAATTCTTAAGTGTAATCAGCTGAATTGAACTCTGCACCAAAACGGTCAATAAAGCATGCATTTAGTTTTAGACTGGGTCAGTCGTACAAGCACACATGCACACACACACACACACACACACACACAGACAGACACATGAGGAAAACAGAAATGTTGATTTGAGCACCCATTGATTTTCCCAAATTATGCGAACGAATGCTCTACAAGCATATTTTTTGGAGAAACTGAACGTGTATGTGTGTGTATGCTTGTATATGCTTGTGTGTGTGTGTGTGTGTGTGTGAGGAGGAGGAGGAGATGTGACATTTTAGCTAACTAAGGAGAACGCTAAGCAATGCTTGTAGGAACAGTGCAATTTAGATGTGGACTCCTTACATTTTGTGCAGGACATTCTCGATTGCCTTTTGGATGCGTATTATGGCCTGGCCTGCACAGCTGATCCAGCGTTGCTCCAGTGCACCAAAGCTGGTTCAAATCGCTGGAGCACAGTCACAAAATAATATTGCTGCCACTTGAACAAAAATACACAAAAAAAACTAAACAAACCGTTGGGCGAGCAAACGCAGCAGCCACAAAGCCGCTACACGCGGCACCCATTTTCGAGCGGTACACCTTGGAAGTCAGGAGGCGACTCTGGAGTAGGCGGCAACGGTCAACGGTAAGTGACGGACGGGCTCGCGATTCTAAGCACAAGTGTTAGCTGGCTAAACGAGAGAGAACTGACTTCAGCGACGCTTCCGCTTTTTATTTGTGCGCCGCGCCGCGCCGATTGCAACTGCAACTGCAACGGCAACGGCAACTGCCAACGCCAGCAACATCAGGGCCCAAAAATGTTTGCCTGACTGCCCAAAAAATCAAACACACACACAAAAACACACACACAAAGCCAACTAAAGAAAGAAGAAAAAAATGGCAAAACTGGTTGACAGCTGAAATGCGCTCCACACACGCTCCGCAACAACAAGAAAATCATAAGGGACAGCAGCAACAACAACATCAAATGTTTGTCACCACATCAGAGGCAGCAGCAGCAGCAGCAGCAGCAGCAACAACCTCATGTAAAAATGTCAAGCAACAGCAACACCAACAAGCAACAAGAATGCTGTGGTCGAGAGAGCTCGACTAGGTGATACCCTTAACACAAGTCTTTACCTATTGGATATTGCTATGGGTTATTCATTTAGTTATTAACTATCGATAAGTATCGATAAGTAAAGAAAACTTTCTCTGCATTAGGAGTAAGAGAACTTTCTTTCCAAGTTGACTAAATTGGGAAAATGACATTTATTCTGACGGACGGACAATGCAAGATCGATTCAGTGGATCAAATATATATGTATTCTTAATTTGTCTATATTTCTTTTTTATTTTATTTGTAATGTATATATATTTATTTTGCAATACTTAATGTTACCCTTTTTAGCCTAAGCCAATGGGCTTTAGGGTATATCAAGTTGCACAGCCGCCGCTCAACTTTGGCCCCGGCGCTCATCAATTGACGAAAGGCGTCGGCCGCAGGCAGCAGCAACAGCAGTGTGGCAACAACAGTAGTTGCAACAACAACAACAACAACTGCAACACAAAAAAGCATTATAAAACGCAGCGCTGCAGCAGCGACGACAGCTGCCCTTTTTGGCGTTTGAACTGCGACAGCAGCAGCAAAAGCAACAACAGCAACAGCAGCAATAAATGCAGCCACTTGAGTGCGCAATAGGTCTATGTGCTATTTATGTGTGTGTGTGTGTATGTTTGTGAGTGTGTGTCGCGCACATTTAAGCGGACACTTTGTCATACAAGGCGCCTCAACAAAAATTTTATTTATACAGCCTAAGAGTTGTTGCTGTTGTTGTTTATATTGCTGTTGCTGCTGCTGCTGCTGCTGCTGCTACTGCTGCTGCTACTGCTGCTGCTACTGCTACTGCTGCTGCTGTTGTTGCACGCCCTTTAGTCAATGCGCTTATTGTTTGCTTGTTGGCATTTGGCTTCAATTTGTTGGCTTTTTTTAAACATTTTTTTGTAATTTTTTCCCGTCTAACTTAAGTCTTTCCAACTGGGTATACACAACAATATACACCAAATATGAATAGAATTTATTATTATTATTATTATTATTTATTATTTATTATTATTTTGTAGCCATTTTGTAGTTCAATCAATTGAACTTGATAAGGAAGATAATGATGTGTAGATATATATTCTCATGTATGCATATCCGATTTATTATATACATATATGTGGAGTAGTTTCCAATGAGTGATATCCTCCGTAAATCCAAATTCGCTGGTTTATTTACAGGGTATCTGCTAGTCATATTTGTAATTCGCGTATTAAGATTTTTTTATGACTTTTTTTGCTGACAGTAAAAATAATCTCATTTAGAACTTTGGCTTAAGAACAACAACAATAGAATTACATAGAGAAAGCGTAAGAGAGATGGAGAGAAAGAGGGACAGAGAACACCCAAAGAGGAGAGAAGGGGACGGAGAGAGTGTGTGAGAGAGAGAGAGAGAGTGTGAGCTAGCTCATCATAAATGACAACCAACTAAAAAGTTGCTGCTAATCTTGTTGCTCCTGATGTAGCTGCTGATGTTGTTGGTTTAGCAGCAGTTAACTGAATAACTTGCCAACTGGTCCGCCACACAGTTTGTGTATGTGTGAGTGTGTGTAACTGTAAAGGACAGTCAGCAGTCGAGTGAAGAGTTCATCGCGTGATGCGAGTCGAAAAGTTGATGACGGCCAATAAATGACAACAGCAGCAACAGCAACAGCAACAGCAGCAGCAGCTACAGAGGCGGCGGTAACAGCAGCCAAATGACAAAACAGCTGAAAGTCAGCGTAAGGCAATAAAAGAAGATGAACGACAGACAGTCAGGCGGGCAGCAACTAAATCGCTGCTGACGTCGTCATGCCACACGCTGTCAGCGCCATGGGCAGCCAATGGCAACTGCCGAATACACTGCAATATTTGCAAAAATAAATAAGAAATTATCTTTGGCAATACTTTGATTTTCTTCAAATTGCTTAATTTTTGATAAATATAAGGAGAAGGAGAGAGAGAGAGAGAGCGAGAGGAGACAAAGATAGAAAGATAGACAAAAAGGAGGAGAGGGAAAGAGAGAGAGGGAGAGTAAGAGTAAGAACGAATGTGAGAAAAAACGGAGAGAGGGCAATCATCATTCCACGACTTAAAATAAGTTAATTTAATTAATTTGTTTTTACTTCATTTAAAGCCTAAAAGGGAGATTTGAGTTAAGCTGCCGAAAACACCTTGGTGTATATAGTAAACCGTAAATGCTATATTGTGTGACATACTATAAAGATCACAAGAAATTAAATTGACATCGAAATTTGGTTTGGTGTAAGGCAGTCGCCAACTGGCACCTGGCAACTGGCAACTCGCAAGTGGCTACTGGTAACTTGCAACTGTGGGGAAGCAACTTTGGCAACTTTGTCGCAGCGACCAATAATAAATAAATGCAAAACAGTCGCCGCAGCAGCAGCAGCAGTGGCAGCCATAAGACAAAGCTGGCTAAGGTGGCGGCGCACAGGTGAGTGCAAATGTCTTTAAGGCTGTGGCTAGACGTGGCCATGACGTCAGAGCAGCAGAACAGCAGAACAAGTTCATTGGGGGCAGGTTGCACGCTTTAGCGCTAATGGGAGCGCTGCAGTGGCGTCGTCGCAGTCCCGACCTTCGTCCGAGGCATGCAGCATGCGGACAACACTAACACACACACACACACACACAATCACATATGTGCACCATTCACATTATTCATGCAGTTGCAGCGCATGTGGCAGGCACAAACAACAACAACAACGGCAACGTGCAACTTTTACTTTCATTCGCTGTTTCGTGTTCAATTTTGCCGGGGCGAGTTCAAGGCCAAGTTAGTGTTGGTCCAAAGGGGTTGTTTGGTTCGTTAACAGCGTCGGCTAATTGGCGGCACTTGAACTGAAATTACAACAAACACAAATACACACACACTAGCACTCACACACTCACACATTCGCACATACACATACACAACAATGGCCTGGCATAAATTTCATAGCATACTTTTGAGCGCTGCGCAAAGAAGTCATTCAGTATTCATGAATAATCGTGAATATTGGTTACATTTATGGCCGTTGCAAGCCAAAACAGCTGCTTGTTTTCTGAATGAATCAAGGCTGTCGGCCAAATTGTGGGGTCTTTCTCTCTACGTATGCAGAAAGTTACAATTTTGTTTATCGTTTTTTTCTTTTCATGTTTTTTTGTCTTTTTTTTTGGCAATGGTCGCGACTGGCCAATTTGCCAGAGTATTTAAACAAAATAGCTGAAATGTCGGGTTAGATAAATTACAAATCTATAGGCTTATTTGATGCAAGTCCTCACTGAAAAAAGTGGCAGCACTCCTCCATATATCGAGTATATAACGAAAAATATGATTAAAGTTTAGGGTCCTAACTAAAAGTGGCATCCATTTTAATTAATAATAATTTAATTTTAATTTTAATATGATTACTATTATGATGATTATGCAGATATTGCAGTCTCAAGGCGCGCTTCGAAAAATCGGACATGACGATAAACATTTTTGTAGCACCGAGCTATTGATAAAAACACTTTGCACGACGCGTTGAAAAATGCAAATCGGCTGCCAACTTTGGGGCGCTTACACTTGCATCAGCTACGCCCACATCCCCTGACCTCGTCAAAGGACTCTCACAGTCCAGTCCCCTTGCCCCCGTTACCAAACCCAACCAACCCCTCCCACTCGACCAACTTTCTGACCTACACTCCCCATTTGCAATTAGCTACAACTACAAAGTGCAAAATAAAGTTGAGACTGGGCGACAAAATTGTGTATACCCTGTAGAAAAGCTTTGCATAATGGAGTCTATACGCTTTTTGAGTGTCACGAAACAAGAAATATTTTTGATTTGTGAAATTATTGAAAGTTAAGAGGAACTAAGAGAATTGAATATAATATAATATAAGAACTTTTTCGAGGGTATCCAATAGTCCATAACTTGGAGCTTGAGCTGCTTTGCTTGTGTTTTTTTCTTTAGCATTGCTTTCGCTTATCGTACCACAAAGATCGCCACAAAGGCCATGTTACGAAATTATTGGACATATTACACACACACACACGCAAACACACACACTCGCACACACACACACACATACGCTGCGCCGTTGACATGCAATGCAAATAGTCAACACGCCGCCACATGCCGTGCACACATATCAAGGGCACTTGGCCCATGTTACCGCACCCCCCTCCCGCTCCAAAACCCTCTTTCCCCAAGCACCCACAATACACCCTATACACACAACCCAAACAGCAAAGCCAATTGCCTTCCACAGTGTACAACAATTGGGCGAGGTCGCTATGGGCGGCTTGCGAGTTGCCGGGCAATTCAAATGGCGGCTACAAGTCGCGGCGCATGTTTTCCTTGTGGTTGCTGTTGTTATGGTTGCTGTTATGGTTGCTGTCGCCTTGTGTGTGGGTGTAGGGGGCGTGGCAGCTTGTGCTGGCGTTGCCAATTAACTGAAACTGCAGAGTAATGTTTTCCAGGCGCGAAACTCTGTTCGGAGTTTTGACTTTGTTTTGCATGTCTACACAAACACACACACACACATACAAGCAGAGACACACACACACACACACACACGTTATATTATTTAAGTTATTGTTAGGTGCCGGCTGTTTTTGTTGTTGTTGTTGCTGTGGCATTGACATAAATTTGGTTGGCCAAATGAAATGGCAGCAACGGAAGCAGCTAAAAAGCGCGCAAACAACAACAATAACAACAACAACAACAGCAGCAACAACAACAACAGCAGCAACAACAACAACAATAACTATAATAATAACAATAACAATGGCATCAATGCAAAGGGCAAACAACACACGCGCCACACAACATACACACACAACACAACACACACACACACACACACAGCACACACTCGCAAGACACACGCAAGGCACATTAGAGCAATTTTCTCGCCACATTTTTCTTTAGCTGTTTATTCCATATTTTTTGTTGTTTTCTCTTTTTAACTGATTTCTGCAATTTTGCGCTGTTGTATTACATAAATACGAATAAAAATAATCTGCATAGTGCGAGTATTAAACAAAAAAAAAAAAAGCGATGAAAAGTGGCGCAGAAAAATGGCCCAAGAAAAAGGCATACATTCCGGCTGGGACCAACAACTCCGACTGTTGCAAATTATTCAATTTAATGAGAAAATCGAATTCCGTCCGTGGATGAAAAATTGTTGGCAAATAAATCCCTCTCAAAACGGATGAGTGAGAAAACTTTCCAAACGGAGGCCAGATTTTAAAAGAGATTTGTTGTTGTTATTATATATATATATATATATATATATATATTATCAGAAATGCCACTTTACAAAAGATCTTAACTCTATCAAATTATAAGTTGCGCAATATAAGGAAATGAAACGAAAATAAGACCAAAATTGCGAAAAGTATTTCTAGGAAGTTGTGAGCCTTTCACAAAAACTTATTTGAACTTCTATCGATCTACACAATTAGCTAAGATCCACGTTATCTTTATTGAATAAAATTTAACCCTAAATGTACTCAGGTGATATCTGAAAATAGCAATGCATTTCAGTTTATTGCTCAAGGGATTTTTTGCACCTGTGCTCTGCAGGCATTTTACTTTGACCTTGAATTTATATGGAACACATATATAGACACACACACACGTTCGTACAAGCACACGTTCAGACACACACACACACACATACCCACACACACAAACACAACACACACACACACATCTATTGACTTTAATTTCAATAATACGTCTTATGCAACGAGGCGTATGCGTAATGAGGCATTTCCCATCAGCGTCAGGCAGCGCTCAGTGTGCGTGTGTCTGTGTTGTTGAGTTATGCCGGCTCCAGTTAGTCGCGCAGATGACTCCGCACATTCGTTTTTGTAGTTTTCTCTTTTTTTTTATTGTGCCTCTTACTCCGGCAGCGAGTTTTGATGTTTGTGCGACTTTTGGCTGCGATTATGGCGACAACGACACAAAACGGCGCCGGCTGTAAAATTGTTTGCTAAAAAGGCAAAATCAGCAGAAGCTGAAGAAGAGGGCGAAAACTGACTGGGCAACAGTCGGAAATGACTGCCTTATTCGGAGTCGTTGTCTCAACGCGGCAGGGCAATGACTCGGACTTGGCATTTTGAACTCGTCTCCGTTGCCAGTCGCTGGCATTACGCATACGCCATGTGAAAAACAAAAAAAGGAACTTCTTTTAATGTGCTCAAAGGAATACAAAAATATCCCATAAAATGTCTGTAAGCCACAGAGTATTCTGTATCAAACTTTTAAGTATAATAAATACTTTGTTTGTTTATCAGTTAGTTTTATGAAGATATGAAAATATGGATTAACAATTTTCTGATTTTGAAGCTGAGTTCAGGTTATTACACATGTGCAGAAAGTTGCGAGGCTTGAGTCGTCTCCGACCACTTAAAGTATATATACTCTTGATCAACATCCCTAGATTAAAACTATTTTGATACGGCTTTGACATAGCTGTCTATTTGTCGAATCGGACTACTCTGTACTAAAACAGCCATAGAAACGATCGGTGAAAGAATGATGAGTCCATGATATTCCGCCCAAACTCATTAATAACGAGATTTATTATGCTCACGACATCTAATCAGAAAGTCATCAACATCTGCCTAACATATCATATAGCCTCATCGGCATAGTAAATTTATAAGACAAAAAAAAAACCATATTCGTCGTGCCCAAGAATGTCGATCTTTGAATTTGTAACAAAGTCGAGCATAAAGTAAATCATGCCATATTTTATCATACCATATATCGATTTATGGTTTATATAATTATTTAGTTTGTGTTCAAGGGTAGAGTATCCATAATATGCAAGAAAATTGAATAAAGCAGGCATATTAAGACACCTACATACCAAATCTTTGCGGTTCATTAGTTGCAGTTGAGAACATTTTCGATTGCTGCTGATGCAACTTGTAGGTATTTACTTCAAATGGAGTCATCCTTAGTATACCCCATGTGAAGCAAAGTGGTGAGCAGGGTATGCAGAATATCGATAAAGCAGGCTCCAAACTCTGTGTTAAAGCTGTGCAAAGCCAAAAGATATATATGTATATTTGTGTGTGATGATGATGTTCCATTATTGTGTTGCATGATCGAGCAGAGGCGAAAGCTAAAGCTGAAATCGCAATGGATGTGGGAGTAGCGGGGGCGGGGGAAAAAAGCAAAGAAAAACCGCAAACTTCAATATGCTTTTTCAAGATCATTTATTTAAGTTGTTGCTAAAAGGAAAAGAAACAAAGAAATCGGAGCAATTTGCAAAGGAAGCGCGAAACATGAACAGAAAAGAAACTGCATTCTTCAAATAATATATATATATAATAATTATACATGTGTAAATGTATGTAAAAATCAGCTGGAGAATTGGCGGGTGGTTGCTAACTAAATTCGTGTTAAGAGTTGTGCATTTTGTTTTTGTGTTTTTGTGTTTTTTTGTTTTGGTTTTTGTTTTGGGTACTTCTCATAGCCATAGTCCTTGAAATTGAACTTGTCCTTGTCCTTATCTTTATCCTTGTCCTTCTTCTTGCTGACGGCAGGCGTGTTCTTGCGCGGCCGATTCATCATCGGATCGTCCATTTGGCGTGATGCCTGTTGTCGCACCTGTGCCGGTGGTCCTGGTTTCTTCTTCTTCTTGGGCTCGGTCTGTTGCAGCAGCTGCTGCTGCTGTAGTAGCAGAAGTTGTGGTTGCTGCAGCAGCTGCAATTGTTGATGCTGTAGCTGCAGCTGCTGCTGCTGCTGCTCCTTGCGCTCCAAAAACGCCGCGTTCGCCGACTCAACAGTCGCAATACGCTGCTGCTGCTCCATTTGCTCCAGCTGCTGCTGTTGCTTCTTCTTGTGGAACTGCACCAGCTGCGAGCTGCGACGCCGCAATGCAGCACCATACGGGGCGAAGCCGTCGCCTGCATTGGCCGCACCACCGACGCCAAACAGTTTGCGTATGCGACGCTTGTTGATGAAGCCACCGAAATTGACAGCGAGTCCCAAAGAGCCACCACCAGGTGCACCACCCGCAAACGTAATCGGACCCGGACTGTGCGACGCTGAGCTGCCTGGCTCACTGGCGCCGGCAACCATTTGGCTAAAGTTGCTGTCGAGATCACAGCTGGTGCTGCCGTTGAAGGTGCCACCACCGATGGTGCCAGCAGAGTCGGCACCACACGGAAACAGATATGTATTCAGCGTGCTGAGTGTCGTCGATGTCCCAGGTCGACTGATCGCGCCCAGGCTCAATCCATTGCCGCTGCTGCTGCACAGATTGCTGTCGGGCAATTGCAGTTGCAGTGTCATCGGCAGCGGCAACATGATTGCCGTTGAGCCGCTAATGTTGCCGCTGCCAGTGGTGCCAGAGCTGCTATCATAGCTGTGTGGATTCACATAGATGTGATTGTTGTTGCTGCTGTTGTTGTTGTTGCTGTTGTTGCTGTTGTTGCTGTTGTTATTGTTACCGCTGTTTGTGTCGATTGTTGCTGCTGTATTGTTGTTGCTACTGCTGCTGCTCGTGTGGGTGGCTGCAATGCCGCTGACAATGAGACCGCTGCTGTTACTGATGTTGTTCTCATTGTTGTTGTTGCTGAGCTGGTGGCTGTGGTTTTTGCTGTTGCTGTTGTTGTTATTGCTGCTGTTGCTCAACGGCAGGCAATTATTGTTATTGCTGCTGTTGCCACTGCGCGCTGGCGCTGTGGCGGGGCGTGGCGGGACTGTTGTTGTGTGTGCAATATCAACACGACTGCTGATATTGGCGGTAGTTGCTGTTGCTGTGGCTGCTGTTGATGTTGCTGTTGCTGCTGGTGGTCGCGGCTGTTGCTGCAGTGCGCGATCATTTCCATTGCTGTTGCTGTTGTGATTGCCATTTTCATTGGTTGCACTCATTGTTGAGTTGTTGTTGGTTGAAACCAATTGATGCGCAGTATTGATATAATCACACTTTTCTCGCAGTGTATAAATTGTTCTCAAAATTCATTTAAAGCTAAATATTTTATCTAATATTTGACTGTCTATAAATACTTATAAGCTCAGCTATTTTTGGTTTTTTAAAGTTGTTATTTGTGCTTTCAAGATTATTACAAATATATTGTTTGATTTGTTAAGATTTCGGTTTTAAGTTCTTAAATTTATCGATTTAAATGATTTGATTGGATTTGAAAATGTTCTTATTCATTTAGTTGGTTATTCATTTGTCGAAGCTAATTTATGTAGATTTGTTTTAATTGTTATATATTTTAGTGGTTGTTGTTAGTTTGATGTTATTGAATTTATTATGATACGTTTCAAAATAATAATTCAATTCAATTTTTATATATATATTTGATTTGGTGCACGTTGAAAATTGTTTATTAAATAGTTTTTACTATTATTCAAAACTCTAAAACATTAATTATTATGCAAGCTAAGCTTTTCAATTGTTTGTTATTTAATTTTTTTTGTTTTTTTTTTTTGTGAGCCTATCTGCGAAGTACATGAGTTTTCATGCATTTTTCACTGCACTTAGCACTAAAGCACATTTGAACAAAGCCAAAAAAAAATGTGTATAGGGTTGGTTTGGTGGTAGACCACTTGTTTATCACAGGGTTTGTGTTTGATTTGCATTGGTAAGGCAGTAAGTACTTCAGCACACACGCACACTCTTACTCACACATACACACGCGCGCACACACACACACACATACACACAATTATATGCATCAAAATACATAGCAAAAAAAGTGGCAAAAAAATGTATCCAACACGGATCGCGCGGCACTGAAATCAAGTGAACTAAACTGAACTGAACTGCACTGCACTGCTGTGTTCCTCTTTTCGTGCCTGGTCAAGTGCTGTTGGCCAACACTGTTATCAGTCAGAGCCACGTGCTTAATGCGCCGCGTGCCACAATTGTATGAACTCTGTGGCGCGTTGTTGACAATGCCACAGCGCCAACAGTCGCAGCCGCAGCGGCAGTAGCAGCAGCACCAACGAAGTTAAAACACACACAGACACACACACACCGTGGGAATGAGCGAGCGAACGAGTGAGTGAGAGAGGCATAAACACGCACACGCACGAAGTCGTTGCGCTGTGTTAACTGGGCCGATGAGTTGGCTAACTCGAACTGGAAGTCGAGTCCTGAGACTGGGACGAGACTCGCGCTGTCTGCCAGCGTTGCGGCTTCATCAAAAAATGCCAAACAATTGGCCAGAAATCTAAGCCAAAAGCACCAGACAAACCACTTGAAGCACACACACACACACACACACACATACACACACACACACTCAAATACACTCATACACACATAAGCACATATTTGTATAGTTGTAGTTTGTGTCGTGTTCGGGCTAAATTTCGGGAGTCTTTCGGTTCAGTTGAGTTCACTTCATGGCTAACTTAACTAAATGCCGCGCTGCAGCAGCAATGGCAGCAGCACACACATCCACACACACACACACACACACACACAATCGACTTTACTCAACTCGGCTGCTCATCGGCTGGCAACTCGTGAACTCTGACAAAACTGTAACTGTAACTAATGTATTAGTGTTGTTGCTAGTTTGTTTGTGCTGCTGCTGCTGCTGCTGCCGCTGTTGTTGCTGTTGCTGTTGTTGTTGACCTACCAGCCGAGGCGGCAACATTTCAATTCGGATTTAGCGATTCGTGCCACTGTTCCCAACACAGATCTCCTCTTTTACCCAGCGCCCTCCCTCCCACCACAGTCATTGTCCTCGGTCCTCGGTCCTCGTCACAGCAGTTGCTCTTTTTCTCTCCTTATTTTTATTATTTTGTTTGTTTTTTTTATTCCGTAACAGTTTTTACCATGTGACGATTAATAGTATGAGTGTGTTCGTGTGTTTATGTGCTAGTGCGGCAGCTGCTACTTCCATAAGGCTGTCACTTGTTCAACTACAACTGCTGCTGCTGCTGCTGCTGCTGTGGCATGTCAGATCAACAACATCTGCAACATTGTCAACAACTCGCATGGCTACTGCTGCTGCTTCTGTTGTTGGCAATGAAAAACGCCACATGACACTTTAACCCCTTTACAAATCAGTTTGTGGCAACATTAAAAAATATACTCTTGGCTTATTAACTATTCTCTGTTTTGTTAGCATTTCGCAATCTGGCATCATGTCATATGCTTATGAAAACCTTAGAACATAACAGCTATACACTGTGGACATATGCAATGCTTAAATCGGGTATAATAGTCTAAATGAAGCACTGAATAAGTAGGCATCCTTAGGATATATGAAGTGAAGTCTGGCAGTATTCATATGGTATCTATTACAAGTTGACTAAACTATTTCTGCTTTAATGCTAAACATCCACAAGATTAGACGGATTACCATTTTAATTATACAAATCCGTTTAAAATCATGCTTTTAAAGTTTTCATTCATGTTTTTTTATTTGAATTTTTTATTGAGCAAGAATACATACATATATGTATTTAGCCCTTGGCGGTGCCACCACGCAATTTTCACTTGGATGGAGGTCGAATATTCGTTGCGCTTTGCATGAACAACGCGTCGCATGCGCAATCTGGCGAACTGATATGACGCATTCGCACCGTGAGTCGGCAGCACAGAGTGAGTAAAAAGAGGAGGGAGACCAACAGCGAGAGTGAGACAACAACAAAGACAAAGACAGAGGCAGAGGCAGAGACAGAGGCAGTGGCAAGGACTGAGAAAACAGAGAAAACGTGTTTGGATCCCAACGCAAAAATGCAAAATGTTTATTTATGTTTGAGTGTGTTTTGTCTTCGTGTTTGAGTCGGCCATGCAAATTGCCAGTGTCATAGTAAAGAAATGTTCTTCATTTTGGTTCTGTTATTTTGCCTGCTGCCGTGTTGTGTGTTCATTTTGCATTTGAGGCAACCTTCATGGCTAATAAGCAGCCTGCCAGCAGTCACGGCACGTGTAATATACGCTGAGGGGCTCACACTTACTCCACTCAAAGTGCGAGAGCGAGAGCAAGTCAAGCAGAGAGAGAGAGAGAGAGAGAGAGAGAGATAGCGAGAGAAAGAGAAAGATAGCCAGAGAGTCAGCAAAAATATTGATCAAATTTTTTTTTTCGGTTTGTCGGCGTTGCCACACAACAGCAAGTGGAACAAATGAAATCGGTAGGCAGCCTAGAGCAAATGTCAACCAAACAAACCAATAAATTCTCTTAAGCCTATCCGCGCAACTGTAATGGATCAGCACCCTTAACCCCGTCGCCCACCCCACCCCACCCAGCTCATACCCAACCAACATCTTATGCTCATCGCTGAGAAGCTGCCCCATCAGAATGGACTGCCATGCAAAAGTGCAGCTCTGGATGACGCTTTGAATTCAACCTGCCAACATATCCTACCCCCACTCCCACTCCCACCTCCACCAACTCCTCTACTCTGATTACCCTTCCACCAACCCCTACTCCCATCCCCTTTTTCTGGTACTCTTGCCATAAGGCGCACACAATGGCAAAACGATTTTCGTGCTAAAAATAACCAAATTGATGGCGTCTTTTAGTCAGCCCTGCTCACAGTTGTGTGTGTGTGAGTGTGTGTGAAAGAGTGTGTGCTCCATAAAATAAATAGTACAATGGAGCGGGCGGTCGGTCGGTCGGTCGGTCGGTTTGTCAGTTCGTCAGTTCGTCAGTTTGTCGGCTAGCTGGTCATGGCCACGGTGAAGGCGAGCGGATAAAGAAAGCACAAGCAAATCAATTAAAAATTTGTTCGTTAAGCGCAACCAAAACAAAGACGCAGAGGAAAACTTTTGGCTTGGCTGGACAAACAGTTGGGCTCGTAATTGTGATTGTTCTTGAATTGTGGCCAATGTAAGATTCCTTGCTACCAATCCAGCACCCCCTTTCCCCTCCGTCACCATGCACCTATTTGTATCTGCGAGTTGATGAAATTCTTTCGTGCCGCCTGACATTTCCGGCAGCGATTTCGACTTTGGTTTTCGAGTCGCCGCCAAATAATGTGTACTCTCTGCATTTAGCAACAACAACAGCTAGCACATTTACAGTTACAGCTACAGTTACAGTTATAGCTATGGTTGCGAACTTAATTCTCATTCTCAAGCATTGGGTACATTCTGTTAAGCGCCGTTCTGACTGTTCAAGTTATTGTTGCATGATTCTTAGGCAAAAATATTTATTAAGGCTCGATTGACAACATCGATAGCTCTTCAAACTAAAGACAAATGGTCTTACAAATTAACCGTTATTATGCTGAAATATATCTCAAACTTTTGGTAGAAAAAAGTGTAGATAAGCTATCGCTTGTGATATTGTGGGTTAATTAATAGACATCAGATAGATGGCATCGAACATCGATGCAAAAGATCGCTAAGCACTTAACTTTAAAGGTAAATTTCAAAATAAATCCTAACTAGTTGAGACGATCAAACTGGATAATTTCAGAACTAGGTAGTCACTGAAAGTTGGCTAGGAATGTTACCAAAATTGGAAAACATTTGGAATGTGTTAAATGCTTTTTGTTAAATTGGAAAGAATAACACAAATCTAAGGTCAATCTGAACAGCGCTTTATTGATGTTATGTTTTCTTAAGTAATTTATCGATAGACATAGTTACATCATTTTATAGTTATCCTGCATGACAAACTGCTTCTGCCTGTTGGATTTGACGGATTGGTCACTAATTAACAATTGCAAACATTACTCAAGTCAACTCAAAAAAAAAACAAAAAAAAAAAGGGAATAGGAATTTAGACCACCAATGAAGTGTCTAGTTTTCAACCAACTTTCGCGATGCAAATTTCTGATTTGTTAATATTTTCTTTGTACTTAAGTGGGAAGTGGTTCTGCAATTATCATTTGCATTGCCTAGCTACCTCTTCTTCTTGTGACGCATCTCGGCGGGCGAGCGCACATTCGTCGCTGCGTGCATTATTCCCGAAACCAGCTTTGCAGTTTTATTTATTCACCTCGCACCGCAATTACAACAAAAACAACAACAGCGATAATAAGAACAACAAGTATTTCGAGCACCCCGATGTGAACGGGCGCGCGGGTGAATTTAAAGTGCCGCCGAAGCACAGCAGAGCAGAACAGTCGCCCACGTTTGCTCAGGGCGATAGCTGTGAGGCACGAGGGGAGAGCCTCCAGCAATCGACGCCCACCAATCTGTATACCCTTCTCGCAGAGGGATTGATGGAACTATCTTTCTCATTGTGAGTTCATCATTAACTTTTGATCTGGGTCATCACTTTTGTCGGGAATGGGCTCTTGTTCTCCAAGATAACTGATCTCAAATCATTAGTTAGGCTTGTTACAATCGTCTTATTAACAACAAACTACTGTTTTCACCTGTATTTATCATTTTAAATGTGAGTAACTGGCTGGTGCTTAAAAGGGTATATCAAATTCGGCTTACAAAATGTTGCCGTTGTTTCTGTTTGCTTTCTAATTCAATTTTCTGGCCTGCGAGGGGTGCTTGAGGAACCTTGGCTTTGGCCACGACCGGAAATGCACAGTGATAAAGAGAAGCGTAGTCAGCGGAAAAGAGAGAGACAGAGAGAGATAGAGAGAGAGCGAGAGAGAGAGACAGAGACACATAGAAAAGAGAGTGAGGGACACATAGAAGAGAGCAAGTAGTCATGAAAATATGGACAATAGCTGCACAAAGGGCGCCTTTCATAATCTCTATTGCTGTGTTCAAGAAAACTATGCAAAATGAGCTTTAAAGTCAGCCACCCCCCGCCCCTTATCTTAGGAAAGGGTGGGAAGAGAGTGTGGTTGGCGCTTTTTAAGTCGCGCTCAAGGCCAAACGCCACTTGGTCACTGTCCGCTGCTTAATAATTGCCCACAATATGTCAACACCCCACAGCACCACCACTCACTCTCACTCACACACACACACCCCTGACATACACCCCATTGAGGTATGCCCCATGCATGCATATATGCAGCGTTAATTGGCTGCAAGCGGCAAATCGATGATGACAAGCGCAAAAGCATAACTGTAAAGCACACACATATGAATACACATACAAGCACACACACACACACACGTTCGCACAACTAACCATACACAACTACACAGTTCATTGGTTATCATTTTTTGTGAGTGCTTCTTAGCTGGGAAGGTCAGTTCAAAGTGTGACAATTGACACAAAAGAATGACAAGTGAGAAAAAAATAATAATCAGGAATGCTCTAGTAGAGAATGCGCGACTTGGACATACCCTAATCGAAAATCTTTGATAAGAGTATATTCGTATTGATTAAAATTAATGCTATCAGTAATCGATTTAATTTGCTTCTCAAAAAAAAATCGAAGAGAAGTTGTCGATAGGATTAAATAAATTGTAATATATATATATATGTATATCTCGATTTAGCTAGAAATATAATCGACTTAATCGATAGCTGATCAAAAATATATATACTTAATGGGGGGGGGGGGGGGGGGATATGCTTCCTCCTGCTTCCCACATACACCTTCTACCGAGCTTAATAGGTTCAGGGCGTAAACAGCTGGAGGGGTTTGTTTTGACTGGTTGTGTTGCCAACCGCATTGCTCTTCAAGCCAGAGTTACGTTTCGAAAATCATTCATTTAACAGTATGAAGCTTAAGCTGAAATTAACAATATTTGAACAGCTATTCAGCGTTCCATATGCTGATGCAACTCAAGCACACCCTACATAACCTAACCGAATCTAACTGGAATCTCATCAAACATAGCCAAGCAGCATCTCTCCTGAACTGAGCCACACTCTAGTTTGATTTATTTTTTGTTTATGCTGCTGACACGCTCATAAATAATACTTTGCTATATATATATATACTCTGATACCGAAGAAATCCGTAAAGTCAATAATTGGAATTAGTTAAAGCCACATATTCCATACAATTTAAAGCGAAGCACCCGTACAAAAAAGTGATCAGCTAATATTACACTGATGTCAGAGTATTCCGCAATCGACTAAGCCCGACGGCAATGTTCTCACTTGTTTTAATTGTAATTGTTTTTGCTTTCTTAAGTTTTTAGTTTTAATTTAATTTATTTTTTAATTGCCTTTGTTTTGAACGATCGACTCACATGACGTGTGAGCCAGAAGCCAAAAGAGCAATTAAATATTGCCGGGATCGAGAGATGGGAGATGCAGTTGAACTCATCGCCAATTGGATAACTAGACAGCTGCTGACATTAGTTACTCTTCTTCCAGAACTTGTAAGTGAGACAAGATTAAATATGTAATATGGGAAATGTGAAAGTAAATTGAAATGAAAACTATACGGGAAAATTGAAATCAATGATTCTTGGGGCACTGGGGCTGATCGTAAATGTGGAATTTGCCGATTCTAAGTAAATATTTAGAAAATAATAAAATTTTATAAAATTTTTAATGCACTAAATGGCGGCAGCTGGAGAACAATAAGAATATGAATACGAATAAGGAGGAGAAGGAGAAGGAGAAGCAGCAGCAGCAGCAGTTGCCATAGTAGAAGAGGAAGCGGCAGCAGAAATCAGACCAAAACGTGGGACTGGGCTAAGAGGCTGAAAGAGGCGTGGCAGTTGTGCTTGAGGCTTACCTTGGCGCTTGGCTTAAGCTGCCGTGCGTCGTCGTGATGTGGGCCATGCAGGCGATCCATTAACTTACTCCAAAAACACCTCGTTCCACTTGGTTAACTCTTGATGGCAATCTATATACGTATGTATGTACAAGATGATCCTTAGTATTTACAGGGGCTAAGTGAATAGTTATTTACTTGACTTGACTGGCGAATGTGGTACAGATATACATACATATATATACAGATACAAATCTAAGCTGTTTACGACTAACAAATACATACACACGCATATACACACACACACACACACACACACATACACGCATAGACTGAGCTGTACATAAATACATTTAATATGTTACGTATACGTAATATTGTTATTGCTGTTGCGGTTGTTGAGTCTGCCTCTGCTTCTGCTTCTTCTTCTTCTTTTTCTGCTGCTTTTTATTTTATTTATTTTTTTCTTCTTTTTTTGCTTGAGGGAGGGCGTGCGCGGCGTTAAGTATATTTATGGAGCAGACGTAGAGACAGACGTCTCTAGATATATATTTATTTATATTCAAATTCAAATGACAAAAGAAATGAAACGAAACGAAACAATTTTTGTTTCTTCTCTCTTTTTGTCTTTCGTATTTTGTTTGTGTTTTGTGTTCACAGTGCGAGGGACGCGCGCGGTGTCCGGTGGCGACTACGGGTTGGAGGCGGCAACATTTGTCGTACACATTTTTCACATATTCAACAGCGACAACAACAGCAACAACAGCAGCAACAGCAATAGCAACAGCAACAACAAACTAATTCCATACGACAGAGAATCTGTGTGGAAGCTAAGACGACAACGTGCACACTGGCGGAGAGGGGGAAGAGGAGTGGGGGCGGGGCAGGCGGACTTGGATGGGGCGAGTGCCACGTCATTGGCGACACTTTTCACATAATTTGCTGCTGGGCTTTATTGCCGCCTCTGTTTGGTATTTAACAACACTGCACGCACCGTGTGGCCAGAAATCTGTTTTCATCTTATTGGTTTTTTTTCGTACAATTCTTCTTCAGTGGCACAGCACACAAAATAAAACACAAAACAAAAAAGAACTACGACAAAGTGATTGAGGACGCACACTGGAAAAATCGAGTGACTCCGATTGCAGCGATTGTGGGGCAAGTGCGAAGCGTTCACCGGCGTGCGCGTTACTGAAGATCGCCTGCGGCAGCGCCGTCAGCGACGACGACTGCTGTGGCAGCGACTGCGACGGCGACGACTGAAAGTGCGGACGGGTTCGGAACTGGCCAAGAAATGAAATGGGCATGGGACGACGACTAAGGCAACAAACAGCAGCGACGACAACGATGCTATTGAGCGAATCCAGCGCATCTCGCTCTGCCTCGTGTGGGTGTGGCAGTGTGTGTGTGCCTGTGTGTGCGTGTGTGAATGCGTGTGTGAGTGCGTGTGCGAGTGCGTGCAAAGTGTTTTTCTCACGCAACGTGTTCTGCAGCAGCCGCAGCGCAAACGTCAGCGGCCATCGGCCCAAGAAAGCAGCCGATATCGCTTCACAGCACGTTTATGCGATAGGCGTTTAGCTGATATGTACAAGCCGCACAAGTCGCACAACTCAAAACTGCAGCACTTAACGAAGTAGGAAAGACGAGACGAGAACAGCTGCTGCACTGCAAGCCGGAACACAACTGTCCACATCCAAATTCGATTACACGTTTAAGGAAAACCGATCGATGTTTCCCATGGAAGCCATATAGTAGTCGTAGTCCTGTTTATAACCAAACTCTTAATTAGTGTGTATTGGCGGGATATGGCGGAAATCAAAAAAGTTCTTCGTAAAAGACTTCACTTATCGATAGATCGCTCTTATAACAGCTATGTATATAATATTGCGACTACGTTAAATGTACTGCTTGAAGCAAAAAGTCGGGAGTATGCCAAGTCTCATCAAGATCAATTTGAAACTGAGAGGAACAAACGGATATAGCTATATCTACTCGACTAGTGGTACTGTGATCGAGAACTCATATACCTTATGGGGTCACAGAATGTAATAATACCCCCCGCAAATAAGTTTCTGTTGATTTTGATAAATTTATCTTCTTTTTTCTTTCAGAAACAAATAAGCTATCTCTCATATTGATATTTGATTAACTTATCAAATGCAGTAAAAATTAAAGTGCTTATGTCAATTGCGCAACCACTGCCACATCTCAGTAAATCGGAGTCGCAATCATTGCGCTGTTTGGGTTAACATATCATAAAAAGTCAACACGCATAAGCGAAATAAAATCACAAATAAAATCACGACGATCAGCCTTGTCCACCTGTCTTAAATTGCAATGCACCTGCAATGGTTGAAAGGAAGGAGGGTGGGGTGGAGGTAGACCACGGTCTTGCACAACTTGAGGGCAAAAATCAATATTATATTTTTCAATGAAAGTGAAGTTGCCATCACAATAATTGCAGACCATCTATAATCTATATCTTTGTGGAAGCACTTTCAAATTTTCCATTTATAATAAGCAACATTATCTGATATTCAATCTGCATTGATATTAATGGTAAGTTGCAGAACGATATATATAATATGGTATGTACTAAGGTAAGGTAACCAATATGTGAATCCGATTGCACAAACTGGTTTAAGCTAAACGGATCAAATGGGTAAAGTTTATTGTAACATCAGCTAGAAACAATTACTATTTCTTTTACAGTTATTTTGCAAAGATGCTGACGACGATGATGACGATGACGATAACGATAACGATAACGAGTGGGCCAATTAACACGGTGAGGGGAAACTGGCAACTTGTGAAACAAATGACGCAATATGCAATTACAGAAATATACAAAGTGCATTTTCTGCACCATTTATTTTCGATAGTATGCAGAAGAAGAAGAGAACGCGAATGTTCATAATGAGGTTAATGATGACGTTAGAAAGAAAAATAAAGAAATACGTTCATAAATGTAGATATGTGTGATGTATGTACATACATATATGCACGTACATATGCAAATATTGAGAAGTGGTTTATTCCAGCTAAATCTTTCAGCATCTAATACTTAGTTATTAATGCGTTTTATAGCGTTCACAACAACAACAACAGCAACAACAACAACACCAATAATAATAACAACAATAAGAAGAAAACGACCTTCACTCGCTTTTCTTTCGATTCCACTCGAGAGCTGCGAGCGGATTGCGTAAAGCGTAAAGCGGCCAACGGCCCGTTGAGGCTGATGCTGAGATACTCAGGCAAATATGTAGATAGTATATATAGTAGATAAATACGTATATATCTCATGGATGCCGAGCTGTTGCCTTGTTTTCGTCAATTGTCGACAATATCGCTTTTAATGTGCCTCTCTATTTGTTTCAAAAGCCTAGCCAAAATATAGCTGAGTGGTGCCTTAAGAGAGAGAGAGATGCAAGGGAAGCAGGTGGCTGGGGCAGGTGGCTGTGTGTTCGCTGTATTCGCTAAATGCCAAGAATAATTTTAATGCATTTTCATTTTCAAGCATTTGCCGATTGATTGCTGTTGGAAAAGTGATTTTAACCAAACAACATTTTTTTTTATTTATTATAATTATTTTTTGAATACCCTTGCCGAGCATAATTGAACTTTGTCACAAAGAGTGTGCCACACAAAAATAAAAAAGGAACAGCAGATTCGATCCCGTTCAACATTTTTCGTATTAAAAATGATGTTTAAATCGTTCTTCTATATCAAATAGAAATTTGTATGCAAATTAAGAGGCACATTTACAGGGTATGCAATCTGTGGCTTGCAGATGATAGAGCTCTGTGTTATTTTGCCTGTCGAACTGGAGGGGCGGAGGGGCTTTGGGGTGTGACTTTTGCGTTTCGCACATCGCGCATTTGGGAATCGAGTAAGAAGCAACGAGTTGTTGATGGCTGAGCGAGCGGGCGTCAATGGATCATTGGCAGCGCATCTTTAATACGCACTTGCAGGGGGGCAGGCAGGCAGGCAGGCAAGTAGGCAAGCGGGCAGCTGGGCAGGTGGGCAAGCGAGCAGGTGGGCATATAGGTGGTTGCGTGGGTTGGTGTGAAGGCACCACTCGTAATGCCATTGTTTGTACAAATTCTTGTTGTGAGGCGCATTTAATTGAGTCGTTTGGCAGTTGGCTTGTTTATTTGTTTGTTCGACAAGTTTTGCGATTGATTGATCGATTGAATCTGCGCATTTGATGGATGCATGCAGCTGGTGCAGCGACTTGTTTTTCTTTTGTTTTTGAATATTTTTTTATTGTTTTGTCATCAGCTGCAACGTCTGTGACGTCAGCATTGACACAATAACCCTCATTTTCCACTGCCTGCGCCATTGTAAACAATATGTAAAAGCAAGCAAAAGAAATGCGCCCAAGCGCATGACAATGAGGAACAAGCGATGAGACGAGCTTGTCACAACATGTTACAAATGTGTTTGTCGATGTTGCGTGTTGCATGTCGCATGTTGCATTTGTGACATGTCACAGCATCAAGTCTTCCCAATGCGTCATATCAGCATGTTAGCGCAAATCGCAATGACAACATGCCCTAGGAACAATCGATAGTATGTCAACATGTTTACGTAGTGGGAACACGTATCAGAATACATACATTAGAAAATTGCTAGCAACATTTCAGAGCAACACATCTTAGGAACATAGGAATAGGATTGCATAGTGACATACCTTATGCTTATGCACCTTAGACACAAAAACCCAGTAACATTTCACAGATACATATCGAAGTACCATATATGTACATACATATGTATGTAGTTGAACACCTTTAATGTTGTTCCAGTTTTCAGCCTGTAGAACAAAAAAGAACAGCTATGCGAGACGCGCCAACGACTGCAAACACTTGCAGAACAGAGTTGACCTGATTACTTCTAAATTCTACTAATTATTGTGCTGATTTTGGTAAGCAAACATCTTTTTCACGAATAGATCATTTTTCTACCCATCGATTTGGCTAGTGATGCTTATCCGGTTTATTCGTATATACTTTTCGTCTCGTTCAATACTTAAAACAAAACTTGACGTCAGAACAGAAAGGTATAGAAAGTGACTGTTTCTTTTTGTGAACTACTGCGATATATATCGAAGCATGTAGACAATGATTTAACATTTTATTGAGCCAATTTCGTCCTAACTTAGCAAGAAGCAAAAATATTTTAAATACAATAATATTCAAATTAAACAAGAAACAACATTTCAGTCGAGCGTAACCGACTGCGAAATACTTTGATACCTGATAAGGCAAGAACTGGGAGGGTGGTCCCAAGTATAACCAATGCCTGTCATAGTTTGCCTTTCAAATTGCGATATATATAATATAAGCTAGTAATCTATCTTCTAACTTTGGTAACTGTAGCTCTTAAGCTGTGTGAGATATATGGTCTTATCGATTTATTTAAACAGGTGTATCGGATTCGAGAGTCGAAGTGAGCGGGACCATCCAATTTTTTTTTATCGATCTCTTAGGGGAGTTACCAGTAATATACATTCAAAATGAAGTGACTTTTGCTTACAAATATTGGAAGATATGCGCATTTCAAATTTTTTGGGCCAAGGCTTCTGAGGGCGGCTGGTGTGGTCGTGGTCCAAAAATGTATATGCCGATCCTTGGAGAAGGTTACCAAGTTATCTTTAAGTGTGGTGACTGTATTTAAAATTCTCAGAGATATGGCGATAATGGGCGCATGTGTGGGTGTGGCCATACAGTAATATTCTTACGGCTACCAGTATTATACCTACCAAATTTGACTGGCTCTAACTCAAAAAATGCAAAAGATATAGCCATTTCAAATTTTAAGGGTGGGTGTCTGGAGGCGGCGGAGGTGGACGTGGCATATTCCAATCAGACAGACAGACAGCATGACGGACATTGCACAAAACCAATATACAATGGTACCTTCAAAGTATAAAAAGAAAAATGTACAATGAACAACATCATCAGCACATATTGTTTTAATTTTATTATCAAATTAAAACTTGATGTTCTCTCGAATTCATGTCCAAATTAGAATCGAAAATGCGCAATCAGGGACGGGTCAGAACATTCCCCTGTATTTTTAAAAGGAATGCTGTTTTGATAAAATCTTAAGTCAACTCATATTGTACAAAACTTTAAGTACCATATTTTATGATGCTTTTCAGTAATTCTAAGCATCATTGCAGCACTAAGCACAAGCTATAAATTACTTTGAAAACGCACAAAAATACTCTTTAAAATTCTGTTCTTCAATTTTCAGGTGCACAGGTAAAAGCTTTTAAAACAGCTGTAATAAACTATACGGTTAATAATATAATTATAATAGGCGGTAACAAGTTTCACAACCCTTAGTCTAGACACGAACCGCTTGCTCATTGCTGTCTCCTTGCGCTTGTTTTCGCTCAGATTAAACGTATATTAAATATAGGTGTATTTTTTGTTGGTTCAAGACTCACCTGCAAAGAGAAGAGAATTTAGGTAAATGCATTAGTCAAATGTGGTGGCATACAATGTGCAATCTGTAATGTCATGAGTTGAATTAGGGTTGAACGCAGACGTCATGGCGAAACCCCGTGACCTCGTTTTAAACAATTAAGTTATGCTTGGCGTATGCAAAAGTTCAAGGGATATGGATACAGTAGGAAGCCAACTCTGACGTCAGCAGCTTTCTGAATGTTTTGTGAGCTTTTCAAATTGTGCGAAAGCTGTCGATCAGCAATTGAGCTTTTGATGACGTCAATGTGCTCGGCTAAGGTCAAGCACTCCACAATGACGTCACACGAACTCAAGGCGCCCTCTAGTGGGCAAGCTTTCACTGAAAGCTGCACTCGCTAAAGCCCCAATGGCATAATAGCTTTCACATATACTTTTCGAACTTCCAGTGCGCTTTCTTTTTCTTCATTTTTCTTTCGAGATTTCAACAAGTTTCGCTAAAGTGAACGCTGCAGGCAGGCGTCGCTGCTTACGCCGACGTTGACTTCGACTGCTCTGCTTGGTCGTCGTCGGCGTTCGTTGCTCAGTGGGCAGGGAGCACGTGTTCGTGCTGCTCTCGGCTTCTGCGGCAGTTCATGTTCCTGTGTGTGTGAGTGTGTGTGGATGCCACGCCCCCATATCCGCCGCCCATCCTTTGAGCACACTTTTAAAGCATTCACGAGCTTCTTGTGTGTGTCTCTGGCTGTGCGTATTGTTTTTAGCAATAAGAAAAATGCTTCACTGGTGGCTTAAAATGCTCCTGCGTGCCACACACTCTTACTTATCCGTTCTAAAAGGCACCACTCGACCCCCCCCCCCCCCCCCCCCTCTCTTCCACACCGCGCACAATTGCTGTTTTTTTTATTTTATTTTATTGTCTGCTGCCGAAACTCTTCATCCGTCAAAGACTCCCACCCCCCATAGCCCACCATATACCAACCAATCAACCAGCATCTACTACTTCCCATTCCTGTGGGTTATTGAACAGCAGTCGCAGCAAGCGCAGGCCAACTCGACGCTGACGTCGACGTCTGCGTCGCCCTCATAAATATGCAAAGGAAATGCAAACGAACTAAACGCGTAAAAAATAAAAGATAGACAACAAAACAGCCAAAGCCAAAATAAAAAGGAGGAATTTAGAGAAAAGCAGACAATGCAAACGGAGCTATGTTAAAATTTCCTTCAACGCTTGTTCAATACCCAGGGAAGGAGACGAGCGAATTTTTGAACTTCTTAACTGCCACGCCCACAGCCTACATTTAAGGCAATTTAACATGAAATTCAAAGTAAGCTGAACGCTTTTGCGGCTCTTTTCATTTAAAGCCTCTTTTGACTCAAGAATCTATGGTTTAAGTTCCTTCTTTTCATAAGGCATTCATTAACTAAATAGACTAGAAAATGCATTCTTCGTCTTTTCTGAGTACTCAATGTAAGGTGAGGGGAGTCGAGAATAAATTGTCTCTCACTCATATACATATATATATAAACACACATATATATACATATATACATAAAAGAAGAAGTTGAGGGAAGTTTTGTTAAATGCCAAATATGCTAAAATCGCATCCCCCCATCTAGAGGTGAACTTAACACATTTGTTAAATAACATTGTACTAAAAAGTGAAATTAATAGTAAACTTTGTTACAAAATGAAAACGGCAACGGAAAACAAAAGTTTGCACATTGGCTTCTCTACAGTGCTTCTGACATTTTGTGTTTCATTTCTAGTTTTGCCCAGCTGCCAACTGACGAGTATTTGCTAATGTTTTCATTGTTGTTGCTGCTTCTGTTGCTGCGGCTGCTACTGCTGCTGCTGGCATCATAAAATCCAAGTTTAAAGTGTGCCTGGCACAGTCGTAAAATGGTTTGATTAATGTCCAATGCACTGCCATTGCTCATACGCAACATTGTCTCGGTGGCAAAGGCATTGGAATATGCTAAGAGTTAGTTTTGGCACAAGTTTATTATACCCTGCACACCACGTACACCAATAGTAGCAAGGGATAAAGACAGAGACAGACATATAAGATAGAGATTAACTGAGATTAACTTTTCTTGAGCATATCCTAATGGTTACAAGAGCGAGAGGTCCAACAGCATTTAGTATAACCTTCAAAGCTTCAAAATATTTCCTTTTTCTTTGCTTTAGAAAACCAAATTGTTTTCAATGTATGGAAATATGTAGGTTTTATGAGGAGAGCAATCAGACATCCTGGGAAGTCCGAGCAACTTCCTCTGTTGCCACACTGTTGCTATTGCTACACTGTTGCTGTTGCTAGAGTTGATGCAACTGTTGCTGCTAAGGCCGTGCCTTGTTGCTCGCCATTAGCATAATCGGCTTATTGGCAGTGCTTCGCGCACACAAAAGCCAATTCTGTTGCCAAATTGCGTCTCAGCAAATGGCAAATTGATGCTGTCTTAGCTGTTGCTGTTGCTGCTGTTGATGTTGTTGTTGTTGTTGTTGTTGATGTAGTTGGTATTTTACCTTTTGCTCCGAGCTGGCCTTTGAACTGCGGCTTAGCTGCCTGTCGACAGATACGCCTTGACACTTTTCCCATTCAACTTAAAGACGACTGAGAAGTTCTTCTCATATTTGAAGTGACGAACAAAATCCGAATGAATTGTTGCTGTTCTTGCTGTTGTTTCCATTGTCTTAGTTAACGAGCTTGTGACGACTCATTGACTTTGTCCATGCCTTGACTAATGGAAATTGAATTCGCAAACCGATTTGGCCCAACGAATGCAAATGAAGTGCAAGCCACTTACCTTGTGGATGGGTGGTTGGGTGGTTGGGTGCATGGATTGTCAAGCATTGTTATGCCAACACGCGATAACTTTCTAAAGGTGCTCTGATAGCTAAGTTGAGTTTATTTTTTTATATAAATTGCAATGAAAACAAATGCCAACTGCTGATTATTGTCATCTTCTTTCTCTTTTCGTCCTTGGATCTTCTTCCAGATAAACTGGGATGCCCTCAAGGCTTAAGTCAAAAGCTCATCCACTTCTGGATGGCGTTTTTGTACCTATTCAAACAATTGTGAGTGAAGAAGAACTATGTAAGTCGGAATGCTCACTTAATTCTCAAGTTGCAAAGCAGAGTCCGTAGACAAACAATCGTAGGATGCTGATAAGCAAGCGAAAAGAGAGTCAAGTTGGTCAAGTTTGAATAGCGCGATTGTTTTTTTTACCATTTTTGTTTGTTTTGCTTGTAGCTTATGGCTTATGGCTCTTAACATATTTTGAAACATATTTAGCTGCAAGCTTGGGAGCAAATCATTCCCAAATGCACACAAGTAAAGAGCCAAAGAGGCTGTTCTTTTGCTAATCGAAATAAGTTTGTGTAGATGGAGTTACTAATCCTCATAAATCACCATAAGTTATATGTTGGCAGAAATAGCAGTTCGGGCAAAGATGTAGGTCGTGATTCATTTGGTTCCCATCTAAACAGCCTACAACAAACAGCCGACAATAATGCAATGAAGAAATAAGCATGTCTAAATAAAAAAATCAGATATATTCATTAGGCACACGGTAAGCAACGATAAGAATAGTGTAAAGAAACTGGATAAATACGGGTACTCATATGATTGACGCATTCATTCGAATTCATGGTCGCATTCATGCCTGTTGACGAGTGTTATTGTCTATATTGAGTGCGCTAATCAAGAGAACATTTCCTCACTCATCTGCTTAAAAGTAGAGGCGGAACATGTGCGTTTCTTGTTTTCTGTTATGAAAAGCACTAACATCCCCCTCTTACGACCTACCCCTGCAACCCCACAAAGCACCCCCAAGCACTGCAACATCCAGGAGTAGACTAGGACGCATGCGTTTGCCAGGAAGAGCGAATAGTAAATAAAGGCTGAAACTCGCTCAAATTGCTCCGATTATTTTGCACTGTTTCAGACAAATTGAAAATAGAGAAATTTGTGAATATTTTCAAATATTTTGATTTATGATTTTCTCAAATTTTGATCTGAATCTGCACTAGATTCTCAGCTGTTTGTCAACTCTCTTCCGCTCTCTTTCTCCTTTGGACTCTCCTTCTCCTTCTCTCTCGCTCTCTTCACCCTCATTCGCACTTGCTGTTTCTCTTTGAAGTTTCGGATATGCTTGGCTTGCGCTCTTACAATAACAAAAGCAATCACACAAGCACACACACACACACACACGCACACACAGACAGAGAGAAAGGCACACATCAGCCGGCAAAAACGCGTCGCAATCGAAAAATTGTCGTACAGAAAAGTTTAGTCGGAAATTAGACGCCAACGCGTTCGGTTTGCCTCTCTCTCTCTCTCACTCTTATTTTCTCGCTCACACTCGCACACAGTGTGGCCAGAAGGTGTGAAAAAGATTGTTAAGCTCATCGCAGCCCATCGCATCCGTCTTAGGTATACTGCACTGTAACCACAGTTTTGACACTGAACATAATAAGGTAAGTCTCGTGGCTTTCGCCTTTCGTCTTTTGCACTTTGCACTTTGCACTCCATCAACAACTCCGCACAACCCCTGGCTTCCCGAACCCCCACTCGAGGTGCAGCAATCTATTGACTTTAGTTGTTTTCCTTTCACAACTTTTGTGTTTGCTGTGGGTCGCTGTTGGTGGATGCTGGTTTGTTGGGGCACTTGCTTTGGTTTGCTTGGCGTCTGAGAAATACTGATTTTATTTTGTTAAATATTTAATAGTTCTCAATGTGAGTGTGTGTGTGTTTCACCGTATATACACAATTCGTATATAAATATATAGAGCGCCCACTCTAATGTTCTAAAAATAAGTTTGCCTTCTTATTTGATTTGCGTGTTGCTTTTGGATTCTGTTGGGGTAGCTGCAACCGTGCGCCATAAATCAAGAGGGAAACTGTTTTAATTGAACCGATCGAACAGGTGCCTGCCACCATGTTGCTGGCCGTTAATCAGAGTGTTCACAATTCCAAGAAGCGTCGCGAGGCGGAAACAGCAGCAGCCACTGATAGAACACCCTGCAATGAGATAACAGATTCAACCACACAGTTGGTGGCCAACATGCCCCTGGATGACACGAATAAAAGTCCAAATAGAAATGAAAAAACACTGACAACAGTCTCAACAACTGCGGGCGACAAGTGCCAGAGTTGCCATCACATGCAACAGTCAGAGTCGCCGCAATCTGCTTGCAACTGTGCCTGCAACTGCATCAACAAAATAGAGGATGCCAGCCAAGTGCGCGCCTCCCTTCTGCTAGTCTATGTCTATTTGGGCGCCCTCACTCTCATGTTGGCAACCCTGTCCATACTATTCTATACGTACCAGCAGGAGGACAGCGGGCAGGAGTCGACCACGCCAGCTATGCTCGGTCAGCATGCCTTCCGGAACCAGTTCCAGGGGGAACTGATGCGATCGGAACACATTCTACGCGTCATGGTAACACAGATCATGGAAAGGGATTATCCGTCAGAAGCAAGGTGAGTTTGGGCACACACAATTAATTTATAAATTAAATTAATAAAAAATAAATAAATTAAGTTGTCAGCATTTTCAGTTCCCGTTTTCCTTCCAGTAGTGATTAAAATATCATTAATATCTCCTATCCATTCGATTTACAGCCCTGGCGTGGAGCAACCGCGCCATTGGGGCACCACCGTTGTCCGGAACGAGCGCAAGTTGAACGCGAATTTTCTGAATTCTTTGCCAAACGAGAAGCGGATTCGCAGAGACATTGCCTCATCCTCACCCGCCTCCATGCACGGCAAGTGTAGCAGCGTATGAACTAGTTCACGAACTTGCTCTAAACTTCGAGATATTTGCTTATTCTCAATTGCAGCAGATCCACTGGTAGAATTCTTCAACCCGAATCATCGCAAAGCACTGGAAGAGCAAGACACGGAGATACGTAAGCGCACGGGATTGAAAGGTGCCGCGCCGGGTGGCGATGAGTGGATCTATCTGAATACCTATTGCCGTGTGCCGGAGCAGATAATCACTGGCTTTTGCAAGGGCACACAGGAATACTGCCCGCCAGCACCGTCGGGGCCAACGGGTGCTGTCGGACCAAAAGGACCGCCCGGTAATCCCGGCTTGCCGGGCATACCCGGCCCCAAGGGCAATCGCGGCGATGTTGGCTTGCCGGGCGCAGCCGGCGTCGATGGCATCGGCCAGCAGGGTGCAGCGGGTCCCCGCGGTCCCAAAGGTGACCCAGGCGGCGTGGGTCGGTCGGGCCTGGATGGGCGAGATGGTGTGCCCGGTGAGCCGGGCCTGGATGGTGTGCCCGGACGTGCGGGTGCCGATGGCAAAAATGGGTTACCCGGACGCGACGGCAAGGATGGCATGCACGGTAAAGATGGCAAGGATGGCATGTCTATAACGGGTCCCAAGGGTGCACAAGGACCGCCGGGCGAAAGAGGCTTGAAGGGTAAGCATTGTGTGGGCATTGAGCATAGCAACCGGTCTGTTATCAATTTCAAATGCAGGCATTGCTGGTCCACGCGGACGACCAGGCAAGCCAGGCACCAACGGCACACCGGGTGTGCCCGGCATCAATACGTGGAAAATGCAGTTCCCCAATGGCAGCGCCTCCAATGATCTGCTAATACCACCCTCCATAACAGGTTAGTTGGCCGTGATGGCCATTCAAATCGGATTGTGCTGACTACGTGCTTCTTCCTCCAGATGTGAGCTCGCCCCATGTCCGACGCAGCGTTATCGTCGAGGAGGGTAAAACGCTCAACATGAGCTGCTCGGCAACGGGCAATCCACAGCCGCAGGTGGAATGGCGACGAGATGACGGACGCACCATGAATGTAAATGGCGTCGAGCGTGAGTAGCTAGGAGTGAAAGCCAGCACGAGCCAGACTTTAATCTTTTCTAATCTGGGATGCCCTTCCCTCCCCTACCCACCCACTATCCATAGTAAGCTCCATTAGTGGACAGTTTATGAAGTTCACGAACATAACACGTCATCAAATGGCCGCCTATACTTGTCACGCAAACAATGGCATAGCCCCCGTAGCCAACGCCACATTTCTCATTGAGGTTCACTGTGAGTACAGCGTCTTGGAACTTTTAAAAGGAGTTCCTACCAACTTGAGAGTTCCTGCAGAGGAGCGCCCTGTGATAGTTGACACAGTATTTAATTCCTTGCAGTTGCTCCAATGATATCGGTGTACAGGCAAATGATATACGCGGAGTATCAGAGTAGTGCCACCTTGGAGTGCCAGGTGGAAGCTTTCCCGGAGGCCATACGCTACTGGGAGCGGGCCTACGATGGCAAAATACTCGAGCCAGGTGATAAATATCGCATCGAGTCCTATCCAGATGGGTATGTAAGCAAGATCGAAGACTTCTCAGCTGATTTAAATATCGGATTGTTCCCATGCAGCTTTAAGACCTCAATGCGACTGACCATTAGCAATCTGCGCAAGGATGACTTCGGCTACTATCACTGTGTGGCACGTAATGAGCTTAATGCAACCATGGTTAACTTTGAGATAGCACGTGAGTTCGGTCGCAACCTAAAAGTGGTCAAGCTAAGCTAAACTAACTAATTAATGCTATTGCAGCTCAGGATCCGAATAGCGAAACACCCTATGTGGGCAGCAATGTCAAGATCTATGGACAGCGACCCCCTGAAAGCGAATGTCCCGTTTGCGATCAGTGTCCAGATCCCAGGTAATGTTAAGCATCTGCAATAAGTGAATCCATGCTGACTCAGTTATTGTCCTCGCAGCTTATATCAATGCAAGGATTCCATACTTAATAACTTCGAGATACAGCCCACGGGCAATCGCAGCTATCCAGGGCTGCCTAAGCGGGTTAAGAGTAAGTTCTGCCTTTTCCCGTACTAATCGAATAATATATCTCAAATTGGGTATCTCCATTGCCAGCCTGTTACTTGTACGCAGTGGGTAAGCCAGTATTCAACAAGGTGGTCAATGAGAAATTTGGCTCTTGGATGCGCGATGCCGCCCCCAAGGATGTGGACCGGGAGAAGACCTTTGTGACCAATGAGAATGATGCGTTTAACCTATTCGAGTTCTCCACACGCATACAATATCGCACGAACAGTGTGCCCAGGCACAAGTACGAAATATCCGAGGGTTTTCAGGTATGCGTGCCATTTACACCTCAACCACATATGGGAAAACTAGAAGAGTTTTTTTTGTTTTATTATCAGGGCAATGCACACGTGGTTTACAATGGTTCATTCTACTATCATCAGAAGAACTCCGATTTGGTTGTGAAGCTGGATTTGACGACCTCCAAAAAAATTAGTAAGTCCTGAACTATAATTCTAGATCTACATTATTGCTAAGGCAAAGTCGCCTTGCAGGCATTCAATTGCCATATGCAGGAGTTGCTGCTGGGAATCGACTCTACGCCACGGACTACAACTTCATGGATTTCAATGTGGATGAGGTTGGTCTCTGGGTAATATATAGCACACACGACTCCAACAACACACTGGTAGCTAAGGTAAATATCACTGACATATATTATGTTATATTCACTTATTGGATACGCATACTTTAGCTTGACGCTGAGACACTGAGAATGCAGTACAACTTCAACATCACACTCGATCATAAGCAGTTTGGTGAAATGTTTATCGTCTGCGGCAATTTGTACGCCATCGATTCCGGCACGGATAGAAATACCCAAATACGTTACGTTGTCGATCTGTACAAGGGCAAGCTGCTCAATGCAAATTTGCCATTCTCGAATCCCTTCAGTCACACAACCACAGTTGGCTACAATCCCCTGACTGTGGTATGTATTAACATTATTAATTATTACTCACTGTCCCATCCATTCTGATTGTTTTCCTCCAACGCAGGAACTTTACTCTTGGGACAAGGGCAATGCACTTACATATCCTATACGCTACAACGAGCATCGTTTGGCCGGCGATAGCATTTAAGTCAAAATGTTTCACAAATAAATTGAAATTGTTCTTCTTTTTTTTATGTACCAAACACTTGCAATTTTCTTAAAGGTGCTCAAAAATGATAATAGTATTACTGATCGCATTGCTTATTTATATTGCACTATCTAATTATGTATGTAAATCTCGAAACATCGAGCTGCGTTGTGTGAATGCGAAACGTAAATTTGCCTCAAACTGACAAAAGTAGTCGAATATCACAGCTTAACTAGAGCAAACAAAAATCCCTGTGGACGCAAATGTTACACAGCCAACAATTGGTAAAATACACATTGTCTCGTCAGAATAAACACAGGATGGGCGTCATACATAATTATATAAAACAAAATGGAACACTTCACATGCTAATACATTAAATAAATGTAGGGGAACGTATTTGTTTGTCCCACTGTGCTCCAATCTACTTACTTTTTCTGAAAAAGCCTGCATCTAATAGAAATGTGCTACATATTAGTCAATTTCGGGAACATGCAACGTGTTGTACACTCTGAGTCAATTTACAACAATTCCTGCAAACGGTTTCTGCCCGCGCCAGTTTGAGCTGACCTTAATTGGCTTAGCGAAGTGGCAGCTTACCGCGCCCTCCCCTTGCCAACGAATCATCTGCAATTAGCTGAACTAATGTTGACATTATACCCGTCTACTTCATCAATTATGTGTGCCTTGCCTGTACCAGCTGCTGCTGCTGCTACAGCAACAAGTTCAGCTGCAGCCCCAAAGTGCCAAAACACATTCACAGCCAGCCAGCGGTAGCCGAGCGTGTGCACTCAGAAAATAATCCATCTGGCTGAAAGTTTTTGTGGTTGCAAGAAAAATGGCTAAATAGCAAAATACATTTTTGCCAATTAGCTGTTGATAATGTTGGTTTAAAATAATTACTCTCTCAATTGAGCTGCCCTTGGCACCAAAAATATGGCGATTTTCTACATCTTAGGCCATTTTTTTTTAGTGTGGCTGTCAAAGTTGCGCAATTGCAACTGCGACTCGAAACGACAACGGGATCAAAGAGCAGCACTGCCAACATGGCCGACCAAAGTCAGCTCATACATTGTCAACAGACAAATTCACAAAATGTTGGTCAACCTGACTAAGTGACTGATTGACTGATTGACGGCTTGTCAATGTATGCGCTTTCTGTTCAGCGTCGAATGGATTTTGTTGTTTGACAGATGCCACCGGGCATTCAAACTAACTTGCTAGCTGGCTGCCATCTTACTCAGCGCAACCTACACCATAACACTCCACACCGCGCAGCAACCACTGTGCAGCATGTCAACCTAGAAGCATTGATTGCTTTGTGCTTGACTTTGCATCCTGCCTGGGCACATTTCAATTCCGTTTTTCAGTTGCCTCAGGAAAGCCTCTCGATTCTCGCTGTGTGTGTGTGTGTGTATGTGCGTGTGTGTTGCATGTTTGACAATTTGCATTTTTCGTTGCCTATTGAAGTGGCCAACTCCCGCTCAAAAAGCACCCTGTAGCTATGTATGTACAGTGGCGGACACCTTATTGTAAGCAGTGTCAAAGAAAAAAAGTAATTGGCTGCCATAAGCTAACCATTCATTATTTTTCAGAAATTCCAAAAACCGATGGTAGGTACATATATTACCCACCAAAATTGATATATGACCCCAATACACTGGGGTTTCCCCACCCGCTAGGTAGAGTTATGTAAAAAAGTACCCTATTTTGAGGGGACAACTTATTTGGAACAGTATAAATAAAATAATATATTTGCATTATAAAAACTTAAATAAGGATGTTAATACTTAGTATGATATCCTTTAGCCTTAACCACTTCCCTTAACCTATTATTCATGGAAGATACCAGCTTCCTGGTAGCTTCTGGGCTGATTCTGCTCCACTCATCCCGCAGAGCAGTTTTGAGGTCTTCTTTGCTGGATATGCTGTGCTTACGGATGTTATTTTCCAGCACAGCCCACAAATTCTCAATGACATTTAAATCTGGAGACTGGGCCGGTGGAATTATCATGTGGGGGCAGTTCCTCATGACCCAGGACTGTACTATCTTGGCCTTATGCCTGGGATCGTTGTCCTGGTTGAACCGGA
This sequence comes from Drosophila imparisetae, assembly GCA_035042265.1. Taxonomy (NCBI): domain Eukaryota; kingdom Metazoa; phylum Arthropoda; class Insecta; order Diptera; family Drosophilidae; genus Drosophila; species Drosophila imparisetae. Next base: position 3,790,350 of record JAWNLP010000222.1, on the reverse strand, counting down.
AAGTAGCTCGGATTCCAAGCTTCTCGGCAGTTTGGACTAAATTTTCTTTTAGTATGTTGAAGTACACATTCTTGTCCATTGTTGTTTCAAAAATCACAAAATTCCCGAATCCGGCTGACGAGATACATACCCATGCCATGTAACTTCCTCCACCATGCTTGACTGTTGTTTTTACGTGTTTGGGATTCAGGTCAGTATTGGGCTGTCGTCACACACAATTCCGTCCGTCCGAGTCAAAAATGGTGAATTTGGACTCATATGCAAATATGACTGTGTTCCAGAACTCAAAATCCTTGTCCAAGTGGGTTTTGGTGAACTTCATCCAAGTCCCTATATTTTTCACGCTTATAATAATATTCTTCCGTGGTACTCGGGCATTAAAGTCATGTTTGCGCAGAAACTTGCACACAGTTTCCACACAGCACTTTTTCCCCATTTCATCCTGCACATGTTGAGCTACTTTTGGAGCCGATAGCTTGGGATTTCCCCTTATTTTCCTGATGATCCTTCGCTCCTCCTCTTCGGTGAAAATCCAATTTGGTGCCTTTCTGCCCTTGCCCTTAATCCGATTTGCGTCGACGAAGCGCCGAATGATGTTATACACAGTTGAGTTGCTCAGACTGACTATTTCAGCTATTTGGCGATATGAATATCCGTTATTGAAGTATTCCAGGATGAGTTTCCGTTGTGCAATGGTAGTCTGATTGTCCATAGTCCATATTGGCTTATTGCACCCGAGATGCAGGATAAAACTAAACTGACTACGAAGTATTGATGTATTTATACCAAAAATACTCAACTTTAGGTAAAAAATCCGGGTTTTATGGCACCCAGGTGTCCACAATGTACCTGCTCAAAATAAGTTGTCCCCTCAAAATAGGGTACTTTTTTACATAACTCTACCTTGCGGGTGGGGAAACCCCAGTGTATTGGGGACATATAATAATTTTGGTGGGTAATATATGTACCTACCATCGGTTTTTGGAATTTCTGAAAAATAATGAATGGTTAGCTTATGGCAGCCAATTACTTTTTTTCTTTGCCACTGCTTACAATAAGGTGTCCGCCACTGTATATGCAACGTGTTTGCCATTGTAATTGCGTGTGCAATTTTCAACATGTTTTTGCGGAATTTTCTTCAGCATTTGATGTAATCAGTGTCGACAAACAGCTGACGGATTTGATTAAAAGATCATCGAATTGAACCTTCAAATAGCAAAAAATTTCAACAATTCGTTGAATTTGAACAGAATCGAATTTTTAGATGATTTTTGCTTGACTCAAGTTCAAGTATTAAAAATGTATTATTATCCAATAGGAAGCATCTTGCTCTGCGACCTAGTTAGATCTATTGTGCCCTTTTCAGCCTATAGCTCTTCCATCAACCCTGATTCTTGCACAAATTGTCAAATGTCCGGTTCCGGATTTCGATGCCTTGCGCTCCTTAGACATGTTTCTCACTGGTTCTCACATCTCATGCCGCTTGGAAGTTAAGCGGCTTTCCAATCTCGATTGCTGCTGCTCTGTACTAGGATAATCCACTTTCTTCTGAACAAGATATGCTTTAAGGATTCCTCTTCTTCGATTCTGATTATATCTAGTTTAGTTTAGTTTGGTGAGCACTTAGTCTGCACCTGTCAAGAGACCGGTATTTATCTCCATGGATATTACTTGAATTGTTGCTGATTTCAGCTTGCAAAAAATACAACTGGGTTGTCTTATAACTGGTGCTTCTGTCCACCTTGAACAAAAAAGAATGATATTTTTTGTTACTTTTAACAGAAATCGAGTTTAAAGGATAAATTCATATTCAAGAACATTATCATGGTTTGACCTTTATACAACGAAAGCACAGCAAATACAATTTGTATTGTAATTGATGGTGTAATTTATGTGTAGGTTGCAGCACTGGGTGGTAAATTTAAACTATCTATTTTGTATTAGTAAGTGCTCGATGCTTTATATCAATTACCGTTAACTCATCAACCACTGGCTAATTAAGAGCCATCTGTCGCCCATTTGGCTCAATTAAATAAGTATTTACAGAGTCGCTCGGTCGTCTCTGTGCGCTAGCTGACCTTGAGTTGATTTATGCACTTTTAAATATAACACGAAAATTTGGCAAAATGCCAACAGAAGCAGCTGGACTTGCCACCGAATGTCCAAAAATGTCCACTCCCAAATTTCAATGCCCATTGCCATTCAAGTTCGGTTCACATCATTTTTCATATACATATATATATGTTTTTTCTAAGCGCTTTCAGCTTGTTCCGGACAGGCACAGCTGCTGTCCGACAGCCATTTGTAAGGATAATGCGCCATTGTCAAATTGCCAAGAGTCTCGATTAGTGTTTGTGTGTGTGTGTGTGTGTGTGTGTGCGTGTGTATTTGTACATAGAGTGAAGCGAGTGTGTTTTGGAAACAGCTGCTTAGCGCTTAAGCGTATTTGGCAGTTGCTTTCACTTGCCTTTCACTTTGGCTGACCATTTTCATGCTTCAATAGCGCTAGCAGCTGACCAATTCTCTGTCCACACCCACACCCACGCCTCACCCCCACCCCTCACCTTTCCCTGCTTAGGTCAGGTTATCAACAACAGTTGACTAAAACTTTGACACAACCAGTTTGGCAGAAGTTCGCTATTTCGCTTCATTATTAGGTTGCAGTGCAGCTAAGGGGGAAGTTTACTTTAATCAAAATGCGAAATGTAATTGGAGATGTTTTTAATATGAGCATCGTAATCTGTTAGTCTGTGTGTGTGTGTGTGCGTGTGTTCACTGGACCATGAAAACCAATACAATTTCATGGACTCGCTCCGCATTCCCCAGCCGCCCAATACACCATTAAAGCCATAAATGGCCATGCAAACAAATACAGCAAAAACAGAGCCGACGGAAAATCAAGCAGCAACAACTGCAAGTGCCAATAATCGTGGCAGAATATGCCAAACCATCGATGCGTTAAATTATTTGTTGTCATAATGCGACAAGTGGCCGGCAATGGCCACGCCCAAGTGTGGGCGGAGTCGCGGATTGAAACAATGACTGCGGGATGACAAATACACCCAAACTCAGACTCAGGCAGTCATACGTGGTAAGGAGAAATGCAAATGATGAGTGCAGAAACAATTAATTAACGAGGCATCAGTGCGCCAATGTTATGCCAATTGAAGGAGCTCTTTGGCTATATACATGTCCAAGTTACAGGTATGTTTTAAGTAACCCAATGGCAGTGAGTTAAATTGATATAATAAAGTAGTACATATCTAGTTTCATAAGGAGAAGCAGCACCCATCGACTTTGCAAAGTGGGACTTCATCAAGTTAATCATACTCTTGATATACGAAACACAATTGTTTTTGCATACTGACCAAGCATTTTCTGCATTGTTTCATGTATTGGTGTGATTAGCCAAGCCAGTTGGCTTACTTGTGAACTTGAGCGCCCAAAATGCATGTATGGATTTGGGATAGGGATAAGTCCGAGCAGGATAACGCATAGTGGCTCTCATTGGGTTTCACTTCTCATGTCGCTTAACTTTCGACTTTCCAATCTCGATTGCTGCTGCTCTGCACTCAATTTTCATTCTCTTGTGTGTGATCTCAGTTACCATTTGCATTTTGCGTTTGGGTGTTTTTTTTGTTGTGCGCTGACTGCACTCTAAGCATCCTCTTGCTTTGGGGTGTATCTCAAGTGCTGGGCGCCATAGTCGTCATCTGCACGGTGCCGCATTGTGTTGCAGACAATGGTGCAGGTTGCTGCTGATGCTGATGCTCTTGGCTGTTGGCTGTCGTTTGCTTCGTGCCACAGACAAAAGCGGCAAGCGCACAATACCCAGCAGCAGCAGCAGCAGCAGCGATTGCCACATCTGAAATTAAACACTCACACACCAAGAAAGCAAGTGGTGCTCCGCCTCACAACGCCTACATCCAAATTCAGCACTCGGCCAAGTGCAACGCCTACAATGGGAGATGCTTGTTTTATGTGGCAGTCAGCAGCTGCTGCCTTTCATTGTACTTTTAAATGCGTTAATTGAGTGCTGCCAATTTTTTCATCTTATACATCTTTTTTTATCTTGCTATTTTTTGTTTCCACGTTTTTTTTTTTTTGTCGTCGGTTTTCTTATTGCTGTTGTTGTGGTTTTTTATGGCTGCGCCAATTGAAATGTTAGCCAAAATTTGTTGAGCAAGTCATCACTTCTGCATGCCCTGTAGCCATTAAATGTGTGTGTGACAAAGTGTTTACAAGAATTTTGTGAATGAATCTTAATTATTACAATATGTACGGAGTCTGATATAATACCTCAATACCTTACTTCCTTGCCCACTAATCTCAACTTCCTAGTGTTGTCTTTTGAATAATATTCAAAGTTGGCAAAATTGCATAATGGCAAATTGAGAAATAAACATCTCTATAAAATATAGATAGACGTAATTCATAACTATATCCAATGAGAATCATTTGACCTAATTGTTCCAAATACAACAAATATTGTGGTATACAAATTTGTAATTCTAGCCTCGCTGCGGGGTATCTTCCAGTAGAACTCTCTTAGCCAGAATAACTTCTTCAAATAAACACAACTAAATATTGTAGCAGTCAAAACTAAATTATGTCCCTTCCTCGAACAAGTCCGCTCACTTTACTTTATTCACAATAGAATAATAAATAGATAACTAATACTTATTCGGCGTTTGTGAGTCGAACACTTTTGCTCACAGAATTTGGTGTAGAGGATAAGTTCTAGTCGAGCAGATTAAATTTTCTTGCTTGGCTTTTTGGTGACATTTTCAATCGCTTCGCACTGACACTTTGCGTTTTATGACCACCATTAAAATGCCAAATGACCAGCTCGCACACACGCACACACACACAGAGAATATTTCCCTGTTGCTGGGCTCCCCTGCTGCTCCAAGTGGCATCCTCCCCTGCACCGCGCTGTTGCTCGCTTTAGTGCACTTCAGCGGACGACTCTCCCTCGATGCGTGTTATGGCCATTGAGGCGCTTATGCGCTCATTAATTTCGCTTGAGTGAAGTTCAATGGAAATGTCTGACACCATCCCTTTTACGACTCTGTGCTGCACAGCCCACTGCCCGATGCCCACTGCCTAGTGCCCACTGTTGCTCCGTCCACCTTTGCAGATAAAAGGTTTACAAATTTCAACAGGCAAATGAGAAATGATTTTGCCAGCCCCAACAAATGTGGCCCAAACAACTAACCCGCCCAGTTGCAACAGGAGCAACGTTCGCGTGTTACTCCTCCGATAAGCATGGCTGGAGGAGTGGCGCAAGGGGTAAAGGGAATAGCAGTTGCCAAATAAATGACCAGCAATTAAACAACTGAAATACTTAGCAACAGCTTAGCAACTGGAACGTATATGGAACTGTTCGAAGCGTAGAAAACAGCACAAATCATTTACTACACAGATAGCCCGACAACACCCCCTTGCCACCAACTTCCAGCCTTACCTTAGACATTAGCCCATTGGCATGTTTTGGGTAGTCGAAATCAGAGCCATATTTTCAAAGGTGTTGCTCCACAAACAATGATATCGCTGAGTTGCCGAATGTGGCAAGCTTAAGACTTGGATTTCTTATATATATAGATACAACTATCTACATTATACATATGCACCTAGTTCGTGTGTAAGGTTAAGCTTAATGCGCTCTTAATAATATGTGGCACTACTTTCATCACTATCAAAACTAAGCGGATAACTTTGTTTTGCGTCCAAGTAGATTCAAGGTACGAATCAGACAATAGGCTCTAATGCTGAATTTCGCTTCAAGGGAGGCAAGAAGGGGGGGCATAGAGGCCCCTAACCAGAACTGTATTCTGACAAAGGAAAGCACACAAGACGGCTTCAACTAAGGAACGAAGAAAAAATGTGCGACAATCAAGCTGGGCTGTCTTTTAGGCGGCTATAATCAAAAAACGATTTAAGCAAGTACTGGGAATGGACTAAAAACGTCACCTATCCAAACTAGGTAAGCTCAGCAACGAAATGTGCCGGTTTTGTGATATTTAGAAAGAACAAAGCACATAATAGCAGTTTGTGTCACCTTGGCCAAAAAAAGGTGTAGTATCCCAAGGAAACATGTTTTAAGCTCGGAGGACATAAAAATCCTTAATCTGACAATAGTTCTCACATTCCTGCAGGAATCAGGGTTGACAGAAGAGATGCTGGCTTAGAAGGGGCTAATTGATCAGGTCGCAGTGCATGAAGCGCCTATAATAAGAACATATAGTTGCAACATTAGCTTTCAGGTTCAGATAAGATGTGTGCCCGATTTAGCTTAAAGTAGAACGCTGAATGAAGTGTAAACAATTTTTCTAAGATTCTCTCAAAATATGTAACTGAATACAAGTACAACTTAATAAATTGAAATTTAATATTATCTGCTAGGCCAATAAGTGCCAAGTATCAACCAAGTGTGAACTTTAAGTTAAGTGAGTGTTGTTGTTGTGTTCACAGCAGCAACATTGACAAGGCTGCGCCAGCAGCAATTGCAGCTGGTACGAGACCAATTGCAAATTGGCTTAAAGTTAGAGAGTGTGTTTTGGCGGATTGCTTGGTAAGCTAGTAGAAAAAATGCTCACAGGCACACGTCTTGACATAGCCTCAGCTCTCTCCTCTCCTCTCCCCTCTCCCATTTCCCCTTTGCTACTTCAATAGCGCAAAACACACAACTAATGATTGGGCATAAGAGCCGCGAACATTTCAATTGCAATGCAAAATAGTTGACTGGGTGTAGCTGCTGTTTGTGTGTGTGTGTGTTGGTGTGTGTTGGTGTGTGTTGGTGTGTGTGTGTGCTTGTGTTTTCTATGTCGAAAGTATTTCGTAGCGTTGACGTTAAATATAACAACCACGTCAACTTCCTCTAATGCTGCTGCTGCTGCTGTCTGCCACATTTACTGGGCGACCCTTTGCATAAATAACGGCAAAACGCATACGCACACACACACATGCACACATACAGTTACATGTGAGGGGCTTATAAAATATTCATATGCACACGGCAGCCTTTGAAGCTATCAACACACAAGCCAAGGCAGAGGCAAAGGCAAACGCCCAAGCAAATGGAAAAAGTTTTCGTGCACAATTGTATAAATTCAAAGTTTACCTACAAACATGCTACATGCTACGCGGCCAGTGAGGAATGTAACAAAATTTATGCAAATTCCGAAATGTTCAACTGTTGCACACTGCTCACTGCACACCAATACCAATACCAATTCCAATAGCAAACAAACAGAAACACACGTACACAGAAATAGCATTGCCTACTTTGAGGCGCACATTTATATTGGGTGGAGTGTCACCTAGTCGTGTGCCTGATCTCAAGTCCAATGTTTTAAGTAGTCGCCACAGTCCCCCTACCATTCCCCAGGCACACCGCACCCACATAAATGTGGATGGGTGGCAGTGGAGCAAGGGGGCAGCAACCCTTTTATGTCAGCCTCTTTTGACCTTCGTCGTGCTCATGCATAAAATGTGCCCATTGTTATTGTTGTTGCTTATTCTTGTTGTTGTTGCCTGTGGGCGTTTTCTCAGCTTGTGTTGTGCCACAAGATTATAACCAATATGATTAATGCATGCTAAATATTATGTAGTATTTGCAGTTGCTTTGAATTTTAACTAGATTCGTTTCAAGGAGCATTTATCCATGTTCATTAACTTTTATTATTATTTTATTATTATTCTATTATTATTTGGATAGCTAGTTCTTAATTATTTTATAAAAATATGCATGAAGTTTACTTCTTTGTGAATTGCTGCTGCTGTTGCTGTTGCTGTAACTGTTATATTATTGAATCAAACCTCTCCCTTTCTCTGTCCATCTCCCTTGAATATATGCGCATATATGTACATATATTATTTTCCCATTCACATCAGTGATTAAAAGCCCAAAGTTAAATACTTTATATGCATATATGCATTTCCTGCTCAATTTGTCAGTCATTAATTCACTTGACTCTATTCATTTTCGTTTTCTTTTGCGCTTGAGCCTTAAACGTTTTGCTCTCATATGCGCTGAATACGTACGTTCCATGATTCTACTCAAATGCATCTGTAATTCAAATTCAGTCCGTCTACATGCCACACAGACTTAAACGTTTAACTAGCTAAGCTGCAAACAGACAAAAGTATTGAGTGGGGACTCGTATTATTTAAGTCAATCCACTCAAACCACTCAATCGAACTCGAGGGCTGCCTTCCACACTCACTTCCACTTTTCACTCATACATATTCATTGCCATTGCCGGAGAAACCTAACCAAGTTGTAAGCACTGAACCACTTCTTGTGTATTGCCGCAAAGCACTTAAGGCAAACTCGTAACAAATTTCCAAATTCCGTTGCAACCGAATACTGAGGATGCTTTTGCTGTGCTTCAGGAAGTTATGGTACGTATTCTATATATATATATATATCTATATGTCTATATATAAATGTAATTTTTATTTTTATTTTAATTTATTATTTTTTTTTTTTCGATTGGCTTTAAATTGCTTTTCATTTGGAGAATAAATGTCGAATGAGCTAAATTATCTGAAAAAATATTTGCTATCCCACCTAATGGGAAACTTGTCGACTCGTAAACTCTATGTGAAGTGGAATACAAGTCATTCGAAAACTGATTCCAATTGATTCTTTTAGCTTGGTTTTAAATGTGAGTCGAAAACCAAAAATCATCCTTAATAATCAGACTCTTAATATTAATGCTTCGTTTGCTTTGGATACGTGTGGCAAGATAACAAAGGTGAAACCACTACAATAATAATAATAGTAGCCACCTCAAAAAGCAAAACATTTACTTGAAGGGGGCTTTTGGATGGAGGGAACGAGATATACCATGACAATAACTGGGGGCGTGGCGTGATGGGTGCTTGTCAGTGCATGCAACATGGAAATGCAAATGGATTGCAGCAACAAGCTGCATGTGTGTAAATCCATTTATGCTTCAGTGCGCTTATAGCCAATTTTAAAAGACCCAAGATTCCACGGGTGGTGCGGTGGTGCGATACTGTTGTGGTGCAACCATACAGGACAGTCACCTTGATTTGTGTGTGCGCCATGTGCAGGCAGCCAGGCGTAGCTACATTTCAATACACTGCAACATGTTCAAGCCTGAAGGCTTCTTAACATTAACATTCGAAAAAATCCAACTGGTGTTGGTGCAAGACGGATGGGCAATTTAATTGCGCAACTTGCGCATGTTTGACAAGTACTCCCAGTACTCATAGCACACACTCAAATAAAAACAAACACACAAAAAATGCTGTGGTCCAGAGAGCTTGACGACGAGATACCCTGAACGCAGCTATTAAATATATTGTTCCATCAATAATATTTTAAGGTATATATTACATTAAATTGGGGGCTATAACTTTCAAATTGGAAATTTTAATTGTATCGAAAATCGATTTATATCGAATATTGAGAAACGGAGAGAGTTTAAAAAAAAGTTAAACTGCATATGGTATACGAGAATCTATATTCCAAATTTGGAGTCATACACACGAATATACGGACGGACTTGGTGACGAAAATGGCTAAGTCGAATGTCGATTCTGATCAAGAATACATATACTTAATGGGTTCGGAGAAGCTTCCTTCTTTTTTTCTTTCCATTTGCAAAACCTCATTATACCCATTTTACAATTTTTGAATGCGTTTGGCGTATAAAAATGGAAAAACGTTCACAACATTTAATAAAAAAGGGTAGAAAACTACTTCTAGCTTGTATAGAAACAGACAGACAGACAGACAGACATAACTATATAAGCTCGGCTGGTGTTGCCGATTAAGAACAGATATAACTTCTGGTTGCGGAGATGTTTCCCCAAAAGCGTTACTTCATGACAACATTTTGAAATCAAACAAGAGAAGAAACAAGATTCCATTCCTTGCCGCTCAAGCAGAATAAACGCGTGCCAGCACGTTCAAAAGGATTCCCTCCTAACCAGCAAGCTGGACGTTCACCAGTTATGCAAATTGTGGCTTATTGCCATTTGTTATGTATTTAATTTTCTGTTCTTATTTATTTATGTATTCACCCCATCCGCAGACTTTGTACACTTATGCAATTTCAATTACAGGAATGATTATTCAGTCTAGTTCAAGGATCGTTTAATATGTATATAGATAATTATTTAAAGTTTGCCCTTAATATTTATAGAGATCCATCAAATCTAAGTCCCGATATAGAGTTCTTTCTTTAAATATCTACCGAATCTTTATTGAAAACATATTAATCTGTATACTTACTGATTCAAGTTCCGCTCGTTGGAGCCGCTCTGACTTTGCACATTCTCCGTATGGCGGCGCTCCTTGTGCACGATGCCCATCAGTTTCATCCATGGATTGTTCTGGGAGCCATGGCCTCCCATGCCGCCACTCTGCCACATGGTCATCTTGGCGGCTTAGGCGTTGCACTGGCAGCTTATCCAAAACGCGCGATTTGATTAGAAACCTGACGTAGAACGCGACGATAATTGCATAGGCTTAAGCTTTTGCTTTACTTTTTATATAGTGCTTGACAACTGTAGTGTTGAAGAGAGAGAGACAGAGAGAGACAGCGAAAGAGAGATAGCACACAAGAGCTTAGACACTTTTTTGTTGTTATCGTGGTTGTTGCTGCTGCTGTTGCTGCTGCTGCTGCTGCTGCTGCTGCTGCTGCTGCTGCTGCTGCTGCCGTTGCTGTTGCTAGCAGCAGCATTCAAAATTCTGCTGCATACTCTGACGAGGCTGAATAATTATATTGGCCGTTGCAATTTATAATATTGGATGGAATTCAACTCAGAGTTTATTGTGGTTTAGTTGTTGTTGGAGTTGTTGTGTGTCTGTTGCTGTGCTTGTTGTTGTTGTTGTTGTTGCTGTGGGCGGCTGGCGTTGCGTTCTGTGTTGTTTTGTGTTTGTGGCTTGTTGCTTGCTGCGTGTTGCTACTTCATCAATCTGCTTCTTCGTTATGTTTGCAGTTCAGTTATGTTTTCGAGTTATTTCATAAATATTTCGCCCAACTTTTGCGGCATTTATTTTTGGTCATTTGTTTTCGGCGCGATTTCTGTTTGTGGCTGCTTGTTTTTTGTTTTCTAATTTGTTAAAGCTTCGGTTTTAGATGCGTTATTTATTGTGTTGTCCAACTTTATGAATTGGTTTTAAATTTAATATATATATTTTATTTTTTTTAGCTAAAGCCCTATTTAGTTAGCTCTTGACGCATAATGTCTAAAATTAAGAATCACAATGGCGTAAATTGGTTTAATTTAATTTAAATTATTTTCTTATAATTTGATGCATCAATTTCTAATTATTCATTTATATGTTTCTTTTTTTTAATGCTAATTATTGTTAAGTGTTTATTTTGTGTCAATTTTATTATTCAGCTAATAAAACTTAGTTTGCATTCAAGCTAATAAATACGAGTTGCTCATTATGTATTATTTGTAATCTATTAGTTATTATTGCCTTGCATTATTTATTATTTATTTATTATTTTTCTTTTGTATATTTGCATTTGTATTTAGATTATTTGTTATTAGTTATCATATGTCTCTAGCTAAATTGCGGCTGGCCTCGATTTACTTATTGGGCTGTTATCCTTTATTATCATTTCTGAGTATTTATACAAAAAACAATAACGAATTTCATTCAGGTTTCACAATTATTCGAATTATTCCACTTTTGTTTGTTTTCTTTTCTTGTATTTGATTTAATTTTTGGCGATATGAGTATGATATCCGTCATAAGTAACAGCTGCAAAAGAAGAATCAGAATTTCATTTAAATTTAAGCTTACAATATGAAATCTCAATATAAACATATTAACGAGGTGTATTCACAAATAAATAATAATACTTATATAATACTTATATGGAGAATAATATTGTGAAATGCATTTGAAAATTTGCCAAAACGCTTTCGGTTCCGATTCTAGTTCTATTTTATATTTTACAAGACACAAGTTTGAACGACCATTATGTCGTACCGTTACGATGGTTTGGTTAATAATCATAACCGCTTTTTGAAAAAGTGTTGGAATTCCTGCTGCGAATTATACTCGGATAGATCCGGCTAAGGGTCCCGCTTGAACAACCTATTTTGATAAATAATACTCACACAATCTGAATTACATTGAACTGGTCGAGGCTTGTCTTACATAACAACCTTCAAATTGTTATTTATAGCCACGAAAACTCTCATTGCCCATATCACATATAATATATCTACCATTAATTAAGACCAATACTATCATATTCCTTAAAATTTTGAATACAAATAACTGTAGTCTATTTTTTTTAATATGTGTTAAGTCCTGCATCTCGCCGTTGCGAGCGCACCTGAAACTATTGTATTTCAAAGAGAAGAGTATGAGTGAGAGTATGAGTGCAATGCATAAATTGGATTCGCCCTTTATTGGCATGCTGGAATCAAAGAGTTGCCAACCGAAACTGACAGCTCCATCAGCATCAGATAGGATGGATATATAATGGCAGGAGCTGACAGAGAAGGGGACAGAGGCAGACGCTTGCTTGGTACTGAGTTGCCCATGGTTGCAATGGCCAAAGGCAAAAACTGACAAAAGCTGCGACCACAGAATGGTCGAATCGGGTGGGCAGTGTGGGGGAGAGGGAGTATGTGTGTGTGTGTGTATGTTTGCACATTGCAATAAACGTCATAATATGCACATTATGAGTGCTCCTAACGCACAAACGCGCTCAACATGCGCATGCCAAGAGTTGAGGATGGGGTTGTGGTCTCCCCTCTTGGCAGCTAGTTGCCCACAGTCTTTGAAGGAATAATTAAAAATCTGGCCCAGAGGCAACTTCCACATACACACTCACACACATATGCATATGCATATTAAAGTAAAATTGACTGTAATTAATATTCATTGCACTTGTCCTTGTGTGGTTGTATCTCTCTTTCCCTCTCTCTCTCTCTCTCTGCCTTTTTTCCTTATGCGCTTCTAGCTGCATTTTGCCTTTGGCAAGTTGCACGCCTAACTACCAGGCAATTTTCCACGCCTGCAGCAGTCTCATCAGCAGCCTCAGAAGCATCAACATCAACAACGATGTGAGCAGCAATTTGTCACGAAGCTGGCAACAAAAAAAGCACAAAGAAATAAGAATACTCTGGTCGACACAGCTCGACTGGTTGATACCCTGAACTCATGTCTTCATCTATCATAAGTCGATCGCATCTAAAATAGTTTTACTATTGGACCAATGTTATGCCAAAGCTATATCTTTTTAGCTTGCATTCCAATCGGCAGTACATTCTTATCTCTAGTATTGATGAGTACTAAGACTGTACCATAACATCTGTAACCTAAAATGCAACTTGACTTTGTTATCGATGACGATCGATATCAATTTTGTGATCATCAATTTGAGTTAATCGTTGTGAATGAAGTAAAGAAGAACAGACGTGCTTAAGAAAGAAAGATAATTTAGTTTGATGGGAGTTATGACGAAATCAATTAAGCTTGATTTTAAGTTCCTTTAGATCTCTCACAAACGCACGGATAGACAAGAATAAGAATATATATACTTTATGGGGTATATATATGTTATTTAAACCAAATCTTATGAGAAATAATATTTTCTCAGCTACTAAGCTCATCTCCTCAATCAAAAATAAAGAATTTAGATAATAAATCTATGTGCCACTCAATTCAGTACATGGCGAGAATATCCTTTACTAAAGTGTAGCCAAAAAAAAAAATCAAATATGACATACAAATTAAAATGAATTGGGCCCTGGGAGAAGCGTGTGGCAAGTGCAACATTTCCGCTACAGCGACTGCGAAATTGAGAAAATGTTCAAATGGAAATGGGAGTGAGTAACGTATGTGCTTATCAGAATACATTATTCATACACACACACACGCAAAGCCTGTGAATGGTCTCACTTTCACGCTCTTGTGAACATTTAATCTTGCAATTTTGGTTTGCAGAATGCAATGTTTCAACAGCTGCTTTGAGAAATGATGCCAAATTTACAACTTCGATCACAGATCGAAAAAAAAACATATTACAGTTAGGGCATGAGATTCTAACAAGGTATCAAACCGAAACCGGAACTGCAACTTTACCGATTGAAATTGAGTACCGGAACATGAACCTTAGCTGCACTTCAATAATCAGTTACTCGAATGATATTATTATCCCATAAATAACCAAGACGAAACCGAATTACTGAAAAAAATGAATAAACAAATTGAAAATTTGTCTGATTAAAGAGATAAAATGGCAAGCACCAAGCACCAAGCACAATTTTTCCAGCTGCTGTAGTAGCTTTCAACACATTGAGTTTAGTTGGGTTAAGGACAGCAGCGTCAGCTCCCATATAAAGGCAATGGCTAAGGCAAAGCTTCGCTTAGCTCAGTTCAGCTGAGTTGCGCTGAGCTGAAGCTGAGTTTGCTACCAGGACGCAAGCAGCGCATCGGATTCATATTCACCAAATTTTTTGTCATATTGCAAAATGCGCTGAAGCGTGCCGCATTCAGTGAGAATGTGCCACCACATCAACATCAAATCGCCCCCAGCATGGCAGATGTGCTTCCCTTCCTCCAACTTGTCCTCCTACTCGTGATTGTGACTGCTGTCGGGGCTTGTCCTTTGTCCTTTTGTCGCTCGTCGCTTGTCGCCTGTCGGCAGCGCTTCAGCTCAACGATCTGTCAACGTCAACGCTGCGTATGATAAATTTTTATTGTGCAGCCACTACTCAGCCAGCTTACGCTTGAGCAGCTCGCATCTTTGTGGCAGCCACCACACAAAAGGGAAATAATATGAATTGAAATAAACGGCAGCTGGAAACCCTCTTAAGTGCGTGCCTAAATTAAAGCAGCTAATTACACATGCGGCTTTATCACTTATTGGCATGCCAACCAATTTTACTTACACGACTGAGGCCGAATGGTATAAGTGCACTTATACATTTATATTTCACAATTAGTCAGCTGGCGCAGCTGTGCTTATATCATGTACGATATTGGTGGTTAATATATGTACCTACCATCGGTCTTTGGAATTTTTGAAAAATAATGAATAATTAGCTTATGGCAGGCAAGTACATTTTTTACTTAACACTTTTCCAATTAAGCTGTGAGACATTGTATGTGTATCACACAGTCACAGCTTCAGCTGCAACATCGAGTGCTCGCAAAAAATAACATTTTTAATGCATTTACGTGTATATATATATTTATTTTTCTTTGCAACTGTCATCTTTTTAACATGCTACAACTTTTTGCACTTTTTGCTCTTGTCAGAAATATTATTGTAAATGCAACAAAATGTCCGATAAAATGATGTCTCGAAATAACTGCTTTGCACAAGACTCAGCAATTTGGTTGGTATTGGTTCAAGTGAGATGAGCATCCATACAACAGTTTAATAATTCAATTATGATCAATTTTGCACTCTCTAAAGTCTACAGAATGCAAAATTGTACAATTAGTAAAAAATGTTGTCTTTGCGGATTTTTGCTATCGTATGTCAATTTCACAAACAGTTAAGTTTTAAGATACATAACTAAAAATGTTAACAACAATATAATTAAACGATAAGCAAAGCAATAAACTGGATTTATTATCCAATCCATAAACAGAAATAAAAATAAGCCGATCTGCTCCAAAGGTATATAGAGACGAGAAATTCTCTGTCTCTGCGAACTTGTATTCCTTATAACCATTTGCTTAAGCAACATTTTCAGACTACGCTGGCAATGTTCATATTATTCCTCCTTATTTCCACACTATCAAAATGGACAGTTACTTAAAAATAAATAAAATGGTCGCAGATACGACCCTGAGAGCTGATTAGCAAAAAGTTGTGCCTGTTGTTGCAATATGTAGTCGCTTTGCTCGCTGCCGTAAAAGGCAGCACGTTAAGCTGTTAAGCCGAGGTTGCCTCTGCATTCTGTAATTAGCCGGAAAAATTTTAAATGTGAAATGCGAGCTGACATCACGGGGCTGCGGCACTGTGCAGACTGCTATGACCTGCTATTTAAATTGCCTGGTAATTAACCGTCGTTGTCACATTGCAACTGCTACCTGCAACCCACTCCACCCCATCTTACCTCAGTCAGCCACATACCTCTCCTCAACCACAGCCTGCTCCAAAAAAGTTTATGCTATCTAAAACGGCTACCATAGGAGAACGCGAGGAGAGCAAGTCGGATGTCGTGCCAGATACTGGCAAACAAAAAATAAGTTCAAATTAGGCGTAAATTAGGAAACTGCTGAGCTGGTAATACCATTAGAGCCAGATTCAGAACGTAGACAAAGTTTTTTTTTTGGGCGCATAATGAAAAATGGAAGTAAATCGCGTGCATAGCATTCTGAATTGCCTATTGAAAAACACAAAGGAAAACAAAAATTCAGCCAAAATTCGCAAAGTTTATTAGTTAAAAAAGAATGAAATATTATTGCAGAAATTGAGGTGTGCAAAATTGATCTAATATCTTTCTTAAATCGTAAACAATAACTTTCACGCAGTAGAAACAAATTGAGAATTATGATTATGCCATGTATGCTGGCAAAATGAATCATCAATATATTTTAATGGAGCTTGAAGATAGTTTAAGAGTTAACTTAATGTGGGTCTGATGTTAAGCTTACGTGTCCTTTTCAGCAATTCGGGATCTCTTAAATTAAATTATTTTCTGCTACCATTTTCCATTTTACGATTTGCTGTTGGTACCCAAAAATAATTGAGGTTCACATTTTCGTTCGTTACTAATTTTTAGGGCCGGCTCATACTAATTAACATAAGAAAACCCATTTGTAGGCGTGGCAAGGCGTCTGACACTTTTGGCTTTGGAGTCATTGGGGACAAAAGCGAGAATAATCAGAGTTGTTAAACTTATTACTTGCAGCAGCAGTAGCAGCAGCTCAACTCTAATCCGGTCCAGAGACACCTTCGTCATGGCGACCACAACACACTTCTGCCACTCCACCTCGCAACCCTGCTTTGGGGAAAAGCCAGGGAAAATCTGAAGTGCAATAAGCTGTGGTCCCCGATGGAATATTTAATTAAGGGGCACCGTGGCTGTCGCTGTTGCAGCAGCGCAAGCTGATGCTGATGCTGATGCTGTATCTGAAGCTCGGGCAGCGGATGCTTTGTGGTACCCAGGAGAGCGAGGGCAAAGCAAATAACTTGGCAACAACGCAAACATGAGCAACAACAGGTAGCCATAGTTGCCGTAAGTTGGATCAATAAATGCCAAATGGTAGATTAGCTGGTGGCTGGTGGCACATTGCACAGCTAGTTGCAACTGTAAGGCAATAGGCAATTGGCATTTGGCAGCTGACGGAAACGGAAGTAAAAGCACAGCAGAGCACACTAGACGATGGTAGGAGGGCAAAGGAGTGGGCATGGCATCGAAACCGTGATTAAATACCGTTAATAAATAATATAATATAATTACAGCCACCTAAAAAGAAGCTCTCAAAGAAGGAGAAGGCCCGTCTCGAGGCCGAACAGGCCGAACTGCTCCGCATCGAAATGGAAAAGGAAAAGTTTGTGAAATTAAAATACAAGAAGAAAAATAAGAAAGAATGGCTAACTTAGGCACACCGAAAATTAGATACCCTTACAGAGCAGAAGCCACCTGTTCACTTCTAAATACTCTATTCAGTTTGGTCTGAAAATCTTGGTATACAAGAACACATCTGTCGACCGATTGGTCCTATGGCAGTAGTTCATGGAAAACTCATGTTCTAGCCCAGCTATATGACAAAGTGGATCATTTTTGGATGTCTTAAGTGTCAAATATAGCTAACCATCCACTCACACCTCATCTCTCTATGCAGACTAAAAAAGCTGGAGGAGGCGCGTCAGCGCAAGAAATTGGAAATGGAGCAGGCCAAGCATCGTCAACAGCAGGAGGTGGCCGAGAATCGACTGCGTCGTGCTCAGCTCAAGGATAGCATGAAGTTCTTCGATGTGGTGCACACCACCATCGAGAGCATTAAGGCGGGCGAGCGGCAGGAGTGCGACTGGGAGAAGTTCATGCGCTGCAATGGACTGCCAAATGCGGCCAGTCCCAGTGATCTACGCAAGTACATCCATCAGTGGCACGCGGACATTGCCCAGCGACAGCTCGAGGCACGCAACTGGCTGCTGTGCACCGATGAGCGCACCCTGCTCACCCAGGATGCCAATGTGCCGGATCTAACGCGCTCCTCGCTCCGGCAGCAGCAGGGCAACCTGGGCGATGTCTATGCGCAGCGGATCAAGGAGGTGCTCGGCGTAAGTACTGCAAACTGAGCTCCATCACTATTGCTTGGAATCGAAGACTTCACACCTTGCTATCATTTACACTAAATAAATTGACAGATTCTCAACGAACTGGATGAATCCCTATCGTACACCCGGTCGCGTTCTATTCACGTAGCCGCCGATCTAGTCAAGCTAAAGACGGAGATGCGAGTCTTCCTCAAGCAGCATCTGGATGAGTTCACCCACAAGACAATGTCGCACATTGAGCGCGACATGGAGTGAGTTATTTCTACTTGGTTAGCTAAGCAGGCATTTATTATTAATTTTGATTGCAGAGTCGATAGGCCAGGCGTCTCCAAGCACATCTACAGTTCGCCTGTATTTCAAAGTTTCATTTGGACGTTCTCCAAGGATGCTCAAATGTAAAAGTGCTTGCATCACTATTGATTCAGCCGACCATTTCTCTCTGACAATCTCTCTGTTGGCTTCCATCTCTTCAGTTTACTCTATATAATTTGTCCGGATCTCTCCTTCTCTACATTTAGAGCTGTCAATCCAAAGGCGCGCATCGGTGAGCAATCGGCTCACAATGAGATCGATTTCCCCACCATCGAGATGAACATCTCGCTGCCACCCACTGTGCTGCTACAGAGCTCGGCACTGCGGGGTCTTTGGCTGAACTACGATCACTTCAGCGACTACTGCAGCAGCTTCCAACTGAGACACGCACGTTCCGAAAATGCCAGTAAGTGTCAATAATAATATAATATAATATAACAAGTGTCGAAGTTAAATGCACTCAAGAAATATTATTTAGTTTATCTGTCATATTTTCAACTCTTCACTCTCCCTCAGCAATTCTGCGACAAACGAAACGCGAGTGGCGCAAACGCAAAGAGATTCTGCAATCGATGCTGGACGAGTGCGCCCGCGACATTCCATTATCGGAGCTGGAGCAGCTGACGCAGGAACAACACTCGGCCAGCTCGCAGCCGCCACGTGAGCGTAGCTACGATGTCGACAAGCTCTATGCCCATTACGAGGATGAGTTGAATAAGGCGCGTCGCCGAGCCGTCGGACCGGAGGCCTACGGCATGCTCGAAACAGATGTGAATCTGCGGAAGTATCGCATCATTGGCGGCGTCTATTGTATCGACTTCCTGGAAACGCCGCAGCAGGACAAGCAGCTCAATGCCCGGTCCTTTATACGCACCAGTGGGTCTCAGCCAGTCCAAGTCTCGGCAACTGTATGTCTGATCTATTATTATGCTTGATTGCAGTTTCTGCGGCCAATAGTCTGGTGCATAAGGATTATTATCAGACCTACAAGCCACCGCCGCCAGTGTTGCCGGGCGTGCGGCGACTGCCCGAAGAGATTGAGGCCGAGATGCGCATGATTGAGGCGGCACTGGACAAACTCGCTCTGGTCACTCTGCAGTAAGTTAACCATCGTTAAGCACATAGCGACTCCAAATTATGCACTTGCTTTCCAGGCTGCCCGATTCTGTGATTTGGTTTGAGCCACCGATTGCCTGTCGCTGGGAGACGCACATCGAGACGCTCGAATCACAGCTGGCAGATGGTGTTAAGCCCGATTTAGGTGCAGCTGCAGTTGCAACTGCAACTGCGACAGCAGCGGCTACCACAGCCACGCCCACCGAGGCGACACCACTCTCGACGAACGCACAGCCCAGTCCGCTCAAGAGTTCGCCCCGTGGTCCGCCGCAGCAGCAGCAGCAGCTGCGCTCCCACAAATCAGATCTGGCCGCCAGGCAAACGCAGACGCTGCGCGAAATTAGCGATTACGATTTGCGTGCAATTCCCGCCAATGTTGATCTGTATGGACTGGTCAAGGATTTTGTGGTGCCGCGACTGCCGCAGGGCTTCTGCGTGCGCCTCGAGCAACAGACGCCTCAATCGAGCAGCGGACAGCCGCAGCGACAGGTGATGTTCTTGGCACGTCAAACTCATGTGCGACTCGGTCAGAGAGCAGCCGAGCAGGATGTTGCAACAGCAGCGGCAGCAGCAGCAACAAAACTACAAACGGAGTCCATTGGCATTGGTGCTGAGTTTCTGGATTCAGCTGGACCAGCTGAGTTATTTCCGCCACTCTGCTTTGACAAACTGCTCAAGTTTCGTTCGCAGACCCGTCCCCCGCCCGTAACGCCCAGTGGATGCTATCTATTCTCGCAGCTGATCGAGGACATGGATCGGTTGTGGCATATGCAGCTGCCCCGTGAGCAGCAGGAGGAGCTCTTGCATCAAATTTCCGAGCAGCTGTCGGCCAGCGGCTCACAACACGATGCCACCGAGGAGGATCTAACCGAAGACGTGCGTCCACTCAGCCAGGAGCTCGTCGAAGTTCTGCAGCCAGCTGCAGCAGCTGCCGCCTTTGCCTACTACACGGGCATCTCCTTTGTGCGGGACACAGAGCTGAAGACCAACGAGGCGGAGGCGACGCCAAAGTCCGCTGCGGGAAGTCTGGACAGCAGCGAGGACGATGACGACAACGAGGACAGCCTCCTTGCGCTGCTCGAGGGCGCCGACGCCGGCGGGGGCGGAGAGTCCTCCACTGGCGGCACTTTACAACAGGTGCTCAGCAGAAACAGCAATACTGACAACTGCGATAGTGAAGCGTATGTAAATCAGTATTAACTTCTCTTTTCTTCTCTCTTTGGGCAAGCAGGGTATCATAGAGCTCTGCAAAGGTATGCAACAGACAGACAGTCCTGACTGACAGACCTGATAAGCATCAAGAACCGAGTCGATCTAGCCACCAGCCTTATAGAGTCTTTAGAGACTAGATTTGATATATAAAATTTCCTAAGCTATACGCTGATAAAGTCAATATCATCAATAGCCACAATGTTTAAGATATTGCTACAACTTTTATAATTTTGATCAATTGTAACAGTTTCATCAAGATCATTTAAGAAATAAGGCTGCAAATTGCATCTTCATATTTGTTTTATTTTCTATATGATATTCAACTGATGATAGGTAAAAACTTGGGTCCACGATATCTGCATATCAAAATACCTAAACAAACCTACGAAAACTTGTTTCTCATTCCTTCCGCTAGTCGCAGACAAAAACTGAGCAGCACAGCGGCCATTACTCAGGGCAAGTGGAGCACTCGGGATGTGCACGACACCAAGTTCAACGAGGACAAGCTCTCTATACAATTTCGCACGGGGCGACTGGGTGAGTGACGTCCCAAATAGATATTGTGAACATACCCGGACTCAGTTTTAAACCTTCTCCACCTTAACATAGGCATTTTTGGCTTCGCCCTGAATAAGTATAGCAATATGCCATATCAAACTTGGGATCTGCGACCTGATTTGAAGAAGTAAGAATCAACCAGTCGCACATGCCATAATTTAACGTTGTTTTGCTGTGCATTGCAGTCCAGGCACAATACTCTTTAGCTTCACCGCCTCGCTAATCAGTTTGGACATGACCATTACCGAGTCCGGCTACACTGTGAACAATTTCCAGGGTGGCAGCACTCAGGTCATTACGGACATGCTCGGCAAGACCTTGTCCTTGGCCGAGCTGAAGGCGACGTTGATTCTTTCCGCCGTCGATATCTTTCCGGATGAGGATGCCTTCTGCTACACGGAGGGCTCATGCGAGAAGAACTATGTCATGGAAATGCACACGTATGCCTGCATTTCCACACTGGCCCAATCGCACAACTTTAGCTGGTCGCGATGGAATCTTTTGGCTGGCTCACGGACCGCCGTGCTGCTCGTCAGGGAGCTCATGGAGGGCAAGAAGGTGCCGTACTATTCGACACTGCTGGTAACCCCTCTCAAGACCTCGATCATTGACTGCACCGAGGTATCGGCCAGCTTCAATGCGGTTGGCATACCCGGCATGGAATACTATGCGGACCTATACCAGCTCTCCCAAGCGCATGCACAGCCCGTCAATATAGAGAAACAGCGCACAATGAGTCCTGTGCTCAGAGATAATGTTGCGAGCATCCTGATTGGCATAAGGCCACTCAGTTTCTGCTGAGCAACAACTGAAAAGTGTTTCTGGAATTTATAAACAGCATACAAGCATATAATGAAATCCACCTGTAAAGCAATTAGTTAACTCAGTCAATGATGAATCATTGATTTGATACGCGAAACTCGGCCAAAACTGGGTGCATTACACATACATACTTCCCCATTTTGGCTAAAAATGTTGATTCAGCAAGAGTATTCATTTAAATGCACTCAAACACTGTCAACAGGACTTAACAGTTGCCTTCCGAGTGACAAGGTTAAGTGTCAATTGGCACACACCAACACACATATACACACAAACACAAAATAAATATGGCTAAATTGCAAAAACTGTTGACCAAGTGCTCATATTTTAGCCCTCTTGTTAATTTATGCAAAATAAAATAAGGGGAAAGCAGGAGAAAGCAAGGAGAAAATGGGGGCACAAAGGGGCCACAACAGACCTGTGCAACTTTCACACGCACACACATACATACATATACATACACTTCAAATGGAAGTTTTTTGATATTTTGCGATTGCCCAACTCTCTGGACACTCCAGCTCAAAATTTATACTCTGACAGCTAAGCGGCTTCCAAAAGGTCACAAAAAGCCATCCGAACAAAAGGCCAGCTAAAAACCAGAAAACAAAAATAATAAATATATACGAGAATAAAAACAACAGCTAAAGTGCGAAAAGTGGCGCTTGAAAGGCACAAGCTAAGTATACAAGTGCCAAGAGGCAATGAATTTCGCCAGGAAATGAATAGCTTCAACGAAAAAAAAACGGAGCATTGAAACATATATTCCAATTACACTCGCACACCCCCATTCACCCCTTAAGTGAAAGTTGAAAGCTCATTAGAAATACACGAGCTGTGGAACTAGAAAACATGAGAGAGATTCTCGATTGCAAGCCAAAATCACGGCACATCAGCTTTACAATTTGCTGACAAATGTGTTACTTTGTGCAAAACTGAAATAATGTAACAGTCTCCTTTAGAAGCAGATAAATAGCCACTTTAAGTCTGTACTTGCATTGTTATACTACAGAACCTAGAAATGACACATTTGGAATTGCAAACTATTATCTATCTCATAGGTCTTTCTAAACAATTCTCTCAAGACACTTGCACATACATACATATATACCCATCATCTTTGTAGAATATGTTATGCATGAGTAAATATTTCCATCGGAATTCGTATTATACATTATTTAATTAACTCATGAAACATATTTTCCATTATCGATAGTTCTACAGCTCCACACTTTACAACATTTTGTATTCCCAGGGCTGTGGTCTGTATGTGTCCCAAAGACTCATCCAATATTCCCACAATACACAAACGCATTGCCCCAATTCACCAAAAATGTTGCCACATTTAGTTGCCAATGCGATGGGGTTACGGGTTAGTGGTCATGCGTGTAAAAGGTAAGCCTAGTCGAGCCGAGCCGCATGTGTCAAAAACGGAAACGGAAACGTAACTTGCACTTGGCAACGAAAAATTCAAAAACCGCAAATTAACCGCTTCTAGTCCTAATCCCTGTCCTGCTCTTTGCCCACATTTTAGCAGGCAACCAGACAAACTATGTTTTGCGGTTTCAGGCGAGCTCAAAAAAACACAAAAAAAAAAGGGAAAAACAACAGCAGCAGCAAACATTGGAGGCGTCAGAGAAAGCTAAACCGCAGTTGAAAAAATTTTCCAAAATTAATTGCCAAATGTGTCAGCGAAAAGCGGAACGTGCAAACATGCACAAGCTTGTTGGTCAATAATAATTTAAGAATGAACTCAATGGGAATTCGCAGTGGACTTTGCTTAACTCGACCAGAGGAACAAACACTTGCTTTTAATTATTTATTTATATAGATGAGTGCCAGAGGGAGGCAAGGGGTGGGGCACTTGCTCATTAACAAAACAAACGACAGCCCGAAACGGCAGACAAACAGGCGCCGCGGGTTGTTTGGCTGAGAGCTTGAGAGGAAGAGAGAAAGGGCCACTGATAGCCGACTTTCAGACAGCTGGGTGCCACACAGTTAACACAGTTGCTGGTGACCTTCACACACACATACATACACACACACAGGGCATTAAATTGCGTATACGCCGCGTATGGCTTGCAGAAAAAAGGAACTAAACGATGGGACGCCGCATTAAGGGATAACTCGCTTCAAATATGTTAATTTGTCAGTCAGAGCAGTTAACATGCATATCTGTGTGTGTGTGTGTGTGTGTGTGGGTGTGCGTATATGTGCGTGTGTGTGACGACAGTTAATAGAGTTGTGTGGCTGTCTGTGTGCGACACAAGCAACAGAAATGCGCCCCATCTGCATATTTAACGATTCACACATTTATATCGTGCCAGATTGTTGCTTAGTGTTAAACAGCGCTATGAATCCATATATACAGTTAAATATTGGTATATTGAGTTTTTTGAGGGCTTATTTAGGATACCATTGTGTCAAAACAATGCTATCCCAAATTCGTTAAATAAGATGCTTGATCTGATTTTTGTCACGCATCCCTCCTTCTTTTCTGTCTCCCGTTGTGAACCCATATCCTATCCTGAAGATTCCAATCACCCAACGTTGGAGGTGTTGTTTGATTTGCCTACTACGGTATAATTTTGATTTTGATTTTATGATTTTGTTAAGGCTAAGCGAGGCTCAACAATACTTCCTGCTACCGTATTTTTTGAAAACAAGACTGCAGACTCAGATCTAGCCATTGCCGATTTATTTTCCGAATTTTTCAAACTACTTATTGTTCCCTTAATCCATATCCTTACCAGGTTAGTGGCTCTAATTGCATTTTTGGACCTTTGATAACGGAGAGATCATTACTTAATGAACTAAATGTCATTAAGCCAGTATTTTTACCGGGACCTGATGGTCTTTTAAAGCCTTTGCTTAAACTTTTTAAGCTATCGGTGCAGCTATGCTCCTTTCCAAATATTTGGAAAGAATCATTTATTCTTCCTCTCCATAAAACAGGAAACAAATCAAATGTTCAAAATTATAGAGGTATATCTAAGTTGTCCGCAGTTCCTAAAAATTTTGAGAAATTGGTAACTTCTCAACTACAACTTTTTTTCAGATCCTTGATTACTCCCTGCCAGCACGGGCTTATGAAATATAGATCTACGACCATTAACTTATTAGAATTCACTTCTTTTGTTATTAAGAGATTTCAAAACAAGATGCAGAGGTTGTTTACACGGACTTTAGTAAGGCTTTTGTTTCCGTTCATCATTCGTTGCTAATTCACAAACTTAATCTTCTGGGATTTCCAAAAAACCTAATTTGTTGGAGAGTTTACTTTAGAGGTGCGGGAGTACCGCAAGGAATTCACCATGTCCCTTTGTTAACCACTTTGTTTATGAATGATCTTCCGTCCGTTATAAGTCATACTCGGGCACTAATGTATGCCGATGAAGCAAAACTGTGTCTGTCGTCTACCTACTCTTTTTCTGAACAGATGCTTAAGGCTCACTTAGATAGTTTTGAAGCCTGGTGTCGTATAAATTTTATAAATCTTAATTGTGATAAATGCAAGTTTATGTCTTTTTATAGGCGATTGACATATTTAAATACACATTTTCTTCATGGCAAGCCACTGGAACGCATTGAATGTGTTGATGATTTGGGAATACTTTTAGATCCCAAGCTTAAGTTCGACAAGCATATTTCTTCCTCTGTTAATCGAGCCTTTGGAGACCTGGGTTTTATTAAGCGCTGTTTATATCTCACTTGTGCGTCCCATTCTGGAATATGTATCTTGTATATGGTTACCCAATTAGAAGGTTCATCAGGAAAGAATAGAATCCATACAAAAACAATTTCTATTATTTGCCCTTAGGGGTCTTAATTGGAATACTAATATGAGCTTACCTTCTTACCATTATAGACTTTCATTAATAAATCTTCCTTCTCTTTCTGATCGCAGAACAATTTTTCGGAGATAATCAGCCAACTTAATTTTACAGTTCCGATCGGAAATACAAGGAATTGTCTGTCTCTTTTTCTACAAAATTGTAGTTCGAATTACGCTATTCATAACCCATTTAGAATCTTATGTACAAATTATAATATGCTTTTCCCGTTATTAAGTTGTGCTGCCTCCATTTCATCTGTTAAAACAGTTGTCTTATCTCGTCTATCTATCAATTTGCGAACTTCGTAAACGCGCGTTATGCGGCGCACCCCTCGGTCGGTTGGGTGGGGTGAGGGTTGCAGTTTTGCCTGGGTTCGTGCGTTAACAAGCCCGTGCTTGGTATAGTTGGGCCACTTGAATGTGCTGCTCGTTAGTACTTCAACGTCCAAATAATTTCTTAACCAGTTCAAATCGACAATTAGATAGATATGGATATCAAATAATCAATTACAAAATATGAAGACTATTCGCATCAATGATTGAGTATTATTGGTCTGTAAGTAGCGCGTTTTATCTCGCAATAGCAAATCGTAAAAGCTATACCATTTAGTAAGGTTTTCTGCTGTGAGGCCTCTTATAACCCAAATTGTTCAAAATCGCTTTAAGTTCTCAATGTTAATTATCCCGTCATACACACACACTCACACACACATTTTTGTGGGATAAGAAACGGTTCGATTAATTACACAGCACATGGACCTGAACATGGGAATGTTGTCGAGAATAAGTGAGAGTTGTGTATACTTACTTGTGAACGACCAAGTTGTTTTTGGTTAGCAAACACTGTTCAGTGCTGTCAAATGTGAAATGTGAAATGCTATCGAATCGGGTTTGCTTAAATATTCACGAGCCTAATGAAGTTGTCTGAATTGTTCGACACCGCAGGGGAAAACCCCTTAATGGACAGCCAACAGCAATTCATATTAAGCAAAGCACATCCAATCTTTTTAATCGAGCGCTCAAACTAATTGAGAATTTTAAGTGTTGGCCTTTCAGCGAATGAATGCTGCACTTAGCAATGATGAAAGCGAACAAGAAAAACTTCAAAACTGTTTTGCTGCCATTTTATATGGGGTTCACAAGTTGTGACGCAAGAGTTGACAGATCGTTTGTCAGCCTGTTTGTCGCTTAGCTAAAGTTAAAGCTAACCACTTGCATTTAAGACTTGTGTGTGTGCGTGTGTGTGTGTGTGTGTGTGTGTATGCATATGAGCATATGTATAGGTATCTATGTGAGTAAGCCATAAGGAACATTCTATGGGGCATTAGCATAGTGCCATAAAAGTAACGGTACATCCACTCTTTTGCACACACACACACACGCTGAGAGCGGTTGTTGTTGCTGGCAGTCCAAGACTATGCATAACGCTTGAGCATCTTGTGGCATGTGGCATGTTGTTGTTGTTGCCATTAAATATTCGCGCATTTTCACAGCAGGCGGCCAACAACAAAAGCCATTGGCGCAGCATTACATGTGTTAAATGACAAACATAACTATGCATATACTCAAGCTATGTGTGTGTAAGGGTATATATATATGGGTATATATATATATATATATATATATGTGTGTGAGTGCAAATTTTTACTTTAATCAAAGCAAAGGCAGCTGGCGCACTAAAAATGTTGCAAACAATAAATTTAGCTGCTGCTACTCTACGTGTGTTGGTGTGTGTGTGTGTATGTGAAGGAAGCTGCTGCGACTGTCGCAAGAGGTGGTTTGGGGAGGCAGATGAATTTAATGCGCGGCTTTTGTAACATTCGCTTGCCGCTGGCATTAAATTCGTTCGCACGCGGCGCACAAAAGTATGCAACGAATACTTATTTTTTAAGTTAATAGCAACTGAATTCGAGGCTAAGCTAAAACCCCGCTGCCAGCCTCTCCCTGCACCCTACAACTAACACCAACTCAGCCCAAGTTGCTTCAAATAACAATTCATTACGACTGGGTGCTTGTGTGTGTCGGTGTGTGTGTGTGTGTGTGTTTGTCTCGGCTGCAGCTTGAGAACTTCCGCCTCGAAAGCGTCACTTGAATTGCATTGTTGTTGCTGCTATTGCTGCTGGACGGCAATCGTCTGCATTCATCCCCTACCTCCCCGCCCCATCCCACCCCTTATCTAAAGTATGCCCTTCCGCGCTTTTGAGAGGCTGACGCCATTGTTGTTGCTGCTGCGCTTTGCGCTGTGCTTCAGAAATTCGCGTCAAATTTTGAGTTTAAGTGTCAATTACAACAAGCAAAACAAGGCGAACACTTTCGACGGCTGCCACTGCTTTTACACCTGTCTGCTACACACACACTCACACATACACACACACACACACACGCACATGGGACATGTGTGCTCGGCTCGCATTGGCCGGCACCTGTCAACGTTCGTCAAGCTGTCAACTTTTGCTTTTCATTTTGTTTCCCTTCATTTCGTAGTATGCCCTGTAAATTAATGGAAGGACGGGTATACGCGTATACGGGTCTACTTAGGTATATCATTACTATGTTCCTCAGTCCATCTGACTGTTTATCATTCAACATCATAGCTATCCTTCTCGCTAGCCGTTAATCTATTGCACTTTTATTTTATCGATTTATCCAAATATATAGCTATCTATCAGCATTTGTATAACGGATTTGTCGATATTTATATATTCCGTTATCTGCTCAGGGGATACAGGGTATATTCTAGACACACACACTATGTCCTTTAAGTTTTCTGCCTAAGTTATTTTAGTTTGGTTTTCGCTTGGCTTTTACTTTGGGTTGTTTCCCTAGCGTTTGCCTCGTTTTTAACCTCAATTCTTGCCTAGGATGCTGCTTGCCACCTGCCTTGAAATTTATGTCGTGTGTATGTGTGTGCGAGCATGTGTATGTGTGTAATAATTTGACTTGCCTTCGTTGACGTTCTTGTTGTTGTTGTCGCAGTTGCCTCTTGACGACGACGTCGACGACTTTTGACTTTCTACGCTGGCATTTTGACACAGTTGATTACAGCGTCACCTAGCGACCGCACGCAACTATGCGGGGGCTCTATGTTTGTTGTGGATGTGTATGTGTGTGTGTGTGTGTGTGTGTGTGTGTGTGTAGGGCTTAAAGGACAGGGCTGCTGGCAATATTTATGCAAATGGGGCATAGAGAGCGCAGCTCAAGCGGCTGCACAAAGTTTGTCATTCATTTTGGTGGTACACATCCAACCACACTTCCACATACAGCCAGAGACAACCACACACCCACACACAGCCACACAGCCATGACATTTGTGTGTGTGTGTGCTTATTAATTGCATTCCACAATTTATGCATTTCATTTGAAATATTTGTTCTGCGATTCTGAACTTTGCAGCGCACACATAGAATTTTAAAATTCCATCGCTTTGAAAGAATCGAATAACTTAAAACCAAATCACAAAAATGTTGTTTTAATTTAAATAGCTTTTTGACTGTGTCCAGTTCAAATGCTTTTAAGAGAGTCATCATCAATTAAAAAGCGTCAATGATTTTTTTATGCTCCCATGTATTTCAAAAATATCCAGAAAAGTCAAGAGAGTTATCAGCTATGTGCGGCATAACTCAAGCTTCTCTCATCTCATGTAAGCTGGTACACTTTATTGCAAAATATGGAAAATTGAAAAGTCGTTTGTCAAAATTAGAAAATTTATGAAAATTACTTGAAACTCGAGAATGATGAACGAGTTTTGAGAATGAACAAGCCGTGCTTCAGTTTTCCTATTAACTAGGCATCTTTATTTACGAGTAAAATGGCGTAGATGAATTTTGCACTAAAACGTAATGGTTGCCCTTCAATTATGTGTTCATAATACAAACAGAAATTAAATTTCAGGTTAACATTTAACGTTAACATTTTTGATAATTTTTGCAAACGTTTCAAAGTTAAGTAACTTTCAAGTAGTAGACTGCCAGATGAGGGCATCGCACATTAAGTGGACACGATGGCGTATACCTAATTTTAGCTCTTTTGGCTTAGGCATTCAGGTATCCGGGTGCATAAGCACACACAACGCACCCACCCACACCCCACAAATGGCCTAATGTGGGGCAATAGGGCGTGGCCTGACCTCTGAGCCAAGCGAATGGAGTCAAAGCAGACGAACGAAGCAGCAACAGCAACAGCAGCAGCAGCAGCAGCAGCTGCGGCAGCTAACTGAAAAATATTTGGTCTAAAAGCAACTGCTTGAAAGCGAGCTACAAAAAATATTTATGCCCTCCTGTCTTATGAGCATGTGCATGCGATTGTGTGTGTGAGTGTTTGAATGTTGTAATCTAAACATTCCTCAGGAGACAGCACTTGTGTGTGTGTGTGTGTGTGTGTGAGTGTGCGTAATTTGAGCATCTGCACGTACGTTGCTCAAGTTGCAGACACCAGCAATAAAATAGAAAAATTTCACAAGCTGATGAAAAGGAAATGACCACAAATTGCCGCCGCTGTGTGCACACCATATACACACACAGGCACAGGCACACACACCACCTACATAACACACAACAAACGATTGAACGTATTTAATAGCCAAAACACACACATAGATATGGGTGGTATAAGCGTGGGGACTCTTACAAGAGACTTGCTTCCTAGCGGATGTGTGTATGTATGCCCGTATGTATGCCTGTACGTATGCCTGTATATATGTATGTGTGTATGTATGTATGAATGTATGTAAGTAAGTGTGCAAGTATGTATATGAAATGTTATGCCTAGATAAGTTCAGCAAACCCTAAAAACACCCATCACATATGTATACACACATACATTTATGCTCGGCGTTGTCTCCTTCTCCTACACACACACGCACACACACACACACTGTCTCTCCTTCCTATTCATGCCCTTTACTTCTCCCCGCTTGCAATTGCGCTTTGTTTGCGTGTGTTTGCCTGTTAGAAAATAATTAAAACTTTTCGTGATTTCGTGCCAGTAGCTCCGATTTTTCTCAATTTAAAATGAATTCTGCCAGCAACAATAGCGCACAAAAAACTTGAGCACTGCGACTGCTCGAATGTGAAATACCCTGTATCTGGGCATTGCGGAAATGTTTAAGTATTAAAAGTAGTTAAGAGGGTTTTAAATCTGATTGAATAAAAAAGTGGGCAAAATATTGAATTGCAACTTTTGTGATTCGTGATATTCTGGATTATTTATTACCATTTTAGCATAGCGTACTTAGCCATATTTAATGGGTATATGGGGTATATTACAATCGCCGTTTGTATATATGTGCATGGGTGTGTGTGTGCGTGTGTGTGAATACCTTTCACTTATCTACGCCCATGAACAGCCCACCCTACAGACCGGGCCATCCACAATGCTCACTTTTGATTAGTGATTGCTGTTGATGTTAGTGCTGTTGTTGTTGTTGTTGCTGTTGTTGCTGTTGTTGCTGCTGTGTGCTTACAATATTCGTGCAGCTTTTGATTAGCAGCAAGTTCGTTGTTGTTTTTGCTTTTGTTTCTGTTTCTGTTTGAATAATCGACGCGCTTTCAAAATGCTTCCGCAACATTTTCGCCTTCAATTTGGTTCGCTCTGTTTTTATGTTTGTGCCAATTTCAATTGAATTATTGATTGTGCGTGTGAGTGTGTATATGTTCGTCTGTATATGTTCGTCTGTGTGTGTGATGTGTGTGTGTGTGTATGCGAGTGTGTATGTGGATGTGTGACCCTTAAGCTCTCGTTAATTAAAACATTGAACACATTTTTTTTTTTTGCCAATTTTCACTAAATTTTTTGTCGCGTGTTTTTTTTTAGATAAAAAGCTACAACAATTTGACGTCTCTACCGCTGCTTCTGTCGCAGTCGCTATCGCAGTGGACGCCGCACACCACACCTTGGCAAAGGTCTATAAATAAATAAATCGTATAATGCTCACACAAATAAAATGCGCTAAAAATCAAAATCAAATCTAAATCTAAATCCACGCACAGTTACGCGACTTTTTATCAACGCAATGTTTTCACATAAATTCTTAATCAAATAAAAAATACGCACTTTGTATTTCAAATGTCATTTCGAGTCTCCTTTTCATATATATTGCCAGTTTCAATCATGTTGCCTAACTCGCTGATTGTTATTAACAACTTGTTGATCAATTATTAGCAACAAGCAGTCGTGACGTATGTTGTAGAACATACATCCCCACTCTCCCTCTCTCTCTCTCTCTCTCTGACTGTCTCTTTCTGTTTGTCTCCCTCTCTCTCTCATGTATATATGACAACCACATGGTTGCATATGTTCATAATCTGTTTGATGACAGCATTAGATTCTTTGATTTTCTTTAACACTTAATACGTAAATGATTTACTAGTTGCAGACTCAGTCTTTAGTCAGTCTATCTCTCTCTCTCTCTCCCTGTCTCCTTCTGACTGTATAAATATATATATCGCTCTTTCTGTTGTTTCATTCTTAGCTGATTTCCTATATTGCTTTTGCAAACTTTGAGTCATGCCGCCCTTTGTCTCTCTCTCCCAACCTCTCTCTCTTTTATTGGATTATTTTCATCTTTCTTTTTTGCTTTCGTCAACGTGTTCATATATTATTTTTAAAATATGTATTTCGCTGGAAGCATTTAGTGTCTTCTGAATTTTTACTAAGCATGCGATAAGATAAAGGTTTGCGTAGTACATATTATCGCAAGCAATTGTCTATTGTATAAATAAGATTGAGTTTTGGATATAACCTCTTCAGGCGTCAGAGTCATTAGTTTTAGCGGCTGCTGTGGAAATTCATTTGAATCCCAGCCCGTACCAGTCGAATGTCTCTCTCGTCGTGATCTGGGCTCACCAGATCGGCGTGATATAGGTGGACACCCTGGTGGACACTTTTTATGGTAGCACCATCAGCTCCGTCAGCCGAGAGCAGCATGCTTACAACTGGCAGCCAGTCCTGTCCAGCGATATGGACATTGGCAAGCAGGACGAACGTTTTCAAATAAGAAATACTTTATTTTTGATTTGCGAAATTCGTATTGCTCTTATCACTTATCACAGCACTCGAAATTAGCTAACGCTATTTGTGACGACTAGATTTACATGTTTATCCTGTTGAAGGACCATAAAGTTTCCTATAATTAAGTGGATTAACTGAATAAGTGGGGCACGTTTTTATAATGCAATTATTTGAGATTTTTTTTTTTTTTTTAACTTTGGTCAATGTCGGAATATTTGCTTTGCGGGTCAAGTTGTCAACAATTATTTTAGCTTTTTCGCGATTTGTTAACGATTTATTGCGACAGTTTTATGACATATTTTATGGCAAGGGGACAGTTGGCGTTCGGGTGAGATGGAGGTGTGTGGGGCGTGTGTGTGTATGCAGTGTGCATAGCTGCTGTTTATCAATTGACACGCGCCTACTATAAAAATGTATCTCTGCAAAATGTTTCAATGGTCGTTGGACGAGTTTCCGATTTAGGCCCTGAGGCCCACTTGACTGTGTCCTTCGAATTTGGGCGCGTCGACGACGAAACTCCTATAAATATCGTTGACGATTTATCAATATGTTTCTGCCCATGTGTGCGTGTGAGTGTATCTATTTCGCGTGGGCCTATAAAATGGCTAAAATAATAATAACAACAACAAGCAAAGCAGCCGCTTCTTAGCCGC
Source organism: Drosophila imparisetae (assembly GCA_035042265.1). Lineage (NCBI taxonomy): Eukaryota > Metazoa > Arthropoda > Insecta > Diptera > Drosophilidae > Drosophila > Drosophila imparisetae. The sequence goes on along the minus strand of JAWNLP010000222.1, from coordinate 3,756,580 downwards.
TTTATCGTTTGTCGGCCCATTTTCAGTTTGTTTAATTTCGTTTGCCAATTTTTGACTTGTTCTTGTTATATACATACATATATATACCCTGTTGCCATCAAATGTCCAAAAGAAGTATCATTGTTATTCGTCTAAAAGCCGGAAAGGCATACTTCTCCTTGAATTAATTTGATTAATTTTAGAATATGAAAATGCATAATATTTTGTCAGCGTATGAGGGTATCTCTAAGTGTTACACTCTCAACAGTTTACTTGTTTTTACTTTTTTCGTTATTATGCCAAGTGACCAATCTAACATCGCACCGCACCGCACCTCACTGCATCGCCTCACCAGACTGCTCTTACCAATGAGCCCTCTAAATTTTATCGTCTGCGAGCAACGTCAACGACGACCGGAATACCCCAAACATTTTGTAATTACATTTCACGCCCAAATATTCCAGTCAATGCTTAAATTCATTAGAGCTGTTTTGGTGTGTATCTCGCATCAATCAATCAATCAATCAATCGTTTAGGTAATATATGCATATACATATATATATAAATATATATACAGTGACTCCAAGCTTATTTAAAGCAGTGCCAAAGAAAAACAGGAATTGCCTGCCATAAAGTAACCATTCAATATTTTTCAAAAATTCCAAAGACCGATGGTAGGTACATATATTAACCACCAAAATTAATATATGACCCCCAATACACTGGGGTTTCCCCACCTGCTAGGTAGGATTATGTAAAAACGTTGCCTACTTTTCGGGGCTCGCTTCATTTTGATCAGTATAAATAAAATAATATATTTAGCGTATAAAAACTTAAATACGAATGTTAATACTTAGTATTATATCCTTTAGCCTTAACTACTTCCCTTAACCTATTATTCATGGAAGATACCAACTTCCTGGTAGCTTCTGGGCTGATTCTGCTCCACTCATCCCGCAGAGCAGTTTTGAGGTCTTCTTTGCTGGATATTCTGTGCTTCCGGATGTTATTTTCCAGCAGAGCCCACAAATTTTCAATGACATTTAAATCTGGAGACTGGGCCGGTGGAATTATTATGTGGGGGCAGTTCCTGATGAGCCAGGACTGTACTATCTTGGCCTTAAGCTTGGGATCGTTGTCCTGGTTGAACTGGAAAGGACGTCGGATTCCTAGCTTCTCGGCACTTTGGACTAAATTTTCTTTTAGTATGTTGAAGTACACATTCTTGTCCATTGTTGTTTCAAAAATCACAAAATTCCCGAATCCGGCTGACGAGATACATACCCATGAAATGTCACTTCCTCCACCATGCTTGACTGTTTCCTTTACGTGTTTGGGATTCAGGTCAGTATTGGACTGTCGCCACATATAATTCCGCCCGTCCGAGTCAAAAATGGTGAATTTGGACTCATCTCCAATTATGACTATGTTCCAGAACTCCAAATCCTTGTCCAAGTGGTTTTTGACGAACGTCATTCAAGTCCCTTTATTTTTCGCGCTTATAAAGGGCTTTTTTCGTGGTACTCGGGCATTTAAGTCAAGATTGCGCAGAAACCTGTGCACAGTTTCCACACAGCACTTTTTCCCCATTTCATCCTGCACCTGTTGAGCCACTTTTGGAGCCGATAGCTTGGGATTTCCCCTTATTTTCCTGATGATCCTTCGCTCCTCCTCTTCGGTGAAAATCCCATTTGGTGCCATTCTGCCCTTGTCCTCAATCCGATTTGCGTCGACGAAGCGCCGAATGATGTTATACACAGTTGAGTTGCTCAAATTGATCATTTCAGCTATTTGGCGATGTGAATATCCGTTTTTGTGGCGATCCAGGATGAGTTTTCGTAGTTCAATGATAGTCTGATTGTCCATAGTCCTTGTTGGCTTATTGCACCCGAGATGCAGGATAAAACTAAACTGACTACGAAGTATTGATGTATTTATACCGAAAATACTCTACTTTTGGTACTAAATCCGGGTTTTATGGCACCCAGGTGTCCACAATGTACCAGGTACAAATAAAATTTTCCCTAAAAATAGGCCACTTTTTACATAATCCTACCTAGCAGGTGGGGAAACCCCAGTGTATTGGGGTCATATATTAATTTTGGTGGTTAATATATGTACCTACCATCGGTCTTTGGAATTTTTGAAAAATATTGAATGGTTACTTTATGGCAGGCAATTCCTGTTTTTCTTTGGCACTGCTTTAAATAAGCTTGGAGTCACTGTATATTAATCCAGAGCAGACATATCTTCAGGCTTGCCTATTCCTTCCGCATGTAAATTTGAGTAATTTTTATGCAATTTTTTTTAAATTTATGCTCCTTCAAAATGGCCGCCTCTCTTCCTGTGTTATACCAGCTCCACTTAATGCTTTCATTTCCATATCGTCCACACTCCTCTTTTCTGTCTCTCTTTCTCACAGCTTGTCTCTATCTCTTTTAGACACCTTACAAAACGCAATAAATTTATTTCCGCTTCTTTCTTCATCCCCATATCCTCAACTGTTCATCCTCTACCTCTCACTGCAGCCGACGCGTGAAAAAGCTTTAAGATATATAGACTAAAAGAAAAAATATTTTCTTAGATAACATCTTAATGGGATTATCTTCTCACCTTGATTTGAATAACTAGCTGGACCCAGTCCGTGGCCCGTGGTTCGGGAAAACCAACTCATTCGATTATACTGCACTTGCTGCACATCCTTCTGCCCACCGCTCATCGCCTTGTCGCTGGTCAGCGCAGATGAGTCTACCGCTGGCTACCCCTGGTTCGCAATTTTCATTTGACTTTTACACACACTCGCACATACATACACATTCGCGAGCGCAGCCGTTAATATGTTAAGTTGCCTCAGCTTAAAAACCAACAACCAGCAACTGAAAGTTCACAACCTGTTCACAGCTTAACATGGATGAAATAGAGTAATTTGCATCTGCATGTGTGTGGCAGAAAGATGGGATGGGAAAATATAGCTGAAAAAGTCATAAGTAAAAGTAATTTTCCTCTTTTCTGCGGTAAAATGTTGTCGTTACGCGTGGATATAATCGAGACGCCTTCGATTCCAAAATGAGTATAAATTCTCAGTTAGTGAAGTGTTGTGGAATCAATCAACGAGTTCTTATACTAAAACTATATTAAGATGTGTGCAATAGAACTCCGATTTGCAAAGGTAAATACTCCTATCTAATCTAATCCAGTCTGCAATATATAATCAAAATATCTGTTGGCTTGACTCTAAAGATTTTCGTATGCATCTTAGACTCCTGTTGCCTTTTGATGTTTGCTTACTCATTCTTTGTTTCTTTCACTCTGTCGCTCTGTGGCTCCTTAATTTTTAAATAAATTAGTTGTTTTAGCACAAAACTCGAGCGAAAATAATGCGAAAAATGAGAAAAACGGCACTCGTACATAAAAAACTCGAATGCAAACAAAAATAGAAAAGTGTAAAAATGTAGGCAGTGAAATGAATGCAGCTGGCAGTGTGACTTTGCTGGCTGTTGCACGAGCGGCAACAACAAGAAAAAGAGGAGCAGCAACAACAACAACAGCAACGACAACAAAAAACGACAACAGCAACACGGCCATAGAATTAAAAATAAAACTTACATAAATTTAGTAGTGACGGCGGCAGCATCGGAGCAGCGCTATTTGTCGCACTGCTCCCAAAATGCTTTTATTTTTGGAAGAAACAGTAGCAGCCGCAGCAGCAGCAGCAGCAGCAGCAACAACAACAACTGTCACAGCTGCAACAGTCCACAACTAGCAGCGGCAACAACATTAAATTGCACTTTCAACTCTTTTCTAATGCAGCCAAATGACTTTGAACTAAATGTGGAGATTGAAGTAGAAATGAAAGCACAAATAAATTGAAATTGAAATTCTACAGCTTAAAAGTATTTCAAGTGCTTAACGCTTTAGCTGCTTAAATGCAATGTGGCATACAACGTACAACATACACAACACACAGCATACAGCATACAGCATACAGCAAACAACTAAAAGCACCATTGAGACAAACTCCTCGGTCTTAGTTCATATATTTGTTGCTGTAGATTCTCAAACAACTTGTTGTTGTCGTTGTCTTTGCCATTCACATGGCCGCAACAACAACAACTGACAAAAACAACAACACGTACAACAAGAAGAAGAAGAAAAATAAGAACCGCGTCTGCTATTAGCCAAAAAGAAAGAGTCGGCACTTGTCGCAGTGGCTAAAATATGTAGGTTGGGAGTTAAGGGGCCCATCAGCTGCAGCATCTTTGTGGGTGAATATGTGTGTTTGTGTGCGTGTGTGTGTGTGTGTGTGCGTGTGTGTGTGTATCTTATCTGTAGGCTTTTGCTGCCATTGGATGCTACTCTAAAATTCCAGGCACATACACACAATAAGCAGTTGGCAGCAACCAGCCAAAGACTTCAGCGAGTCATAAAATTCTGCGAGCGGGGCTTGCTATACCCTCGAAATTGGCAAAAGGGTGTGCCCAGTTGATAATTGCAGAGAGAAAGTGAGAGAGAGAGAAGCAGAAGAGAGAGAGCAAATGTTTGGTTCTGTGTCTCAAAGTGTAAAAGACGTGGATTATTATCGATTGACCCAACAACTCTCTCTATCTCTCTCTCCCTTGCTCTATCTCTGTCTCTCTCTCTCTCTCTCAATGTCACTCTCTGCCTTCTGTCATCACCAACCATTTGCCATTTAAGAATATTATCAAATATTTATAAAGTTAAACTCTTTAATTTTAAATTTAATCTCAACACTCTACTTCAACATCTATACACATCTTTTACCAGGGTATCTGCCATAGTCGAGCAGATCACTGAATGGCCAAGCTCTCATTTATTATTGTTTCTCTTGGTTAGGATGGTTGGGGGCTTGGATAAGTGTGTGTGTGTGTGTGTGTGTTGTGTGGGGAGTGTTGGCAAGTCGAGTTGGTTTCGCTTTTTTTGGATTCAAGGCGACTCCAGCTGAGGCAAATTAAACACAGGAAGTTTGCGAAATGTAAGGCGAATTCCACAAGGCACAACGCAGCAACGCATAATAATAGAAAAGGACGCAGCAGCAAATTCACCAGTGGCAGCAACGCAGTGAGATGGAAAGAGAGAGAGAGAGAGAGGTGGAGAGACACATTTTCCAAATGTTGTGTTACAGTTTTCGGCTTTTGCGGCACAACAAATTTGCACACAAAGCGACTTTTATAAAACATAAGCAAAGCCACTGTTCATATAAGTCTATGTGTTTGTGTGAGTGTGTGTGTCTGAGTGTGTGTGAGTGTGTAATGTTTATGAGCACTTTAGCTGGCCACTGTCCGGTGTTGTGCGGTCCCCGTCTGCCCATCACCAACATCATTCACGTTTACGACGCTGCCCCAAGGCTCTCTGTTGCTTTCACAATGTGCAGGAGTTGCCAACCCAGCAACCCAACAACCCAAAAATCCAGCTACCCAACAACCACCCTCTATCTCACAATAATAAAAAAAGAGAAAAATCCAAGCAGACGCTTGTTGGCCCCGGTCCAAGCCGCGTTGCCTCCGGGGCTTTCGCTTCTTTATTATTGTCAATGATTTGCTTTTGGGCTCATAAAATGCAAGCAAATTGAATTTTTTTCAATGTGGTTGTTATTCTTTGTGCCGCTGTTCGGTTGGAACACGTGACGTATGCTTAATTATGTTATACATATTGCGCATACGCCTAGATGCATATAACGCGACCTGGGATCAAAGCAGTTCCCGTATTATCTATAACTCAAAGTATACATGCATGTAAATTTGCCTGACATTTCCAAGTTTTGAATATCTCTCGCCTCAAGTTTTTAGCCACATCCGCATTAGAGATTATCTTCTTCTTTGAAAGACATTCAAACTTTTCCACACCAAATTTCCAATTTCTGGGAAATTTTCCATTCAATTCTTAGTTTGTTCTTGAAAATTAAATTGATTGCCTTGTGGTCAGATTAAAGCTCAAATTAAGTAGATTGAACAAAATAATAGAGTATTTTAATGAAAATTTAAAGGAAGGAACTAAAAAAAAATGTGTATAACCAGGGTGTGATGCTAAATCATATTTCGATTTCAATTCCGGTTCCGGTACGAAGAGTGTGAAGCAGTTTCAACTTGCTTCCAAATTTTAGTTGGTTCCCTTCGACTACTTTGTGAACTAATTATATTGATTCCCGTATCTGAAGCTTAGGGAAAGGTTGACTTTCCGTTTCAAGAACTCAATTTCAACCTGTAACTTTGCTATTTAGTTTATTGAAATTGAATCCTTTCGATATAAGAATCAATTCTTAAGCGGGTTTTCCAACATTTCTTGTAGCTAAGATTAAAGATATTTATATGCATAGATAACTCACCTTGGTGCTTGATTTCTTGTATCGTAGTTAAGTTCGTAGTATTATGATATCATATAGATTTGACTTCGGATGATTCGGATGCGTAAGTACCAGTTACCAGCTATTGTTATACATTGTAACTTAGTTTTGTAGAACGAGAAAGGAAAGATAGCTGTTCTGTTTGCTCCGATATTCATACATGCTTATATACACACACTTATAGGATTGTTGTATATACATATATATATATATATATATATATAATTATATATAAGGGATATTGCTCTCAAATTTCTTTGGCTCTCTTTGCTTCAGTTAGTTTTCACTTTGACTTTGGCTGGAAGTGTGGGCGATATTATCAACTTCATCATCATCATCATCATCAGCAACATTTTAATGGGCATCATTTTTATATTATCAAATTATTATTATGTATTATAATTATAAATATATTTCTGCACGTCACTTTTGTTGATTAAACAAACAAAATAAAATATGTAAAAAAAAATTAATTTCATTTTGAAAATAGACGAAATGCGCGCTCTATATAAAGTGCCCAAGCACACACGCACATACACATCAGTCAAATACACACACACACACACGCACGCACACACACACACACACACACACGCGTACAGGGCACAAAATAGAGACACGTTCGCGTCCGCGGTTTCTTTGAGATACGTTTGAATGGATTTTTGAGTGTATTTGTATTCGATTCGAGACGCGTTTTTCTTGTTGTTGTTGCTGTTGTTGCTGTTGTTGTTGTTGTTGCTGTCACGTTTTGGCATAATTATTCAATTATCATTTATTGGCGCATTACTATTGCTTGCTAATCACTGCCGGTGGCTGCTCATCCCTATGCCACGCCTTCTGGCTGGATGCGGGAACACGTGGGCAGCTCATTGCGGCCACTCGGCCAATTCCAGCTCATTGAACGCGTTTAGGCCGACAGGGAATTGGCTCTGGCTGGGCCTGTTTCTTTTTGGGTGTTGTTGTTGTAATACTGCAATGGCAACGGAAAGCAAAAAGGAAACGGAAATTCATATCGGCGCTTTTAATAAATTTGCCACAAAATGTGGCATCTGGCAAACATGTGTACAAATATTATGTAAAAATAACTATTGTTTATGTTTTTAGTTATGCCTTTACTTTCTTTCTGCTATTCTTCTTAGAGCCATTCAAGTTGTGTGCAGAGAGAGACTCTGCCCCACACGCATCTGTCTCCCTATCCCTTTCTCTCTCTCACTCTCTCTCTCTCTCTTTCTCTCTCTTTTCCCTTTTGAAATTATTGTAACTGCCTTTATCATATTCCATGGCAATTTCAGATCGTTTGGCATCCCTTTCAGCATTTTGCTCGCGAATTCTAGCTGATTATTTTGCTTTCGCTTTCGCTCTACTAGTGAAGTTCGCAAGTTTGATTTCTGCACTCGAACTTTGCACCTCCCCTTGCACAACTTCTCCTCTTTCTTGCTTTTCTCTGCTTCTTGCTCACCTTGTTCTGTGCCCCACTTATCCTCTTTTTCGTTTAATGTTCTGCACAAGGCTTTTAAACTTGTCATGCTTATTGATATAAGTAAGTAGAATTCACCCTGCGGATGCTTGCTGCTGTCAGCACATTCGAAGGCAAAGCAAAGCTGAAACCAACCAACCACCCACCCACCCACTCCACTCCACTCCACTCCACTCCAATTTCATCCCCTCTGAGTTTAGCATCCTGCCCAAAGGCAGACGAGTACGAAATTTGCACATTAAACGAGAAATTCTCTGATTTTGTTGAGTTCGAGTGAATTTTAATGATTTTGACTTTGTCATTTCTACTTGCTACTTTTCTCTTACTTCTTGTGCGTCTTTGATAAAGCAATTCATTTTGTTGCACTGAGTGTTGCCTGCCGTTGCACATTTTGGATGGCGTCAGCTGAAAGTTAAGCAACTTTTGATTGACAAAAATATGTAATAAAAAAAAAAATGCCAGCATTTGAATTGTAACTTTTGACTTAAGCTGTTTCTCACTCTCTGCAACAAAATGGCGAATTTGAGTGATGCTTACCACACACAAAGAACACACACACACACACATAAGCAAGTTTCAAGGACATTTGACAATGCGCAAATACTTGCTGGCACCCAGATAATGTCTCCGAAATTAAAACCAAATTACACATTAGACAACATTCGAATAAAACTCAAAATAATACCAACAAATTCACATCTGAAAGTCATAAACGTAAAAAAAACACACACACAAAAAAAACACACACACAGACGAGAGAATGAGAATAATGCGTATGGTTTTATAGAGCTCCGATTCCCTGCAATGTTTTGAATATGAAAATGATTTTAACGAGGCGACACGTCGAGAAACTTATGTATCCACAAGTATACGAGTATATATCTGAATATCTGAACATTTTAAACGTGTCTGAGGCGGATTTTTGGATTTACGTCACAACAGTTTTATGGCTCTTTAAATACTAATTAAAAACGCAAAAATAAATGGTATATGAATAAATAGATATTGGTTTCTTTTTCATTATTATTCAAAGGTGGCCGCCAAATTATTATGCAGGGAATGAGAATTCGGACGATTCGGTGGCACCTACCTCATGTGGCACAGCAGCGCAGCATCAACAAGCAGTCACCAGTTAATAAAAAAAACAATTTATTCCAGATTTCAGAAAAAAAAAACAATAAAACTTTTCACAACAATTCGAAACAAACGAGTTTTTGAGATTTTGAAAAACAAAAGAAAGAAGCGGTCACGACGCGAAGCGGAGTAGAGCAAAGAGACAAAGAATCTGTGTAGAAGCACCAATAAAAAAAGTACAAAAAAAAAGGATTTCTTTATCTTTTTTTTTTTGTTTTTTTTTTTGAGATAGTTGCTTTTGAACCGTTAGGCGCTATGCAAATGAGCTTTCTTCCTCTTCCCCATGCGTTGCAAGCTCTGTTGCACGACGACGCTGACGAGCACAACGACGACGGAGATAACAGCGACAACGACGGAGATAGACGCTGGCGTTGGCTGCTGCCGCTACCAACGCAAACACAACGTCGACCGACGAGGAGCACGGCTCACAAATGGGCTCCGCGAGGGCAACTGCTGCGTGGTGCGTGCTGCTATTGCTACTGCTACTGCTATTACTGCTGCTGCGTGCTACTGCTGCGTACTACTGCTGCTGCTTCTGCTGCTGTTGCTGTTGCTGCTGCTTGGGCTGCTGCTGCTTGGGCTGCTGCTGCTGGTGCTAGTGCTGCTGCTGCTGCTGCAAAACGTTGCGTTCGTCGCGTTCGCGGCTCTTGACATCGCGGCGTATACCCAACGACTATTTGGCCATTGACGCAGAGGCCGTGCTGGAGACCTGCTGAGCGATGCGGCCGCGCTGCAGGTTCGTTCGGCACGACGCACGACGCCGGACGCCGGACGCTGAGCGAGCGAAACCGAAACATAAAATTGGCATACGAATCGGCATCGGAATCCGAATGCAGTCGCTGTCGCTGTCACAGTCGACGTCGACGTCGCAACATTGGCTGATGATGCTTTCACCTTGAGCTTTTTTGCTAAATGCGACTCTTTTTTTATCTTAATCATCAGCAGCAACAGCAGAAGTAACAGCAGCAGCAGCAGCAGCAGCAGCAGCAGCAGAATCAGCAGCAGCAGAATCAACAGCAGCAGAATCAACAGCAGCAACATTCGATATCGAAAATTAAAAGCTTATGCGCCGCAGCGCCTGGCGACAACATCCGAATTTGAAGGTCAGCAGGCAGCATTTGAGCTTTTTTTATTTTGCGGTAGCTAGCAAGCGCAACAATCCGTTGCATGAGCATGCCAATTGAGTGTGTCTCTCTGTCTGTGTGTGTCGCAAAATGCCGGCAAAAGCTTCGCTTCGCATATATCCTGCTTCATTTGGTTCCTTTTGCGTTGCGTCGGTAATTAAATGGGTTAACGCGGCAATCAAAAACGACTGTAGCACATTTTCGAAATTCCAATTCCATTCCCAACAGGAAACTGAAAGCTTCCAGCAAAAGCTTGCCAAAGCTTCAGTTCAATCTGAGATTAACACTCTACTAGCCCAAATTAATGGGCGTTGGACCATGCAACTTTTGACTTTAATTGATTGATAACTTATTTAATTTATATTTATTGTTCATTCTTAGCTAATATTAAAAGGAATAATAGCTAAATAATAATAATAATAATAGCCAATAAATAATACATTATTTATTTATTTATTTATTTATAAGAAATGAATGTTAAAAATTGTCTACATTTTTTGTGGCTTGGTCGATAATACTATCTTAACTGATAATATATGCATTCGAACAAGAACCCAGTAGCATTATAGTTGTTAATTTCAACATGAGTAATGCGATACAAGATGGAGAAGAACTTTATTTGGAGAAATTGTAACAGCTTGGGAGCTATATGCTTTTGAGGGGTTCGAAAACTCTTTTTGAATTTCATATTATTATCTTTTTTTTACAAATGCCGAAATATTTGAATCATTTTTGTCCAGTTCCATGAATCCTAAGCAGACGCGATTTTCCCAAAAACCTGGCAGCTGTGGAGAACATTCTACGACGATTAGCAAATGGCCCTCAAATCGCTTCCGGGATTTCCCATGCTGGATTTGCACAGAGCACACGTCAAGCAAGAAAATTCGTCAATCCTGTCTGCATCATCTGGAGCCTATATCCAAGTCACTTTGATGCACTCAGTAATAGCAAGATATTGTCGGACCATAACCAAAAATTTTACTTGTATTGCAAAATGCGAACAGGGTTCGAAGGCGATTGTTGCAACATTCAGAAAGGAAGCTGTTGGACTTGCAGATTGAGCATCGACGAAACATTTTCTAACAGACTTGCTTAAATTACTGCATGATGGGACAAATCAATGAATAAAATGTACAACCACTCATTCGATTTAACAAACTTAAACTGCTTAAAACTTTAGTTAATATTATTTATTTAAGTTGACAAACAGCCCAACAGGTCGAATGCATTTTCCACAACTCATCTGGCTTTCACAAATTTTAATCAATTGGCCTTGGCTCTTCTAGCTCAAAGTTATCTTCAGCTGCACATATATTCAATTTCCTCATCTTCTATCTGCATGTCCAAATCGACAATCTGATCTTGCAAGGCATTTTCTTATCTGCGAGGGCAACATCGCATTTTCCAATATTTCAATGTAAATATGTAGTTCAAGACGGTTAGCTTTGGCAAAAGCAAAAGCTGCTAAAGCTTTTTGGCTGCTATGACACCAGGATGTGTGCTTCCCTGACCAAGAAAGGAACAGAAAACATCAACAATAAAGCAAGAATAATAAAAAAAAACACGCAACCAAATCAACAGTTGCCAGGCAAAGTAAATCAAAATAATATTTGTGTATATACACTTGGTAGGCACCTACACAGAGCTCGAAGTTAAACATTGAACAACCGCAGGACGATGGAGAAAGGTAACAATGATGAGAATCCGGATTCGGGCAGCGTGTTACCCAACATACCCAACCAAGGGTCGAGGGGAACCCGAAGCACCAAATTTGAAATGGAGCGCACTCTGAATATGAAAACGGGCGCTTCGCTCATACCCGATCTGAATCTGGTCATCAATCGCATGCGCAGCAAAAAGGACGACAGCTTTGTGTATCTGGACTATATGCTGCCCAAGGAGAGCCAATACTTTACGCCCTACAGCCTACGCGAGGTGAACTTTGAGAATCTCAACACGCTTAAGCCATATTATACGATAACACGGTACGGCGTCACCTACTGGTGTGTCTCCGAGCACTTCTTCACACCGCTCAACCAGTGGCAGCAGGAGTTTCAGCAGTTCCTCAGCATTATACAGATTCGCAGCTTCGCCATCTATCGCCTGTGGAAGGGCTTCAAGGTGTGGGAGAAGACGCTCAAGTGGCGAAAACTGAGCATGGCCCGCGACTTTTTGGAGAACAATCTGTTCATCGCCATACCCCAGTTGGCCAAGGCCATTCTGCGTATGCGCTCCGATGTTGTTGTACTGGAGCGCCTCAGTTTCGTCGACATTAAGTGTATACAGAATTGGCATCCGTTCTACTTTCTGGAGATGCACATGGGCATCTACGAGCATCACCATCAGCTCTTTCACGACTTTCGCTCCTTCCTTGCCGACACGCTGTGTAAGTCGGTGCTTTTACATATATTATGCATATCACTTGTTTTTTTTCATCCTCCGTCACAGATTGCGCCTGCACGGATGCTATCAGGGCGCGTGGCTTCTATGCGGACGATGAGATCAATTATTATCCGTCGATCAAAATAATGCGTGAGGCGCACAACTTCATGGATCGGGCTCGCAAGCTTTCCTTCTGCAAGACCCTTACCAAGTAAGTGCAGGCTGTCAGATAGTCAGATAGTTTTTAAAGAACGCATCTAGTTAAAAACAAAGAAGAAAAACGTCCTTGGATATTTCTTCAAAGATTGGATACCCTTGCAGGCCGATGTCCATCAGCTGACTTTGAAATTTCATTATAAGAATGAGAAAAAAGTGAGAGCGTTGCAGTCGGGCGTAACCGACTGCGAAATACTCTGATGACAATAAGTAATCTGATACCAGGTGCCACAGAACAACCAAGAAATATCGATCCTTAAAGGAGGTTCCTAGTAATCTTTGCTCCAAGTTTGGCTTTTAAATTTGAAAAAAATGTGTGGTAAAAAAAAAATAGTAAAGACAGTTCCTAGTAATCTACCTTCCCAGGGGCGTGGCTATTAAATTTTGTATATATACAAATACATATTTACATATACATATGTACATATGTATATATTAAGTTTTAGTACTTTGTCTGTCTATAAAGCTTATGCATTTGATTCCTTCATTCATTTACAGCTTTCTCACTTATTGCGACCTGATGCTGTATCAGACACTCTATCGCGTAACCACTAAGAGTTACGAGGATCTGTATCACGCATTCAATGCGCACCACCAGGTGGGACCAACCACAGCAGAAATCACGCGTCACAAGCGATTGGATACGAAGATTGAGAAGGCGCGTCCTCCAAGTGCACCGCAGAATCCATTTTTCCTCGCTCAGCTGCGCCTGATGCCCGATCGCATCGATGTGGAGCCACCGTGTTATATATTTAGGTATATATTTAAGCGCATAATGCGCTTGATATTGAAGACGGTGCTGACCATACGACCCTTCACCAATGATGATCAATTCAAGCGTTATACGGAGTATGTTTTCGAACCACAAATGTGAATCAAATCGTATAATTTTTGTTATTTTTGTAGGCCATCGATAATGGGACGACAGGAGGAGTGTCTGTATGAAAGTGCGCCAGAGCTGAACACATTGCTGAACCAAGATGCGAAATACAACTTCCACCGGTGAGTGAAGTGGTTGTGGCATCATTTCCAAAATCGAATCTCCCTTATAATCCCCACAGGCAAACTATATTCTTACTGATACAGTCGGCCTACGAGAACGCAAGTATTTATGCCTCACGCTTTGATTCCATACGGAAGAACTATGAGATTGATACCGCCACAAATCCACATGATATCAGTAGGGAGCGAGGTACGCATTTCAACTAAAACAGCTCTCTCTTTCTCTCACTCTCATACGCACACTCTCTCTCGCTCTCTCTCTCTCTCTCTCTGTCGAAATTGGTGCAGATCTCACAGCGCTGCGCAAGTATTGCGATCGGTATTGCAACAATTTAAGAGCCCTGGATGGTATTCTAGATAATGTGTTTTTGGGCCTGTTGAAATTGGACCAGAGTGGTTTTAAGCATGCTGTTACGCCCGTCTGCCAGCGACTGCAAAACGTCCTGGCGATCCACTTGCCTAAACTAGCCGAGGAAAAGACAACCAAACTGTACGAGAATATCCAGGATTTCTATGCCCGTATCGGCTATGAGCCGCAGGAGACACCTCAAATAGTCCGTCACATTCGCTTCCTGGACCAATGTCACGTAGAGCTGGAAGAGCTATTTTTAGTTATTGATTATATACACGATCTGTTGCTGATCATCAAGGACTTTGAAATACCCATTGATGATCAACGCAAAGAGGATTACATGGACACCGAGGATTATATGAATCGGACCAAGGAAACGCTGAACGACATACTGAAGCACCGAGAGGACTTCATCAATCAGCTGGAGGATGTTATGCTAGACGACATCACCGCCCTCAAGCGGGACATACACGAAGTGGCCATCGAGGTCGTCGAAGAATGGCTGCTCATGGTAGGTAGCTAATCGGGTTATTCCAATAGCCAATTGAACAATGTTATATATACATATATATATATATATACTTAATTTCCTTTCATGTTGCTCGAGCACAGAGCAAGTCGGATCGCACAAAAGTAAACGATAAACTGAACGATCTGTTAGCCCGGATGACAGCTTGTCGTGACCGGGCAGACGAGCTGATTGGCTATCAGATGGAGTTCCGCATTGATATAGTCAAGTATGATGAGATGGACTCCGGCTTCTATGCTATACGAATGCGACAGAATTTGTACACAACGCTCATCGACTGGGAGGAGGAGTTACTTAATTGGTTGTCGTCCGACTTTAACAGCCTGGTCGTCTCGGACTTGATTGAACTAAATACGACGACTATCAAGAACTGTTTGCTGTTCCAAAAGTATCTGCCACCCAATGATATTGTGCCTGTGCTGCAAAAGTCCGCCGAGGATTTTAAGGAGAAACTGCCAGTTATTGGCTACCTTCGCAATCCCAGTTTGCGTGCAGTAAGTGTTTTTAAGTGCAGTACACTGCAATTAAAACCTTTCTACTGCTGCCCGTTTGCCGTTTTTCACAGCGCCATTGGACAGAAATTGAGAATCTGCTGTCGCAAAAATTCTTCCAGGAGCCCGACATCAGGATCGATACCTATGATGAGGTGCACGCTTTCGATGATCCGCACAATGTCGAGGCCCTCATGCAAATCTCGTCGCAGGCAACGGGTGAAACACAGCTGGAGAACATGCTCAAGAACATCGAGAATGTGTGGAAGGAGACGGAGCTCTTCATTGTGCCGCATCACGATCAAAAGGATGTCTACGTCCTCGCCGGCACCGAGGAGCTGCAAACGGTCCTAGATGATGCCAATGTGAACATAAATACGATAGCCGCATCCAAATTTGTAGGTCCCATCAAGGGACGCGTGGATGAGTGGATAGAGCTATTGGATCAATTTGGTCGAACCTTTGGTAAGTCCACTGTGAGCACGACTAGGTCAGATCTGTGTGTGTAACCCAATAAATGCACCAATATTCAGAGGCTTGGATGGACTGCCAGGGCTCTTGGATCTACTTGGAGTCAATCTTTGCCTCGCCCGACATACAGCGCCAGCTACCTAATGAGGCCAAGATGTTCAACCAGGTGGACAAGAGCTTCAAAGACATTCTGCGCCAGGCCAAGAAGGTGGCTCTGGCCCTGCCCACCATGTCCAGCGAAGAGATATACGATATGCTCATGGAGGACAATCGCCTACTAGACGCTATTTCCCGCGGGCTCGAGGCCTACCTAGAAGTGAAGCGTGTTGTCTTTCCCAGGTGCGTAATAAGTTCGCCAGAGCTCGCCACGAGCAATGCTCCCACTTGCCGAGTCTTAGTTTATTGATCTACCAATAAGGATATATATTATATATCTATATATATCTATAATAATTGTATTTTCAAGTATACAACAAAATGAGATGCAAGTTTCACAGGGATCATTCACATTCAGTCGCACAACTTGAGCACACTTTATTTTAGTGCTATTTTCATGGTTCTACAGATTCTACTTTCTATCCAATGACGAGCTGCTCGAGATTCTCGCCCAGACGCGCATACCTCAAGCAGTGCAGCCGCATTTGCGCAAGTGCTTCGATGCCATTTATCGCCTAGAGTTTGGGCAGAAGGACTTCGGCGATGGCAAGATGGTCCCGACGAATGATATCATTGCCTTCTTATCGCCCGAGGGCGAGAAGATTCTGTTTGACAAGGGCCTGAAGGCGCGCGGTGCCGTCGAGGAGTGGCTCAGCAAGGTGGAGGAGGCAATGTTTGCGTCCGTCAGGCAATGCATGCGCTTCGGCTTTCAGTGCTACGCGGCCAAGGAACGACAGGAATGGTTCCAGGATCATCCAAATCAGGTGGTGCTCACCATCTCCCAGGTGCAATGGGCGACCGACATTCATCGCATCTTCGAGGAGAAGGACAGGACTCCCATTAGCATAATTGAAAAAATGAAGAAATTTGAGCTGAAATGCCTCCAGGATCTGGGTGCACTGGCGGCACTCACGCGCAAAAGCATCACCTCGCTGCTGCGAAAGATCCTCTGTGCGCTAATCACCATCGATGTGCACGCCAAGGACTCGGTCCGAATGCTCATCGAAAAGCGTGTCTACCATACGTAAGAAACAACAACAACAACTTTTGTAGTACTCCTTTTTGCTCAAAGAGTTTCTCTTCAGGAACGACTTCAACTGGCTGAAGATGCTGCGCTTTTATTGGGACAGCGAAACGGAAACGGTCTTCACGCGGATGGCCGCTGCTAATATACCGTATTATTATGAGTATCTGGGCGCTGGCGGTGTCCTGGTACTCACCCCGCTCACAGATCGCTGTTATTTGTGCCTCATGGGCGCCTTTCAGATGGACTTGGGTGGCGCACCCGCTGGTCCCGCTGGCACGGGCAAAACGGAGACTACCAAAGATTTGGCCAAGGCCCTGGCCAAACAGTGCGTCGTTTTCAACTGCTCCGATGGCCTCGATTTCAAGATGATGGGACGCTTCTTCTCTGGCCTGGCGCAGTGCGGCGCGTGGTGCTGCTTTGACGAGTTCAATCGCATCGACATCGAGGTGCTCTCCGTGATCGCCCAGCAGCTGATCACCATACGGACCGCCAAGGCCACAAAAAGCAAGCGGTGAGTAAGACTCCAGACTCCAGACTCCGGACTCCATGCCCCATTTTCTATTAATTTTTGCTTATCCTGCATAGCTTCATGTTTGAGGGTCGCGAAATCAAAATAAATCGTTCGTGCTGCGTCTTTATTACCATGAATCCGGGCTATGCCGGCCGCACAGAGCTGCCCGACAATTTGAAGGCACTATTCCGACCGATCTCGATGATGGTGCCCGACTATGCGCTTATCTCCGAGGTCATCCTCTACTCGGAGGGCTTTGAGGATCCCAAGATTCTGGCGCGCAAAATGGTGCAAATGTACCAACTCTGCAGCCAGCAGCTCAGCCAACAGAATCATTATGATTTCGGAATGCGAGCCGTCAAATCAGTCCTGGTCATGGCCGGCGCCCTCAAGCGTGCCGCTCCCAATCAGCGGGAGGATATCACATTGATTGCAGCGCTACGTGACTCGAATATACCCAAGTTTTTGCTTGACGACTCGATACTGTTCCGTGGCATACTCAGTGATCTGTTCCCAGGTGTCGAGCTGCCCGATTCACAGCATCCTCAACTGGAGGAGAGTCTGCGCATTGGTCTGCGGCTGAAGAAGCTTCAGCCAGTAGCCACCACAATACGCAAGTGCCTGCAGCTCTACGAGACGATGTGCGTCCGCTGGGGCGTCATGACGGTGGGGCCGACTGGTGGCGGCAAGTCGGTGGTACTGCATGCCCTGGAATTTGCGCTCTCCCATTTATTCGAGAGCGAGGCAATCGATCCCAACTTCCGTCCCGTTGTCATACAAACGATTAATCCCAAAGCGGTTAGCATGAACGAGCTCTACGGCTACGTGGACCCCAAGACCCTGGAGTGGCAAGATGGCCTGCTCGGTCTGGCAGTGCGCACAGCCACAAATGTAGAGGGTAAGTTGCAGGCGTATCCCAATTACAGCTTTTTATATTATGCATATATATGTACATACATATATGATTGAATCGCTCCCATCCCATATAAACACAAAAATTATGTTTTCCATTTAATTAATGTGAAATTAATAATAATTTAGTCGAAAATAGATAACTTCCACAAAAAAGTAGACTTTCAAAGACATTGCAAACAAGAGCGCTCTAGCCGATGGTGCCCGACTAGGGGATACCAATTTTGCATATTATCAGCAACAGGATAATCAAACTCCTACATCAGTTTGCTTCACGTTACGCGATTTTCACAATTAAATTGATAAAAGCGTTTTACAATAAATTATTATTTACTGTCGACGCAGCAACAACACATTTTTCACTTCACACTTATTTTAGCACACTAAAAAAAGAACATAAAAAACCCATACTATTTCACACTTATTGAAAATACTTTGAAAATAATTATCCAATCAAATCGAATGATATTTTAGTTGGTTCGTGTCCGTTAGCACCCAGCTATTACATAAATTCTCGTCCCATTGGCAAATGCCTCGTTAAGAAGTTCCCATATGTGAACGGTCTTCAAGTGCACATATATACTTACAAAATCCGGGTTTTATGGCACCCAGATGTCCATAATGTACCTGGTCGACATAAGCATTGACCAAAAAAAAATAGGTGGGGAAACCCCAGTTTATTAGGGTCATATATTCATTTTGGTGGTTAATATATCTACCTACAATTGGTCTTTGGAATTTTTGTAAAATAATGTACAATTAGTTTATGGCAGGCAATTACATTATTTACTTGACACTGGTCGCATTGAGCTGTTAGCCACTGTATATACAGGCATTCGTAGGTAACGGGGCTCTGCAGAATGCAACATAAATATATCGATTATCATGCCATCTCTTTCCCACACATGCGCTCGCATTTTTATACACAAATGCTTGCGGCTGCTGATAGAAATGAGTTCAATATGAGAATATATTTTCGACCATAAGGAGGCCTTTCTTATCCGATCTTAATGAAATTTGGACAGTTGATCAATAATATTATGTAGTCATTAGAAACCTTTGCATCTCAAATTGTGGCATTTATTGCTACCGGAAATCGAAATGTATCGATATTCCAGAATCGGAGGCAGCTATCGATACAAATAAAGCAAACTTGTGCTGTGTTGCATTCGTCTTGAAGGTTCGATAGCGCCAGTCGAACACACAAGAGTGGACAAGCGACAGACCTCCCGTTGTATTTTTTGTGTTGCCTACTTTGGGGCATTTGCTTTGACATAAATTTTATCTTACAATTCCCAAGTGGTTTAAGCGCAAACCTAGTGGCATGCTAGATGCAGCAAACGCTCGAGGCAGACGAAAAAGTAAAAAAAGGCGTGGAAAAAAGGCGGAAAGGCCGTTGAATTACTCTTCCATTATTATACAGATTATTATATTATATCATTATATTACGATTTTTCTTTTTCTTAGATTTAAGTGATAGATATTAAATTAATGATAAATGTGAATAAAATTCAGTAAAATATGAATCGGGAGTAGATTCGTTGGGAGGGGAGAACCACCGGGAGTATGGAGTAGATTAATCGCCAATTCCAATAAGAGGGCGATGGACCCACAAAAATCTCCTAGGTTCATTGCAGGAAGGGCGGGTACGTCGTGGCCATATACACCAGGCCTGCCGACTGTTTCGTTATTTGTGTGTGTGCATGTTGGTTGTTATGTAGTGTTGTGAAGGTCCAGTTAGTTTCGATATCTGTACTGTCTATGGGCAGGGTTGGAGTTACCCCACCCTGAGAAATCTGAGCCAGCTGAGGTTGCCCACCGCACACAATAGGCATGTTACAGCTGATATACGAGAATCTATATTCCAACTCTTAAAGTTTCTGATATCCGCGTGTTCATACAGACAGACGGACATGGCTATATCGCCTCGGCTGTTGTTCCTGATCAAGAATATCGCCTACGTTCAAATGCAAAGTTTAGCTGCTGCTATCTCCTCCTTTCTCTATCTTTCTCTCTCTTTCTTCTTCTAAATGGTGATTGCAGCTGCTTTCTGTCTTTCTTGCAATATTTGTGCTCTTTGGTAAAAAAAAAAACAAAGCTTTTGCTCAATCAAATAGGATTTATAAGACTAGGCTATCTTGGCAGGGATATTTGAAGTTTGGCACCTGAAATATAAGTTTTCTATTGTATTCACAGCCGAGATCCATCAGTGGATCATGTGCGATGGCCCCGTTGACGCCGTGTGGATCGAGAACTTGAACACTGTGCTGGACGACAATAAGATGCTGTGTCTGGCGAACTCGGAGCGCATCAAGCTGTCCGCCTGGGTACACATGCTGTTCGAGGTGCAGGATCTGCTACAGGCATCGCCAGCCACAGTTTCCCGCTGCGGCATGGTATACGTCGATCCCGGAGATCTGAGCTGGTTACCACTTGTAGACACGTGGCGCGAGGTAGACATGAGCATGAAGCTGAGCGCGTCCCTGGATGAGTTCCTCTATCAGCTCTTCGTCGGCTACTTTGACAAGGCGCTGAAGATTGAACGCAAACGTGCCGCCTACACCATTCATCAGGTGCTCGGCTCCAAGGTGCGTTTGTGCTGCTCCCTGATCTCATCCCAGCTGGAGGGCGTACACTGGAAAACGCTGGACCAAGAGCAGGCCAAGAATCTGATAACAAAAATCTTTACGTGGTGTGTCCTCTGGGCAATTGCATCCAATTTAATGGATGCCGAAAAGACGTCATTCGAGGTATTTTGGGGCAAGACGATGGCCGTGCATCCCAATATGGAGTAAGTATAAATAAGTACTATTTGCGTGATTGGCCACCAAAGTAATATCCATTCTGAGCAGCTTGCCAAACGGCACCCTGTGGAACTATCGCGTTGACCTTGAGACCAAAGATTGGGGCGGTTGGAATGACATAATGCCCAAGTTTGTCTTCAACTCTGGCATATCCTACTACGATATGCAAGTGCCCACTGTGGATACCACCAAATACGGGTGAGCAATTTAAGTTAGCCAGCTGTGAATCTGAAGCTAGGTTGATGAATATATCGATTCAGCTACTGATCAAACTCCGTTGTTCACAGATATGTGGCAGATTTGCTGTTCAAACGGGACTTTCCAGTCATGTTCACGGGCGAGACGGGCGTGGGCAAGACTGTGCTGGCCATCAGCTGCATGAAGCGTTTGTCGGAGGGCAATGTGATACCCGTGGTGCTCAACTTCTCGGCCCAAACGGGCAGCTTGCGCACGCAGGAGATGATCGAGGGGCCGCTGGAGAAGCGCAAGAAGACACAATTGGGCGCACCGGTGGGCAAGACAGTTATCATATTCATCGATGACGTCAACATGCCCAAACTAGACACCTATGGCAGCCAGCCGGCGATTGAGCTGCTCAGGTTTGATTGATGTTTTTGTTATTTGACTTGGCTTCACATTTGACTTGGATACTTTTACAGGCAGTATCTGGACTTTAAGGGCTTCTACGACCGCGAGAAGATGTTCTGGAAGGATATAGTGGATGTGGTGCTGGGCTGTGCCTGTGCACCGCCAGGCGGTGGTCGCAATTTGTTGACACCACGCTTTGTGCGCCACTTTGCGCTCTTTTCGCTGCCCAAGCCCAATGAGGAGACGCTCACACAGATCTTTAATGGCATCCTTTTGGGCTTCCTGCAGACGTTCTCCTCGGCGATCCGAGCTCTATCGGAGTCGATGGTGCACGCCTGCGTCGATGTGTATATGCGTGTGGCAAAGGTGATGCTGCCCACACCGGATCGCTCCCATTACATATTCAATCTGCGGGATCTGTCCAAGTGCATACAGGGCATCCTGCAGGCGAACAACATGTACTACAATACGGAGAGTCAAATACTGCGATTATTTTACCATGAGACGATGCGCGTCTTTCATGATCGCCTGATCAATCTGGAGGACAAGGCGATCTTCAGTGGGCTGATGGATGATGTGTGCAAGCATCATTTCAACCGCGAGGTCGTCTCCCCCGCAGAGCCGGCCATACTCTTTGGCGATTTCATGGTGTTCGGGAAGCCGAAGAACGAGCGAGTCTACGATGAGATCAAGGATCATGGCAAGCTCGAAAGCGTGCTCAACGATTATATAATTGACTACAACTCGATGGGCGGCACCAAGTTCATGAAACTGATACTCTTCCAGGATGCCCTGGAGCATACGGTGCGACTGGCCCGCCTGCTGCGTAGCGATCGTGGCAATGGTCTAATAGTGGGCGTGGCCGGCATGGGCAAGCAATCGTTGACGCGCCTGGCCTCCCATGTCAACGAATACAATTGCTGGCAGATTGAGATGAGACGCAACTATGACCTGAACGCATTCCACGAAGATCTGCGTGTCCTCTACCGCATCGGCGGGGTAATATGCTTCGAGCTCTGCTTAATTGGCGATATATTTCATAAAATCCATAATCCTTATCCACACACAGGTTGACAACCAGCCCGTTACATTTCTGCTGATCGACAGCCAGATCGTGGAGGAGGAGTTTCTCGAGGACATCAACAATATACTAAACTCGGGCGAGGTGCCCAATCTATTTGAGGGCGATGAATACGAGAAAGTCATACTGGACTGTCGAGATGCATGCTCTGCTCTCAAAAAGGATGAAGTGAGTGCCGATTGATATCGTTAAATTAAATCTATAAATACGTTTTTGATCAATATGCTTTGACGAGTGAGAACAATTAATTCACCTTAGAGTAGGTCAGATCTCAGGAGATATGTATATGCATATCGTTCATCTTAAGTATTTTTTTGATTAATGATTAATATGATTATTTGTGCTTCTTTCACAGAGCTGCCACCGGGATGAGATCTACAAGTTCTTCATCAATCGTGTGAGGAACAATCTGCACGTGGTCATCTCGATGAGTCCGGTGGGCGATGCCTTTCGGCGACGTTGTCGCATGTTTCCATCGCTGGTTAACTGCACCACGATTGATTGGTTTACCAGTTGGCCAACTGAAGCGCTGTATTCTGTGGCACTGGGACTGCTCACAAAGATCGCACCCAACATGGAACAACGTGTGGCGCTGGCCAGCACCACCGTCTTTATGCACACGGTGCGTTTCAGCAGCTTGCCTACTTTCCACTAAGCATTCATCATTCATTCCATTTCGGTTTAATCTCGTCCTGCAGACTGTGGAGGATGCCTCTGTGCGTTTCTACAAGGAGATGAAGCGGCATTATTATACCACGCCCAGCAGCTATCTGGAGCTGCTGAAGCTCTACCAGAACCTGCTCAAGCTCAAAACGCAGGAAATCATTAACAAGCGAAAGCGCATTGCCAGCGGTCTCAACAAGCTGCTGGAGACCAACGAAGTGGTAAGTGAATGAATAACAGAGTAACCATCGAGGCACACTCGCCACTTTTAATTCAATATTCAAATATTTGGAACTCAGATAGCAGTCATGCAAAAGGAATTGGAGGTAATGGTGCCGCAGCTGGACGAGAAGTCTGCCATGATGAAGTCTCTCGTGGGCAATTTGACCAAGGAAACCAAACAGGCGGACGCCGTCAAGCAGGGCGTCATGGAGGATGAAGCCAATGCTAAGGAGAAGGCAGCCATTGCCCAGGCCATATCTGAGGATGCCAGCAAGGACTTGGAGACAGCAATGCCGGCACTGCGCGACTCCGAGGAGGCACTCAAGGGCTTGACCAAGGCCGACATCAATGAGCTTAAATCATTTACCACACCTCCAGCCCTGGTACAGTTCTGCATGGAAGCCGTCTGCATTCTACTGGGTGCCAAGTGAGTATGGAACAGACAACCCAAATATATGCACAACATGGACTCTAATAATACGTTGTTCGTCCACAGGCCCACCTGGGCCTCAGCCAAGGCCATTATGGCGGACATCAACTTTATCAAGCGGCTTTTCGAGTACGACAAGGAGCACATGAAGGACGACGTCGTCAAGAAGGTCAGAAAGTACATAGATCACAAGGACTTTGTGCCCGCTGTAAGTAAACTCTAGTTTAATAAGCTCTAGAAAAAAAACCAACCAAAACCAAAATTCGCAGAAGTTCGAGAAGGTGTCGAAAGTGGCGAAATCGGTAAGCATGTGGGTAATTGCCATGGACAGCTTCAACAAGGTTTACAAAGTGGTCGAGCCAAAGATCAAGCGCAAGGAAGCCGCCGAAGCGGAGCTCAAAGATGTGATGCGAGTACTGCGACAGAAGCAAAAGGAGCTGGCCGCGGTCGAGGCAAAGATTCAATTGCTGCGCGATAGTCTCGAGGAGAAGCAACGCGAATTCCAACTCATCCAGGACAATGTGGACTTAACGTATGGACGCATCAATCGCGCCGGTCGCCTCACCTCCGCCCTTGCCGACGAGCAGGTGCGCTGGCGTGAGACGGTGAAATCGCTAACCGCTGATCTGGGCTGTGTGCCCGGCGATGTGCTGGTGGCAGCCGCGTGCGTCGCCTATCTGGGCGCCTTCTCCAATCAGTATCGGCGCGAGATGAGTGAGTTGTGGGTGAAAAAATGTCGGGAGTACAGCATTGCGTCCAGCAATGAGTTCAACTTGCTCAACGTGCTAGGTGATCCGTACGAGATGCGACAGTGGAATGTTGATGGTCTGCCCAAGGATAACATATCGATTGAGAATGGCATTTATGCGACACGCGCCTTGCGCTGGGCGCTCATGATTGATCCTCAGGAGCAGGCCAATCGCTGGATACGCAACATGGAAAAGGCCAACAATCTGCAGGTCATCAAAATGACAGACTCGCACATGATGCGCGTCCTCGAGAACAGTGTGCGCAAGGGTTATCCGGTGCTGCTCGAGGAGCTAGACGAGACCATCGATCCAGCGTTGCGTCCCATACTCCAGCGCGAGACGTACAAGTTCGAAGGACGCATCTATCTCAAGCTCGGCGACATGGTTATTGACTACGATGACAATTTTAAGCTGTACATGACCACCAAGCTGCCCAATCCGCACTATCTGCCCGAAGTGTGCATCAATGTGACGCTGGTCAACTTTCTCGTCACCAAGAGTGGTCTGGAGGATCAGCTGTTGGCGTAAGCATGAAGATGCCACAAACACCTTCACTTCTTCAACTTTTCTGTTTTTGTTTTGGCAGCGACATTGTGGCCATTGAGCTGCCGGCAATGGAGGCGCAACGCAACGATCTGGTTGTCAAGATCAATGCGGACAAGCAACAGCTGCTGGCGCTGGAAGATAAGGTGCTCAAGCTGCTCTTCAACTCCGAGGGCAATATATTGGACGATGAAGAACTAGTGGAAACACTCAACGAAGCAAAGGTAGGCTTCCAGGCAAACATCCTGGCTGATCAGCAAACTAATCTCCTACTCTCTCTCTCACTCGCCGTCTGTATTTGCCAGGAAACATCGTTGATTATTGCCGCACGTCTGATTGATGGGGAGGAAACGGAGAAGGTTATTTCCGCCTCGCGGGAGCGTTATCGCATCCTCTCGTCACGTGGCGCCATTCTGTACTTTGTGGTCACTGGACTCTCTGAGATCGATCCCATGTACCAATACAGTCTCAAATACTTCACTGAGGTATTCTGCAATGTGCTGCGCAACGAGCATCCTGTGATGTCCGTTGAGATGCGCATCTCCACGCTGATGGTGGATGAACTGAAAGCCATTTACGACAATATATCGCGTGGCCTGTTTGAGAATCACAAGCTGATCTTCAGCTTTCTGCTGGCGCTGTCTGTGGAGCGTCAGGAGGGTCGGGTTACTGAGGACGAATTCGGTTTCCTTATCCGCGGTCCCTTGGGCACCATTCGCTCCATGAATCAGCCGCCGGGCGTCAAGCTCAGTCAAGCCGAATGGGAGGCGGCCATTTACATGCAGGACACATTCAAGGACAGTTTCGCTGGCTTCACCAGCGAGCTGCACAAGCCGTTCTTCCTACAACTGCAGGACAACAAGGAAGTGTTTGATTTTGCCAACACCAGGGAGGAGCCCTCGGAAAAGTGGAACAAACAGCTGCACGCCTTCCACAAGCTCATGTTTATCGGCGTATTCCGCAAACCACGTTTCTTGCTCAACGTAGTCAGCTATCTGCACGCCACGGTGGGCAAGTACTTCACAGAGGTGTCCGCCTCCGGCACACAGCTGGGCACAGTGTGAGTATCCGATATTGTTATAGTGTATATAGTATATAGTCAGAGCACTTCTTTCCCGATGAAACTGACTTTCGTATGTTTTGCTTTTGGTCAGCTTTCTGGACACATCGGCCGTGACACCGCTCATCTTTGTGCTGTCCACCGGATCGGATCCGATGTCCGGCTTCCTAAAGTTCACCAAAGAAATGAAGTACACGGATAAGTATCACTCGATATCCTTGGGTCAGGGCCAGGGACCACTAGCTGAGAGTCTGATCGAAAGGAGTATGCGCATGGGCCACTGGGTTTTCCTGCAGAACTGTCACCTGGCCACCTCATGGATGCGTGTACTGGAATCTAAAGTGCGCAACCTGACATTGGGCATAACCAAGGCAAACTCGGACTTCCGCTTGTTCCTCTCCTCCATGCCGACGCAATCGTTTCCCATCAGCGTGCTGCAGAACTCCGTGAAGATAACAAATGAGCCGCCCAAGGGCATTAAGGCGAATGTCCTTGGCGCCCTGGGTGACCTTCGAAACGAGTTCTTCGAGGAGCACATCCAGAATGGCAATTGGCGTGCGATTGTCTTTGGACTGTGCATGTTCCACGCTGTGCTCCTCGAGCGTCGCAAATTTGGACCACTTGGCTGGAATATCACGTACGAGTTCAGCGAGAGCGATCGCGACTGTGGCCTGAAAACGCTGGACTTCTTCATCAATCGCGAGGTGCTTGGCGATATACCCTGGGAGGCCATACTCTATATTAATGGTGAAATCACCTGGGGCGGTCGCGTCACTGACTATTGGGATCTGCGATGCCTGCGGACAATACTAACCATATTCTCATCGGAGCGCATCATTCAGCCGGATTATAAATATTGCCGTGGCGATACCTACTATAAGGATCCGCGGGCCAAGACACTGGCCGAATATGCCAAGTTTGTGCAAGGCTTTCCGGTACTTGAGGATCCCGAGATCTTTGGCATGAATCAAAATGCCAACATTGTGTTCCAAACGAAGGAGACCCAATTCTTTGTCAATACATTACTGCTGGGCCAGCCGCGCTCCTCGGCCGACGATGGTCAGGCAGTGGAGAATGATCTTTGCCAGCAGATGATCGCCCGCATACAGGAGGCCCTCACCAAGGCGATAAAACGCGAACCTATCCACTCCACGCTCACTGTGGTAAGTGAGGATTAGGATCCATTGACTCATAATTATCCCACAAATCTCGAATTAATCGCATTCGCATTGCAGCTGGACAACAAGGGTCAGATGCCATCGTTGAGCACAGTTTTGGTGCAGGAGATCGACCGCTTCAACATTGCGCTGTCCATTATCCATGACAGCCTGCGGAATCTGTCTAAGGCTATTAAGGGTCTGGTTGTCATGTCCGAGGATCTGGAGCTGGTCTTCCGTTCGCTCCTAGCTAACCAGGTGCCAGCGATGTGGGCCAAGCGCAGTTTCCTCTCCACCAAGCCGCTCTCCAACTACATTGTTGACTTTCAGCGCCGCATCGATTTCATCCAGAACTGGGCAGAGAATGGTGCACCGCGCTCCTACTGGATAAGTGGCTTCTTCTTTCCCCAATCCTTCCTCACCGGCATACTGCAGACATATGCGCGACATCGTGTCCTGCCCATCGATTCGCTCAAGATCGACTTCCAGGTCATCGAACTGGAGCTGGTGCAGCAGGATTTCTTTGAGCTGCACAATGCCGGCGCCAATGTAAGTTGCCAGCAGCTGAGTAACTCATTTTACACACCTGCAGATTATAGAATATATACATTCTTGATCAGCATCTAGCTCTAGATGTCATATAGCTATTGCAAATGCAGTCTGAATGATCAGGCAAATACTTACTGGCATATCTAAAACAATTTCATGGTTTTCCACAAGTTTTATTCGGACACATCGGCTACAGTTGAAATTTTATGTTTATTATGATATTATTATGCGATCTGTTGTACATTAACTTAAGTTGAGTGAAAAACAGAATATAGTTATTTTAAATGGTTTCCTATATGGTTTCCAAGTGGTCAATATGGCCAGTCTCTAATTGAGACTTGGTATAGACACTAATATATCTAAATATATGTTGTGTACGTATAGTAGATTCAGTCTGAATAATCAGGCAACCATTTAGCTTTAATATGTATTCGTGTTTTCGACAAGTTGTATTTCGACTTTATATCAGCATTATTATTGTGGGATCTGTCGAACATTATGTTATTTTTCTTTTTAAGTTTGTGCTTATAACATTTGCGGTCTTTACAGAAATGCTATGTATATACGTATGTACATATATACTACAGTTGTATCAGTTATACAGTTATCAATATAAGCAGTCTCTTATTGAATTTTGACTCAGATTCATTTATTTCTGTATATTATATAGGTATACTAATATGTATATTGTATAGAAATAATCAGACAAACAAGTTTTATTTAGACACGCAAATTACACTTGAGACTTAATATGACATTATTATGTGATCCGTTGAACATTAAGAATTATTGCATTAAGAACATGTTTGTTATAAAGATGTCCATCTCTACAGAAATGCTATTTATTATAGTTATATAGCCAATAGCTATATAACCTACTTATTGGTACTTATTTTATCTTATCAAATTCGAATTTATGTATAATGTCTGCAAAGGGAGGGTATAGTAATTCTTCCAGAGCCATTTGACCATTTGAGTTTCTCGTTGCAGGATACCCGCCTCTATGGTAATCTGCCGAAGTGCACCGATGCCCTGATCAATGTGCATGGCATCTTTGTGGAGGCCGCTCGCTGGGATTTGAGCCAAGGTGGCCTGTGCGATGCCCGCTTTGGTGAACTATACACACGCATGCCCGTCATACGCTTCATGCCCTGCCTGGAGGTCAGCGATACATTGCGCTACGAGGCGCCCCTCTACAAGACACAGCAGCGTTCCGGCGTACTCTCCACCACGGGCCACTCGACCAACTTTGTGATTTCCATTTTGTTGCGCAGCGAGAGCGATCCAGAGCTTTGGATTATGCGCGGAACCGCGCTCGTCTGTGCCGTCATGGAGAACTTCTCCTAATAATGGATAAGTGTTCTATACAGAGACACACACACACACACACACACATATATATATATATATATATATGTATATAAATATATATATATATGCATTAATATGTTATTATATATGCCGCATGCAACAAGGTGTCTTTATTTCGTACAATTTGTTTCAAATGTGTTTCATTTGCGGGTTCTCTTTGAGGTACAACCCATCAAATACAATTGATAAATGTTTGTGAATCAAGGTATATATGTATATAGGAGTTAAGTACTTATTATAGAGTTCAAGAGTTGTGTCCTACGCATACACAGTATATATGTATGTATTTATTTTGTAGAACGTCAGTGTGCGACTTACAACAGTTCTAATTTCAGTTCAGATCAATATATATATATATATAGATAAGTGAATTAAGGCATGTATTTACATCATTTAAATATTTTACGAAATCGTTACAAAAACACAATAAACGGCAAAAAGCAAAAATATTTTACAAAATTGTGGATTTTCAAATTACGAGAAAGGCGTTTACTTAAACTTTATACTTGGTACTTAACGTTAAACGTCTGAAGTCTGATATTAAATGTAATAAAAAAAAGTATATATATATATATATATATATATATATGTATGTATATGTATATATGTATTTTAACAGCATGTTCTTCAAGCGAGCTTTACGAACTTATAGCGAAATCGGATTTGGGCTCATGCTGGCACAAAGAAACATAAAGCACAACTCTACAAACTACTAAGTACAGCAAGTTGTGGACACAAATTGACGCCAGGACAACAAATAATTGTCTAAAGCTTAATTTAGGTTTTGTTTTTATCATTTTTGTTTTGATTTCTATGCGTATAGATATATATATATAAAGGAATGTGATTTTGCTAAGGGTTGAGTGCCAATGTTTCGATTGAGTTTAGGGTTCCTCTTTTATATTAGTTGTTGTCTCGACTTTCTAAGTAATACTGCCCCCCTCAATGGGATTGATGGGAATTTGTAAATTAGATATGTTCTGGGCTCGATTTGTGTTCGCTTCAAGGTTCATTGGTTACAAGGTGTGTTGATGGAATGCTAATTTAGTGCTTAACGCAACTTAAGATCTAATTATTGCTGTGTTCTGTGGGACATAAGTGTTTAAGACTTTTAAGTACTTAATTCATTAATTGTAAGCATTAATTAAAAGAAATCAAGAATAATTATAATAATGATGCCACACAAAAAAAAACAAAAGAAAAAGTTCATTAGGAAGCTCGTAAGGCGTGAGGAATGAGGGGACGTTGGCCACAAGAGGGTTGCGGTTGGTGTGGGGGGTGGGGATGGGGGAGGTGGAAGGGGAGGGGGAGCCTTGTATTATAGCTTCTTGCTATTCCCGTCAATATCAATGCTGAGATCCTGCATCGAGCCGCGTGGATGCAACAGGCTACGCTTCTCCGGATCCTTAACCTTCTTTGGCTTGGGTCGGTTAGTTTTCGTATAGCGATTGATCACCCCGTCCGTCTCATCCATCATGCGCAGGATAAGCGTCTGGTCGGACGAGTCCAGCGGCGCTATCGAGATATCTCGCACGGCTCGGAATTTACCGCAATTGTTCAGATGCTCGTTCTCCAAGCGAAAGAAGTTCCAAACGAAACGTCTGCCAATTGTAAATATATATATATGTATAATACAATATAAACATATATATAAAATTATGTTATGCATATATATGCTGGATGTTAATCCTGAGTTTGCCTTACCGAAATACCTCCAGTATGCCGGTTATGGAGGTCATAATGTCGCCGGTCACATATCGCATTTCAGTCAAATAGAATGACAGCGCCCAAATGAAACGCAGCGCCAGATCCTCCAATATGGCAAAGTAGTAAAAGCCCTGTGTCAAAGGAGATAATGGCATGAAATAAGTTGTTCTTAGTAGCTATGTTTAGCTATCTATATGCATATACCGTTGATGAGTAAACCACTTCCTCTCGCAGAAACGTATTCTCGCCCGCGTTCTTATCGAAGAGGCCCCAATCCATTTTGATGTCCCAGGTGTACGAATAGCAGGAGGAGACTATTGAGGAGACTATCCATAGCCAAGTGTACGGATTATCAAAGGTGCTCGCATAGTTGGCTGCAATGAAATAGAAAGAGATATCACAGAAAAAATGAGAGAGAGAGAGACAGAGATAGAGAGAGAGAGACAGAGATAGAGAGAGAGAGACAGAGATAGAGATAGAACTCTGCGATGTTTCCAAAGTGATTTCAAAATGAATACTAACGACTGTTGAAGCTCTTGAGTGTGGCAAATATGACAACCATAAAGGTGGTAGAGTATTTGCCGGCATTGACCAGATGTGGAAAGGCCTCACGCGTGTCACGATATCGGCGCAGACATTGGGCAAAGCGAAACCAGGCGGGCAGGCAATTGACAATGGGTCGCACTATGAAATCCTTTTCCATGCAGATGGACGCATCCACAGCCTGCGACCAGTTGCCATTTGTAAAGTAGAAGCAGACAAGATACTCAAAGTCCAGTATGGCGGTGGCCAGCGAATTCAGTTGATCGCCCAGCCAGAAATCGGCGAAGCCGACGTGAAAGAACGGTGCAGCCAAACAGCGTCCAGTAATGCGCAGCAGCCAGAAGCGTGCATCGTGATGCAGCACATGAAATGGATTGACCAGGAACAGCACCATGATTAGCGTCAGCGTTAGCGGATTTATGAAGGCCGGTATGCTCAAACTGGCGCTGAACAGAAAGCTCAGCATGCTCAGAGTCCAGACGACTCCAAAAATGGCTGCCAGTTCCATGAGATGCTGCTCGGACAGATGATTGCGGGGATCCAGCTCAAAGATGAGCACATGATTGACGCCGGAGGAACGCCAGCCGTAGATGTTGACGCCAATCAGAAATATGAACTCGATGAGTAGCAGCGGACCGCGATACAGACGAAACGTGACCTTCAGATTCTCGCCGGTTATATCGTGGAAGATGGCCGACAACACAACAGCAATGCCCAGCACAATGAAGCTGCCGGAGAAGAGGCCCACTTTGAACGTTGTCCACGGACTCTGTTGCTCGCCCAGCGGCGGCACACGTAATCGCTTCATTGCACGCTGTCGATCACCACCCTCCAGCTCCCCCGTGACCGTTGTCTCAGTCTCATTGATAATGTTGTCAATGTCTTTGTTGATGAAGAAATGCGAAGCCTCCACATACTCCTGACGCCACTTGGCGCCGGTGTCGACGCGCAGCAGCTGCAATTACAAATCACAAAATGTATGTCAAGTAATTGAATTTAAATATTAATATTTATTTGTATATCTAATTGATAATTAGACTCAAATATTTGATTATTAACTATTGATAATAAGTCAAACAACTTATCTGAATCCAAAATTGCTGTTGATTATTGGGCAATTTGGGTAATCAACTTGTAAGTTGCATTTCATAATTACAAACTTGTTGAATTATTTAAATTACTCAAATTAATCATTAATTACAAATACAATAATTGCATACAATAATTGAGTTATGAGTTTTTTTTAATTACTCAATTTAATCTTACGCTCACCTTGTCATGTTTTTTGAGTATTTTGCGAAAGCCCGTATGATTCAGATTCTGATAGTTCTGCAGCAGTATCAAACTCAAATAGAACTCGCTGAACGCCAGTTTGAGTTCGCGTGCCTTGCGATCGGGCAATGCTGCATGCCTCTTCTGCCCCTTCGACTTTTTGGCTGTACGTTCGGACTCCTCAATGCTTGACTTTAGTTCCGCATTCAAGGTGGCAAATTTGCGTGTCGCCTCCGCCAACTTTTCCGAATAGAATGTATTAATCTTTTTCAGCTCCTTGTCGCAGTAGTGAAAGAAATTCTCATCGAAATTGGCAAAGTGCCGCTTAAGCACCTCATCCTCTACGCTGTCCACGCTGGGCGCCTCCTCCACTGCCAAATATAGCATGGCCTTCATTTCCTGCATGCCAAAAATGCACATATTAGTTATATATTATATTCAATTGGTGAATGTTGATGAACTAAACCTAAGTATCTCATTCGGAAATGGACAGACATTTGTACTACATATGTTTTATGTGCATATATAATATCTATATCCACATTGTATAACAAGAAGAATATATATAGATATATCTCCAGGCGCGCATAAAATGGGTGTGTAGCAAGTCTCACCTCATAGTTGATGTACTGTTTGCGCCACTCCGGCGTTATGTGCGCCGACAGATGCTCGGCAAACTTCATGACGATGTGGTTATTGCAATCGTTGTTGTTGCTATCGCTGTCGTGTCCCTGGCTTGGTTCTTACCCAGCTTTAAGCGAACACTGCAAAAAAATCAAAAATAAATAAATAAACAATACTTAACCAAAAATAAACTTAACTGAGCCGCGGACATTAATATTTCACGCACGACTAATGCTGCTAATTTTGCCAAACCAGCCGACATGCAAAACCAATGCACATTCAGCAGCTTTAAACTGTAAAAAGGTTGTTGGGGTGTGTGATCTGGGAGTGGTTTAGGGTGGGGGGATAAACAATATCTAATCAGTTAAACAGCTGCAAAAATACGAGTTTTATGCAAATGTTGTCCGAAAACAGCTGACTGCCGATTCGGAATCTACATACACGATAAGGTACAAAACAGTTATTTTTTAATTTTTTGTTTAACTTGATGAATATTTAGATGATACGTTTCAATTTTAGATTCGTATTTGGAATATATATACAATGTAGTCATTAGTTTTGTTTTACTTTTTATCATTATCACCTCTTAAAAAAACGACAAAAATATTCTATCCCAAATCTGGCATATGTCTGCAAGGGGTATTCCAACTTAGGCCTGCCAAAAATTAATCAGATTTCATTTTTTTTGTTGCTTTATTTACTTATGTATATTTTTTATTTGGGTCTCCCGCTTGTTTATTTTCATTAGCGTAAGTCGCTTAATACGTTAAGCAAATTGGAAATTGTTTATTATTATTTTTTTTTTATCGCAGCGTTATGTACACAAAGACGCTCACATTTAATCAATTAGTTGCACAAATATTTGCCAAAAGGCGGCAACAACTGCAATCAGAACTATGACAATAATTGCGAAAGCAGACATACAGGTACTAAGCCAAGTTCTAGGTCTGGGTCTGGGACTTGGCCAACTTCGGTAGGACAACATTTATTTACTAACACAACACAAACACACACATACAGAGAGCCCAGGTGTTAATTGATAGTGTGGCATTACGTCAGTTGCGAGCATTCATTCATTCAATTAACGTCAACATTTAATTCCAAATACAGACACTTGATCTGGCCAACCTGATGGATTGAGCCATTCAACTCATATCGCACATTCATAATTGATGGTCTTTTTGCATACCCTGCCAAAGACTTGTACTATGTGTCCGTATAGGGTATACCAGACAGCGTTGGATATTTGTGACATATATGTATATACACATGTTATCGGGACTGTCTGTCTAAACTGAACACTTCGCATTCGATATGGATTAGAATTCTTTTAGATAAGTAAAATCGATAATCCCGCGGAGGCGATAAGAGTTCGCTTGACTTAAAAGTACGTTCAGCAGTAGGAAAAGAAGCAGCTATATGTCGACATGGGCAATGAAATATACAGGGTAATTTCTAGTTGAGCACTCGAGAGAACAGCAGTTTAATAAATTGTCTATGCCCTTTAAAACAACAACAGAATTGTGTTAAACACTTTTTGGCTTTGTTTAGCTTATCGCTCAGCTCTTTGGTTCTCTCTACACTGATTTCATTGCTGGCTGATAAGGCAGACGCAGCGGCAGCTGCAGCAGCAGCAGGTCAACACTTATGAGAAGTACCAATACCGATACTAAAGCGAACACACACACAGCCAGACACACATTCAAAAACAAGTGCAAATATTTGATCAATAAAGTTGTCAAGCTAAAAGAAGCGCAAAGCGCACCTCGAAACTGACTCAGAGCTCAAATTATGCAGAAATTAAAGCAGCTGGCAGCGAGCAGCAAGCAGCAAGCAGCGCTGCATCTGAATGTCTCCTCAACGCTGATAACTCTGCTGCTGCTGCTTCTGCTGTTGTTGTTGTTGATGCTGTGCAGCTTTTCAATCAAATACGTTTGCATCATAATTAATTATTAATTGAAGACATCACGGGATTAAGTTGAACTGCGTTGCTTTTCAATTACATAAATTATTCTGTTGACATACAAACGATGGCTACTGCTGCTGAATGCAGCGCTGCTCCTGTGTATTATTATTATTTTTACTGCAATGATGTGTATTGATTTCTGTAGTTATTGCAGTTGTTTGATGGGATATGCACAAGTTGCGTGAGTTGAGGTCGGCATTTAGGCCAAGACCTAATCATTACTAATTGATAACATCAACTAAGGTAAGTTAAGTACACTTTATCACAGAATTGCGCGCACAGAACAACAAAGAGCAAAACGCGAACGAAACAATAAACCAGGGCTACGACGCCTCCAAGAACGCTTATCGACGGTGGTAGTGTTGGTTAATGCGCCACTATAAGTGTTGCTCACCTATTGATATTTCAATTTTCAATTTTTAATTGAATATTGACTTGTTGCAAAACATTAATTTATTGATATAAGAATTTCGTAAATGAGTTGTCTAAGTTTTCAACTAACCAATATTTGCAGTATGTTTTATCTAAGAAAAAGGCAATGTTAGCTAGTCTAATTTATAGGATTGCTAAAGATAGCTTTTAATCGTGTGCATATAAAGCAAATACATTTGCAATTTATTTGCATACAATCGAAGAATTGTGAATAGCGATTCACTCGTACAGCGATAGTTTGTGCACGCAATCGCAACTATCGATAGCGCCGATACTTTTTAGTTCTTGGACTCACAGCCGACGCTCATCCGCAATTTGCTTTCCCAAAATTTCACGCGACGCGAATTAATTGCAAGGAAGTTTACAAACGAAACGCACATGAAACTGCGTAGTTTCTGCTGCTGGAAATGAGTACAAACTTAAAGAACTTAAAAATGGGCCACTTTGCTAGCGGTGGCGGTAGCGGCGGCGGCTTCGGCATATCAGCTGGCAAATTGATTGCGCCCCATCACAACACGAACGGCTGCATCGGTGGCAATGCCGGCGGCAGTGGCAGTGGCGGAGGTGCCTCCACAATAAATGCTGCTACCACCAGCAGCAGCAGCAGTAGTAACAACGCGAGCAGCAGCGCCAGTGGCAGCGGCAACAAATTGGCATCATCTCATGGGGCAACGGATGCGACGGAAGTGTTCGCAATGCCCAGCGGCACAGTTATACCGATAATACGAAGCCGAGATGTGCCTAAGCAGCTGCCGACGCTGGCTGCTGCACTGCAGCGTGGGGCGGACGAGCATTTGGCTGCGGAGGACTTGGATGCAGTGCAGCTGGAACTGGAGCTAATGCTTTCGAATGTGGCGCTGCGCACTCGTGTCTTGAAATCCGAATATGATAGTTTGGACAAGGATGAGAAGCGTCAGGATCGCCGCAAATTGGATCGGGTGCCGCCCGGCTCACCGCCAACGAATGGCCTGCTCAACGGCCTGCTCGGCATCAACAATGCTGCCAGCAGCAGCAGCGGCGGCGCAGGCGGTGGCGGAGGCGGCGTCGGCAATCCAGCGACAGCTGCCAAGCGAAAAATGCGAGAGGAGCCGACAGGCGTCCGCAAGAAACACTCCTCAATGACGATACTCAAGCAGCAACAGCAGCAGGGGGGAGGAGGCAGCCTGGCCAAGCAGCTGGCCAAGAACAGTCCGATCGCTATGCACACCGATGACAGCAGCATGGATTACGTATCGCTGCCCAATAGCAACTCACAGCAACAGCAGCAGCAACCACAGCAGCAGCATCAGTTGCCGCAGCAGCACCAGCAGCAACAACAGTTGCCAAAGCTGGCGCTGCCCAAAAACGATATGCCCAATAAATTTTGGCTATCGATCGAGCCGTATTGTATGCCATTGACGAACGAGGATCTGCGACTGATCGACGATCTGCTGGAACAATATCGGGGGCCACTGGTGCCACCGGTGCCCAGTTTGGGGCCGCACTACTCGACGGTGTGGGCGCAGGAGGATATGAAGTCGCTGCAACCGGGCGGAGCGCGCCAGAAGTCGCAGAATGTGAGCGCGATGCTGAAGAAGGCCGATAGCATGCTGGATGAGAGCATAACGGGACCGTTGACACAGCGTCTGGTCTCCGCCCTGATGGATGAATCGCTGCCCAGCGAGGCGGCCGCCGTCGGCGAGCACAGCAGCAACAGCAGCAGCAACAACGAGAATACCCATTCCCAATCCCAGTCCTCATTGACGCAAAGCAATGGTGTGGGATCGAAGGCAACTGTTGCTGCTGCTGCCGCTGCTGCTGCTGCATCGGGTAACTTTCGTTCGTTGTCGATGCTGAAGCATGGCGTTGGCATTGAGCAACGCCTGCGGAAGGAGCTGATCGAGAGCGGACTGATCGAGGCCAGTGAGCTGGCCAAGCACGAGGATGTTGACGAGGTGCTGCTGGAAATCAAACGGGTCACCGCCGAGATTAGCGCTGTGGCCCAATTTAACAGCGATGAACTGAAGCGTCTGCGCTCGGCGGCCAGCGACGAGATCAAACGCATCGAACTGAAACGCAAACTGGACACCATCGACCAGGAGATACTCGAGTGCTACAAGCGAATGCTGCAGTATCGGGCCAAGCGCAAGGGACACACGGCCGAGGAGCGCCAGGAGATCATGCGGCTGACCAGCGAGCAGCGTGCGCTCGCCGAGCAACTGGAGCGCATGCAGCTGATGGGCGCCGGCAATTGCAAGTTGTAGGACAGGAGCCTGGCCTGGAGCTGGAGCCAATTAATGGCCCTGCATCGGGCGACTCTGCTACTGCAGCAGTGGCAGCGTCACAGCGTTTGGGACGACATCAGTTCCCAACTGCAATGTGTATAAAGATGCCAGCTGATGGCATGCGACGATGGCATTGAAGGCGTCGATGGAAACGGGTCAAAAATCAAATCGAACGTTAACAGAATTCACTGCTTAAACTAGCTTAAACTTTTCTAATAATCGAGTTGAGCGCGTCTCACTTCTCTTTATTATTTTAATATTTGTTGCACGAGACACAAATTTATTGCTAATATTAATTTAAGGCTTGTAAAAAGATAAGAAGACTACATGAATTGGCAGATAACAGAATAATGGTACGTTCAAAAGTCAAAACTATATTTCAAATTATGTTTTGGTATTTTTCTTTTACTTTTATTGTAAAAACATTTCTTTATTTGTCTCATTTTTATTTTTAATTGGCAGATATAAGAAATGTTCAAAATTTATAGCGTAATTTGATATTATTTTTATTATTAATTGGCAGGAAATCGTTAATTGATATTACTTTTTGTATCCTGTTAATTTATATATATACACAGGAAAAGGAATACTGATAATGAATTTCAAAATATAAGTCGTTATGCGAAATTACTTATTTTATTTAGTTTAATACACACACATACATTTATATATATATATTTTTATTTAAAAATTGCGACTAATGATTTTCAAAATAGAATTCAATATTTGAAATTCACTTATTGCTGTTTTTAAATATTTGAATTTGCATGCAGATGACACGCGCCCAACTCAAGTTTGTATATTAGCATAACATTAACTAAGTAGGCACCAACACACACACACACTCACACACACACTCTCATACACAACACCTTTCATTACACACATACAAATACATATATATTATAGAATACATACACTTTTTATGTAGCTTAAGTTATTGTGCCAGGTGGGCAATAAAGTTGTCGCTGTCACCAAAAAAAAAAATACAAAAATTAAAAAAAAAAATCCGCAATTGTTTATTATTGCAATTGTTAGAGGAGCACACACCAACCGAGCACCACAAGCGTCTAGTGCGCTTTGAATGTTAACCCAGCGGCTGCAGCTCATTCCAGGCACACAGCGGAAGCGGCAAGCTTCATATTTACCCTTCGATAAGGTTTAGAGGCCAGTGAATCCGGCGCCTCTGCTTTTTTTTTCTATCGCCTAATTAAAATTAAACAACTAAACTCCATAAATTTAACATCTTCACACTCAAAAAACACACACACACCGACTTTTAAATACGCTGCATCTGTTTCTGAGTCGCAATTTGCTGAAATTGCTTAGATAGCTGATAGCTGATGTGTCAACTTCGTCGATAGATAGCAAATTAAGTTGCAGCGGCAACAGCAGCAGCACAGCAAATGTATCTACTATTCGACAGCGATGCGGCCGCAACTGTTGCAAGAATCGCATCTTATAATCTTATCGCATCCCCATCTGCCATCTCTCTCTCTCTCTCTCTCTCTCTCTCTCTCTCTCTCCGGAAAGCAACAAGCAAAGCAAACAAGTCATGCAAGGAAATTAAATCCCAGTCAATAGCCAAATTGAAATACCCCCTAATTTCAATACCCCCACTATGACTTATCAAATTGCAAATAAAACGCGCTTGCTTTCTGATTAAAAACTATCTTCATTGTTTACATATTTCCATGATGAATGATGTATATATATATGGTAATGCTTAGATTATATATATCTTATGGACAGACTATATGTACACTTGATTGACAATGCCTATCACTATCTTCAGTGTTTACATATTTCCATTATCTATGATGTATAATATATCTAAATATATATATATACATATATATCTTATTGAGACTTGATTCACAAATGCCCATCAGAGTCACAGGTGTAAACTGTTGTTATTACAGACAAAGGGAAAGGCGATAACCCTTGCAATAATCCTTCATCAAATCGGAGCAGTAGGAAACTGGACTTGAGCCTTGAGCAGATTGTCATCCCTGCAGCAGTTTACAATGCTGACATACGGGCTACAAAGTTAAAATTCTCGTCTAGTTACTATATTCTCTAAGTGAATAGTATAAATGTATGTATTTGTGTATACCCTGTATTTTCAAGCTGCTTGCAAATGTATTGTTGCATCTATTCTTGAGATTGTCCAGTTCTTTGCCAAGTGCTGCCACATTCTTCAAAAAAAAAATATATATATTTATATATACATATATATTTTACTGCTCCGACTTGTGTGCAATTGCATGTGAATTCACATCAAGACAGTAATCTATAAAAGGAAAACATAAAGAAGGGAAATGAGAAATATCGGTTTTTATTTTACCGGACTACAAGCTTTTATTTATTTATTTTTTTCATAAGTGCGCTCTATAAAACCTTAATAAAAATCAAATGAATGGTGTTGTTTGGGGAGGGTGGGGGGGTGTTGAGTGGACGAAGTGAATCAGAACAAGAGAGAGAGAGAGAGAAAAGACAAGAATATACACATACAGAGATAGAAACATTTTGCCAGTTTGTGTTGAAACAGAGTTAAATGAGTTTTATAAACCGTTATTTGTGTTACGAAATGCAATTCATAATTACATATATACATACATAAATATGTATGTGTGTAGCATAGTTGTGTTGTTAGATGTAAAAATCTCATCCTTTGTTTTCAAGCTTACCGCTTGTGTAGCGATTGTTTTCCAATCGATTCCGATTGGCACTTGCTCCTGTTTGTGTTGTTGCTCCTGGTGCTGCTTCTTCTCTCTATTTATCTATCTACCTTCTATTTTATTGCTGTTTATTCATTCACCCATTGACGCTGATTGGCAACGGTAAGCACAAAAA
This sequence comes from Drosophila imparisetae, assembly GCA_035042265.1. NCBI lineage: Eukaryota > Metazoa > Arthropoda > Insecta > Diptera > Drosophilidae > Drosophila > Drosophila imparisetae. The sequence goes on along the minus strand of JAWNLP010000222.1, from coordinate 3,715,575 downwards.
TAACGATAGTTTAATACTTATTAATTAAAACGGTGTTTGAATTGTGGAAAATGCATCTAAAATTCATTTGGCTATCCCTCAATTCAAATAAAAAAATAGTAAATATTATTTGAAGCACTCATGGGTTTTATTTAAGATATGAAATACCAGTTGACATTCAGTATATAAACACATTATTGGAAAATGTATCTCATGCATCCAGTGAATGGGACTCCTTGTTGCCTTCCTAAATACTGTCATTTAAAATGCATTTAATTGAATACAAAACAATACTTTAACTCTTGATTTCGGTCATTTTTAAATTGTAATTCGAATTGCGGGTATCGGATAGCTAACATTTTCGCAGTGACTGTCATATATTTCCAGTGCTGGAAAATGTCGTAAAAATAAATGAACTCTGTCTCTGGTGATGCAGAAGTGATGTGCCCTTTTTTGTACGGCAAATCTTTACGGAGCAGCATCAAGATAGAGTGCAAATAATCCAAATAAATGCACAAAACTGTTGCTGTGGTTATCGATAACAGTCAAGCGATAACAGTCGGCGTTTGTCGTACGACTGCATGTGTAGACAGAGCTGCATTTAATTTTTTGCCTTATTTGGTTGTTGTTTGTGTTTTTGCGCGACGGCGTCATTTAACCGGTAATTCATATACAAACGCACGTGGTTAATTGTGAAACAATTCACAATGGGCAAAAACAAACGGAAAAACAACAAACAACAGCAGGCAGCGACGACAACGACAACAACAACAACAACGACGACGACGACGACGCCAACGCCAAGCGCCAAAAATGTTACTCCAAAGAGCAACAGCAGCAACAGCGGCGCCTTGAAAAAACCCAGCCTAAGCGAGAAGGATCGGCGGGCGTTGAATGTGATCGCGCAGGCGATATTGGAACTGGTGCAGACACAGACGGCCAATCCAAACGAGGAGTGGAAGCAATATGTGGAATTGCAGCGACTGCTCGACAGCATGATGCTGCTCGAGAAGCCGCTGCATCTAGCCACTCGCAGCCCGGAGGACAGTAGTGGGATGGAAAGCGAACTGACGCGTCTCGCAAAGGTGGCCGCATTCAATGAGTGGGCCCATGCTGGCGGAGTGCAGAGCGATTGTGTGGAGATCACCACATTTCCCGGCTATCAGCTGGGCCTGCGCGCCAAACGGGATATCGCTGCCGAGGAGCTGGTCCTGAGTGTGCCGCGCAAGTTGATCTTCTCCGAGGAGCTGCTGCCCGAATGGAAACGCGAACTGTTCCGCAATTTCCCCACCCACCTGAATGTCACCTACTCTCTGATCATCGAGAAGGCGCTCGGCGCAGCCAGCGCCTGGCAGCCCTTCATCGATACGCTGCCCACCCGGTACAGCACCGTGCTCTACTTCACTGTCGACCAGATGCACCGACTCCGAGGCACATCTGCCTGCTCGGCCGCAATGCGCCATTGCCTCGTCATTGCCCGCCTCTACGCCTCCATGTACAAGTGCGCCTACATCCAGCCCGGTGACAACATTATGGCTGCCAAGGCCAGTCTCTTCACCGAGTACGGCCTCTGCTACGAGCTCTATCGGTGAGTGTTTCTCTCTCTCTCTCTCTCTGTGTGTGTGTGTACAACTCACAATATTTTCCAAATGAATGAGAGGTTATTGGTTTTCTGTCTGCACGTCCGTCCGCTGATCTCTCAGCTGGCCCGATCTATTTATGTTCTGATTTCATTCTCATTCTTTGTTTTCTAATTCTGGATCGGCATCTGGAATTGGATTGGCATTAGCTGAGGGCCTTTCTTATTGAGGAGAATGCGCAGAATGGGGCACAAATGTGGCAGGGAATCGATTACCGATTGAAATTCAGAATCGGATTTGGAATCGGAACCTATATTCTACATTATTTGTTAAAAAACTCATTGGAATACAAAAATGTTAGTGGAACATTATTGTAGTCATAGATCCTATTACTTAGCTGTATGTATGTGGATATGTCTGCGTCAGACAGCCAGCTGAATATATATATATAACTTATGGAGTTGCAGATGCTTCCTTATGCCATTAACATACTATTACACAACTTCATCAGCAAGATATCAAAACGTAAGCGGATACCTTAAAAAGGTTTGAAAAATAAAACCGGAAATTCTATTTGAATTTTTATAATTTTCGTAAAAGAATTGAAATTCGTACTGTACAGTATGTATGTAAGTACAGTATGCACCTAAACTGATGACACTGATGACCGAACTTGGGAGCCTAGTCAAAAGAAATAAGCCTGTACAACATGGAATTTAACTTTTTATTCAGAACAACTACTTTTAGGTAATGCACTATAAGTGTTATTTGAGCACAACTCTGCTCAGATTTGAGTATATTCGATTTTACATTCCGCTGTCCAATTAGAAAATATTGCCACGCAATTGTTGCATCTAATTTTCATCATATTTCATAATTACACATTTGTTTTACTACATTTTATTTAAAAAAAAAGAAGAAAAAAACAAACAAAACGTAACTTATTTACATGCATTTATTTCAGATTGTATATAATATATATGTATTTGTATAATTAGTATATATGTGTAGTTCAATATTTCGCATTTTGTGGGCACAGCAAAATTTTGAATAAATTTAGATATATATTTTGAAAGTGTTGTTAGATATTCTAATATACCAGTGTTGCCAGTGTTGAGCAATTTGCAGTTTTACAGTGCACTAAACAAAATTACAATTAGTGTTATGGTTGTTCGTGTTGCTATTCTTTTGAATGCCAAATCAACTAATTTTGTTTATTTGTTGACCCTCATGTCAATTGAAATATTTATTGTCCTCAAAAATGTTTTGAAATTCCAACCGATTTTGCATAGTTTTTCAAAATAATTTGTATACTCTGATACCGAAGCTATCATAGTTTTGCTAGGTCAGGTTTTGCAAATAACTGCAAATCGATAAAGCCACATATCTCCCCCAATTTTAATGTCGGTTTTTGACAATGATCGGCATTCGCCACGCCCACCTCCGCAGCCCCTAAAATGTTTAAACGACTATGCCTTTCATAGTTTTTGAGTTGGAGCCGTCAAATTTGGTAGGTGTATTATTGGTAGCCGCCTTTAAGAACACATTACAATTTTGTCTGGCCCCAAAAACGGTCAAAGCCCATATCTCCCGCAATATAAGAGGTACAGTTACCAAACTTGGATGGTTGCTTACTTAGACCGTCCTCCAAAGCACCCACTCCCGCCTCCAAAATTCCCAAAAGCCGATATCTCCCATCATTTAAGAGCTATAGTTACCAAACTTGGAAGAAATGCTACTTGGCTACTTACTTCCATTAACATTTATCGGCCACACGCACTCCTGCCCCCAAAATTCACAAAAGCCTATATCTACCGCAATTTGAGAGTCAAACTTGCTAACTGTTATGAGCTGGAATTATTTATTGGTATCAAAGTATTTCGCAGTCGGTTGTACCCGGCTGCAACGTTCTCTCTTGTACTTGTGTGCCTCTTTCTCTGTGTGTGTGTGTGTGTATGTGTGAGGGAGTTAGTGCATTTATTTTGGTGCGCTATCGAAACCCATTTCTAATGCTGTTTGTGCTTCTGAAACGCTGTTTTTAAAATCACTAATCTTGGCCTTGGGTTTCCGCTGCCTATTTTTAGGTTTTCCTCATGGGTTCTCAATTATTTTTTATGATTTTTATTTGAAAGGTTATAGTTGTAAAATATTGTGCCACCCGATAGTTTAACGACGCTCGAGCGTACTGAGCTGTAGTTCGCATTGTGAATTGCGCTTAACATATAAGTACGGTTCTATATAAATACGTTCTTAAAGGCAACATGACACTGGTCCACAAAACAACGCTGTAAGCGAGACGAGCCTTAAGCCAACAAAATGACGTTAGCTATGCACAATTTATTGGTCAAAGTGAAGTTCAAAACTTTTGCTTCTTTCTTTTGCATTTCCATTCGATGTAGATTTTTGCTTAGTCTCTGCACTATACCTTTTTGATGATGAGGCATGCAACATGTAGACAATGCACTCGCTATCCGCCTACTGGGAAGGCGTCAATCCCCATTCCCATTCCCAATTCTACTTCCTAATGCTTCTCGCTTATTGTTGCGTTACTCGCTCAGTTTTTGTCCGCTTCTTGCTCGTCGGCATAAGAAAGTTGAGCACATTTGTAGCCCAGTGTCATGGGCTTCAGCTAGTTTTCCTTTCTTAGTCCGCACACAAAAAAAAAATGTCTCCATCACTTAGACTTATTAATAAACTATAACTTATAACTTATGCAATTTACGGTGTGTATATTTTTAATACATATATATGTGTATATATATTTGTATATATAAAACTTGGCCTAAACGGAGCGATCACACTACATGTCGTCTAGTGTTATCTAAAGTGTGTGTTGTTTCTAGGGTCTAGGGCTTAATTATCGAATGATTTGCGCAATGTATCGAATAGATACTCCTGCACCTCCGGTGAATTGGGATCCATGGTGTTGAGCTTCTGATGTGCGGTGCGCAGTGTAAGGGCCAGCGAATTGACACCGCCACGCCCCCCTCCTCCCGATTTGGCTGTTGCTGTTGCAGTTGATGTTGTTGCTGCCACTGCTGCTGCTGCTGCTGTTGATGTTGCCGCTGCGAGCTGCGAACTGCACGTGGATCCCTCGCGATTGAACAACAATGAGCTCTGACGCTGCAGCTGATGATGATGATGATGATGCACTGGCGTGTTGCACGACACGGTTGCAACACTTATAGGCTTGTGGCAACTGTTGTTGTTGCTGCTGTTATTGTTGCTACTGCTGCTATTGCTGTTGCAGTTGCTGTTGCTGTTGCTGCTGCTGCTGCTGCCAATGACCAGCTCCTCCATGTGCTCCCGCAGCGAATTGCGTCGCGATGCGTTCGCAGTTTGCGCCAACTGCGGCAATTTGCTCTTCATTGCATTGTATGTCTTCAGATAGCTGGTCTTGCGCCGCCGATGCTGCTTCCAGCGGCACACCACAAATATGACCAGCAGTGTGGCCAGCGAGGTCAGCACTATGGCAGCACTCGCAACAATTGCCGATCGTATGCCCGCCGGCATACTTGCGTATAAATTGTTGCCATTGCCACTGCCACTGATGATGCTGCTGCTGCTGCTGCTGCCCAAATGCTGTTGCGACATCGATGTGGCGGCCGCAGCGGACGGACTTCGCCGGAAGCCATGGCCGGATAGTTCCAGATCCAACAGATCGTGCGCACGTGCCACTTCATTCTCAATAGTGTCGATCACATCGTTGTTGTCCTCGTTGCCGCCCATTGCTGCTGTCAGCCTTGTGGCATTGTTTCCATTGCTGCCGTACGCATTTACGCTCAGATCAATGTCCATGCTGTTGCTGTTGTTGTTGTCGCTATCGTTATCATTGTCCAGTTCCTGCGAGCTGTCAGCGTTACCGTTCAGCAGTAGGCGTGGTTGCGGCAAATAGTACGCAGTCTGCCCATCCTCCAAACTGCCGGCAACGGAGCCAGCCGAGCGTCCAGCGAGCGAGGCGAGCGCCAGCGTCTTCCACGATGGAAAGAAACCCAGGGACTTCTCGGCGCGCTGTTGTTGTTGCTGTTGGGCTGTTAAGGTGGCTGCCAAGGATGTTTGGGCATACGCGGGTCCTGTGCGCCAGAGCGAGGGAGAGATAGAGAGAGAGAGAGACAGGAAGTTGGTAAGATAACTAATATTGTGTGGAAATGAGTATGTGCGGCGGCTATAACGAGCTGTGGCATGTATGCTAGATTACCGTCGTTGGCTTGGCATATTTGTCTGTGTGATTTAATGCAAATGGTGGTTATCGATAACAATTGATGTATCGATTTGTGAGCCACCGCTAAGAGTAATCGGAATAGATGTCATGGCAAGCCATGCTCAATAGCAATTCTTGTTATCGCTATCTATCGTGCTGTTGCTTTGTTTGCCATCGATAAAGTGCAATCGATAATTGATAGGCTATTGATACGAACTTACGATTTGCCGATTCATATTTGACATATTTAAATAGGTTATTGTTATGATGATCAACTAGATCAGCTTTTCGATAACTAACCGCCTACACGCGCATCGAAATTAATCGATAGCCGATAATATGCCGCCACATCCCCAGCTGTTACTTACGTGTGTGCATTTGGCCCGTGCTAAGCTGCTGTCGCATTGTTGAACACGAACACGTACAACAACAACAACAACAGCAGCAACACAGCAACAATAGAAAACCAATAATAATAATAAGAATAATAATGATAATCGTAATAATAATAATATTCATCGATAACACACACGGCAACAGCTCAGCACGGGCCAAATGCGCTCGCGTCCATCCGCACACGCTCACTGCAGCTGTCGCCGGCGCTGCTCGCGCTGGCGTTGACGTTGGCGTCGCAGCCGCAATGCCGTTATACCTCGATTGGGATTGTTGTCGTCATCGTTATCGTTATCGTTATTGCTAAAGTGATCGCTATCCCTTTCGCTATTGGGCTCAATGTCAATGATCGATGTGAAATAGCTGGAGCCCTGCGAATCCGTTTTGATCTCATCCGGCTTCACGCTCTTCAAATCAATCAAATTGAAATGCGGAAAGTTCTCGAATGCTGTCACAATATCCATATTATCCTGCAGGACAACCTTCTGGCCGGGATAGAAACGCGAATGTCCGTCGCCGTTGCTCAGTATGGTGGATAGGTGCAGTTGACTGGAGCCCCGCTTGCGATGCTCGATCAGCTCCTCCAGCGTCATGTTGCGCTGCTCGAGCACCTTGAACAGGCGGTTGCCCGAACGGCGATCCTCAATGAGCTCTAAAAGATCGGTGCGATCATCCACATCATCCAGTAAAGGCACCAATGGCGGCACTGGCGAAGATTGCTGCTGTGGTCGCTGCTTCTTCGGCTTGCCACGCTTTGCTGCTGCTGTTGCTGCTGCTGCTGCTTCTGCTGCGGTTGCCGTAGTTCTTGAAGCAGGAGGCGAAGATGTCGGGATCGGAGTCGAAGTCGGAGTGGGTGCAGTCACTCGTATATGATGAGTGTTGGTTTCGACCTCATCAAAAAAATTCTCTAGCTCATCGTTGCCATCGTTGTAATTGAGTTGCTCCTCGCTGCTATTGTTGCTGTTGCTGCTGTTGCTGTTGTGTGTTGCTGCTACTGTGCTGTTTGTCGCCTCGGAGCTGACCAGCTCCAGTTCCACATCTTCAATACTCTCCACTGAGTTTCTGTCATAGTTGCTGCCTATAAAATTGTCACTAATACGTTTAGTTTGCTCTTTGCTGTTGTTGCTGCTGCTGTTGCTGCTGTTGTTGCTGTTGTTGCGTGTGTGATAACGCGTTGCTGCTGTTGGCGACAACTCGCTACTGTATTGCTCCTCAGACACATCTAGCTCTGGCTCTGAAGCAGCAGCAACTGTTGCTTCCACCGATGGGGATAATGTTGTTGTCTCCAGCAGCAACTCTTCTTCTGCTGATTCAATTGATACTGCAGCTTTTGTTGTTGTTGTTGTTGTTGAGGTTGTGGTTGTGCTGCTTGCTGCTGCTGCCTTGAACGATGCTGGCGGCTTAAGTGTTGATCGCATTTGCTGTCGCTTCTTGTACAGCGGCAATCGTGTTGTTGTCACCGCTGTTGCTGTTGTCGTTGTGCTGGCAGCAGTTATTGGCGCTGCACTGCTGCGCCTGCTGCTGCTGCTTGAGCTGCCATCACGCGACGAGCTGCCAAATAGTTTTAAGCGCTGCAAAGCAGGTAACTTATTCGGCTTGGGTCTAAATAACTCCTCACGTACATCCTCCGAAGGGAACAGTTGCTGCTGCTGCTCTTGCTGCTGCTGGTGTTGCTGCTGGTCCTCATCTTGCTGCTGCTGTTGGGCATGGGCTAAAAAGGCAGCGGGTATGCGCCGCACACTGTGCTTATTGTTTTGGCCAGCTGCCATCGTCCTCAGCTCCAAGCTGGGCCCGGCATTGATAGCAGGCGCAACGGCTGTTGTTTGGAGCGCCAACAGCGCATTCTGTTTGCCCTTGAGCAGATCGTCCAGCGATAGATTTTTCTGCTGCAATATCTCGCTGAGACTGACTCCGCCAGAGTTCTTCAATATGTTCTTAAGATCGACGGGCGTCTTGTTGCCAACTGTTGCCATTGGCTGTTGCTCCTGATCTTGTTTCTTGGCCTGGCCATAGGGGCGACGATAGGACTTGCTGCCGCCAGTTGGTGATTCGGTCGGACGCTGTCGCGGTTTATTGTCGCGTTCTCGTTCTCGCTCCCGTTCCCGCTCCAGCGCTGCCATCGGCTCACGTATTGGCAACTGTTTGCGCCTGGCCAACTGGTCATCCTCCACATGACCGCGCCAGTAGACATTACCGCCATTTGGCGACTCCTCCTCATTGGTGGCACCCATTGTCGCCAGTGGCAGCTGTGGCCGACGCTTGCGTTTACCACCAACAACACCACCGCCACCACCACTGCCATTGGCATTGGCGGTGACACTGCCCAGTGGACGACGACGTGTCAATGTTGCCTCCGGCGTCGCTTGGCCATCGTCTACAATAAGCGAGACGCCAGTTTGAAGCAGCTTCTGCAAGTGCAAAAGAAGAAAGAGGCCAAGTGATTATCGGATACCATTAATAATGTTGTTTTTGATTACGACGATATATGGATATATACTATATATATATATCAGCCAGATCGAAACTGCTCTAGAAAATCTCGGTCGAAAGATGAGTTGCGGCTTAAAGAGCGTTTTTGTTTGCCAAGTTAACCGCTATACCATCATACAAGCTATACAAGCGTTCACTTGTTTATTTATTTATCTACAACGAAATTGATGGCCGATGCCTAAGGGACTAAAATATGTTGTACTTGTTCTTGTTATTTGAATTTGATTGAGACTGGACTTTAAGGCAAACACAAACCAAACAAGTATGTATGTGTGTGTGTGTGTGTCATTATAAAGCTGCATTTGTGCATGTGATTATACTGTTAGTATGCACATACTCAATTGTTTGCACACAAACATAAAGCTTGGAAAATTGATTTTCTTTTTTAAATAAAAATATCTAAAAAAAATGAAAAGAAAAGGGCCAAGTTAGAAGTTAGAACATAAAAGGTTTTCTTTAGCCCTTTGAAGCCATTTTCACCTGCTTTTATAGTGTGTACAGGTTGTAACAAGGAGATTCGTTGAGCCGTTTAGCACATGGTCAGCGCTTGACTTTCCTTGATTAATGGACTCCATTGATTGATTGTAGTTCTGAATGATGCCAACAGAGTAATCACGGTTCGCTCTCTCTCTCCATCTATCTCTCTCTCTCTCTTTCTCTCTCTGATTACTCTTTCAGAAAAGAAAAGTATTATAAAATAAAGAGAAAAGTTTGGACAGATGGAACATTTTAGATGGGGGAGAAAACGAGGGAAAGAATTGAAATAGAGAAAGAAGTTTTTTTTTCTTTCTTTGGCACTTTGCTTCTATTTCTTCTCTTCTCTTCTTATGCAGACAGACTTACTCATTTAAATAGGATCATAACAAACATAATAATTAATAACTGGGAAAAGGAGTTTGGCAAAACGCAACATACTTTGGTATCAATCAATTACTTCTTACTTCTCAAAAAGTTAATTACATTTCCTGGCTTACAAATTTAATCTCGTAAGCCAATCAATATTTTCTACTTCCAGTCCAGCCTACATGCCACATTTCCATACGCTTGCCACGTAATCAACTTGTGCATCTTGTTTAACCAGCCAATTGCTGCTTGCCTGTTAAATGCAATTTAAGGGTTTCAAGCGCATGCACACACACACATACACACACACACACAGCGCACACAATTTCGAATCTGTCTTAACTTCATAAACTGCTCTCAAATGAAAATTGCGAATTACTACGCTAGATAGCATGAGCGAGAAAGTGCAGGCACTTTCCTGCTCACGTAATTAATTTTGAATTCATCAGCGTGGAAACTACCGCGCCCTCCTCCTCTCGCCTCCCCTCTTCCGTTACCATCGCATAGATAAAGGCCCGCATATTATGCTTTTGACGGATAAGAAGCATGGAACTGAGGATTATTCTGCCTCGTATTATTATTGTGTTCTTGTTTTTGCAGTTGGTGTTGGCAACGAACATGTGCCTGCTTAACACCCACCGCCCTCCAAACCTAACAACCCCATTATTCCCATCACTTCCATGATTAGTCAGAGTAATTGACTTGGTCCAATGGCCACTCTCTCCCTCTCTCTCTCTATATATATCTCAGCTGTAATCAGTCTAATGCAAATGCCGATTTGTGCATTTATCAACATTTTTCTATTTTGTGTGTGTGTTGGTGTGTGTAAGGCTATGGCTTAAACACACATAAATAAAATTGGGGCAGATTGCATAAATGTAATGCAGTAAGGAAAGCATTTTCCCCGACTCGGAAATCGATTCGGTTAGGTTGGCTGATTAATTTGTTTTCTGTTTTCACTGTGGCATTGGTTGTGTTCCGTTCTATAATCTAGGCATTAGGCAATGAAATCTGCAAATTACCATTAACTAATCAAACTTTCAATTTCTGTGCGACCTGTGCAAATAATTAAGTTTAAGGCTAATGACAAAACTAAATTCTTGACAAAAAACTTTCACAAGCAAAGCAACGAAAACTCGCTTAGACTTTTGGCCAAAACTCATTACACAATATGCCAGCTAAAAACAAGACAAAGGGCAGAGGGCGAGAGCGAGAGAGAAAGAGAGGGGAGTGTGTAGAGGAAAAACGAAAACTTTTTGCGACAACTGCAAACAAAGCCAAAATAATTTCAAATTGAAAACACAATCCGCCCATTCCCCAATCCGTTCCATTTGCCACCACCAATCCGCATCCATCAGTAGAGTAGAACAGGAAATTACGAAATGGGATAGAACATGAAATGAAATGAAATGAAATGCTCAATTTGGGGACTTCCTTTTAGCATATAGAGATGAGAACGTGTTCAAATATCTGTTTGACTTTGAGGATCGTAATGCCAAAAACACTATTTTTGATTGTAGTCTTAGTTAAACCTAGCACTCCGATGGTACTCCATATCTCCATTTTCGACGAAGACTTTTTTATATAATTCGCAACTCTGATAAATAATTTTGGGTAGCTGGAAACACAAACGCAATAAATGACATTTTCTCAGTGTGAGGCTTTAGCTTCTCTGAATTATTCGATAACATCGATAAAAACACGCTCATCTCAATCTTTGCGGCATTGTATGCATTTCTCTGCTGCAGCTGTCTGACTTGTTTTTTGCTGTTGTCTGCCAGTTCAAGATGAATGACTACCTGCCTGCTCCACTTCTCCACTGATCCCCTGCTGCCCTGCTCTGGGGTGGTGTTTCAATTTGAGCCAAGTTGCAGCTGTGGAGGTGGCATGCATAATGAAGATGGACGGCAATGGCAATCGAATTGTTTCATTCAGTCAAAGTTTTAAACAAAGATACCTCCCTCTCCCTCCCCTTCCCTTCCCCTTCCCGCCCCTCCTCTCCCCTCCCCAACCAGCGCATTTAAGCGAAACCAAGCCGCAAGTTGCATTCGAGCACGAACAAAAGCCGAGCAGAACAAACAGGAAGTGGATGTGACTTTAAAATGCAAGCCTGCGCGTGTTTTGCACTGCATTAAATCAAGCTCATCACACACGCGAGAGAGAGAAAGAGAGAGATATAGGGAGATAGAGAGAGAGAGATACTGACTCTCACGTGGCATGTGTGTGTGTGCCTGTGTTGACAGCATTGGCAACACTCTGCAACGTGAACTGTCAGCAGCAGCAGCAACAACCTTCAAAAGTTTGCAACGCGCTTCGCTTGGCTGCCACATGCGGCGTTTTTATAGCCACATAACCTCTCTTTTTGCTGTCCTTTTTTTCCCCCTATATTTTTTTTTTGTGCACTTGTTGGCCTTGTTTTAAAAGCCAGCGGCCAGTTTATTGCCAAGCTGTTTAGCTGCAACGATTCCTTCTCTAAATGCTTTGTTATTGTTGCTGTTGTTGTCCAAGTCTTGTTCAGTCGATAAATGTCAACTTAGCGATTACATTGTCATCGACTGTGCAAACATTTTGTTTCACACTTCGAGTCACAGACGGACATTGAATAATATAGATACTCAATGAGGTCAGAGATATCTCCTTCAAAAATTCACAAAACTGAAAGCGAGTGCCATTAAAAAGATTCTCAATTTGAATATGAATGCATAACGAAAGTTATATAGTATATTAGTTGTGAGTGAGTTATTGTTTAACGCTTAATTGGCTATGCCGGAACTCTGTTGTGGTACTTTTGGATGACTTATGCAGCAAACACTTTGATAAGTTTTGTGCCTTTACAAATAATGATCCCGCCAAAAACACTTTGGCATGGCAACTTAGCCAGCTGCAAAAGGCAGCCCGAAACACACAATTAAGGGCTTTTCCAAAGGGGCGCAAGCAAAGTTCACAGGGGAGTGGCAGGGCAGAGTCAGAAGTCGAGCAGAGAACTTGTTGGTTGCTGGAATACCACAAAAGTTGCTTAGCTGCATGTCGTGATTTTTGCTTTGTTGCTGCTGCTGTTGCTGCTGCTGCTGCTACTGCTGCTGCTTCTGAGGATGATGATTATGATTTCTATTCCTACCTGCAACGCACTGCGTTTCAGCCCCGACCCCGACACTCAACTCTTTCGTCTATCCGCTGCACGAGCCCTTCAGTTATTTTTTGTTTGTTTATTTTTTGTATAACCACTTCAAACAAGTTGCTGCTTTTTATAATTAAATTGAAAAATTTATGAGCAATTAAATGGAAAACTTTGCTTTGTGGTCCAAAGCCATGCAAAAGCCAGTGAGCATCAAATCTAATAAGCATGCTGGCAACAGAAGTGTGGTCTACTAGACTAGCGTATACTCTTTTGATACACTGACTCTCTCTCTCTCTCTCTCCCTCTGTATTAATCTCTTTGCATATGTATTTAACTAGTCTACTATTTTGAATACATTTTAGATGGGCCGTATCAACGGTCACGACACGTCAGAATCTGGTGCCGCGCGAGCTGTCAACGGTTGGTGAAGTAAACCAGCAGTGCCAATTAGGTAGCTTTGCGGGAACAGAGATGAAGCATGATGCGGAGACGGGTGCGAGAAATGTTCCCATATCGGCATTGATACCATTTTGGGATATGACGAATCATCGTTGCGGCAAGATAACCTCATATTATGACCGTGCCGCAAAGCAGATGGAGTGCACCGCCCAGGAGGCATTCAAGGCTGGCGAGCAGTTCTTCATCTACTATGGCGATAGATCCAATGCCGATCGTCTGGTGCATCACGGGTAAGTGTTGGGCAGTTCAGTGGCTGAATTCATTAATTTAGAATGGTAAATTATTGCATTTAATTAACAGATTTCTGGACATGCATAATCTGAAGGACTATGTGCAGATACGTTTGGGGCTGAGTCCGACGGATCCGTTGCTCGAGCAGCGTTCGCTGCTGCTGGCCGAGCTGAACATTGAGCGGAAGGCGGAGCTGCGCGTGCTGCCCGCACCGGAGCACATCTCCGGCGAGGTATTGGCCTTTGTGCGTGTGTTCAATATGAGCAAAGAGCAGCTCGAGCATTGGTGCAGCGATCTGGAGCGTGCCGTCGATCTGCTGCACATTGATTGTGCCCTCGAAACGGACCTGGAGACGCGCACATGGCAGTATCTATACCAGCGGCTCAAACTACTGCTCGGCGTGCTCGAGGCGTCGCTGCACGAGGCGGATGAGCAGCAGCAGCTGGAGGCATTGCAGCGGGAGCAAGTTGAGCAGCCCTCGGCCAATCGGGATATTGATATCATGGTGTTGCAGTATCGTCGCCTCGAACGTCGCATCCTCACCGATGCGCTGCAGTATGCCCAGGAGCGCCTGAAGGTCTAAGCGATTGTGGTGGGGTTGTGAAAACAAATAATACTAAATCTAGTGGCCATTTACAGCAGTCACCATTTATAACTTTAGTCAACAGACAAGCTTACAAAACGAGCTGAAACTAATAATCCAAACTCAAAAATTTGGTTTCCAATTTGTGTCTGAATGCCTGCGGTGTATTTTTCACATTTATTTATTTATGCCAAGCACAAGAATGTTTTTTTCTTTCTATTTCTTAAATTATTAATAATATTTTTTGAACTTTTTTTTTATTTATTTTTTTATTAATTTTATTATTGGAAGCAGCAGATACGGCAGTCATCAGCAGAGGCAGAGTATCGTCGGCATTGCCCGGCAATCATTTTATTTATTCTTTTTTTATTTCTATCTTGTTATGAAAATCCATATTTTTTGACAAGACCAACAACACACACACACACACACCTTAGAGAGAAACAGCATCAACGAATTCAAATTCAGACAGGATAGAGTAGTGTGAGTTTGGTGGAGTGCCTCACACATTTGTCAATCCAACTGCATTCTACTCGCTGTGGTGCTCTGGAAGCTCAACGCTGAGCGCCACAGAGCACCATTTTTTACAAATTGAACTAATTTTGGGCTATTTTAAAATGATTTCGAAAAAATCTGCATTAAATTGTTGCCTTTATTTTCATTTTCATACTTTCATTATTTTTAGTTTTGTTGTAAGTTAATGTCATTTAATAATTGTTTTATGTTTGTTTTTTGAACCAAATGAAATAAAATACCAATAGCCAAACGCATTTCCTAAATGTCTACTATATCGAATGTTAAACTCGAACTTAAACTAATCAATCTTTGCTAGCTTCAAGAAGTGACGGCACAACTTGAAATAATTCGTAAAATATACCAATATATATGCAAAATTATCAAATATGCGCATTGATCTTATATACCTCGATGGAGACGGTGTTAATGGCAACAACAGAGTGAGCAACGCAGTGACGACACAGGACGAAGGATAGCAAAATTGCAGATGAGAATTTGATACAAGCCCGCTTTAAAATGTGTAAAAAGGTGCTTAAGTTTTGATGTGGCAATTCAACAACACACACACTAACACACACACAAACGGACTCGCGTAGCGGCATTAGAGTTAAATCAAGCAAAGCTTTCAACCGCGTGTCTATGCGGTTCGCCCCTCTGTCAATGTTAGCTTGCGGCATGCGGCATGCGTCGTGTTTGTGTATGTGGGTCTGTGTGTATGTCAACACGCACACCAAAACGTTGATGAAACGCACTTATACATGGTATATATATATATATATATATATGCAAAAGTGATATCAGGAGAGGATAAACAGGATGCTGTTGCAGGGAACTCAAGTATAATATAATATAATAGCCACCCATTGCAGATGCCCAGACGCCATTAGCGCTTTTGTGAGACTTGTTGAAAAGCAATCCACGTTAGTATCTAGGATATTAGTTCAGCTGTTCCCTGTATCAAATGACATCGGCATATGATATGATAAAGGCGTACAGATGTACTAGGTAGGTATGTACTGGGAACCTTCTCTCCAGCGCCCACTCCTGCCTTAACATTTCCAGAAGCCCATATCTCACATAATTTAAGATATACAGTTACCAAACTTGGATGGAAGGTTACTAGGAAACTCTTCCAAAAAAAATTTTCGGCCACACCCACTCCCAAAATTCACAAAAGCCTATGTCTAACGCGATTTGAGAGGCAAGCTTGCTAACTGTTAAAACAAAATAAAAATTTTAAAATTATATTTAAAATGTTATAAGGAAAAAATCAAGTGCCTTTAATCGAATTTCGCAGAGTGTATATCGAAGCATAGTTAACACATACATATACACACACACGCACACAGTATTACCAAGTTTTCAGTTGCATTCAACGCTTTTACGTCGATTGACGAGGCGCACTTTGTTGCATAATTGGAAAGCCTCTTGGTTTTTGAGGGCCAATGGGCAAGAACATTTGCTAATTGGTTGACAGAAACTAATTTGCCAGTCCAATTATCAATTTGGTGAGTGGGGCGGCGGGGATTTAGGGGCTTGAGTGATGCGATTCAATTTGGCGGTTTGCATTTACGAATTTTCCAACAAAAAAAAGTTGAAATGCAAAACTCAGCCAGACCATTGAAATAGCAGCAGCAGCAGCATCCGTGGCAATCGATGGCATAAGGGAAACTAAATTGCCAACAGACTGTACACAGGATATGCACATACATATATTTCAATCAACTGCTTAAGCACTTTTCAAATAGAGCAATTGAATTGCACGCTCAAGAAAATCAGTTGCCAAGTTTTGTACTCTGGTTGGTAAATGGAAATGCGGAAGTGGGATTGGGAATGGGAATGGGAATGGGTGTCGTATAGGATGTGAGTACTCGCTGTAAATATCTATCCAAGTGTCAAATCAAATGTCGCGCAAGTGGGTTGCAAATGGTTGTCTGGCGCTGGTTGCGTTGCTGATGATCTACTGACGTTTCCCTCGCCTCAATTTGCGAATTTGTCAGGCAAGCAGTGCGAATTACGAGCCGGGACAGACCCATGGGGGAGTTCCAATATCTAATTATATACGAATGTTGCTACAAGCTGAGCTAGAACAGCAACATCGGCCATAACTAGTCCCAATTCTATAATTAAGTTTATGCATTCCAAGCAGTCACTTCAGAAATGGGCAAATATGAGGAGTTCACAGCCATGTGATATGGAAAATAAATAATAATAAATAATTCACAACTACAACAAAAATGTACAAAGTGCCCAATTCATTAAGTAGGAAACTTTTTGTATCCAATAGGCTCTACTTTTATCAAAGACGACAATGCTTTATATTTGGGTTCTACAAATATTCTTAGTGTGTTCTTATTATTGATCAGATAGAAGTTGCTTTTTTTGCAAAAGCCAGATCAAAGAGTTACTCAGCGTGCAAGCATATCAGCCAGTTTGTCTGTTAACTTATTAACATACAGTTGTAATAGCCCATTGATATTCCACTTGCACACACACACACGCGTATACATATCTGTAGTTAAGTACTGTTGCATCCACTTGCATATATCTGTCAATATATATGTAAATATTTCTCATCAATGGCCGGACACGTTGCGTATACGTAACAGAAGCAGCGCCGCATAACGCATACGCAGCATCGCCTCTCAAGGGTCATTAAAAGGAATAAATTATGCGCGGCATGTGTGTGTGTGTGTGTGAGAGTATGTATTTATGCCTACAATATGATTACACATATTCAATGCGAAAGAAGCCAAAATGCTGCCTGCCCACACTTAAAGCTTTACTATCTGCTGCAGATTCGTAGCAGGGGGCGGGGGGTTCAGGATTACCATAAAAACAGATTGTAATCTGTGTAAGTGGAAGTGGCCACATTTGGTTGCAAGCGTGCCATTGTCAGTGCTCCTTGCCTGTTGCCCGTGCAACACAGTCGACAAGGGTGAATGCATAACACAAAACCACATCACTTGAGAAAACTATGGAGTGCTATTAGAGTCCACTACAAAAGATACTTGTTTGCCATTTGCCAGCAATGCAATGCAAAATTATTCCGGCAAAGTTGCAATAACTATGATAAATCAAAATGTATCTGTTAGACTCGAAAAATGTATAAATAAAATATAAAATGCAATTGATTGGGTATTAACTGCCTGTTTATTTGTAGATTGCGATAATCAGTGGACACCCCTATAATCGCTTTTCATAACTGCAGGGTATACTACGGTACACTGAGGACGGAGAACAGAAGCCCGGCAACTGCAAGTGGTTTTAAATTTTCTGGGTATCTATGTATATCAAGATATTCGCATGTTTTAGTGCTGTTGTTGCTATCATGGCTCCAACAATTTCATGTTTTCATCTCCCTTCCTTGCTTACCGTCAGTTTTTCACTTGTTGTCTGTGGCAGTGGATGTTGCAAACTGACAACTGCGAGCAGACTGAAGCCAGCAGAAAGCGACTTGATGAAATTTCACAAATGCATTTGCGAAATGCATGTGAGTTTTGGAAAAGCGAAAGCTGGCGAATAATAGAGTTGGAACTGTTAAGCACTGAAACCAAAGAAACGTAAAACAGACATCATATTCTGTTCACAAATCCTATAGAAAATCGCATGTGAAACATTTTCTAACAAGTTGCATCCTTTTCGGCAGATGCTCAGAGAGGCCAATGTTGGCAAACAAAACTGCCGCTGTATTTGATGCTTACAGAATCCAATGCTGGATTTAGTTGCGAATCTGGCTTGCCTGTTGCTCCTTTTACAAACTATTCGATTGTGGGTCTTCCTCCCATCTTCCTTTGCTTCCTACTCTTCTGGCTTTGTTTTGCGTTATGCTTCTCACGGTGCTTCCTTTATTATGTCCCCTCGCCTTTTCATTTGGTTCTGATATTGTTTTCTCAGTTTCGCTTTCACCTAATTTCTCGATTCGCTTCTCTCTTCGATTCTCACAACACTCTACAGTGCTTCTATCCTTTATTTTCAATTTGCATCCTATATTTTCTTGCTTTATTTCGAGGCGACAAGAAAAGCAATTGATCAAAAAGAAAACCTTAACCATAACAAGGCTGTCGTACAATTGATTGAATCAGTTTCCTTTGAATGCTACCAAAATTGTTAATTGACTAGAATTTGATAGTTTCTTGGCAAATTTCGCATTTCACTTTGGCTACAGCAGGGATTTTAGCATAGCTTTCTTTGATCCCTCTGACATTCGACAGCGCACTTGCATGTATGAGTAGCTGACTAACTGAGTAACTGAGTAACTAGAGTGCTTTAGTGCTCGAGTGGGTGGCATGTTGTTGCTGTTGATGTTGCAGCTGTGCCTAACAAGGTTATCCGTACAACTAATTTGCACGAGACGTGACTGTACCTTTCTGCGAGGAACTGTCGCAACGTTTGTTAGCAATTAAGGGGGCCATTGTTGTTGTCAACATTCGTAGCCAATTGCAGCTGAAGCAGCAGCACCAAGAATTCTTGCACTTTGCATTGGCAACGGCAAGGGCAGCTGCTTATTTTATTTGCTAATTGCAACACTCACCGGCAAGCAGCAAGGACGAGAAAAGAAGGAGCTCTCGACAACTGCTCGACAAGTTTCTAGCAGCAGCAACAGACAACGGTGTCGCCAGAGGCCAAAAGACAGGGGTAAGACGGCAGAGGGCAGAGGGCAAATGGCAGAGGCTTATCTCCTTGTCTCAACGCATTCTGGCATCCTTCCTCTGGTAGCATGGCAAACAAATTAAAAGTGACGCATCTTTTCCCCTTCCCCCTTTTGTCATTCCATGTTGCGTCTTCATCTTTTATATTTATATCGTTTTTTGCTTTAACTCTGCATTTTTTGCACTCTTCACAGTGGGCCAGTTGGCGCAATCTCCGCTTTGCTGGCAGCCTTAGAGCAACATTCCTGCTTGTTGGATATGTTCGCGAGGTAAACAAAATACGCACCCAGGCATGGTAACAATCCAGTAAGCCAAAGCAATTGCTTAACGCACAAGTTCAAAACTGTTTACGTGTAATGACTTGTAATGGGATTTATATATTGTTTAATCAAACTTTTGATAGTTGCATTTCTTACTGTTCTACTAAGTGCTGCCAGAAACATAATGAGTGCTCATTAAGCTTAATCATTTCATTTTCAAAAACTTCTGTGGCCAATGGTTTTTCCTTCAGACAATTGTACGCTTAGTGATTATATGTATATTCGAAATTAATTTATGGTATTTAGAATTTCAGTTATGAGATTTCAAAGTTACAGAGTATATAAGAAATTTCTACTTGCACCTTAAAAGCAAACATTGCAGGCATTGTTGCTTTTTGCCATTATCCCAATTGCAATTGGGACATTTTGAGCTTGGAAAAGTATCAGTTGTTGGCTCTTAATACTCGATTTAATCCATAGCATGGGAGGGATAAGCAAAGTCACAAGCTGATTACGTGTATGACAAAAGAATATGTCAAACAAGCTAATAACAAGCTTGCCAGCAGGACATGTATAGAGAGAGGGAGAGAGAGAGAGAGAAACAGTGAATGATAGGCAAATATAGAAAATGGTATACATTGCTAGAGAAGTTTAGATGACACTTAAAATCAACACGCATACGGCATGTGGGCAGCAGCAGCAGCAGTAAAAGGCGTTTTAGTTGGGGTGTTCAAGTGGGAGGGTTGTGGCTGAGGCAGTAATCCATACAAAATAGTTGTACATGTGATGCATATTTCATTCGATATGACCAGGACTCAAGCAAGCGCCATCAGGTCATGTCTGGCCATTATATATTCATGTTTGCCTGTTCGCCATTCGATGGCAACACACACACAACCACCCACCCCCACAAACACACGCACGCAAATTGAATATGTCTTGAGTGCTGTTGCTGGGCTGGGTGCCGGCTATTTAATATGAATAATAAGTAATAAATGCATGTACTTACAATATAACAATGACCTGACTTGATTACTTCATAATATTGTTGTTGCTTAAAGCTAAAGCGATTTTATCTGTGCTGCTGCTGCTGCTGCATTCCGAAGGGAGATGATGCCGGATATACGAACGACTCTTAAAAGTTTCATAAATTGTTCACTTATGCGCACAGAGAGAGAGAGAGAGAGAGAGAGAAAGATAGAGAGATAGATGGAGACAGTAAACGAGGGGGACAGCAAGACACTTTAGTTTCATTTACTAAATCAGTCAAATGTGCGTTCTTGTAAATGAGTGCAAGTGTGTGTGTGTGTTTGTATGTGTGTTTGCAGTAGCTAATCAGCCGACAGCACAAAGTGTCCATGGGGATGGCAGCAGCGGACAACAAATTGTGACAGACGGACGACAAGCGCCCAAGTACACCCCACCAAAATACAGTTCCGTCAGAGACTCCGGAGAGTATCCACAGAAGGGTGGAGCAGGGGCGGAGGCGGTGGCGTGTGTTTGGGGCTTGCAGCAGCAGATTTGCTGGGTCCCCCAGTGGACCTTGCGAATTCTGCTTCATCTGTAAATTGCCGTGCATAAGTGTGTGTGTGTGTGTGTGTGTGTTTGTAGTAAATAGTGTCCCAATTCTCCTCTCACTCTTGATAAATTTACATAATTGCACAATTTTTCACAATACGACAGCTTCATAAATATTATATTTAAATTAATTGAATGCCGTTAAGAGTAGCAACCGATTTAAGTGTTTGCTTGTTTGTGGGTGTATATATATGTGTGTGTGTGTGAGTGTGTTTGTGTGTTGGCAATTA
Source organism: Drosophila imparisetae (assembly GCA_035042265.1). Lineage (NCBI taxonomy): Eukaryota > Metazoa > Arthropoda > Insecta > Diptera > Drosophilidae > Drosophila > Drosophila imparisetae. The sequence goes on along the minus strand of JAWNLP010000222.1, from coordinate 3,694,462 downwards.
ACGGCTAGTCAACAGATTCATAAATATGTCAAACAATTAATCAAAGTGCGACGCGCCGACAAAAGATAAATATATAAGGGATGCGCAACAGCAACAGCTAAAATAAAAGAAAGAAAGAAAAAAACGACAGCAAATGGCGGCTTACATTTCCGCTTTAGCTTTAAGGCGATGCAAATAAAACAAATGCGAGTGGCCGACTTACAGATACCCTGCAACCAAGTCTTTATCTATGAATAAATCATTTCCAAAATGTTTTTTCTCACAACAAATCTTGAACAAAATTCAACAGCTTATCAATATTATGCCAAAGTATAGTCCTGCTAACTTGGAACCATTTTGCTCTTTAATTGCCAATATTTACATCAAAGTATATTATATACCTATATGTATATACACATATAATATGTGTATGTTTTGTAAAATTGCATTTTCTTATTTTTCTGTGTCTCTAGCATAAATATGTGTGAGCGTATAAGTATTTCAGCAATCAACTTGCAACTCGTCTCGTGTCTCATATATTATTTGGTGGCCGCACTTGATACAGCTTCACGTTGCGAAGCGTGCGAACCTAATATATATTTGATGGAGATATTTGTTTGAAATATTTTAGAGAATATATATACATATATTTGGGATGTACACACATTTCCGCCATTGTTTTAAGACGATGTAAATAAATCGAATGAGAGTGCTCTAGTTTCCCAAACAACTTTTTGTATCAACTTCTGCAGTTGATCAATTCTATGCCAAAGTATATACCTGCCAAATTGGAACGAGTTGTGGAGACACTTGAAGATATCGACAAACTTAAATAAACAAGCAGACAAAACTTACTCAAAAGCGTTTGCACTTGACATGTCAAAGTCGAAATAACATTTCAAATGGCAATATGTACATGTATTTATCACACGCTTTGCCTTTATAAAGTGTCATTTGCAGTGCAGGCAGCCCTCTGGCACTGATATTCCCATGCTTATTTAAATATATTTACATAAATACATACACACATACATAGATGCATGTAGCTAAAATAGTATTTATTTATTTATTGGATTAAATTGGATATACATATGTATGTACATTGGAATGCCTCGTGCTTATTGATATTGAAGCTAAACTCATGTTTTATTGCGCTTCATGCATCTTTCCATGTATCGGGACAATGGCAACAACTGACCGCTTCTTGTATGTTTATCTCCTGTTTGAAATCATATATATATATATATATATATATATATACATATATATACGTACGTACGTATGTCACTCAACTCATAAATATGAGAGCACATATGTGATTTATAATTAAGTAATTTTAATTTGTATTATGTCATTCAATCATTTAATTTATGTGCATAACTTTGGCAAACGGTATGTGATATGTATTTTCATTTCCAACGATTGCATAATTAATGGTTTGAATATATCTTAATATTCCATATGTTTTTATTTTCATGACACGTGCCACATAAGCATACGATGGTTTCGTAATTTATGATAGCAATTATTAATGTACAACGATGGCAAAATTCAAGCTAAAACAGATCTCACATTCTGTGACTATATGGGAAATTATTTCACACATGGATTATTTAACAGAAGAATTTGTTTGGTTTTTGTTCTTAATAAACTTCTACAACAACTTCGTAATCATTGAAAAGCTTTGATCTGTGGTAGACATTGCTTCAAAACGTTTTCGAAATAGAAGAGTTTTAAAGAACTCAAAACACATATCGTATGCAAGGCTGACAGCTGATGCATAACCTGCAAATGAAAATTACTAAATGACACACACTACACATCAAAAGGCGTCATATGTATGTCCAGGTTGTTGCATCTGAACATACACACTCCACCGCATGGCCTACTTTTCTGGTTGTGGTCGGTATTTTGGGTTCTCTGAAGAATTTGTCTCCAAGCAGCGAACTTCGCCGGTTATTTGAGGCACTGAATAATTTAAAAACATTTTTAAAATGAGGCAGGATATAAGCCGCAAGCAAATTACTGGAAATTGACCGCACTTAAAGTACACACACACACACTCACTCATACACATATACTCACTCATACACACTCACTCATACACACAATAAGAAAAACAATTTTAATATTTAATTGGAAGCACAAATTTTTTAATTCGTGTTGAAGCAAAAAACCAAGTGAAAGTCATAAAAAACAGCGATAACAACAACAAAAGGAAGCACAAAAAATGCTATGCCGACGCCATTTTGTTCGTCGTTGTGGCAGCTAGTAACGAATTCTGTTGCAACACTTTAGTGGCAATTTTACGAGTGCCACTTTCTTAAGAATACACTGCAATATACAAAAGTGTTCAATTTATTCTATAATCACCATTTATAATTATCCAAGTAATTATGGCTGACTCAAAACTTATAATTAGAAAGGTTTTTCATGCTGAGTTGAGTTGCACCTCCTGGTTACTTATAGCCGGCATGCAGGAATACAAGAACAGTTGGAAATGCTTGGGTAAACTTAATGTTCAATTACTTAATCATTATTTATTTTGTTGAGCAACCTATTTTAAGTTAGTTTTGTGCCAAAAAATCATTACTTTTATAATTTAAGCTGAAAATTTGTAAAATTTTATAAAATTAGACTACAAAATTGAAGTGACCTTGCTGGTACATGCGTGTGTATGTGTATTTAAGTGAGTGTGTGTGTGTGTGTGTGTGTGTGCTGCAGTGCCCCAGGCAGTGTGTGCGACGTACAAGCAAGAAGGTGACCTGATTGACTGAGCAGGGCGGCATGAGCCTGCGAGAACAAACACACGTACGCACAACAAAGAATACAAAGTAGGCAAGAAAGTTATGCATGCAAAAAAATATGAAAAAATATAAACAAAGAAAAAAAAGAAAGAGTGCAGCTTAAAGCTGATGACATTGCTCCCCTGCCTCGCGGGTGTGTTTGTGTGTGCGTCTGTGTGTGTGTGTGTGTTGTGCCACAAATTTTTCTGGCTCCGCATATTCACGGGTCGCATATTCATTTAAATTTCAATTCATGTAAATACACACGAGTATGTGTTTCGGAGTGTGTGTGTGTGCTGTGTGTAGGATGTGCAATCCGCAGCTAAGTGGCAGCAACAGTTGCACTCAACGTCATGTTGCCGTGCTGCCAAAACGTGCGCACATCGTTTGAATAACTTGCAAATGTTCATAATGAGCTACTCATTACTTATGTAATAATGTTTACACGCCGTTAGACACGCATTCACCAAAACACTCAGCACGCACTCACAGCACAGCAGCAGCAGTGCCACGCAGCAGCAGCAACATCCTCAACATTCCGATGCTATTTTCGCGAAATGTTTGCCACAAAATTTGGAATAGTCATAAAGTTCTCTACTCTAGTGCTTTTATAATGTATTCATATCCAACTCAATTAAAGTACCTGATCGATGTTTAGTCAAACAAGTTCAATTTCCAGCCAGCATTGCTGGAGCGTATTATTTATTATATGTATGTGTTATATAATATTTTATGTAATTAATTATGACAGCGATATGCGGTCAAGTTGATCAATTTCCTCAAGCGTCAACGAATTGTAAAATTTAATATTTAATTGCCAGAATTGAATATTAATTACATGGAAGTGTAACCATATAAGCTCTTGCTGTCAAGTATTAAGTCAGTTAGTCAACTAGCCTCCACGGGGCAGCTTACAGTGGCAGGCGAATCGAAAACTGAACAAATTATATTGGTGCTGCGCAATTTGTCAGGTCTGAGCTTAGGTTCGGTAACTTCGATTGCCAGTCATAAGATAGTAATAATATTAATTAATATATCTTGGTTATAGAATGTATGCAAGCTGTAGTAAGAAAAAAACAATATCAAAAAAAAATATTGTCTTATTTGAGCAATTGTCTAAAAATCACAATTTTATTGAATCGAATTGCTGTCTTTGATAAAAGTTAGAAAATTAAAAAAAACCTCGTTCGAAACGACAACAATTCAATAAAGTTTGGCACACACATAACACACACCTAACTATGGAAAAGAGATGAAATCTTATAGTTTGGCTTGGAATTTCCATTTAAATGGAAATGGTAGTGAACAAAAAGCCAGTCACAAAACGCTTACATTCCAAATGGAAAGTTGGGAACTCCGAAATCCAACAATGGTTGCAAAAGTATAAGTCTGTGTAAGGCTTGAAGCTAATTGAATGTCAAATGGCAGCAGACCACTGTGCGTATGAGTATTGTGCATAATGCGTATGCGCGCTGGGCATAATGGGAATTTCTTTCAAGTAAAATGTCTTGTCGAAAGAATGCTGTTCGGCAATGTTGGAAATTGCATAACGAGCTGTTACAGTTGCTACTGTTTTGTATTTCTGTGCGTGTCAGTGGCAGTGGCAGCGGCAACAATTGACAGCGACACACATAAAAGCTTTTAAATCTTAATAAATCTTGCATACAATTTCAAAAAGTAAAAGCAGCAACCGCAGCTGCCGCAGCCAAAGCTAAAGTTTCGTTACGCGGGGCGTGACCGAGTGACAACGATGTGGCATAGATTGGGGCAACACCACGGTTGGTGGTTGGCTGTGTTAAGCTGCTGCGGCGCTCCTTCAACATTTTTGGCAGCTGTAGCTGACACGCAGCACATCGAACCTGGCAGCAAGTTCATCCTATAGGTCTTTTGTGGGGAGAGACGTTCGATGTGAACTTCGTAAGGGTACCACAAGTCAAAAGCAATGGCGAGGCAGGTTTCACGGTTTGCAATGCGGACGCACACCTGGTGAAGTTCAAAGAAGCGTCTCCTGCACTGCGTTTTCAACATTTTTCCCCCATGTTGCTTTTTAGTTGCTAAGATTTATCAAAGTATATATGTATATATATAATGTGTGTATATTTTGTATTAGTTTGCGATGCTCTCTGAGCATGCATTTTTCTTTATTTCTTGCGTGTCTCTCTAGCGTAGATGTGTGTAATCGGTTAAATAGTTCGTATCCTTCAGGATTCATTCAACTTGCAACTTGTTTCATATATTATTTGGTGTTTGTACTTGATACAGTTTCACGTTAAGAAGATTGTGAACCTCATAAACATATGATGGAGCTATTAATTTTAAGTAAACCGCCATCCAGCAGTGAGAGATATTCGATAATGGATAAACGTTTGAGGGAAAGTGTGGCACAGAGACTATGAGGGAGTTGCAGTTAGAGAAATACTTATAACATATGGAATATACAGACAAAGGGAAAAATAAATGAGATATACACAACCTAGAAGGATCGCCGATCAAAGAATAAAAGTATAAGCAAGAAGCGATCAAAGCCATGTGGCAACCTTATTGTCATTGTCACTATGCTGTTGAGAACAGGTAATCGAGTCAGTAACGACCCATGAAGCGCAATTAAGCATAAGCTCAACTTCAATAAACACGAACTTACCAATGTATAGCTGAGCCAAAAGATATACAAATATAAAATAAGGCATTCAAATAGATGGATAGATGTTAATCTGGACAGACAAAGTCATCCATAGTTTTGCAGATGGATACATCACTACATGAAGCAGATGCTTGAACTGACAGTTGGATTACTCAAAGAAGAAGCTCGCATTCTGAACTACGAAACTCGTAGCAGTTGCGTTCAATTTTGTGATCATATATCGAATAATAAATTCGATATATGTCGTTTTAAAACGCTTGTGCAGAGGCATTGAGCCAAGTGGCTGCCTTGGTCGTTGTTTACTTTGTATTGTTGCCATAAAAAAAAAAAAAAACACTTAGAAAGGAAAGCAGAACAAAAACAAAATTGTAACGCAAGCAAGTTGCTCTGCTTCTCAAGCGCCTTGGCTTCCAAGCTGCTCTATCTTTATTTTCGCCTCATGTTATTTTATATAAATCTGACGCTGTTAGAAAGTGTCTGTTGTTGTTGTTGTTGTTTGGCTTTCAGTTTTAAAAAGGGCCACACAATGTTGTGTCGCATGCACAGACACACTCAGTCTGTGCTTTTACGTGTATAAATTTTGCACAACTAACTGCGTCACATTTTGCATAAGTAATGAGATCGATTTCCGGTGATGGTGCGTGATGATGATGGAGAAGAAGACGACCCCGACGTTGACGTCGAGGACGTTGCGAAAGTAGAAGCCGTAGCGCCTGAGCTGTGTGTGGCACGTTGAAAGCGTCACAGCAGCAATTGTAGCAGAAGCAGCAGCTAAAAATCTTCTGAGCCAACACAAGTTACCTAAGATTGTCAACAGCTATTGCTTATATGTCACAGCATTGCCATCTATGGCGTTTGTTTGCTTGTTTGTTTGCGTTTAGGTGTGTGTGAGTGTGTTTGCGTGTGTACATTTAGGTGTTTGTGTGTGCGTGCAATGAACTGCTTCGCAACTTGCAACTTGAACCGGCAGCTGAACAAAATAAACCAAAAGTGCCATAAAATGTTTGCACACTGTTTTTCGAGTAGAGCATTTTGGCGCTTGGCTTTTGGCTCCAGCAGCCAGCTGCCTCCGTCTCTAAGCCCCAACCGAACCCATTCCCCCACTCCCCCTCTATCGGACCACCGTAAGCCACCGCATGGCCATTCATCCATTGCCAGAAATTCCGAGTCGCACCTTTGCTGCATGTTTTGTTGCTTATTTACGTTCGTTTTGCCCATTTTTATACACGCCATTTATTTGCGTTTCCTGCACTTTTTCCTTCTTCTTCCTGCTCTACTCGGCTTCCTTATTTATGTTTAGCAATAGCACGAACAGCAGTTTTTCTTCATTATACACTTGCAACGGGTATCATAACTTAGTCTTGAGAAAGTCTATAGCCAGAAGAAGTTTGAAATGGAGTTCAATTGATATAGTCCATATACAAGCTGAGTTGGCAGTAGATAAATACTTGCAACATGCCATAAATAAAAAATTGTGTTCTTTTCGATATTTATAAATGTTTCATTTAACTAGATGCCGATCTTACCAGGACGAGCTATTTCCAGTTGGAGATGTCTCCGAGTTGTAGTTGTAGTTGTATTTGATAAGCGGTATACCCGGACGGAGAGTAGAGTATCTTAAGCTTCGCCAAGCGTCTCAAATAAATGTTTTATTTGTGCAGTTATTTTTACTAGTGCTTAACAAGAAATAGACAAGTTCCCGCGTTTTGCGGATGGGATGTGCACTAAAATAAATCCTACGAGCATTCTAGTATACAAAAATATTTATTTAATATGTAATTTAAGACTAGCTTATTACTAGCATCAACTTACCGGGAAAGCCAAATGTCACTTGAGGTTATTTTTAGAGCCCTAAGAATGCTATTAAATTTGATTGTCTAATTTACGAGAGGAGGAAGACGCAACAAAAGTAGTGCTGGAAATTTGAAAGTTTCGTTGGTCATGTGCTAAGGGCATTATATGATGAGCATTTTGAATTTTGCATGAGCCGCAACAACAGCAACTTCAAGAAGCTCTTGGTGGCCAATGTTGAGCGTTGAGGCAGTTGGAAGAGGGGCGGTTGTTGAGTGGTGGGACTGGGGTATGAGTTGTTGTGGAGACTAGAGACTGGAGACGAACACATGACACATAAAAACTGACATGAAACTGCCCTTAACGAGCGCATAAATCTTTAACTGGCCTGCAACATGACCGAGAGGAGGGTCACAGAAGCATGGGGCAGAGAAAGGAAGGCGGCTTTAATTTTGATTGTGCACACATTGCAATTGCGAATGTTTGCGTGTGTATGTGTGTGTGTGTGTGTGTGTGTGTACTTTGTTGCTGTGCACTTTTTTGAGTGTGTGTTGTTTTCGCTTTGTTGCAGTCAGCACTTTTTGGGCTGTGCTTATTTTGTAGCATACTTTTTGGCAGTCCATTTAATATGCACCAAGCAGAGGGTGAAAGAGAAGCAGAGAGGCAGAAACCGAGCAAAAGTACACATTGCGTGTATGTGTGTGTGTGTGTGTAATTGCGCGCACAGCACTTAAGTCATTTTGCTGGCAAGTGTGTGTGTGTGTGGAACTTTAAATGCTTATTTAATTGTGTTAAGTGTCATTTACAGAACAGCCCTGACTCCAACACATACACACTTACACACACACACATGGATGCTTTTGCTTTGCGCCATTTTAACAGCAAAAACTTTTTGCTAACATTTTAATTTATGTTGTGCTGCCACGCCCCCTTACACAGATACACAGATACACTTACATACATACGTATGTATGCGTAATACAGGCAACTCTGTTTTCAAAATTAGTTGCACTGCAAGTTGCAACGTCTTCATTACGCGCAGATAGACGCCGTGGCACGCACACAGACACAGCCACACACATGCACGCATAGATGTATTGTCGAGCTCCGACCAGGCCTGTCTAGCATTCGGAAAGGAGTACAGAATGTGGGTGTGTCTGGCACTCACTCATACAAAACTCATTCGCTTGCCTTTGGTGCTGTTGCCAGCTGTTCACCCTGCAGCTACTAACAACTCCTAAAGTGGGTCTGTTATCACGAGCAGCAGGACGTAACAAGCAGCAATATAAATATGTATATACATATATTATATGTATATCAGATATACCAATTATTACTTCCTTCAATTCGATTTTGTCTTTACGTAATTTTTGACGTTAATAAATTTCAGACATTCGCCAAATACAGAGTGCTTCATGTCGTTTGTTTTTTATTGACTTTTTATATCGCTTACAGCGCAGCTATGCTGTTTTCCGTACCCTATTATTATTGCAAAAGCGTATAATGAAGTTGTGCCAAAAATATGCAAGCACGTGTACTATTTATGATAGGCACAAACTTGGCTTCAGGGTAACTTTTCGTCGAGCATTCTCGGTACGAGTACTTCTCACTTATTTAGCTACTATTTTTTTTAATGTTCGACGCATTTTAGTGCTACTTAGCCACTTTGCATATATTTTTGTTTACTTTGGCTTCAGAATTTTATTAAATTTCTGTTTGTTGGAGGCGAGTGCATATAAGTTATATTTAATGCCAAGTTTCCACATGGAAATTGAAACTAACTCTCCAACAACCTGTCAAAATTAAAGCGATTCCCATGCGAGAAAGACCAATTTGAGCTTGGTATCAGCTTTAAGCTGATTTATTGTGCAAGTTGTATAAATTTCTTAATTAAGAATTTACCTATCCTTATCAGTATAATATTGATTAATATAATATTGAATTACAAGAAATTACTAACAATTTCCCATTAGGTTTTGTGTACTAAATTATGTTAAATTCAATAATGTTTTCCTATATTCCAAATTTAAATTTATTCTCATAATAAATTTTACTTAAGCACAGAACCAAGCTCAGGCATTCTGCCAGACACACATAGACACACACACACATATATCGGTGGCAACTGTTTAATGATTAGCAGCAGCAAATTTGTTTCTGTGGTTGTTGCTCGTTTGCTCGACAGGTGGAGTGAGAGGGGCGTGCGGAGGGGGGGAGGCGTAACGCTTTCAATTTAAAATAACAAATAGTTTAAGCGCTTTCAGACTGGGCCGTCTAATTTGTTGCACACATAAATTAAAACGGCAGGCTAATAAATAACGGCTCATTAAACTCACATACACACACACACACACGTATACAGCGAGAAGAAGAAGCAGCGCAACAGCAGAAGCATCAGTGTGTGTGAAAGAGATGCTGTTCAAATTTTAGAGGCAAGAGCGGAGTTTGCATTGAGCGACGAGGGCGTGGCTTCTTTTGAAACAAAACTGCCCTTTGTAAACGGCAAGCCCCAACCTCCTCATCTCACCCCCTGCTGCGCATCAGTACACCGCCCGTTTGACTGGTCAGACTCAAATTTAAATGCAAATAGCGAGGATGTGGCACGGGCACGGCCTTTAACTCTGGCTTGGTTATGGCCAGTGTTGACAAACGCATTAAAGCCGTACATTGTGCCGCTAATTATAAATCCAGTACGCGTGTTGCCAAGCTAAATACATGTGTGTGTGTGTGTGTATATCTGTGTGTTGTGTAAACGTTGCATTAATTAGCAATTAAAATGCATAAATTAGTAAGGCAATCAATTTAAAATGCAGCGCTAATAAATTTTAAAGTTGCTTTTGCCTCTTTTGTGTGGCACTTGGGCAAACAACACTTGTAATTTGCACCCTCGGGCACTTTCCTGGCTTTGTTCTCCCGCCAACCCGCACAATGCTGGCAAACAAATTTAACAAAACAAACAGCACTTGAAGTTCCATCAAATGATCATCCCATAATAGATTTAGCAATGTGCTGCAAATGAATAAAGTGAACAGCACTCAAACGAATTTGAATCTATGAATGATTATGTTCGATTGGTCTTGATTGTACGATGATGCCCTGCACCCACTAAAAGTGGCTCATAATGCTATTCATATTTCATATCCAGACAATTGTCTGCTTGGTGATATTATGAAAGAAGAGAGAGGTACTCTAAATTTTGACAATAACAAAAGCCACAGACAGAGTTTTATTATTAATATTTAATATACATTGACATATTTTTGATCGGAATTCATCAAGATCGAAAAATAAACACCCAAGTTATAGTCGAAAACATATTCCCTTATTGATCTTATTATTATCAGCAATTTGAGCTCACTCGACTACCGCATTTTTAGTTGTCTTTTAAAACATTGCTGCTTGATATATATATATATATATATATATATATATAGATATATTACTAATATACATTTCATTAATTAGTAGCTCAAATGACACTTAAGGCCTTCAAGCATCGCACACTGAAAAATGCGGTGAGTCAAGAAATGTTGCAAATATGCTCAATAATTCGACTGTGTGTGTGTGTAAGTTGGGTAATCATAATTACCGGTATATGTATGTATATGTGCCTCAGAGATGTGTGTGCGTGTGTGTGTGTCTTGCCTATAGACACATACATACATTGAAATTAATCGAGTGTATTTTATCCACCCGAACTTCAGCTAAACATGTCAAATGGTGCGCAATAATTGGTAGTATGCGCTCGTAAATGTTACTAATGTTGTCGACATTGTAAATTATATCAGCTACATTCAAAATATTATATATTTGAATAAGCTATATGAAAATGAAATATTTTAATCCTCCCACTGACTAGAGATGGTTAGTTAATAGCGAAATAATGTCTGATCTTCTACAGCACTGTTCGGCACCCAGATCTGTCTCTAATATATTTTTTTGTAGATCCTTGCATATGTCATCAATAATAAAATGTAGACAACAAGAACATGGATTCATCTAGATAACAATGTAAAACATAATCCAGGCTAAAGGGTAGAGTGCTCGTATTCGTATAAGTGACCAGTTCAAGTCACGGAACAGTGCCGAGTGCTGTTGACTGTGGAATGAGACTTGTGTCACGTTCATAATTGCATAATGTATTATGCAGATTTTGCATAACAAGTTGCCACAGCAGGGTACAGAAATCTGGCGATGGTCGTCTTTGGCTTTTGCCTTTCATTGCATTTGCTTGCTGGGCATGTGAAGGGTGGCGGGTAGCAGTAGTGTCGCAGGGCAAACAGCTCGCTGGCAAAACAAAGGCCAAAAGTGTAAAAGAACTATGCTAATAGCTTGGCTGGGCTGCCAGAGCTGCCTCCCCGTTGAATAAATGGTCTGGCAATGGCCTGGTCCCTTCTGCATTGTTCTAGTCTTGCGCACATATTTATATACTTATATATATGTATATATATATATATACTTGTACATACTTATATCCATTTCTGGGTTCAACTTAATGGCTAACTTAAGACTATCACACTGATAGCATAACAATTAGCTAAGATTTCTTATACATAGCTGCTGCTGCGTTACGGTTCACACTAAAGTCTTACGTTATTCGAGCTTTCCACTACAACGAGTTCTGGAATTCTGGTAATCAATGGGTACTGAGTTTATAAGCTAATGTCACTACGTGATTGCCTAAGGTAACGAGCGGAATTGAGACTTACACTTTAAAGTCTTTTACTGTTCAATATGTAGAGTTTGGCTTGAATATATGAATGTAGTAAACTGGTTAACGATGTGTAACGATTAATGAATGCTAGTTACATTCTATTTGGCCTTGTTATTAAACACTCAAAGTACTCGTTTCGTTACGTAATGCACCTTAAGTAAGTTACGTAACTTGCTGTTTGTCGTTAAACTTCAGAGTGCTGACTTATTCAATTGGCATCGCACAGACAACTCGTTGGTAACCATTAGAAAACCCTCGAAACTACCGTTGCACAATTCTCAGCGGCGATGTGGAGAAGTAAAGAGACCATGTGAGACGAAGGAAGGGAGAGTGAGAGAGATGGTACACACTAAAAACAAAAACGTAAACGTGACAACAGCAAAAACAGATTCATGAAATTTGCATATTTTCAACGCTTCTGTGGTTAGTACCGGCACTGCTGCAGTGCACGACGCTCTTAGTGTCGTTTGCCAACACTGAATAAGCAAGAAGAAGCACCAGCACCAGCACCAGCTAGCAGTAGACAAAGACACAGGCAAAGAAGAAAAAAAAAATAAGCGGAAATATGCGACGACGAAGCCCTTTGCATATGCAAAGGCTGTGGCTAAAGCCGCCGCCCACGACGTGTCTTTGTATTATTAAGTACTTCTTCTATTATTATTATTATTTTTACTTTTTTATTTCGCCCTGATGTTTTGTGTGCCGGCAACAACCAGCGCGAACGTACGACAACGTCGACAACGTCGACATCGTTGCCAAGATGCAAACTTTGTGTATACGTCGACGGTAGGCAGATTTATTTTTTTTGCTTTTGCTTTTGTTTTTGTGTGCATGCCCTATGCGAATGGCATCTTCGCTTTATAATGCATTGTGTCAGGCATTCAACGAAATTGATCGATAAGATGATCTACATTGAAAAAGTTTTGATTTTTTTATTATTAGTATAAACTACTTGCTTTTATTTTGTTAACAAATCTAATTATATGCTGTTCAGACCAGTAACTCTTCAACTAATATCAAAGCAAGAGTATCAATTCTTTGGCACTACTAAAAATAAAGTGTTCTTACTACTTTTTGTTTATTCTCTTCCTTGTATTTAATTTTTATTTTTTTTGCAGTGAGGCTTTTGTTGCTGAGCAGCAGCCCAAAAGTGAACATACAAAAGACAAAGTAGCACAAATTTCCATTCAGTCAAAAGAGGAGAAGGAGTGGGACCCCCCCTCTGGGGGGTCTGGTCTGGTCTGGTCTCTTGCGGAGAATCAGAGGATGGTGTTGTCGTGTCGCGTCTTAGAGACGATGTGCATGCCAGCAGGCAGTAAAGCAAAAGGCGCCAAAATGAAAGCCTTTTATGCCCAAGCGCCGCACGCTGCCGCACCCAGAAGCCCCGCAATCCGCACCGCCTTCCAGAACTAAAATCGACTCGAGGAAATGCCAAGAACAAAAGAATCAACGCTTAACACAATTTTTTCCTTTTGTTTCTTGCGTTTTTCATTTTTCATTTCTTTTTGTACCCTGAACCCATGAAAAATGGGTGAAAAGGGTATAACGGTTTTGTGCAAATGTATGTAACAGACAGAAGGAAGCATCTCCGACCCCATAAAGTATATATGTTCTTGATCAGGAACAACAGGCGAGGTGATATAGCTATGTCCATCTGTCCATCCGTCCGTCTGTATTAACACGCGAATCTCAGAGACTATAAGAGCTAGAGACTTATAATTTGGAATTAAGGTTCTCGAATACCCGGCGCAGATCTAATTTAATCGATCGTTTAATGAATTTAATCGATAACTGCCACCGCCTCTCAAATATCAATGAATTTCGATTTCCTAGAGCAATAAATGCCACAATTTTAAAGGCAGAGGCGTCCAATTAATACGTAATATGCATTTGCACATTATTGATCACTGCTCAAATTTCATTAAAACCGCATAAGAAAGACCCATATATGTACATATGTATATGCACGTATTTGTAGGCAGCCAGTTCGGACGATCTCCTCACATTGGGGTGCATGACATTTTAAAGAGAAATTTGTCAAAAAGACTTGAATATATTAATCAGCTGGATTTAGGGTATATCGTAGTCGAGCTCACTCGACTACATCTTTCTTACTTGTTTTTCTTCGTTTTTGACGGTTCAAGTGGATTGCGGCACACACCCACACATTACTGAGTAGGGGGCAAGGGGGAAGACGGCGGACTTACATATCCAAGTCTGCTAGGCTCGAGTAGGCTCCGACATCGTCTGCTTCACATGTAGGACAAGTCACCGTAGTCCTCTGCCCTAGTCCTGCGCTACTGCTGTTGTTGATAGAATTTATTTAGTTATGCACACCTTCATTTTAGGGCATTTTACGAACACATTCTCAAGTGTCCAAGTGTGTGTGTGTGTGTGAGTGAGTGAGTGTGTAGTTGTGTGTGCCACAAAGTTTTTGGTGTCACGGCGCCCCATGAAATTATTACAACGTGGCCGACATTAGTGGGCAGGTGGGCGTGGCACGTCCTAAGCGGTTTATTGACATTTGCCAAGACAAATCGTGATTTTCATTATTATTATTGTTATTATTATTAATATGGAGTACTATTAAAGCCGGTTTGATGGCATTGCCAGAACGTTGACTAGCTTAGCGTGTTTCCCTTATGGGATTTCGGTCCAAACATAAGTAAAGGTCCTAAATTCCATGACTTGACTAAATAGAAGCTTATAATAACAATCAGTAATTATCCCTTACAATCGTGAGCTTAAGCCAGTTCAGCAAATATATGCCTAGTATTGTGTTAGGGGTTGTTTGGCTGGTTATCATCGCTTAAATGGCTGCTTGTTGCTTGCTTCAACTATATACTTTGCATTTATTACTTTAGGACAATTTGCAGATATTCCCAAAGGAATGCTGAGGCGAAACACATTTTTATTAAATACTTTTAAGGATTTCCCAGAAGTACAAATCTATCACTAAATTCGAGAAAATTGTTAACTGAAATCGAATAGCTAACAATTTAGTTGCATTAACATTCCTTTAACTTTCAGTTATGCAAAGTGCGTTACAATATAAGTCCAATGTAGGAACTGATTGCGATTTGAGCATTGGAATGCTTGTGGGAACGTGTCCAAGAAACAATCGATGCAATGCGCTGAAATTGATACTGAGTTTTTGTCATGGGACGTGCTGAGGGAGACACGCTTTCGAGTGTCTGCGCGGCATGCCACAAATTGGGGCGGAAACATTGCAAGGATGTGGCATCGCCAACAAATGTAATTAGTCAATTGCCGAGCGGCAACAATGAGCACTCAAAGACTCAATAAAAGCTGATCGTATTTTCAATAAGAGTGGGATGAGAGGAGCCAAATGTCAAGCTGAATTACATGCTCTGGGGGGTTAACAGGTTAGTCTGTGGCATTTGCGGCTGGCAACTGTTTACAAAAGCTGGCTACTCTAATCATCTCTATCTGCGTGACTAGAAAACCCTCCAATATAGTCCTTAACATACTGCTGGACATATCTATATAAACCACTATCTCAAATGTCATCTGTTCAATTGGTGCCATTTATGAATATATCCTTTAACTTCTAACCGAAAATTCATTTAGTGTATTACAAATGCCCCACAAAAATTGTGTTCGAATGGAAATTTAGGCAAATTGCATTCAAGATTTATAACTTTTGCATATTTTTTGGTTTCTTCTGGAAACCAAATACAATCCAAGCCTTTTGCAATCAATCAGATGAATAACGGCAAAAACAATTACTGGGCAGCGGCAGCTTTTATCAAATTTTGTCAAAAACTTTTGCGTCAACCCTCTGGGGTTTTCTTTTTGGGATCAACCTAAAATCAATTGCAAAATTGTGGTCGCATTCCATTTTTGGGGGTAGATGAATAAACAGCCTGACAGGGCATGTTGTGAAGTTACAAGGCCCAAAGACAACAACCACGACAACGTGACTACGCCCCGCCTTCCGCTACGGTCCATTTGGTAGTCCTTACTGTTACACAGCTATTACAAAACGTGAATAAGAGACACGCAGACACAAGATGTCCATTTGGTGGACCTGTAAGTGACATAAGCAATTTACATTTTAAATTTCTATAACTATTTAAAGAAATATGTGGAACTTTCAAGGATGTTCCAGTAATCTGCGAGAAATTGTTAAGTCGTGTAAAATGGGCTAGAAACAACATACAAATAATTATTGAACAACATGGCAACAACAGCAACAACAGCTGCCATTGGATTTCTGCTCACTAATAAGAGATTCTGCATTTGCTTGGGCAATTTGGTCAACTGTGGATCAAAGAGGAGGTAGCTAGAGGAGCAAGGGAGCAATGACAATTTGTGGCACTTTAAATGCCCCCGCCGTATATAGAAGTGTTGCCAGCGATAAGGCGCTGCTAGTAATAATCGTAAAAATAAGCGCGACAAATTGGAGTTGGCACAGTGGTTGTCCCGGGTTGTCGACATAATTGTCATTTCTTCTCCACTTTTCAACCTCTCTCTGTCTGTGTCTTTCTTAATTTCCATCAGAATTATCGGTATCTTCTTGTGTGCCCTGTGGCAGTGAGTAAATACGCTATTTAGAGGAAAAGCGCAAATGCGTTTGGTATGCCTTGGGAAAACTTAACATTTGCATCGACATGCATTGAAATTCAGCTCTTTTTTGTATGTTTGTTTTTTAGTTTTAGTTCGATAGTTCATAAATACTCAAAATAGAAAATTCAAATTAATGTTGTATAAAAAAGCCTCTGCTGGAAACTGGAAAAAAAGTCTAAAACTCACATTAAAAATGTGTAGCACATTAGTCTGGCTTAGCATCGCACAGGGTACTTTTGACCAAGTATGGTGCCAGAATATGTGGTTAACCTCTCACTAGCATCAAACTTGATAAGAGTCATAAAACCTACGGACAGTTGCCTTTGAGGCAATAAAACAGTTAACCAATTTGTTTGGCACGTCCAACATGCCACATCAAAACGCCTGGCACAAGCAGACGTACAGAGAGTAAGAGCAACTGGAAACGATGGATTTATGGAGCGAGCGAGAGAGAGAGAGAGAGAGAGAGAGACAGTGTCAGATGCAGTCGAGCGCATCTATTATAAATATGCGCAGCTAGTGCCAATTTATGGCACAACTCAAAACCACTAAACTAAAATCAAAATGTTTATAAACGCAACTGAAACTTAAACCAAGAACCAGAGCGGCCCAGCCTCTGCACATGGATACATATAGAGAGGGGTAGATCGCGGTAGGTTGGGGAATGCACAACAACAATGGCAAAAAATTGCTATGCCGGAAATACGTGCTTAGCATGCAAACGCGCAAAGCAACAACTAAGTCAGACAGACAGACAGTCAGGCAGGCAGACAAACAGACGGGCATATAGGCAGACAGATAGGCTGCCAGAGGCTGTGCTCCATTGCTAACATACACGCACACACACACACACACATAGATAAACACAGCAGACAGCACACACAAACACACACAGACAGACACACACATAAACCGCCTAACAATGCCACTTCCGTTTTTGGCATGCGGTTTACCCCGCTCGGTTGCCGGCCTCATGGTTAGACATCAGTCTTTGGTCATTGTCGTTTGCTCTTCTTGTTGCTGCAGTTGTTGTCCTTGTTGCAGTGGATGTTGTTGTTGTTAGTGTTGTTTACGGTTTTCACACACACACACACACACACACGCACACACACACACACAGTTTTGAAGGCAATATTTTCACAAGTTGTGCGCCTTCAATGTCTGGCATAATGTCAGCTTAACTTAGTTTAGCTCCAAACATATACTGCATATACCCTATGAAAAGTATGGAATGTAGCAGTCGGCAGCAGGTATTAAACAATATGTTAATTTAAAATATGATTGTACAATTTGCAGCATGTTGAATTGCCCATGAACACACCTGAACTAAACTTTATTATGCAGCTTAATTGTGTACAGGGTGTCATTTAGTTGAGCACGCTCTTACAGAAATTAGTTGTTGGTATTGTTGCTTGACTTGGGCGCCGACTGCATTCGTTTAGAAAGTGTTCACGTTGTTTTGTTGTTGTTGTTGTTGTTGTTGTTTGACGTTGCTTGTTGGCTGGTCTCATAAATAAGCATATCTCTTGATGTCAAAATGAAATTATTTCAATTACATTAGTAACTGAGCCAAATGAAATGACAACAGCTGTTCCCTGACCGCCTGCTTGCCGTCTGCCTGCCAAACAGACCTCAATCTTCTCCTCATCCTCATTGTTAGCTAAATTCTTAGCTGCAATCTTAGACACATTTTGTTTGGCATTTGCGATACTTAACTTCAACACTTGAACATCTGTTTAACAGCTGCCGACTCTTTCTCTCTATTTCTCGCTCTCTCTCTCTCTCTAGCTCGCTTGTTTATTAGTCGTCAGCGCCTGAAAGTAAGCTATGAATTTTGTTCCGGCTGCACTTGAGCTTAACTAACTGCCTGAAGGCAAGACTTCTCAAGCATTTGCAGCAATGTCTTTCTTGATGCACATCTGCAAGATTTTACAAGATTGCAGTTTTCTAATTATTTTTTACTTATACATGTACAAAATAACCACTTGTGCGCAGCTATAAAAAGTTGATACACAAATATTGACAGTCTTGTAATGTTATTTCTTAGAAAGTAAAGAGGAAATTTAAACAAGCAAGGCAAAACTGAGAAAATTAAAAAAATAAAAATAAAGGTTATTTAATGGGAATTTTGATTTATTTTAAATTCAGTAAAATATTGTTGTGCCAACAATTTAAGTCGAGTATCTGCAGTTTAAACCTTTTGGCCATTTCGTGCTTTTAACCCTGCTCCACCTGTCAATAACTGTCTCGTTAAGAGCAAATGCCCTTAGAGTAAATCGCAGCTGAGCTCGGCACAAATGGCCAAGGCACAGGCGAAGCGAAATCTCGTGCTAACTAAATTCTCACACTTAGTGCCTGCAGCACTGCAGAACTCAATACTCTCTTGGTAGTGGAGCGCAGCAGGGTGCTTCAAGAGGAGGAGGAGTAGACGAAGGAGAAGGATGAGGAGGATTGGTGGTGTGGGATTGGGGTTATTGTATTGGGGTATATCGTCTATCAGCTGTGATGTGGCGTTGAAATGCTTTGGCAGCTTTGGCAACTGGCAAAAAGCTGCAACCCACTCAATTCTCGCCAGCTGCCAGCCCCGAAAGGAATTTATAGTCAGCCGAAAAGCCAAAACAAAATGCCAGCAAAAAAATTGGGAAGAATGCAAGAGACGGTATTCACCGACTACCTAAATACCCTTTCAACATAGAAGATAAGCTTCTATCATACTGTTCGTGTTGAAATTTATTATTCAAAAAAATTGCGTGCTTCATGAAATTTTCGAGATATCTAGTTCAAAATAAAAGGAAAAATATACGCTTATGAAAACGCAACTTCAAATCCGAACTATGATGGTGGGGCTTGGCTAGATTCACTTGGTACATACATATAAACTAATTAAGTGAACGTATACTCGTACTACCATAAAATTTACAGGGCAATAAAAAATTATTCTATGTGTGTGTGTGTGTGTCTTAAATTGAGTTTCGAGTTTTGGTTTTCATCGTTATACTCGCTTGTTTTTACGTACAAAATGCTGCGCATTCGGATTCCAGTTTCAGTTTCAGTTCCATTTTCAGTTTTCAGTTTTCATTGTTCAGTTGGCCATCTTCTTCTGCTGCTTCTGCTAACTCTCTGCGCGTATTTGTTTGAATTTTTTCGGGCTTTTAAATGCGTCATGGGCAAGACAAAATTTCGTTGACTGAGTCATTGTGGAAGGAGGGAAAAAGTATTTTCGCGTGCTTGTCAGTCCCTGTCACTCGACCAGTCAATTAGCCAACGCTTTTCAATTATAGCCAAATCGAACCAATTGACACAGTTATCGTCGGAGAGCATTGGCCAAGACGAGTCTGGGGGATTGGGGGGGTGCAGTCGCTGGCCTTTCTGTCTAAAGCCGAAATTTACATTTTGGTCACCATCCCAAAAAGTAGGTCACAAATTGACAATCGGATATCTGGCAACCGACACCACCCACCCCCCCACCGCCCATGCTCAATATCTAGGTAAAAAAAATGGAATTAAAATAAGCTGAACAGCGGATGGGAGGGATTGGTTTGCACTGTTAAAATGACATTTTGGCATTGCGATGATGCTACTTTCAGAAACTAAGTAACGGGAATTACACAATAAATGCCATAAGTTCATGCGATTTTAGAATATCAATACTTAAATTAATATTAAATTGACAGTTGGGCATTTGATTAACAGTTTACCAAGTCAATGAAACAAACTTTGATTTTGCCAACAAATGTAGTTAAAAAAAAGTCCACGCTTTGGTTCCCAAGTTGATTCTGTTTTGTTGAACAGTTTTGATTCCAAATTACTTTTCTAAATTTGAATTCTTGCAAGAATTGCATTTCCAAATATAAACTAAAAGCCAAGCCGTAATTATTTAGTGTTAATAAAGACAATACTTCTAAAGACTTAATTCAATATTGACTAAATTGAAATGAATTGAATTGACTTTTGCATATTTTAAGGCGCTGATGTAATCTAATTGTGGCCGCATTTAAATCAATTTAAATTGCAATTTAAATCCTTTAATCAAATGTAAATTAATTATAGTTGTCCAATACTCGCATCACTTACCAAGTGGGGGCGTGGAAAAGGAGTTATGTAAATGCATTCACCACAAACAAAAAAAACTGAAGCTCAGATTTCTGCTAGCCAAGTAGATGTGCGTGTTCGCGTGTGTGTGTGTGTGTGTGTGTTTGCACGCATATAGCACTCGGATGTCAAACGGCAATGCGGCACCTTCTGCCTGGGCGCTTTTCGCCGCCTGTTTGTGTCATTTCGAGATACTTTTCTTTTATTTTATTCCCTTATTTTTTATGGGAAATTAATTAAAAATGATTTAATGTGTACGTTTTTGCGCTGGTGTGCGCACATTGGGCGCATTAATGCGTGTTGCTTTACATTCGAACACGCAAAATGACGACATTTTTTACGCTGTTTCTCACGTGCCACTGAATTTGGCAGCTCTACTGAATTCACCTCGATGCGTTTAAGCCACACGTATCTGTGTAAAAGGATACCCTAACGTCGGCATTACCTGCTTTGCCCAACCTCTTCCCAGATAATCGTATCGAATTATGTTTGCATAGCCAAAGCTGCACCAGAAGTTGAAGTAGAAGTAGAAGAAGTGGATACATAGCCAGGGCCAAAATGTAGAGCTCGAAAACTCCGAATCCTGTTTGCTCGCAGCAAAGTCGTTATGGTATTCAGAAAGTTTCTGGCACTAAGGAGCATTGCATTTAATGTGGCATTTGAATATCTATGCGAATTCCATTCTTCTTGGCTTTGTCCGCTAGTTGTTATTGTTGTTGTTGTTGTTGTTGTTATTATTGTTGGATAGATCGTTTGCATAGGCAATGGAGAAGTTTGCAAGCGACAACGTTGGCCATTAAAACTTGGCACCGGTTCGTGTAATATGCTTATGATGTGCAATCGAAGCAGAACCATAACCACCTACCACACAATCGAATATCTAACACACACACACACACACTCACACACAGCCAAGCCCCTAAGTGTTAGCATGTGCCAACTGCCCGAAGACTTGTAGCCGGATTGCTGTAATTGAATTTAAATGCGAAAATCATTTAATACCTTTAATTAATGGCTGTATGTGGCTCGCACTGAGTTGCGAGCATTACTTGTGCTCTTAAATTAACAGATACCAAAATGTATAATACATATCAATCCAAGAAAAATAATTATATATGTCCATTTGATCACAAAGAATATATGAAATTAGCAGATACAATTTGGTATTTATTTTCACAAGATTATTGATACAAAATAGAACTTTGGAGAGCAGAGAAAGTGTTACACCAAACTAGTCCACAGGGTATGCGCTCAGTGAAATGCGCTCAACTCGCGCATATCTGGTTTTGATATACACAGAGTGTACCATTTTTTTTTTAAGTGTTGCTCGCGAAACCCAACAGCAGCGAGCGAAACTGACTAAATTGAGTTTCCATATAAAAGAAACCACTGAATTTCAATTGAATATCGATCACTCACTCGAAGTGTGTGTGTGTAAGTGTATGTGTATTGTGGTTGCTTGGCTGCAGCTTCCGCTCGGCTCTTAAAAGTATGCTATGAACTATGCATGGTTTTAACTCCTCACTCCGCCCCCCACCCCTTATCGACTGCAACACTTGTGTGGATATTAAGTCTTGTGTACATTTTTTATTTATTTTTTTTTGGCTTATAAACAATGCATATTCATTGGACATGTGTGGCTTCGTGTGTGTGTTTTTTTCGTCGATTTGTCTGTGTGTGTATAAAATGTATCTATGCAAGAAATTGTCATGCTTATTGCCTCGATATGCTCGGGCTTTAGTTTTTTGTGCAATGAATTTCTGCATATTTTAGTGCTGACAAAAAACAATTTCAAATGGAGTTATCGATGGCCGGAAGTAAGGACTTTCATTTTCGATATAAGCAGGAAACAGCCATTGCAGGTGACAAGGAAGCGCAACGGCTTACAATTTTAAAATTTATTTGTGCGTGTAAGCAAACCATTCAATTTCAATTTATGAGCAAAACGAAAAGATCGATACAATTCCTAAAAATATGAAATATGCGAAAACTGATTAGCGTTAAGATTGAGTGATGTAAAAACAACCAACTACATTCAACGTTCGATGTTTACACAAATAGCCAAACATATGCCAGAGTGCCCGAAAAATTGTTTATTAAAGCCGCATTCAAATTAATTTATATATTTATTTCATAATTGAGTGTTACGAACTCGCGACTTAATGTACATTCACAATATTAAATATTAAATATTCATTTAATAATTGATTAATGGAATTATCAGTATATCGCAGCTCTCTGATTTCATGGGCATTTGCCCATTCGCAATTGTGCCGAATCTGAACTGAATATTGAATGTTTTATGGTCAAATTACTTACATGAAGCGGGTAACAGCAACAGCAACAGCAACAAAAACAAGAAAAACAACTGCTTGGCTGAAGTTTATTGATGACCCACATGCGAGCTGTGACTACATCTGGAAAATTCTTCATTACACAGGACAACTCAGACACATGCACTGAGAATGGCAGATACAGAGGCAGATAGAGGTGAAAAGGGTGGTTGGGGATAGGTGTTTGCCAGAGTCAGTGGTTGTCACTCAATAATTCAATGGGTTCAGCTTCAGCTGGCACTTGTTCCTCGGATGCCACTCGACTATGAGACTCAACCTCAAATAGCCGAGGCACTCAAACTTTACTGATGCTTGTATAAATCTTTGCTTAACCTCGTCTGAACTTTGGATGGCAAACACACTTGTGCACACACACACACGTAACAACACAGAGGGGACACTTTCCGAGCCAACACCTTTGCAGGTAAAATCAACTGTCATGCAGTTTTAAACAGTTTACGAGGCGTATGAGCGATATTTGCACAGGCATTGCTTTATTTTTCACACACATCTCCCCAGCAACATCGTTTGTGTGTGTGTGTGTGTGTGTATGTATGTATGTGTGTGCATCTGTCTGTTTGAGGGGGGGTTCTTACTTTATTTGCTAGCATTTCATTTTTTGCAGCGAGTTTTTATGTCGGTAGTTAATTCAGCGTAACGTTTCAACGATTGATTCAACGCAGCTAAGTGAGTAGTGTGATTGTGAGAGAGTAGTGTGAAAGTGAGTGTATGAGTGTAAACGAGTAAGTGCTCAAGTGCGTGTGCGAATCACTGTTGAGCTGCTGTTGTTGTTGTTGTTGTTGTTATTGTTAATTTAATTACAAGGCAAAATGTAGACACATCACGTTATAAATACAAATGCAAACAGATGCAAACACCTATAGCAAAATCGAGCTCTTGTTGGTTTGTGCTGCAGTAGTAGTCTAGAGTAGAGAGGAGGGTATATATGTATGTTTACCGTTGCTTATGGCATTGGGGTCGGATATTTTGCGACAATATCACCAACTTTTATGCGCTACAAACGGGCAAACTTACAGGCATGAACCATTAGTACAACAAGTTGGCATACATTAGCAAAAATGATTGACGATGAGATACCCTGTTGCCACTTTTTTTTTCGAACTTTGAAAATTAGATATATTTTTACTTAATTTACTTAAAAAAATATCATTCAAATTGTGGGATCTTCAAAGTCTTATAGACGAAAAAAGCTGGATAGATGGGTAGACCGTTTGCCTTATCGACTTAAATGTGCGTACATTTGTCCTCCAAAAATACCCACTTTGTTAATTCTCAGAATAACAGGGCACTACAAACAGAGAATAGGACAGACAGACAGTGCACAATACGCAGTTAGTTAGTTGCATCCCCGGGGTAAGGTAGTTGTGCTTATCGACTAGTTTTATGTTGTTGGCATATTACTGCAGTTGGCGCTGCTTTTGCATATTGTGCGAGTGTGGCGCTCTCAGTGTGACAACATGGCAATCATTAGGGAGCCACAAAATGTGTAACGTCCTCAAGGACGCTGTAATTGCGATAATTACATGCCGAGCATTAAGTTGAACACAAATCGAGTGCACGAAATAGCCTGGGGTAACAGCATTTCGAAACGTATTGAAAATGCATAGAAGTGAATGAGAAATTTCCTCTTTTAAAATAAGTATTTCGGCTGAAGTGTTTGGCACAATTTGCTATGCTAATTTCTAGCCGAAATAAAGTTATAGGAGTCTACAAAAGTCTGATATTAAAAACTACAGAGGTATTTCCACAACTCAACTGCAAAACTCATGTAGTTCTATTATTTCACCAGTACAGCATGGTTTTGTGAAATGTAGGTCTACTACCACTAACATTCTTGAATTTACTTCCCTTGTGATCAAAGGGTTTCAGATTAAAATGCAAACTGATGTCGTTTATACAGACTTCAGTAAGGCCTTTGATTATGTTAACCATTGTCTCCGTCTTCACAAACTAAACCTTATAGTTTTTCCTACTAACCTCCTAACCTGGATCTCGGAGTATCTGAGTAACAGAACTCAAAATCATGTAATCAATCCAGAGTCCTCCATTTCTATCATTAAAAACTCAATTTTAAATGTCCTATCTCGGGAATAACTTTTTCGTATGCACAGGTTGTGGGGCTTAACTAATTCTTACTAATTATTTTTGGTCTGATTGAGTTTTTTCTGGGGTTTCCCCAACTCATGCAACAAATGTTGGACCATTTCTTATTTTTAAATTTATTTATAATTTTAATTTTATTTTAAATTTAAATTAATTAAATTTCTTACGTTTTGCATTTTTTTTGTGTCGACTGATTTTAGTTGACAATAAATAAGTAAATAAGAAATAAAATAAAGTTGTTGATTAAATATCGTTTGCTACTTCTCAATATGTCATCGATAACGGACAATCGATTTACGCATTGAATTTGGATTGCCCACAGGTAGAAAAAGAATAAAAAATGTAAATGATGTTTTCCATTAATTGTGATCTAAAATCTATCTATAACTCACGAAGTGACCATCATAAATTGTTAACCAATGTAATGCCGATATCGAAAACAGGAAACAGGAACGTATTTTGTTTGGAGGAATTAAATATATTGGCATATACGGCAGTTATGTATGCACAAGTCTACACAATTGAATACAACAACAATGCAGAATTTGTGTTCAGTTGCCGATAACAACAGCTACGTGGCATGCGATTCAGTTCAGTTAAGGCTGCACGATAGGTAGTTCTCTTTTTTCGTTTCGATTTCATAGTTGTTAATATTTATATTTACATTGCTCACTGGCCAGGCACTGAAGCGTACAATCGCACACCACACACACAACACACACGCACACTCACACGTACCCGCAAACAACAAACAACAGCAACATTGAGCAGCTCGGCCAACATTTAAACATTTATCGGAGCTCTTAACTGGCCAGTTCTCGAGTTGCTCTTGTTGTTGCTATTGTTCGCATCGAATCGAATTGGCCTTCCAACCCACACAACACCCCCCCCCCCCCCCCCCCTATATTAGCCTCTGCTCCCTCTCTCCATTTCCTTCACTATGCGATTGCGGGTGCATCACAAAGTGCCACACCAAAGTGGTAAATGGACATTTGTTAGTCACCCTCTGGGAGCGTTTCTACAATTTCACATTTTATTTCACTAATTATTTAAATAGACCATTCGAATGCCCTGTAAAATGGCTAACGGCGAACGGGTATGCCTGTAAGCATAAGCTGTTTGTACATTTCTCTTTGTGCCCTTGCTTTCATTAACTATAATGAAATTTACATGCCAGCAGTTGACTCCGATTAGCTAGGGTATGTAATATTCGGAGTGCCTAATACACCCCATTTCTAGTTCTTATTATGTTTTACTTATTTGTGCTTGAATATAGTTATTTAAAAAATAATTGAATAATTACAACATATATCAAAAATCGAATAATCAGTTCAATGTGAAATTTGTGTCCCTGCAAAGGATATCATAAATTGTCTGTCACTTTGATCCAGGTCATCGATAAAGATACATTATTCTTTTAATTCAGGTGAGTTGGACGAAAAACAAATCAATCCATGACATGTTAGACAGGGTCTTCAGTATTCGGCACACACCAAAATATTTGTAACTATTTTGTGCTTGATTTTATTTATGACAGTTTTGTGCAGCGGTTTGCAATTGTGTGTGTGTTTCGGTGTCTGTGTGTGTGTTTCTGTTCCAGTGCCAGCGATTATATATTTATTTAGTCAAATATTTGCATTTGCACTTTAATTAGTTGCATTTATTGTTGTTTTCAATTTTTTCTTTTTTAATTGCTGCATTTAGGCAAATATTTAACAATGGAGTCGAAAAATGTTTGTAAATTTTCAATGAAAGGTGTGTTTCACCATTTGTGCTAATGAAGCTGTTCCTTGCTGCCACATTTGTCTGTGTGTGGCAGAAACTACGTATGTGCATACGTGTGCCACAATTATAAATTGATGAAATGCAAAAATTTGAAATGCCTATATCTTCCGAAATTTTTTAGTTAGAGCCGTCGAATATTACCTATCATATTACCGCCTTTAACAATCGATAAAAATTTGTATAGCCACGCCCACACTTGCGCCCATAATCGCCAAATCCGATATTTCGGAAGTGTAAATCGATAGAACCGCATATCTTCCACATTTTCAAAGATAGAGTCACCAAACGCAGAAGGTAACTGGCTGGTAACCACCTTCAAATATCGACATATACAGCAACTTCTGCCCCAGGATCTGAAATGCGCATATCTTCCACAATTTGTAAGCTAGAGTCAACAAATTTGAAAGGTATATTGCCAGTAACACCCTTAAAAAATAAGGAAAATATTTTTGAGTCACGCCCACTCCAATTTCCTAAAGACAACATCTGCCGTAATGTAAGAGACATAGTTACCAAACTTGGAAGGAACATTACTAGGTACTCTTTTTTCTGCCACGCCCACTCCCGGCACCAAAATTCAAAAAAGCCGCAATACCGCAATCTTAAAGGTAAACTAAGAGGATAGATTGGTAAAAATCTCCTTCAAAGATCGATATTTCTTGGCTACATCCACCGTGTTCCGTAGTGCCTGTTATCAGATGCGATTACTTATGGTATCAGAGTATTTCGCAGTCGGCTACGCACGCTTGCAACGTTCTCACTTGCGTGTGAATACATTTGGAAAAAAGCTGAAAATAAAGACTAACCAGTTTCGATTTTGTTGAAAGAAATTGATGGCTAATTTGTAGTTAGATTTTTCTAATTTTGTTTTATCTTTGTGTTCTGCACTCATTCTGATTTATTGTATTACTTTTCCCATATTTACAAAAAAGAAAACACATTTGGTTTGGTCAAAAATACCTCAAGTTCTTTCACATTGCTGTAAACTTTTACTTTGTCCCATTCAATTTTGCTTTCTAATTACATTTTTACTTAAATATATTTTTATTGAATTCAGTCGCAATACTCTTCTTTCGGTTGCCTTTTTTATTGTCTCTCCTTACGCTTGTGCAGCTTTTGCGGTTCAAATTGTATCTTTATTTTGAATGTTTATTTTATTTTGCTTTTCTGTTTGTTTTTACTCATGCCAAATAAATTGCATTCCGCTTAAGCTAACTGGTCAAATTTACTGGTATCAAGACCCCATGGACATTCGAATTGCAGCTGTGGAAAAACTTTGAGTGCTCTTTTTTCAACATTTTTTTTCTTCTCAATTGTGCTTCAGAGCATGCAATAACAACGACAATGTCGATGGCACCCAAACAACCACTTGACAAACTTCTGCGTGCTTCTTCTGCTTATTATATCAAGGCCAAAGACACAACACTCAGTAGAACAAAATTGCCCTGAATTGTAACAAATCGACATATTGGGGGAGACAAGCGTAACTCACCTTATTAGGTTGTACCTTTCTAAAATCAGGGTTTTTGTATTTCTAATTCTAGTGTTCATTATTTAATTATCTAAAATTTAGGAAAAAAAGTCGAATATCTACGATATATTTTATATGTTAACTTAGCGTCTTAGGCAATCAACAGCTAAACTCGAACAAATTTCGTGACTATTTTCTGACAATCAGAAAGTGTTTTTATAATATATTAAAAACAATG
The DNA here is from genome assembly GCA_035042265.1 of Drosophila imparisetae. Taxonomy (NCBI): domain Eukaryota; kingdom Metazoa; phylum Arthropoda; class Insecta; order Diptera; family Drosophilidae; genus Drosophila; species Drosophila imparisetae. Next base: position 3,665,918 of record JAWNLP010000222.1, on the reverse strand, counting down.
GTTTCCATTTCTACTTTTAAGAAATATATTCTATTATTAAGAAATGTATTTTTGAAAATTAGAATTAGAATTAATTTTACTGAGTAACAGCTGTTAGTATTGGATTTGCTATACTAAAAATAAACGTATTTTGTTTTGTACATAATATTTAATGATTTGTGATTACAGCGTCTTAGTTAATGTACCCGTTTGCACCGCTGCATTGCTGGATGTTTTATACGCTTAAATTCTTATTAAGTTGTATAGCGACATGAAGAGAAGCGACATTGGCCTGATAGGGATGTCGGCAGGACATTAGGGAGGTGGATAAGCCGATGAGCGGATGAGGGGATGAGGGTTGCCTAACCCAAGCAATAATCCCCTAGGTATTGTTGGCTGCTGTTATTGTTGTTGGTCAACGGCCGTAATTTTCTGCGGAGCGAATAATACCAAAAATTGGAGGATGAGGAGAGGTAAATAAATAAAATAAAAGATGTCTGCAAGAAAAGAACAAGAGGAAGAAAGAGGATACCGTAGTGGACATATTTCTGCACCACTGACTGACCCCAAAATGAGGCAACAATGCAAAATTCAGTTGCAGCCCATCCTGCTTGGATCCACAATCAGAGACAGAGACCGGGACAGAGACAAGGACATGACATATTTCTGCATTTGTCTGCTATTATACCTTCGAATACCCTTTGCCTCCCCACTCCTCCCTCCCTCTATATTTGCTTCACTAAATCAGCTGCGGGCTGCTGTTTGTTATTGTTGTTTTTGGATCTCTTGCTGTTATTATTGCAATTGTTGTTTTTGATGCCATGGGCTTAAAAAGCTTTCGAGGCGCTTATCATTCACTCGCAGTCATAGTCACAGTCGCAGTCGCAGCAATCGCAATCGCAGCCGACGTCGCCGTCAACGTCAACGTCACAGTCAACTCGGCGTCGCTTGTTTTCGCATATGCAAAAAAAAAAATGCAAAGTTTTTGCTGGTCTAAGTAAACCGCACTAAAAATATATCCAACGCCAAAAAATATTCCTCACCAGCAGGGAGTAGTTAAAAACAACAACAACAACATAAAGTCAAAGGTAGTGGCGTAAAATTGTTGCAACTATTTTGTGGCAAGTTCATACACGAAATGCTGCAAATTGGTTTGGTCTTGGTTTTGGTGTTAGTTTCTGAATTGGCTCTGAATTTTTAGGGCCTTCCACACCGAAATGCATATAAAAAAAACCCGAGTTTATTTCGAAAGAATGAAAATGTTGAATGTGGAATCTACGAAAACTTTTTATTTGCTTCAGTTGAGTTGATTGCACTCCAAATCCTGAGGAATATTCAGTTTTGGGTGATGCTGAAGCACAACACGCCTTAAAACCGAATGTATCTCAATGTTAACTCCAACTGTACAGCATCTGCACTCCAAAATATTTCAAGCAGCTTATCAACCAGTTAGCTTCTTGATGAACATTACTGGCCGAGTCGACATGGCTATGTCCGTCAGTTTGACTGTTTCTATGCTGCAGGCGATTTATTTGTATGTCAGAGGCGGCGACTTATCAAGACATCCCAACCAAACTAATCAACTAAAAAATTATCAACATGGTTACAACTTTTCATATACATAAGATCAATCGGTAAGTTGATTTGAATTTATAGTGAAATATAGATGTTGGCACTTTAATTCCTGTTAAAAAGGGTATGCATTCCTTGGCGTTCCTTCTTGTTGGCAACTTCTAACAAAAAAGGGGTAAGAAAAATAAATTGAAACTTCGCGAAAACTTGGGTCAGAGTTCACATAATCCAGTCTAAGGCTCCTCACAATTATGAGGTAAAATCTGAAAATGAACGAGCTCGTTGTGGCGGCAGCTGATAAGCCGTCCTATAAAAGTACATACATAGTGCAGAGTTTATTAATATATCAGGCTTTAATCCTGTAATCTGGCAGTCGCCATCATCCAATGCTTAGCAAGCGTAAAACGGTTTTTAACGGAAACTTGTAAGCGCAACGCGCTAATTATTTTTCGCATGCCATGTAAAGGCGTTCCACTAATCCCTGCAATCCGCATGCAACTCGTCCCCCTGCGCTCGTCCTGTGAGTGCTCGGAAGATGACTCAGTCTGAGCGCATACCATTCCTGTGCGCGCTGTTCTGAGCCATTTGCAAAGTTTTGATTATGGCAGGGAGGGGTCGGGGGCAGTGAAGACCTTGTGCGCCATGATGTACAACATTTCATTTTGGCTTAGCAGCGAGCGTTTCTTTTAATTTTTGCACAACAATTTCTGACTGGAGAGCCGCACAACAAAACAATTGTTGTCAATGAGAGAGTAGAGCAATTTTTACTTTAACAGCGGTGTTACCTAAATATTTTTGAAGTTAAAATTACATCTATTTGGAAGGAATAGAGATTTAATGCAGATCGAGAATATATACATAAATCTACAACCATGTGGGCATTACACATATCAAGATACCCTGTACTGTACCGACAGATCCAAAAACGATGCATCGGCGTTGGCGTTGCTGCCATTTCCAGTTCCGTTTCCGCCCGCACGGGAAGCACTTTAGGCCTATCTACTTCTTGCTACTTGTATAGACACTCAGAATTCTTTGGCGTATCACACACACCCACACACCCACTACCACATTACTGCTGCTATCGTTGTTGTTGTTTTCAAGTTGTTACCAGTTCGTTTTGGCTTGGCACTTATTGTGGTTAAGTTTAATGCCGCAATTTTCTTCCGCTTTGCGTGCTGCACGTATTGCCCTATCTAAATTCCCCCTCCACTTCACTCAACTCCTCTTCTGGGACCTTGTTGTTGTTGTTCTGTGAGCTCTCAAGCGCCCTTGCACCTAATTCCATTTTCACTTTCTTTGATGATGCTCAATTTTTTGCATCATTAATCTTAAGCGATTTTCAGCTTTGACGCTGACACACACAGCTACTTAACTAGCTCAATCTTTCTCACTTCGCACAGCTTTGCGTCGTGCCCCTCTCGATCTCCATAATTTGCACTCTTCCCTTCCGTTTACACTATGTAGGCCATTGAAGCAATGAGAGTATGTATTATGAAAAATGGGCATAGATGTATAAACATTATTCATACCCAATATGGAATACTAATAAACAGTTTGAAGAATATCGAATAATTTAACACTTTTCGCATCATAAATACATATGAGTGCAAGTTTCTAGCACTGTGCATAACATAGCATTTGAATGTTAGTAGCATCGAGTATTGGCATTAGCGTCACTTCTGAATTCATTGTGTTAATATTATTTCAAAACTGCATATGCATATGTGCATATGTATATGTTTGGCATGTTGGTGGCAACCCTAACAATTTCACGCTCGATTTGCCGCTTAGTTTTGTCAGCTTACAGCGCCCTGTCGCTGACTTTTCATAGTTTGCACACAGCAAAACAATTTTCAATTTTTCGAACGGAAAAGAAGCTAAGCTAACTGTCCGAGCCAAACGGAACTGAAGCAAACGAAACAAAACAAAACAAAGCAAAAGAAAACAGAGCAAAAACGATACACAGTGCAAAATCATACGAAACGAAACGAAACGAAACGTAAAGTAAGCGGAATGAGTCTCTGGCCGGGCTGGGTGGTTGCGCCAGCGTTTTGTAGATTTTAAGAGCAATAAATTTTAAGTGTCAATATATAAAAACCGCATATGTGCGGCCAGCGGCGGCAACGAGTCGAAATTCATAAATTTTGCCATGGGACGAAATGGTAAAATAAATTCCATGCAGTAGCTTTCGCTGTGACTCACACACACACACACACGCACACACACACACACACTCATACATGCAATATACAATATACAATATACATATATGAATGGAGTTTTGCTTTATAGTTTTTGACTGTGTGTGGGTGTGCGTATGTGTGTCTGAGTGTGTGTGTGTGTTGGTTTCCCTGCCCATGTCCGTTGCATGTGGCCGAAGGGCATTTGGCTGTAGAAATGCTATAGCTACAGCTACAGCTACAGCTATTGCAATGCGGCCACATGACGCTCTGGAGTCTGTGTGGATTTTATTTTATTGCCAACGTAAAGTGAAACAAGTAAAAATGCCCTAAAAATATGATTGTACTTTACACGCAGATACCCTGTAAGTAGCACCGAACATTTGCATGGAGCTAAGACCAATTTATATCCTATATTAATCCTTATAGTTTATTGAACAAGATTTTTATGATTGTTCTACTACTTTCTAGAGATACAAAATATATGCTTGTCGATAAAATTTGATTGAAAACTAGCTAAAAAACAGAGTATAAGTGTATTTAGCTAAACTACTTTCTGCAAGAAGATACTTTATTGCTCTCAAGCTGATCGGCTAAAAGAATTGTGCATTTCATTCTTAAGCAATGCATGTATACGTGTATAGATGTATGTAGTAAATATCGATACTTGTCAACTTTTAAGGGCTTACTATTGAGCTTTGCTTATTTATCACTAGTATTAAACTTGTGGCCTTGCCAGGCATTTATTGGCAACAGGGTACTGTGAAAACAAGAACAGCAGCCAAGCGGTTAAACAAAGAGATAAAGAGAAAACCGACATTTTCTGAAATAAAACGGACGACAATGGCCATAAGGAGAATCAGAACAAAAAGAAGTCAACGCATGCAGTTCACTTTGCGGATGCGAAGGAACTGAAAGCCACTTGCAGAGCACTTCTTGCACTGGCCAGCTGCACAAGTGGCTAGGTAGTGTGCTGGCTACAGACAACCGGCAATCATAGAAGTCAGTCGGACTGACTGTCAAGTATTGGCCAAATATCGTTCACAACTTCAATCTTTTTGTCTGTGCAAAAACATTTTTGTAAGCCACGCGAACTGCGTGAGGCCCCACAAAAAGGAAATAAGAAACAAAAAACAAAAAACGCAATCCGCCATCGACAATCGCCGATTGAATCAAACCGAAGCCATTTTTGTTAACAAAGTGGCTTATGGAATCTGTTGTCTATTTGAAAGTGGCTACAGCTGTCTGTGGGTGGGTTTGTTGGTGGTGACAGCGAGTCTACAGCTGAAATAGTTGGTTTCCGCTATTTGAAAGATATTTTCAACTTGACATTTTTAATAGAACATTGAAAACCTTTTCGACTGGCCCACTGCAAAATCTTTGGATGAATGCAATAGATATTTTTGTGGATCGAATATCTTTGGTCAGTAACATAATAAATGTTAGTCTATCATTTAAATAACACTCAACAGACATTGGCAGGATGCAATTTACTAACATTTAAACGACGCATCTTTTAACATATTTAACGACTTTTGCTAAACATTTGCAAACTGTGTGGCGCCTGTCTGAGCGCTTCTTAAATACAAGCGTTGTCTTCATTAATATAAATTCCCAGCGACTTGCAACATTTTGTAACATTTTTGTGGATTTTCACAAACTTTTGCAAATTAATTGGTTTTTGGCTTCGACTCTGGCTTTGGCTTTGGCTTTGGCAGCTACACAAAAGATGGCCAACAAGAAAATTGGCTCTAATTAAATATAACTTAAAATCTATCAAAAACAAATTAATCACTAAGCACCGCAAATTGGGGACCGAAAAAAAACAAGAAACAAAAGACAAACAAAAAGAAAACGGGGCAGGCAAAACGAAAGTCAAGATTTTCATTTATTCTTTAGCTGATTTCATTTGGCTAATCAGCTTATTGAACTTCAGGTCGTTGCGATGAGGAGAGCAGCTGCGGGAAATGAAAGGAAAGCGAAAAGAAAAATGAAGTTGACGTAAAGTGAAGTTGTCATTGGGATTGAGGTCTTCAAGTAGACGCAGCAGCAAACTCTCAATTCCAAATTCAATTTATCGAGATGATGGCGAAAAACTAAATTGTTGCAAGCTGCAGCAATGTCGCCACATTAATTAATTATGCAAGAAGTTTATTAACTCCGAAACATAGATGGCGAGAAAAGTGCCTGTAACTCAACCGAGACATCCATCAGTAATTTCAAAAACTGAATCAATCAATCTACAATCGAATAAATCAAATTTATAACAAGATCTAAAAAGTGTCTGTATTAAACAAAGAGTAAGTTTATTTTGAAGCTATTTTTATTATTTTTATATTTGTTTTTATAAAAGCTCTGCTCAATCGAATTCAATCAAGGAGATGTATCCAGTTGGTTCAATTTACTTGAAGCATAGCTAAGTGCAATAAGTTGCAAGTTGCTAAACAATTCAATCAACATCAATCGATACAAATTGTATTTCAATTAGTTACTGAAATATTTAAGAGCACTTACCTGAGATGGTTGTGTGGATAGCAAGTCGACGCGTTGATCCGGTATTGCTTGTGCTGCTGTCGGCAACACTAGTTGCTGCTGCTGTTGCTGGAACTGCTGTTGATAATGCTGCTGCTGTTGGTATTCATATTGCTGTTGCATTTGATATTGCAACTGCTGATATTTTAGTTGCTGCTGCTGTTGCTGCTGCTGCTGCTGCCCCTGCACCAACAGCACTAGCTTAAATTGAGAACAACAGCAAAAGGCGATTGCCAGGCATTGAACTATGTTAGCAAGTCGGCATGTTCTGGTTGTCCTTTCTCTGGTTTTTGTTGCTAGTGTCGTTGCTGCTGTTGCTGTTGCTGTTGCTGTTCTTGTTGCCGACAACAACGACATTTTGCAGCCGTACATGTACGTTTTTACTAACTGTCAAACTATGCAACAATTTGGTTCGATACAAGTTGCTGTCTCTTTCTGATGTGCTTGTTGCTGCCTTTTGTGTCTCTTTTATTATTCTTGGCCGTTTCGCTTCAGTTCAAATGCAACTTTTCCCGCAAATTGTCTGGCACTGCAAGTAAAAAAGTCTGAAAAACAGCAGCAAAAGTCAATACAAGTTGAATATGCAACAAAACTTGTTCTCAATTCCAGGTGGATTGCACAAAAATGATATATGCACATATATAACATATACAATCATTTCTTTGAGATAAGGGATCTGTTAAATACATATATGGCTTGCAAATAAAAGGGTTTCTTGATAATGTGACGTTAACAGAAAAGAGTCCAGGTAAAAGCGCGTCAACATACGTATATAAGAAGTGGGCTTTGCCAGAGGAAAGGACGTAATTTTGCAATTGATTATATATATATTATATATATGTATATACATATATTATAGTAATGTGAGCTGAACTTTTTGTTTATTAACTTGTATAACTTTGTGGTGAAGTTTGTAACGTATTGAAGGATATCCAAAAATAACAAATATATATATTTGATCATCATTGCTAGCCGTGTCGATATAGTCGATATACATATGTATGTGTCCGTTTATCCCTCTGTCATAAGTTCATTTGTTTTTAAGAGCAAAGCTCCATCAGTTTTAAGTCTTAATGAAGCGAGATATGTACACGATTTTTTTCCTCTGACATATAATGACGGAACCAACTAGATCGGATCAATCGGTTGAAAGACTTTCTCTCGTATTAAAAAAAAACTAGTTTTTCACAAATATATCCACATCTCTATCACAAAATATGCGTGTTATTATTTTCCACACATTTGGCTAATAATCATCATCATCATAAAATAAATAAAAAGTAAACCTGCCAGCTTTTCGAATACAATAGAAATATTCAGTTACCAGCCAAACATTAAACAGGAAACATATGCATAAAATGTATGTAAGTTGTTCAAGAACATAATAATATTTCAAGCTTAGGACTAAAATTTAGATGTCGGCAATGTCGGTGCAATCCATTCAACAAGGGTGTAAAATATTGGGCATGCTTGAGATAATTGTTCTTTTTTGTAAGTATTTAATATAAATAAAGGCAAAATTATGGAAAGATGACATTAATTTTGACTAACGTAGCAGCTCGAGTGAAACCACACTCACAGGAAATCAGAACTACAACCAACATATTACAAATATATATGTGTATATATATATAAAAGAAGATGATTTGTTTGCTGCTTTCCATGCTTTCCATAAATTTGCTCAACATTCTGCACTGCCGATTCCCCAAACCCACCCCAAAGTAGCACATGCTGCACGCACTTAAGAGATTTTTTTAATGATAGGTGGCTTAACTGCTGGAATCCTGAACAATTCGTGAATTGTAATGTTTTATTTACGGAATTATAGCGCAATTAAAGCGGCAATTCAGAAGACGTACAAATGCCAGCAATTAAGAGCCAAGGGGGAGAGAAGCGTAAAGCGAAACTCAAGTAATGGAAAATCGTTGTGAAAAATAATGAGTATCAGTTGAAAGATTTTCCCCCGCAAATCTGAGAAAAAAATATAAAAAAAAAAAAAAAAAAAAACCATATGCATGCATATTAACTTGTACATAATTTTATTAAACAGATGCACAAGAAAATGAGCAACAAAGGAAAAATCAGGAAAGCATTTTCACTTGCAATCAAAAGCAGTCGGTAAAAATCAATTTCACTTTTCAATTAAATGCAACGTGGAAAATCCAAAGCCAAAACGAAGGCAAGAGCAAAAGCAAAATCCAAAAGCAACAAAATCTTAAAACACAAAACTGACCAAAGATGATAAATTCCATGATGATGCTCGTAATGATGATAATAATGACATGATGTTTGCTTTTTTGTTGCTGCTAATGAGCGCCTAACAGCAATGAGAGCAAGCTGTTGCGGGTAAGTCGGGCCAAGTTAGTAGCAGCTCTTCTCGGGGTGGTGTGGTGCACAGCAGCAGCGAAATGAAAATAATGCAATAAAAACGTCAGCAGAAATTGCGCTTTTGATGTTGTCTGTGCGGCACAGACGCTAACGCAGCGAGTCACTGGAACGTGCAACACGCGGCGCAAATGCGATGGTAGAGGCACCGCGGCCAAAGCAAGGCGGTTCGAAGTTTCGTTGCAGCAGTGCGCTGCAATTATAAAAGCTGCCAGCAACAAAATATAAAAAATTGTTTGCAATTGCAGCGCATCCAAAGCGCATTACAACAGCAACAAAATCACAACATTTTACTTGCGATCATTTCAAAGCACCTCTTCACGCTGTTGGACGATGGAAGGCAGTGGCAAAGTGCCCGTGTTTAGAGTAAGCGACTAGCTGATACCCTCTATTCGATATGTAAATGTAAGCAAAAAATGAATGAACTGAAAAAAATAAATGATAATTAAGCTATATTCCATGAAATGCAGCAGGAGATTGCGCAGCACGGGAAGGCTTCGTACTGAAGCACCTACAGAAGCTAAGAATTGTGGAGGATGGTGCCTTGAAGATGAGGAGATTTCAGAATACATTCAGACTCTATAAGAGACTCGCTCAGCTAGGGACTAATATCCAGAACTTGAACACATTTACAAAAGAGAGGCACAGTCTATACAGCAATTATGATAAAGTGAATAAAATTGGACAATTTTAGCCGTATTTATACTCAAGCATATTTTGATAAATTCTTTAAAAAACCTACCCTTGAAAGTCCCATGCTGGCAAATAAATGCATATACAAGTACAGGCATTTCTACGATTTAGTAAAAATCACGAAATTAAATACCCTTCCTATGATGCATTGAGAGAACATATGTAACAACATATAGGGCATGTTTCAAAAAATGGAATATGTCACCCTGATTTTAATCAATATTGAAAATAATATGAATGTTATTTCAGAAAATCCAAACACGAACATATACATTCGAAATGCCGTGCGTTCATAATTGTTTAACAATTTGGAGCAGAGTTGCCAGCAAATTTTTTGCAATTTTTGAACTGTGTTAAGGATTCGCGGGTTGAGGGTGCTGCAGCACTTGGTTGGTGGCAATGATAGCGTGAATGATACTCTTGTATAAACAGCCACACATACACACCCACTCACATGCATACACGTAATCTCACACATCGGTTTTGGGATCGTTTGCATAAATGGGGAGCCTGTTTCCGGCAAGCGCTGCGTATACGCAATATGCAATATAAATACAGGAAAAAAATGAAAAAATAAAAAAAAATACGAAACACAAGCCCATATATATATGTATATATATATATATATATATGTATGTACTTATGTAAATGAAGACTGTAAAGTTTATGGGCACTCAATGGCCTTTCAGCGTTCAACGAATTGGTGGAAGGGGGAGGGAAGGGCGACAAGTGTGAGGTAAAAAGTGTGAGATCGAGCATCAGGAATCTGGACATCAGCCATGAGGCATACGGTATGTAAAGTATGAGATATATAAACATAGTCCAGAGGCAAAAGTATCACAATACGACGGCAATCAGCGCATTTCATTGCATTCATGTGGGACTCATAATGTTTGGCTCGTATAGTCATAAATTTGTTGAGCTCAGACTTAACTCTGTGCAACTAAGTGACAGCTCAGAGCGTGAGAGAGAGAGTTTAAATTAAAAGTTTGAATGGGCAAAGAACCAGAGGATAATGAGGACATTTTGGTTATGAATGAATGAATTGAATTTAAGAATTTGCATACTAAGAATTTGAGGAATGTCTCAAGAACAGAAAACAATTCGCAATTTCAGAATCACAAGACAAGAAGTAAAATTTATATTAAAATTCCATTTCATTTCTGATTGTAAAAAATGATGTACAAATTATTATAGCTGATTATCATATGAAAGCTTAGCTCGGCTGTACTTTAAGTTACTTTGCGGAATCAAGAACAATTTTCATTCGCATTTTTCGTTACCCAATCCACTTTTTTATTACCGTACTTTTGTATTTCATTCTCAAACTTTCCGGCAGCACTTTATGGCCAAGCTCATAAAATTGATAAACAATAACGAGATGTCAGAGTCCGAGTGGCATCCGGTTACATTTATAACCCTACCACTCGCCAGTCTTGTAAGCGTATTACGTAATATATATATACATATATATATATATATATATATATATAAAATGTACATCGGTCCATGTGTATATGTGGAAATGTCGCTTTATAATGCATTTTAACGGCCCATTGGACCCGACTGGCAAAACAACTTCACATTTTATGTCCAGGCCAAACATTTTAGTTTCATATGTATATTTATTTATATGTATACCATCTGTATATATCGCATCCACCTGCAACTTGCGGCCACAAAAATGAGCGAAAAATTGCAAGCGGAGTGTAAAATTTATGATAAAAACGTGCGACGCTGATAAGAATGTCGGTTGTGGTTTGGCATGGTCTGAGGATTTCATGGAATGGGAATGGGAATGGGAATGGGAATGGGGCAGCGCATAAAAACTTGAGAGGAAGCAGTAGCAAGTGCATGACTTGGTCAGACGTCGAGTGGTGGGGCAAGGTATGTGGGCGTTGCATCTTGTTGCTCGTTAGGCTAATAGCGAACACTTGGGGCGCTCTTAAGGGCTAGCGAGCTGGTGCATGCAGATTTACGGCGATGATAGAGACCCGAAATTGCATTGCATGGCAAAACGTGTTGATGGGCATACAGAGAAGACAAGTTAAGGTGTCTTATAGATGTACAAATGATCGCCCTTGTGATTCCCTTCCTAGCTATATATGCACATATCGTTTATATATTTACATATTTAATTAAGTATGGTATAAAAAAAGTGCAGAAAACGAAAACATTCAGAAATTGTATTTTTACGAATCGCCATCATATTTCGTGTGGATGTACCTGAGAAGTGTTGTGGCATAATAGAGATCGATCAGAAGTTATTTATAGCCTTATTGCTGTGCAAATCCTATCTCTTTAAGGTCCCTCGACAGTCCTTTATTGGGAGGCTACCTACCAGAAGGTATTCAAAAAACCAAAAAGAGATTGAACTGGTTGAAAAGGGCAGGTGGTAATTGGCCTCGTCAAATCGACCCAGCGGGCAATGCAATCATCAAGCGAATGCATCGCCTCTCAACTTCAATTGGCCTTTTTTGTTGTTCTTGGCCAGACGCCTGTTTGTGCCTAGAGGCATGTGTATTGGTGTTTTGATTAAAAGCGTTGGAGCCTTTGAAGTGCGGTAGAATTTCAGCATCTAATTTGATTTGCATCGAGTGCCACATTCAATCACATGCCAATTGAGGCTGGTCAATTCAAATGAGCTTTTGGCCAGGCTAATCAAACGAATTGAAAGCGTAACTCATTGAAGATCTCTTGATGTTTCGAGGACACACGCAAGTCTCACAGCCACTTAATGAACACTTGTAACCAATTAACCTTTTGGTTAATCCCCAAGGGATGGACGCCGACAGCTGGCCACGTTGAATGTTAAATACAAAGCGCATCTATTTCAATATTTGACAATCGAGGCCAACGAGCTCTAGAGTCCAGAGCGTATAATTCCCAAAACTAATCAGCACGAAAAACGTGGCGAACCCAACGACATGTGCAAAATGAATCAAACTCACACACACACACAGACACACCATCTTACATATATACCATCATATATACACATGCAGATGGATATATAATATCATAAGGCATACCACATGAGGCCGCTTGTCAGTTGGATATAGGGTAACAGTTACAGTTATAGTTACAGTTACAGTTACATTTACAGTTACCGTAGCTGTTCCAATTGCAGAGCTGAGTAGCCGCTGCCTGTTCGGGCACCGAGCTATAACACGCATATTCAATGGCAACGCTGCTCTTGTACACTTGTCTCATAAGCGCAGCGCTCCGAGCCGAAGTGATGCATAAAAACCATTAATCAAATGTCTGCGCGCATACCCCAAGCGGCCAGTCTCTACACAAATTGGCCAGTCCGCTTGGCGTTGGCATGTGTGTGTGTGTGTGTTGGTGTTCGTGCGAGACACGTGCAGGAAACGGAAGTGTTACACTAAGCCACTTTATCTGTAGCGTTTGTCAACTGTCAACTGAGCTGTGCAGTAAGTAGCAGCCATCTATTATAAACTTGAAGTAGAAGATGCTCGCTCAGTCTCTAAATATTTTTCAAATTTCCATGTGTATGTACATATATAGTAACATAGCAACATCAAAAACATAGACTGACAAGATCAACTTTCGAAGATACATAAAACTTCAGGTTCTGAAACGATTACATTTTTTATATTCTCCAACTTTAAAAAAGCCTTATTAGTACGACTATTGCAGGCAGAACTCAGTTAGGGTATTATTTGGTATTTTGAACATAGGTGATCACCTGAGTGCACTCCAGACAGACAATGCCAGGTAATATGAGTGAGTATCTCATATATATACTTGATGCCCCAAGCAAATCAGTGGAATTGCGGCAAATAGAAAATTACAGACGCACAATTATCAATATTTACGTACCAAGTGTCAGTGAGTTTGGGTGTGTGCGAAGTACAGCTGTTGGCCAGCTATTAACTTTTGGCCACCTTCTGTTAACCAGTCGGTTTTTAACGCAATTGGTGCTTTGGGCCATTCGCAAAGCCAAAACTTTTTGTATAGTTTTTGCCCGGCTTGTGCTCGTCGTCGACACGTGTTCGACACACACACACACTAATAGATGCAAATACATACATTAGATACATAAACACACACACACACACAAACATATGCTCGTACAAAAACTTCAAATATATTCACAGAGAGAGAGAGAGAGAGAGAGAGAGAGAGGGACATGGTCACAACTTTATTGGGAACACGTGTTTGTGCATTTAGTTGTCGGCTGATGATGATGAAGATGTGCGGAGAGTCGGCTGGGGGTCCACACATTGCCCAAGTCAAATTGATGAGGTGTCAGGAAAAAGGAATGAACAAAAACAACAACAACAACAAGAAGAGGTGCAAGAGTTAGGCTCTGCGTAAACCTGGAGAACATCAAAAGCCTGACAGTCGTGGCAATCTGTTTCGTTGCTGCCGTGGCTTAAGGTGTATAGCCAGGTAACTTTGCTGTCCTCCCCGTACACCCTCCATTATCCAACTACCAATTCCTTCAGTTTTGACAGTTAACTAGAGCTGCCTAAGCTAATGCTTTGCTTGTGCCAAGCAAAGGGAACCCCACAACAAAATTGGAAGGCACTCGATTAGAGGCACAAGTAGTATACATATATATATATATATATATATATAGTAGTATACATATATATACATATATAGTAGTATATATATGTAGTACATTCAACGATCAACGCCAGAGAATCATTCACTTTTATGTGCTTAAATATTACAAACAAAACACATTTCTGATATTTGTTGGGTATTTCGGGCTAATCTGAATGTGTGATGGGAAGGGAATATGGGTTCAAAGTAATACAGATAATCACATGCAAATGTGATCGATAGGTGAACTGGTATCAAAAGTTTATTCAAAAGCCCAACTTAATTGTGCTAGTGTCAGCTTTAACCGTTTGCCAAATTAATTTACCATTGATTCAGAATTGCAACAACAATTCATGAATTGCAGTTTTTGTATTTTGATTTAATTATGAGCAAAAATGATATTAAAACAACAAAAAAATAAGCATACAACTGAGTATAAGCTCTTCACGCATAGTTGATTTGTGTATTTGTTTATTTATTTCTGAATTTACGTATTTATTTATGCATTTTTGTTTAGTTTTTTTTCTTCTCTGTATTATCAACTACCGCGCGATAATTAAAAGGCATTTTGAATGCATCGCTGACTCGGTTGGCATGTGGTTGCTTTATGCTGATGGGCGATAAAAACTGTGGGCAGGTTGCCGCATTTGTGAGTAGTGAGTATTTTTGCAGCAAGACTTTCGATAGACTATTGGGTGCATTTGAATTATTTATTTACCTACAGCTGTGCTCCCATTTTCACTTACATTTTAGATTTTCCGAATTTTCAATGAAATTGCGCATTTTATTTAAATTCCGATTATATTCGCCAATTTCCGTTATCTATCAAGATCCTAAGCCAGAAACATATTCTTCGATATAGTTTGAATATCATTAAGTCTTCTTGCTTATCATACTCATTCTTATTTTGCAAGACACATTCCAAATTGGTTGGTGTAGATCTTAGTTTTAGAGTTTACGGTAAATGTTATTTAATTTCCTTGCCTCTGAATGTTGCAGCACTTGCTTAAACAAAACACAAATAAATCACACAAATTGGCCATTAATTATGAATGAAGTTGAAAAAGCTTTCGACTAAATACAAATGCAATTATTTGCATACTTTAAACTTGAACCGGTAATTAAGTAAATAAAAAATCATTTAATTGAGTTATTTTATAACAATAGTCAAATTAAACATATCTCATATCAAACTGTCAAACCTTTGACAGCAACCAATAGTCGACATGAGGTCGACACTCAGATTTAAATAAATATGAATAAATATTTTTATTATATATTGGTATTGTATTCATTTGTGAAGTTTGTGTGTTTATTTGCTAAAACATAAATCTAGAATTTTTACAATTTGGATTGTCAATTGCATATCGAACAGGAAATGCATTTCCAAAATTTTTCATTAGCTACTTCTCCACAGAATTTATTGTGCAAAACCACACCTCGCCTTACTGTCTGTGTGTGTATTTTTGTGGCATTCGAATGAAATGAATTGAAAATTGAATTAAATGAAGTTTTGGTTATTGGGTAAAGGACAAAAACCATAACGAAATAAAATTGCAATCGCAAAGCATTTGTTAATGAAAATACCAAGCACAACAATTTGTTTAATTAAATAACAATTGCTCAAAGCACTCGATAGACATCCAACAAATACAAAACAAATCAAACACATAACTGGCAGACGTGTTCTCATTTACAGAATCGCCGAATCGCCTTCATGTTAAATCAAATTTAAGCTTATCGATATATATGCTTAGGCAGATTCCTATATAAGACTTTATACTATCAATGGAAACTTGAAATAGTTATCATCACCATCTTTTAAGACCCTTTTGCCATACCAATATACAGATATCTGTGTCTATTACAATCTGCCTTCAAATGGAAACGAATATTATAATCCATATTTTTCGGTTACATAAGAGATCTTTGATTAAATTTAAATATATGATTGCAAACAATAATTGCAGCAGACTTACGAGTCTTGTTTGACAGTCAGACATGTACAGGAATACGACTTTGGTCATGTTGAAAAAAGTTGCATGAAAATGTCAATATTTTCTAATTGGTTTGAAAACTGGCAAAGCATTTTTATGGTGAAAATGAGTAAAACGAAAGAAAGGAAAAGCGGTAGATGTGTGAATGCAGTGTGTGAAGCAAACAAGAAATTTCACTTACCCATTCGCCACGACCAATTAACACACAAAATCGTTGCAAAAAATTTGACGTCAAACACTGCGTATGCGTGATGTCAATTGATGTTCAATGTTGCCATTAAATGCGATTGTTGTTATTATTATTGATGTTATTTCCAATGTTAGTTTTATTGTTGTTGTTGTTGTTGTTGAGCATAGATCAACAATTCGTACAAAATAGCAATAAATCGCAAAGTTTCAAGCTGTTATTCGCGATTTGTGATGACACAAATAAAGTCATTGCACATGCAATTTTTATTTGCAGCGTGGCAAAATTGTCGTTCACATTTCTATAATATCACTCTTATTTTACGGTCGCATCCCCTGATGCTCAATTTCCGCTCATTTGCCATGCAATGAAATGGGCATTGGGCATTTCATAAGCGCATCATTTTTCTTACTTTGTTCTGTCGTTTGTTTGTTTGTTTGTTCTTTCGTGTGGATGTTGTTACTGCTTGGGAGCCAAAATGGAAATCAAATTAAAATTAACAACAATATCCAAATCGGCATCTAAATAAAATATGAAACATTAAAAAAAAATGCTGGGGCAAAAGGTAAACAAAATCACCAAAAAGCAAAGTGCGACTAGCAGATACCATGCTAATGATTCCAAATGTATGCATATCAATCATATCATATCAATTTGATTGGTTCGCTTCGAAATTTGCACATCTATTTGAGGTTTTAGGCATAATATATATAGTTTATTAACTGAGCTTGTAATTAAATTCGATCCATGTTGTTGAGTCAAATTATCAGCTCCTTACCAAACTTTCACTGCCAATAAGCCATAAGATGCAGGTAATGGCAATATAAATGGACTTTTGCGAAGCAGTTTTTGACAGTTTTTGCAGGACAAGATAAAAACAAGAGCGAGCAAATAAGCAAACGCGACAAAGCAGACAACTAATGCTGACAATCGCAAATGCTGCGGAACATTTTCATTTTTTCCTGGATTCTTACACTAACACTTACACACACACACACACACACACACACACACACGTATTTACATCCAAATAAACACACACACGCAAAGAGCCGCAGCCTGCGGGACACGAAAAATTGTAGGGACTCGCTTTGTTATCGTTGGTGTACTTAGTTGACAAATGCTCACAGGATGAGCATTATGAAATTTTTAATCAAATGAAATGACAATAAGATTTTCAATGAAATGAAATGTGCACAGCATTCAGTATGAGAAGAAGCAGCATAAACGGAATTTTTAGAGCAAACTGAAGAGCGAAACTGGAACTGAAATGAAGCTGTAAGCTGAACTCACTAAACGTGAACATGGCAAAGATTTGCAGGCTGATTGAAAGTATTTTGCAAATGAAGGCAGAGAAAAGAAGCACATAGATAAGATCTAGATGAATATCAGTTTAGCCCATTTAAATTCGAATAGAGAAAACCTCAATATTCTACAAATATAATTCGCTTTAATGGATTTGTTTGAATATTTTACAGGAAAGTCAAAAAAAGAAAGACGGGAAACGGAATCTACATATGGGAATTTATATACGCAATTATCGTTTCCCAGCTGTAATACTTAATGAGATTGATCTTTTACACTTTTAACTTATAGATGCGAATATGTCTTCTTAAACATGTGGCGATATACCTCTTTCATGATCACAGGGTATAAATACGCGACAGTATAATTGCCAAGTCAGTCACAGAAAACCCCCGGCGGTGAAAGTCAAAGCGTATTACAACAGCAAAGAAAAATGAAACCCAATGCAGTTTCAATATCGCTGAAGTGACAAGCTATACAAATCAAAAAACGAATACAAGTGAGAACGTTGCGGTCGGGAGTAACCGACTGCGAAATATCCTGGGTTACAGTGGGAGGTTGGTGAAGTGCCCTTTAATTTTGGTGTCTTTATCTATAGAATTACACCGACTTTTTTGAATCGATCTTTAAGGGGAGGTCCCCATAATATATCGTCATAACAAGTATACGAGATATGGGAATTTCCTATATTCAGGGATGGATTACCAGGGGTGATGACTCTTTTTCGATTTATCGATTTCCTAGGCCCCTGTGTGTAAATGGCAACCCAACTTGAATAGTGTCATAAAGTGGCATTCATACAGACGAATAAACTTCAAAAAACCAATATACTCCTTCACTTTCGGTATCAGAGTATGAAAACGAAAGCTAACACAAATGCATGGGCCTATAATTCACAAACGCTCATAGCAAGTACTTAATACATACTAGACGTGAATGGAGGAAACAGAATATAAGAACACAAAAATGGAAGAACACAAATCCAACTTCCATTATAACAGAAGTTTGATTAGGTGGCTTAGCAAGATCTTTCTTGGGGATAGGGAAAATTGCATTGACTGCCGTTCGTCAACCCAGAAAGAACTAATAAGTTACAAATACATTTTTTATTGTTTTTCTTAAATTCATATTTTAAAAATGTCTAACCCTAAAATCCATTTAAGGCACACACAATGTATTTGAATCATTTCTACTCTTCGTCTTGAAATTAAATGCAACATTTTCAAGTTTTCCACCAACAAAACAAAATGCAAAAAAACCAAACTTGAAATCTCATTTAAACTGATTTGGTATTTAAATTAATTTTTGGGACCACAACAAAAAATTCTTTTAAATGTTTTTGCTTAGTCGAAAAATTGTTGAAAACTTCAATTTTCTTTGTGCCGCAAAATTGAAGGCAACGTCTGCGATTTCCCATACAGTTGATAGCTACCTGATTTAATAAGTGTAACTTCACCAATTTTTATAAAACAAATACAGTAGCAAAACCAAAAATAAAAATCAACTTTTGCTAAATCAGAGAAAAAATCGTAAATGAAATTGTTGCAGCCTTAAATATGCTAATTGCAGCGGCGTTCTGAGGCACACACGCACAAACAAACAAATAAACAAGCAACAACAACAAACAAATTGAAGCCGTCACACGCAGCACTTGGCACGTGGAAAACGCGCGCGAAAAACACTTGGAAAAACACTTGAAAAAAAAATACATAAGTAAGCAGAAAACATACGGGAAAAGCACGCGACGTTGACGCTTCACAGTGACTGCGACTGTTCACTGGTTGTGGTAACGTTCTACAGTGACTGCTACTGTTACGGCTTATGCCTCCACTGCTATTCAGAATTACTGCCACTGCCAGACACAACGTTCACACGCTGAACGCTCGCTTGCGACTGAAGTCGCCGCCTCTGCTTGGACCTGATAATGCCGCTGACGTTGGCGCCTACGTCGCAGCCAACAGCAACAGCAGCAGCAGCAGCAGCCGAAGCCGATGGAAAATCGTTGCGCGTCGTGCAAGTTGACTGTGCAGACGACACACAGGTTTGACCACTTTTCTCCACTGCCTCTGTGTGGTGAAAACTAGCGACAAAACATGGACTTGCACTTGGCCACTGCACAAAGCATTGGGGCAGCTTGTACTTCTTAGCAATTGGACAAGTAAACCTCCTCTTACAGGTACTCCTACTCCTACTCCTGCTCCTACTCCAACTCTACCAATCATTATACACGTATTATAAAAGAACTAAATTACATTTTGAGCAGAAATGGAAATTTTGTAAATATTTAATCGAATTTAATGAAGCTACCAGAAGGTTAATCACATAGTTTGTTCGATCTGTCTGCAACTACTGATGATAACTTTGGTATTTTATTTTGAAATACCAACAATCGAATCCTTCCCATCTATTATAAGTCATGGGTTGCATACTTGACTTAGAACTCGCAAATGCTTTACGAAATCTGTCAAGCTGCTACACCAAATTAGTGAGTTTAGTGAGTACCCCTTGCACTACAACTATTCGAATGCACACAAAAAGAAAGAGTAGACATAGTGAAATCCGCTGAGAACATCCACATGAGACGCGGGTATTATCAAAACCCATAGTCAAATAAAATTAGGAGAAGATAAGAGCAGCAGACAGGCAAAAGGCACAGCCCCTCAATACCTCCTACTCGAACAATAAAAGCCAAAACTAACTCCGCCACTGACTCCGACTCTGATTTCCATTCCGACCCAGAGCAACCTTTAGTCAGCGGTTGTGAAATGTTATGTGTCCTTGCAAGCTCAGGCATTTTGATGCCCTAACTTTAAGGTACTGACGTACTGTGGCTCAGTTAGTATACCGATTAAGGCAAAGCCTTCATTTCAAACTGATGTTAAATTGTCGTTAATATTATACTTGACAGTGAGTGCAAGTTGTTTTCTTTTCTTTTTTGTTTTGTTTTTGAGCACATATCTTCATCAATGTCAAAATTTCGTCGAGAATGTCATCTGCTTGCATTCACAAGATATAGGGTATTCAAATATCTTTGCGTGGCAGACACTTGAATTCTATTTGATTTTTTGCACATGATTTTTTTTTTTTTTTTCTTTGACAAATGTAAACATTTGGCTTGCTTTTTTTCGAGACGCCTCTTCTGCTGGTTCTGAGCTCCGATTAGCTTTATAGAGTCGGTGGCAAGGCGGACTGCACTTTTTTCTCTCTCGCCTTCTTTATTCCTATTTTTTTGTTCGTCTGCTTTTGGCGGGTGGTTGTTTCCACTTTAGATTAGAGTTAATCAGCTTAGCGTGTCACTTTGACTATTAAAAACGACGTGTCGCCAAAGGGTTTTTGGGTCGTTATTGGTGGCATAGCCACAGCACCAACACACCAGCACTTGAACTCACACAGACACACACACACTCACACACACACACACGCAGACACACACACGCAGACACACACATACATAATTTGGCAGACATGAAAGTAGACGCGAAAAGTGGACATATGTGATACGTGAGTGTTAATTATAGTCCAGTATTAGGGTTGACACACTGTCAGGGGAACGACACTGCGACCTTAGTATTATCAAGTTTTATTTTCGTTTGGGAACAGACAACAGCAAAGGAGAGAAAGAAAAGGAGAGAAATGTGAAGCAAGTTAATCACATTACTTAGCCAAAAAGTTCACCGCTGCAGGAGGAGTGGAGTGAGATAATATCTAAAGGTCAATCGACGAAAGAACGAGCAGATATCGTACAAATAATAATAATGACAATCAATTACTTGTAGGGTAACACATTGTTTCAGGCATTGACCAAAGCAACGTTTAGTTTCTATGCGGCCACACCAATTAGTCAAGAAATTACAATTTGATTGCCTTACGGCTGCCACTACAACCACATCGATAATCTATACAGACTATATTTAGTTAGTTCTGTGAGCAGTTTACCTATTTAAGGAAAGTCGTGGAGCTGGTTGACGATGCTATCTCCTGCTGAATTTTGAGTGGTCGCTGCTACTGCTCAAGACATCTGTCAAGACTTGTCAGCATCATCATAGAAAGTGAGCCACAGGCAGCTGCTACACACGGACTGGCCAAGTGGCCACTTGAAGTTGAAGCAGTTGCTCCACAAAAACGCAGGTAAACATTTTCACCAAACAGCAGTTGACTTTCCATGACGCCGCCTTTTCCATAGCTAAATCAACAGCGATAGCCACAGTCACGCCTGCGTCTTTGGCTCAAGTCGGAATCTCTAACTTCGACTTTGGCAAATGAATGCAACAGCGAACAGGATTTTCAAGTTGTTTGGGAAAGTAACAGTGAAGCGCGACTAACAACGTCAACAGCTGTTGCAACAACAACAACAACAACAACAACATCATCATTAGCAACAAAAGCATACATTGATTGCCTTTTGGTATTAGTTTCAATTTATTTCACTTTGAGTGTGATGGATGGCACCAGTGACAGCTACAAACGTGGCATGCCACATCACCAGCAGCAGCAGCAGCAACAACAACAGCAGCATGGTCATCAATTTACAGACTTTACTTTTTTACTTTTGGCATTTTTATTGCAAAAAAAAGCTACAGAATTTATCGAACGAGTGCAGAGCATTTTGTGTTCAGGTTCAACCAGCAGCTAGATAAATGCGACCGATTTTATTGGACATCATTTAATTGTCCGAAAAAGAAAAAAAACAATCCGGGCTTTTAGCTCTTTTTTATAAATGACCTATCAAACGGCTATTGTTGCAACCGATTTCTCATTGACTTATTGCCAAGCATAGTTGATCATCATGTTTGTGGCACGCAGATTAACTGTTTCCTTAACTGGATCTCAAGCTGAGAAAACAAAACCACAATTCAACTGCCCTCTAAGGCTAGAAATATGTATATTTTATAATCTAACAACTTTTGAATAATCTGTCTCCTCAAGTCTACTTGTATCAATCAATATACAAAATCTTTTTCCGAAAATGATGTATTTTCTCTATTTTCTTTAAATAATCGAAATCTTACTCAAGTTTTCTGTCTCTCCCAGTTTATTTCTAGTCAAATCAATATATCTGCATATCTTTTTTGAATTCCATTTGCATAACGCTCTTCCCCATCACAAAGTTTGACAAAGTATTCCCATGTGCTCAAGAGCTAAGACCATCTATATTTTGAGCTCAATCAGATCACTGTCAGTCAGACCAATGCAATCACTTCAGAGACATTAGTCTTCGAAAAATGATCAAATGCTACAGCGAAGATTGAGCGACAATTTAACCATTTACAGCATTAGAAGATCATTGAAATTAGATTAGGTTTTGGGTTTTTGTTTGCAGCTTTCATTTTTTATTCAGCAATTAAAATAAAATTAAAGCTACTATTGCTTGACAACATACGTAAAGAGGTTTTGCCAAATGCCCTTAGTCACCTAACTGATCTCAAGTTATAAGTTATCTGTCTGAAATACTCAACATTTTCAGTTTGTGAGTCTGTGAGCTGGCTACATCCTGTGAACGGCTGATGTCAAAGTTTTGAAGTTGTTTTTATACGGGAAAAGAACTTACAATTTGCATTCAGTAACTTCAGAATTAGGAAAAAATGTCAAATATTACACAAGGTTAAGACGAGAGCTGAGAAATCTAATCCAACTTTGCCATTTCAAGGACTAGTCTAATGTCCTTTAGACTAATGATAACCTTCGCCTGTATGTTCAACACTCGAAAACAAAAAATTGCTCAAATTTTTGCCATATCCTGACATGTCCTATGTCAAACACTTATGTTAAGTAGGGCTACCAACTGTTCAAAGCATATGCAAATCGTCCTTGAACAGCAAGCTGCAAAGGAAACAATTTAGATTGGCTATATTGAAAAAAAATAATCTTAAATTAACACATTACAAAAGCACGTCTGAGCCAGGCATTAGTAAGACTTACGTTGTGCGTTTGTTTCACACATGAAATGCAAATTTGATTAATACTGACTATACATATATTTGAATTTGGTAATCGCTCTGGAATTATTTATAGCTTTCGGTTATTAGACTTGGCAAAGGCTTCACGCCAATCGTAGTTGAAAAGCATTTCCTGTCAATCCAATTGCTAATTAGATGTACCCACAGACGCAAACACCGCCAAATAAAATTACACGAATGGAAACCAATATAACACGACTGTAAAATACACTGCAATTAGTCAAAAAAGGTCCAGAGAAACAAATCAAAATAAATGTAATCAAACATTTGTAAAGCACCTTCAAAAGACTATGGTCGATTACGACTTGGGCGATTAAAATGATTTATTTATTTAAAATCACGTTTCAACTTTAAATGTACGATTCACTTAGGGTTAAAACTATGATCAAAAAGCCCTCGTTTTTTCAAATAAGTTGAGTTTTGACGAAGTTATGGCATTTTGAAGTTTCGACCTATGCCCATATATCGATATATCGATTTTCAGGCTATAATTTTTACTTGTCTTCCGACCTGGAATCACGTTTTCAACTTTAAATGCACGATTGATTTAGGGGAAAAACTATGATCAAAAAGCCCTCGCTTTTTGAAATAAGTTGAGTTTTGACGAAGTTATGGCATTTTGAAGTTTCGACCTATGCTCATATATCGATATATCGATTTTCAGGCTATAATTTTTACTTGTCTTCCGACCTGGAATCACGTTTTCAACTTTAAATGCACGATTGATTTAGGGGAAAAACTATGATCAAAAAGCCCTCGCTTTTTGAAATAAGTTGAGTTTTGACGAAGTTATGGCATTTTGAAGTTTCGACCTATGCTCATATATCGATATATCGATTTTCAGGCTATAATTTTTATTTGTCTTCCGACCTCAAATCACGTTTTCAACTTTAAATGCACGATTGACTTAGGGGCAAAACTATGATCAAAAATCCCGCGCTTTTTGAAATAAGTTGAGTTTTGACGAAGTTATGGCATTTTGAAGTCTCGACCTATGCCCATATATCGATATATCGATTTTCAGGCTATAGTTTTTACTTGTCTTCCGACCTCAAATCACGTTTTCAACTTTAAATGCACGATTGATTTAGGGGCAAAACTATGATCAAAAAGCCCTCGCTTTTTTAAATATGTTGAGTTTTGACGAAGTTATGGCATTTTGAAGTTTCGACCTATGCTCATATATCGATATATCGATTTTCAGGCTATAATTTGTACTTGTCTTCCGACCTGGAATCACGTTTTCAACTTTAAATGCACGATTGATTTAGGGGCAAAACTATGATCAAAAAGCCCTCGCTTTTTGAAATAAGTTGAGTTTTGACGAAGTTATGGCATTTTGAAGTTTCGACCTATGCTCATATATCGATATATCGATTTTCAGGCTATAATTTGTACTTGTCTTCCGACCTCAAATCACGTTTTCAACTTTAAATGCACGATTGATTTAGGGGCAAAACTATGATCAAAAAGCCCTCGCTTTTTGAAATAAGTTGAGTTTTGACGAAGTTATGGCATTTTGAAGTTTCGACCTATGCTCATATATCGATATATCGATTTTCAGGCTATAGTTTTTACTTGTCTTCCGACCTCAAATCACGTTTTCAACTTTAAATGCACGATTGATTTAGGGGAAAAACTATGATCAAAAATCCCTCGCTTTTTAAAATAAGTTGAGTTTTGACGAAGTTATGGCATTTTAAAGTTTCGACCTATGCCCATATATCGATATATCGATTTTCAGGCTATAGTTTTTACTTGTCTTCCGACCTCAAATCACGTTTTCAACTTTAAATGTACGATTGATTTAGGGGCAAAACTATGATCAAAAAGCCCTCGCTTTTTAAAATAAGTTGAGTTTTGACGAAGTTATGGCATTTTGAAGTTTCGACCTATGCCCATGATATTCGATTTTCAGGCTATAATTTTTACTTGTCTTCCGACCCAAAATCACGTTTTCAACTTTAAATGTACGATTGATTTAGGGGCAAAACTATGATCAAAAAGCCCTCGCTTTTTAAAATAAGTTGAGTTTTGACGAAGTTATGGCATTTTGAAGTTTCGACCTATGCTCATATATCGATATATCGATTTTCAGGCTATAATTTTTATTTGTCTTCCGACCTCAAATCACGTTTTCAACTTTAAATGCACGATTGACTTAGGGGCAAAACTATGATCAAAAATCCCTCGCTTTTTGAAATAAGTTGAGTTTTGACGAAGTTATGGCATTTTGAAGTCTCGACCTATGCCCATATATCGATATATCGATTTTCAGGCTATAGTTTTTACTTGTCTTCCGACCTCAAATCACGTTTTCAACTTTAAATGCACGATTGATTTAGGGACAAAACTATGATCAAAAAGCCCTCGCTTTTTTAAATATGTTGAGTTTTGACGAAGTTATGGCATTTTGAAGTTTCGACCTATGCTCATATATCGATATATCGATTTTCAGGCTATAATTTGTACTTGTCTTCCGACCTGAAATCACGTTTTCAACTTTAAATGCACGATTGATTTAGGGGCAAAACTATGATCAAAAAGCCCTCGCTTTTTGAAATAAGTTGAGTTTTGACGAAGTTATGGCATTTTGAAGTTTCGACCTATGCTCATATATCGATATATCGATTTTCAGGCTATAATTTGTACTTGTCTTCCGACCTCAAATCACGTTTTCAACTTTAAATGCACGATTGATTTAGGGGCAAAACTATGATCAAAAAGCCCTCGCTTTTTGAAATAAGTTGAGTTTTGACGAAGTTATGGCATTTTGAAGTTTCGACCTATGCTCATATATCGATATATCGATTTTCAGGCTATAATTTGTACTTGTCTTCCGACCTGGAATCACGTTTTCAACTTTAAATGCACGATTGATTTAGGGGAAAAACTATGATCAAAAAGCCCTCGCTTTTTGAAATAAGTTGAGTTTTGACGAAGTTATGGCATTTTGAAGTTTCGACCTATGCTCATATATCGATATATCGATTTTCAGGCTATAATTTGTACTTGTCTTCCGACCTGGAATCACGTTTTCAACTTTAAATGCACGATTGATTTAGGGGAAAAACTATGATCAAAAAGCCCTCGCTTTTTGAAATATGTTGAGTTTTGACGAAGTTATGGCATTTTGAAGTTTCGACCTTTGCCCAGATACCGATTTTCAGGCCATAATTTTTACTTGTCTCCCGACCCAAAATCACGTTTTTAACTTTAAATGTACGATTGATTTAGGGGCAAAACTATGATCAAAAAGCCCTCGCTTATTAAATTCAGTTGAGTTTTGACGAAGTTATGGCATTTTGAAGTTTCGACCTGTGCCCAGATACCGATTTTCAGGCTATAATTTTTACTTGTCTCCCGACCCAAAATCGCGTTTTTAACTTTAAATGTACGATTGATTTAGGGGCAAAACTATGATCAAAAAGCCCTCGCTTATTAAATTCAGTTGAGTTTTGACGAAGTTATGGCATTTTGAAGTTTCGACCTGTGCCCAGATACCGATTTTCAGGCTATAATTTTTACTTGTCTCCCGACCCAAAATCGCGTTTTTAACTTTAAATGTACGATTGATTTAGGGGCAAAACTATGATCAAAAAGCCCTCGCTTATTAAATTCAGTTGAGTTTTGACGAAGTTATGGCATTTTGAAGTTTCGACCTTTGCCCAGATACCGATTTTCAGGCTATAATTTTTACTTGTCTCCCGACCCAAAATCGCGTTTTTAACTTTAAATGTACGATTGATTTAGGGGCAAAACTATGATCAAAAAGCCCTCGCTTATTAAATTCAGTTGAGTTTTGACGAAGTTATGGCATTTTGAAGTTTCGACTTGTGCCCAGATACCGATTTTCAGGCCATAATTTTTACTTGTCTTCCGACCCAAAATCGCGTTTTTAACTTTAAATGTACGATTGATTTAGGGGCAAAACTATGATCAAAAAGCCCTCGCTTATTAAATTCAGTTGAGTTTTGACGAAGTTATGGCATTTTGAAGTTTCGACCTGTGCCCATATACCGATTTTCAGGCTATAATTTTTACTTGTCTCCCGACCCAAAATCACGTTTTTAACTTTAAATGTACGATTGATTTAGGGGCAAAACTATGATCAAAAAGCCCTCGCTTATTAAATTCAGTTGAGTTTTGACGAAGTTATGGCATTTTGAAGTCTCGACCTGTGCCCAGATACCGATTTTCAGGCTATAATTTTTACTTGTCTCCCGACCCAAAATCACGTTTTTAACTTTAAATGTACGATTGATTTAGGGGCAAAACTATGATCAAAAAGCCCTCGCTTATTAAATTCAGTTGAGTTTTGACGAAGTTATGGCATTTTGAAGTTTCGACCTGTGCCCAGATACCGATTTTCAGGCTATAATTTTTACTTGTCTCCCGACCCAAAATCGCGTTTTTAACTTTAAATGTACGATTGATTTAGGGGCAAAACTATGATCAAAAAGCCCTCGCTTATTAAATTCAGTTGAGTTTTGACGAAGTTATGGCATTTTGAAGTTTCGACCTGTGCCCAGATATCGATTTTCAGGCTATAATTTTTACTTGTCTCCCGACCCAAAATCACGTTTTTAACTTTAAATGTACGATTGATTTAGGGGCAAAACTATGATCAAAAAGCCCTCGCTTATTAAATTCAGTTGAGTTTTGACGAAGTTATGGCATTTTGAAGTTTCGACTTGTGCCCAGATACCGATTTTCAGGCTATAATTTTTACTTGTCTCCCGACCCAAAATCGCGTTTTTAACTTTAAATGTACGATTGATTTAGGGGCAAAACTATGATCAAAAAGCCCTCGCTTTATTAAATTCAGTTGAGTTTTGACGAAGTTATGGCATTTTGAAGTTTCGACTTGTGCCCAGATACCGATTTTCAGGCTATAATTTTTACTTGTCTCCCGACCCAAAATCGCGTTTTTAACTTTAAATGTACGATTGATTTAGGGGCAAAACTATGATCAAAAAGCCCTCGCTTATTAAATTCAGTTGAGTTTTGACGAAGTTATGGCATTTTGAAGTTTCGACCTGTGCCCAGATACCGAGTTTTCAGGCTATAATTTTTACTTGTCTTCCGACCCAAAATCACGTTTTTAACTTTAAATGTACGATTGATTTAGGGGCAAAACTATGATCAAAAAGCCCTCGCTTTTTAAATTAAGTTGAGTTTTGACGAAGTTATGGCATTTTGAAATTTCGACCTATGCCCATATACCGATTTTCAGGCTATAATTTTTACTTGTCTCCCGACCCAAAATCACGTTTTTAACTTTAAATGTACGATTGATTTAGGGGCAAAACTATGATCAAAAAGCCCTCGCTTTTTAAATTCAGTTGAGTTTTGACGAAGTTATGGCATTTTGAAGTCTCGACCTGTGCCCAGATACCGATTTTCAGGCTATAATTTTTACTTGTCTCCCGACCCAAAATCACGTTTTTAACTTTAAATGTACGATTGATTTAGGGGCAAAACTATGATCAAAAAGCCCTCGCTTTTTAAATTCAGTTGAGTTTTGACGAAGTTATGGCATTTTGAAGTTTCGACCTGTGCCCAGATACCGATTTTCAGGCTATAATTTTTACTTGTCTCCCGACCCAAAATCGCGTTTTTAACTTTAAATGTACGATTGATTTAGGGGCAAAACTATGATCAAAAAGCCCTCGCTTTTTAAATTAAGTTGAGTTTTGACGAAGTTATGGCATTTTGAAGTCTCGACCTATGCCCATATATCCGATTTTCAGGCTATAATTTTTACTTGTCTTCCGACCTCAAAATCACGTTTTCAACTTTAAATGTACGATTGATTTAGGGGCAAAACTATGATCAAAAAGCCCTCGCTTTTTAAATAAGTTGAGTTTTGACGAAGTTATGGCATTTTGAAGTTTCGACCTATGCCCATGATATCGATTTTCAGGCTATAATTTTTACTTGTCTTCCGACCTGAAATCTCGTTTTTAACTTTAAATGCACGATTGATTTAGGGGCAAAACTATGATCAAAAAGCCCTCGCTTTTTAATCTAAGTTGAGTTTTGACGAAGTTATGGCATTTTGAAGTCTCGACCTATGCCCATATATCTCGATTTTCAGGCTATAATTTTTACTTGTCTTCCGACCTCAAATCGCGTTTTTAACTTTAAATGCACGATTGATTTAGAGGCAAAACTATGATCAAAAAGCCCTCGCTTTTTAAATTAAGTTGAGTTTTGACGAAGTTATGGCATTTTGAAATTTCGACCTATGCCCAGATACCGATTTTCAGGCTATAATTTTTACTTGTCTTCCGACCTCAAATCTCGTTTTTAACTTTAAATGTACGATTGATTTAGGGGCAAAACTATGATCAAAAAGCCCTCGCTTTTTAATCTAAGTTGAGTTTTGACGAAGTTATGGCATTTTGAAGTTTCGACCCATGCCCATATATCGAGATACCGATTTTCAGGCTATAATTTTTACTTGTCTTCCGACCTCAAATCACGTTTCCAACTTTAAATGTACGATTGATTTAGGGGCAAAACTATGATCAAAAAGGCCTCGCTTTTTAATCTAAGTTGAGTTTTGACGAAGTTATGGCATTTTGAAGTCTCGACCTATGCCCATATATCGATATATCGATTTTCAGGCTATAATTTTTACTTGTCTTCCGACCTCAAATCCCGTTTTCAACTTTAAATGCACGATTGATTTAGGGGCAAAACTATGATCAAAAAGCCCTCGCTTTTTAAATAAGTTGAGTTTTGACGAAGTTATGGCATTTTGAAGTTTCGACCTATGCCCATTATCGATATCTCGATTTTCAGGCTATAATTTTTACTTGTCTTCCGACCTCAAATCACGTTTTCAACTTTAAATGCACGATTGATTTAGGGGCAAAACTATGATCAAAAAGCCCTCGCTTTTTGAAATAAGATGAGTTTTGACGAAGTTATGGCATTTTGAAGTTTCGACCTATGCCCTTATCGATATATCGATTTTCAGGCTATAATTTTTACTTGTCTTCCGACCTAAAATCACGTTTTCAACTTTAAATGCACGATTGATTTAGGGGAAAAACTATGATCAAAAAGCCCTCGCTTTTTGAAATAAGATGAGTTTTGACGAAGTTATGGCATTTTGAAGTTTCGACCTATGCCCATTATCGATATATCGATTTTCAGGCCTATAATTTTTACTTGTCTTCCGACCTGGAATCACGTTTTCAACTTTAAATGCACGATTGATTTAGGGGCAAAACTATGATCAAAAAGCCCTCGCTTTTTGAAATAAGTTGAGTTTTGACGAAGTTATGGCATTTTGAAGTTTCGACCTATGCCCATTATCGATATATCGATTTTCAGGCTATAATTTTTACTTGTCTTCCGACCTGGAATCACGTTTTCAACTTTAAATGCACGATTGATTTAGGGGCAAAACTATGATCAAAAAGCCCTCGCTTTTTGAAATAAGATGAGTTTTGACGAAGTTATGGCATTTTGAAGTTTCGACCTATGCCCATTATCGATATATCGATTTTCAGGCCATAATTTTTACTTGTCTTCCGACCTCAAATCACGTTTTCAACTTTAAATGCACGATTGATTTAGGGGCAAAACTATGATCAAAAAGCCCTCGCTTTTTGAAATATGTTGAGTTTTGACGAAGTTATGGCATTTTGAAGTTTCGACCTATGCCCATTTATCGATATATCGATTTTCAGGCCTATAATTTTTACTTGTCTTCCGACTCTGGAATCACGTTTTCAACTTTAAATGCACGATTGATTTAGGGGCAAAACTATGATCAAAAAGCCCTCGCTTTTTGAAATAAGATGAGTTTTGACGAAGTTATGGCATTTTGAAGTTTCGACCTATGCCCATATATCGATATATCGATTTTCAGGCTATAATTTTTACTTGTCTTCCGACCTCAAATCACGTTTTCAACTTTAAATGCACGATTGATTTAGGGGCAAAACTATGATCAAAAAGCCCTCGCTTTTTGAAATAAGATGAGTTTTGACGAAGTTATGGCATTTTGAAGTTTCGACCTATGCCCATATATCGATATATCGATTTTCAGGCTATAATTTTTACTTGTCTTCCGACCTGGAATCACGTTTTCAACTTTAAATGCACGATTGATTTAGGGGCAAAACTATGATCAAAAAGCCCTCGCTTTTTGAAATAAGTTGAGTTTTGACGAAGTTATGGCATTTTGAAGTTTCGACCTATGCCCATATATCGATATATCGATTTTCAGGCTATAATTTTTACTTGTCTTCCGACCTCAAATCACGTTTTCAACTTTAAATGCACGATTGATTTAGGGGCAAAACTATGATCAAAAAGCCCTCGCTTTTTGAAATAAGTTGAGTTTTGACGAAGTTATGGCATTTTGAAGTTTCGACCTATGCCCATATATCGATATATCGATTTTCAGGCTATAATTTTTACTTGTCTTCCGACCTGGAATCACGTTTTCAACTTTAAATGCACGATTGATTTAGGGGAAAAACTATGATCAAAAAGCCCTCGCTTTTTGAAATAAGTTGAGTTTTGACGAAGTTATGGCATTTTGAAGTTTCGACCTATGCCCATATATCGATATATCGATTTTCAGGCTATAATTTTTACTTGTCTTCCGACCTGGAATCACGTTTTCAACTTTAAATGCACGATTGATTTAGGGGCAAAACTATGATCAAAAAGCCCTCGCTTTTTGAAATAAGTTGAGTTTTGACGAAGTTATGGCATTTTGAAGTTTCGACCTATGCCCATATATCGATATATCGATTTTCAGGCTATAATTTTTACTTGTCTTCCGACCTGGAATCACGTTTTCAACTTTAAATGCACGATTGATTTAGGGGAAAAACTATGATCAAAAAGCCCTCGCTTTTTGAAATATGTTGAGTTTTGACGAAGTTATGGCATTTTGAAGTTTCGACCTATGCCCATATATCGATATATCGATTTTCAGGCTATAATTTTTACTTGTCTTCCGACCTGGAATCACGTTTTCAACTTTAAATGCACGATTGATTTAGGGGAAAAACTATGATCAAAAAGCCCTCGCTTTTTGAAATAAGTTGAGTTTTGACGAAGTTATGGCATTTTGAAGTTTCGACCTATGCCCATATATCGATATATCGATTTTCAGGCTATAATTTTCACTTGTCTTCCGACCTGGAATCACGTTTTCAACTTTAAATGCACGATTGATTTAGGGGAAAAACTATGATCAAAAAGCCCTCGCTTTTTAAATATGTTGAGTTTTGACGAAGTTATGGCATTTTGAAGTTTCGACCTATGCCCATATATCGATATATCGATTTTCAGGCTATAATTTTTACTTGTCTTCCGACCTGGAATCACGTTTTCAACTTTAAATGCACGATTGATTTAGGGGAAAAACTATGATCAAAAAGCCCTCGCTTTTTGAAATAAGTTGAGTTTTGACGAAGTTATGGCATTTTGAAGTTTCGACCTATGCCCATATATCGATATATCGATTTTCAGGCTATAATTTTTACTTGTCTTCCGACCTCAAATCACGTTTTCAACTTTAAATGCACGATTGATTTAGGGGCAAAACTATGATCAAAAAGCCCTCGCTTTTTGAAATAAGTTGAGTTTTGACGAAGTTATGGCATTTTGAAGTTTCGACCTATGCCCATATATCGATATATCGATTTTCAGGCTATAATTTTTACTTGTCTTCCGACCTGGAATCACGTTTTCAACTTTAAATGTACGATTGATTTAGGGGCAAAACTATGATCAAAAAGCCCTCGCTTTTTGAAATAAGTTGAGTTTTGACGAAGTTATGGCATTTTGAAGTTTCGACCTATGCCCATATATCGATATATCGATTTTCAGGCTATAATTTTTACTTGTCTTCCGACCTCAAATCACGTTTTCAACTTTAAATGCACGATTGATTTAGGGGCAAAACTATGATCAAAAAGCCCTCGCTTTTTGAAACTAAGTTGAGTTTTGACGAAGTTATGGCATTTTGAAGTTTCGACCTATGCCCATTATCGATATATCGATTTTCAGGCTATAATTTTTACTTGTCTTTCGACCTGGAATCACGTTTTCAACTTTAAATGCACGATTGATTTAGGGGAAAAACTATGATCAAAAAGCCCTCGCTTTTTGAAATAAGTTGAGTTTTGACGAAGTTATGGCATTTTGAAGTTTCGACCTATGCCCATATATCGATATATCGATTTTCAGGCTATAGTTTTTACTTGTCTTCCGACCTGGAATCACGTTTTCAACTTTAAATGCACGATTGATTTAGGGGCAAAACTATGATAAAAAATCCCTCGCTTTTTGAAATAAGTTGAGTTTTGACGAAGTTATGGCATTTTGAAGTTTCGACCTATGCCCATATATCGATATATCGATTTTCAGGCTATAATTTTTACTTGTCTTCCGACCTGGAATCACGTTTTCAACTTTAAATGTACGATTGATTTCGGGGCAAAACCATGATCAGAAAGCCCTCGCTTTTTCAAATAAGTTGAGTTTTGACGAAGTTATGGCATTTTGAAGTCTTATAATATAATACCCTGCATATGCAAAGAGCAGAGTATTCAGTGTTAGGTGTTCGTCGCTGCATCAAATTGAATAAATAAGAGTCAAGCGGGGTATATTTATTAAATTTGCACAACATCCGCAGCTGTTGTTAACCATTTCCGTGCCCGCGCCAACTGCGAATGGCACACACTCAAACCCACACACATGCACACTCGGATATGGTCAAGTTGGCAACGTATGGGCGTCCAATGGCAGGAGGGGGAGGACCAATAAATTCCTGTGGAAAAAGAGCAAGCGACAAAACAAAACCAAGTACAACCGAAAATAAAAATGAAATGTAGGCGTGGCAAAATAAAATCAAATAAAATGCATTCAAGTAATGGTAGGGTGTGGTGTTTTGGGGAGGGGGGGGAGTGTGGAGTGTGCAGTGGCCATCCAAAAAGTGCAAACGGCAGCGAAAACCATATCAATAATGACGATGAAGATGCTCAGACCTGCAGCAGGCTGACGAGCGTAACTCGGAGGGGAAGTGGTGTTGTAGTTGACCATGTTCGCAATATACATATATAACTACAACAACAACAACAAGCATGGTTATGTTTAAAGTGCTACGGTTTGAGTTGCTGCTGCTCGTTGTTGTTGGTATTGCAACCGCAACTGAATTATTGCCGGTTGAACAACTTTTGGAGCCCAACATATTTCAATTAAGTGCCAACGTTAAAACATGGGAATTGAGTGTATAAAAAAAAAATGAAACACAGATGAATAGCATCAGAAAACTGAAGAAAAAATCCATTTCGATTGTTGGATCGAGGATCGAGCATAGATAATAAATTGATAAATCATATTCAAAAATTGAAGGGGAATGCACTCAAAGCAAGAAAGCGCTGTTCGAAAATTCAAATTCATCCCGTCTTAAGATTAAGTCCATAAGTCAATAAACGATTTCGAATTGAATACAGAAATTACAAAATTGCGAATTACAAGAAACCAAAAATGACAGGAAAGGCAATATTTGAATTCTTCAAGTGTTGCAAGTGTGGCAATAGCCATTAAACCGTTATTTGAACGCTAGACCACTGGGCAGCTTAGGAATGCGGACTGTTGATAGCTGTGGCAAGATGGAATGGAGAAGAAACATAACGAACGAACCAAGCGAGCCGAACCAATGTCAACCGTGGATAGCCAAATTCTGATGTAGCAAGATGAGAAGAATCAGCAGCAGGAAGAGGTAAAGGGGAATGTACGGGCTATTCGGAAGCATCAAGCATGTCAAGTGTCACACGCCACAGCCCCTCTTTCTATTTAGTCCCCCGACAGAAAGTATGTCAACTAA
Organism: Drosophila imparisetae; assembly: GCA_035042265.1. Classification (NCBI taxonomy): domain Eukaryota; kingdom Metazoa; phylum Arthropoda; class Insecta; order Diptera; family Drosophilidae; genus Drosophila; species Drosophila imparisetae. The sequence continues at coordinate 3,630,684 of JAWNLP010000222.1, read as the reverse complement.
AAATAGAAATGATAGATGTGACTGATTGAATGTATGAATATGAATGATTAAATGCATACCCTGTGGGCGAATCCAAGTAATACGTGCAATGCCTATTTTGTTAACATCAGAAATCCCACCTCAAGCCAATGACATATTGATTTTACATAAGACATTGTTATCTATACGTAGTATCTAAACTCCAAGAGTACATAGACTCTACTGTCTCTAAATTCAACTCGAAAATGTATTTAGATATTGCATTCACTAATACTTTCGTTTTCCAAATTTGCAGGACATCAAAAGTGTTTGTGATGTGCCAAGCTCAAGGATGTTAATGGCATTAATCTTACAAATTTGTTTTGCTACTGGAAAAACAAAAAAAAACCTATTTGCGCGGCCTCCTTTCGGGTTTGACAAAGTGCGACCCGCTTGACCCAAGGTTAATGCGGGTGCTGTGATGTTAAAGGTGGGGAGGGAGGGAGGAGGGGATGTCGTGATCGTAGCGTGGACCGCAGTCAACCGCAGACTTATGGCCCGCGGCAATTTAACGCTTGCGATTTTCGTTAAGGGATTTGGCCACGTCGGGAGATTGCGATTGAATGCCAAAATGCGCACAAATTGTACAAATGCCGCTGCATACTTGCAGGCGACGGCGACGCGACTGCGAAAAAGCGCAGTCAGAGGGGTGGATGGGGAATAGGGGATTTAGGTGTTTTTTTTCTGCGTTTTTGGGGGCCTGGCTGCTCGTCACGCTCTGGAGCGTCCGTTTTGCTGTGGAGCTTACAAAATTCACACGCTGCACTTTCCTTTCGTTATTACTTTTTTTGGTTTTGGCTTTTACTTCTGCCATGTGCCGTTCAAGTGCCTTATTCGCGTCTCAGTGCCGGCTCTGGCCACGCCCCTCTTTCCCGAGCGCCTTCAGCAAACCTTTGGCCAAATGCAATCCGCTTTTGTGTGTTTTATTGCCGGCACCACTAAGCGCCTCATCCCGCACGCAGCTGCTACAGCAGCTGCCTTTTTGGTTTTGGCTAATTAAATTTTATGCTTGGTAATTTTAGAAAAAGGCCGTCCACGTTCTCCTTTATTATTATTATTATTTTTATTTGTTTTGGCCTGCAAGGGGTAGCGGGTGTTGTGGGTGCCAGGGGTTTGGGACTTGGAGTTGGTATGGCGTAAGTTCGTCTCTCAGTGTGTTTGCTTTGCCTTGGTGCAATTTGCAAAAATCGCACAAGCTGCACATAAAAGAGGCGACCGGCAAATTGCAAGCAATAAATAAAACATCCACAAAAATCGCTGCGTACTCGCGGGGGGGGGGGGGGGGGGCGATGGGTGCTTCACTGCAAAAATGGCCGCATTTCTTTGCAGCGAAAATGTACAAAGCCAAGCACACTGAACTAAACCAAACTTAATTAGCCATACAAAGCTGCTAAATACTCGGAGCCAAGCTAGGTGCCCAACAAAAAAGACCAATATTTTCTTGCGAACCAAGACTCGAACCAAGACCGGAGCAACTGAGACACTAGTTTGAATCGTGAATCAATATGCAATCATGACTGAAATTCATCAATTATTAATTATTTGTCTCAGTGTAGAGCAGCAGCTGCAGCAATTAGAGTACATCAACGTTAATTGAAAAGTAAAATTCCAAAAATTTTAATTGAAACAAAAAAAAAGAAGAAGAATTATATCACACTGCAAACTAAATAAGCAATGTATTAGAACGCTCGCCTCGCCCCAAATGGCACCCAAATGCATGCAACATTAGTCAGTAGCAGCTACTGATCCTTTAGTCTGGGCACAAACAAAAACGAAGAAAAGCAAGCAGAACCCTACGCAACATAACAATACATAATAAATATCAGATGATATGACAAGCCAACAATGAAATCGATTTTCAAGCGACAGCGAAATGCACGAAAAGCTTCGTGCAACATAAAAAACCGTTTCTGAATTGCAAGGGAAAACAGCAATCGTTAAGCTTATCGACTACGAAATGCCTCGCAAATGTGTCTGGTTGAATTTTCAATTGCTTATCAGTTGAATCCAATTCGCTAATGATTTTTCATTAATCTAAACATACTTTTTTGGCATAGCAGTAATTTGAATAGGAATTTCAGGATGATCTTTCAAAAACATTTAATTTGTATAGTTAAGGCCGTGGCCATCTCTACATATCAATTAGAGATATCTGTGGCATAATATTGTTTATACATTATACATTGAAACATATACAAATAAGTACATCTGGTTGTATTTGTTATGCTATGCCAAATATCTGTGTCCCGATAACAGCATTAAATAAAATTGCATAAGCTATAAGCTTTATAATACTTGGATTCTATGAACAGTATTCGAAATGGAAATAGCAAAATGTGGTAAGTAATTCGTATATAAATGTTGGTTATTTTTGTGGCCTTGTGATCACAGCAGGGTATCACAATATTTGTGTAAACGCCACCCGCGTTTGCCCATCGTCTCTTTGTCAGTGGCGTCAAGATTTTTCGATTATGAAGAAAAATGCACAGCTGTCTGACGGACATTTATCACTTGGCGCAATGGGTGGCAGCAACAGGGGCAACCCGCCGACAACTCAGGCAACTGATGCAACAAAAACAACGGAAGTAACAAAGTTGTGACACTCAAGGAGCTGACGGCTGCACAGCAGCATCCTGCATCCTTGATAATCAAAATACATGGCGCATGTCAACCAGCAGGCAATTAAAATGCATTTTTGAAGTTGATTAAAATGTTGATCGCTTCATTTGATCAAATTATGTATGTATATGCAGCTCGTTGACGACAACACCAGCAATGATGGCGCAGCAAGTTAAATTGCAACCGGAAAATGAAGACGAGCGATGTTCATTTGTGTGCGTATAAATTGTATCTTAACATTGTATGCTATTCAATTGAATTGTCCATGCAAATGCAAAAAAAAAAAACCAAAAATGGCCACTGTGGAAAAAACGAGCGAATGGCAAAAATAACAATAGCAAAAAATGAACACAGCAACTCGACGGAAGAGAGAAAGGGGCAGCAGACATTTAATAAAACTTGAGCTGTTAGGCAACAAGTTATGCCACGAAGAGGTGTTAAAAGTCAAGCACAAAAAATTGCCAAAAGCAACAAAAACTAACAGTGTGTGTGTGTGTGTGTGTGTCTCAGAGAGCAATCGGATATTAAAGCACAGTAGCAAAAAAAAAACAAATGAATTTCTGACAGCAGTTTGGAGACTCTGGAATCTCTGGTTCTTATGATTTGTGTATATAAGCACGCACAACTAAGCAACAAAAAATTTTCTTCAATATCCTTTCAGCTTTCGCGTTATTTAAAATGTGTATGTATGTGTGTGTGTATGTGTCTGTGTGGCAATAAGGCATTAAAGCACCTGCCGTGGATCTTTTTTGTCTGCGGGACCCTTATGAAATTTGGCTAAGAGTAATTAAACTGCAAACTTGGCCAACTAATAGCCGGACTATTTCAATTATAAAATGGCAGCAGTGCAGTCAGCTCCACCCACCACTAGTGAATAGTTAGTTTCGGAATAGCAATTATCACGCTGCAGCTCGAAACAAAAATACAAAGTGCAACAAATGCCGATTTATGCATACAATTTGCAGCAACACACAATAAGAATAAAACTCGATTTTCAACATCCAAATAAAGTCATCCCAAATTCAAAAATATATAAACAAAACCATGTGTATGGATGTATGCTATGTGGGTTTGCTTTTATATCCCATAACAATTATGAAAAAGCGAACCAAATTGAAATATACGAACAGTGACTTTTCCCCATTGGGTTGAATTGGGCTAGTCGTTTGATTGGCAGAGGTACCGCTTCAATTATGGAGTCATCGATGTCGACTAAGCCACTAGGTCCTTGATCATTAACACTCTGACATAGATTTTGGGTATTGTGTTAAATATATATAATATTCGCCAATACTAATGCCTTCCTGGTGTGCAATGTGAAAGATATTTTTGTATGTTATGTATTGACTGTAACATTGAATATTTTAGCACAAGTCAAAAAGTTCAACTGCTTTTGGAGTGTGTGCATTATGCATAATGCATTTCGCATACATATGCCTGTCAAACAGGCAAGCAGGCCGAGAATCTGTGCCAGTGTCAGGACTTTCCGCATACACAAGCACTTACTCGCAAACACACACACCGGCACACCCGCACATCCGCACACTCAACGCTAATGGTTCACTCTAGCCTAGTGGGTAGACGATAGCCGGCTGTCAGTTTATTTAATTGAAATGTTCCTGGAAACCTATAAATTACAAACACATGCAGTGTGCATATGTGCACACACCAGGACACACACACACACATGCACCATTGCACACATGCACATATACACAGATACCCAAACTTACTCACACACATTGGCAGCTGAAATTTTATGCATGCCAACCCGCAAAATAAACAAAAACAAAAACGAAACTAAAGAGCATGCTTAAGCTACTATGGTATATACCCTGTGATCAATTCACTCCACTATTCAGCATAGTAAAATATTCGCGGGTTAAATTCCATTCTTAAACCATGAATCCTTTAAAAAAGAATTTGCGAAAGAATAAAACATTGTCGCAATTGTAAGCAATATATATATATATATATATACATGATTTTATGTTTTTGATGTTTCTCTTTGTGTAAATTTGATTTCATTTGACTTCAAATTCGATAATCTGCTGGTTAAGATCAATTGGTATACGACTTGTCACATCCCTTATTGAGCAATTCGAAAATGTTTGTAGGGTGCAGAAAAACAGATGCGTTCAAAAATGGGCATATTTATACACAAATGTGCAGGCACTTAGCTAGCTGAGAGGGCCACGATTTTTGGAGCCAGACAGTCAGATATCCAGCCAGACAGCCAGCTAGCCGGTCAATTGAACTTCGCAAGTGACAAGTAGCAAGTGTCAATAGTTTTAGCAACAATCGGAATTGGGTAAAGTGCCAAAAAGAGGTTCCAAATGTTATGGCAAATAGAGAGGGACTGAATGCATTCCCTAAAACCACCAAATTATGGCATACTTTGCCAAAAGGTGAAGTCATCGTACAAGACAAAACTGGACGTGAGATGATAATTAAAAATGAGAAAAACATCAATTGGTTCTTGAATTTTATTTCATGTACTTAAAATAAGCATAAAACACTTTAAGACGAGTAAGAATGCTGTAGGCGAGTGAATGCTGAACTAAGCTGTTAAATCTGTTGTGATTTTATTGCCAAATTGCCCTTTTAAAGTTTTGCACACTCAAAGAAATTGTCTTATTTTTTAATGTCAGCTCACAGTACAGAATAGTAAAAAAAAAACTGCATACAGAAAATGCTTGCGACTGCTGATAGTAATAAGATCAAAACGTGAATACGTTTGGACTATACCTTGGGTATTTCGTAATCGATGAATATCGATTCATGAAATATGTCTACTTGATCGATACTATGTTAATGTAAATTTTAAATCAATAAGAAGCCACTGTCCTTAAAATTGAATATTTTATGCCTATCTGAAATCGATACTCGATATCGATATTCGCGAATCGGGGGCAGGTATCGGCGTGTTCATACAGACGGGCGGAACTAATCAAGAATATATATACTTTGTGGGGTCGAAGATGCTTTGCTGACTTTTGCACTAACCATTATACCCTTATTTCAAAAATCAACTTCTCAAAAGAAGAATAACAATTTTCATATCCTCTAAAAGACGGTCCTGCTGACATAAGGTGAATGATTGAATCTGCATATCAAAAAATGACAAATAAATAAATAGTTAAAGGAGGAAATAATGTTTTCCAAAATCAGACCTTAAAGCAAATATTCTTCAAAGGTTTCTTTCAGAATGGAAAAGCAGCAGCAAACAAACAAAGAAATCAGAAGCGCCTCCATCGACAAGTCAACAAATACCAATTATGAAACGCAATGTGCAAGATATTAAAAACAAAACAAAAACAGGGAACAGCAACAACAACCACATCGATAATAGCAGGCAATGTATAATCGAAACTTAAAACGTTTTCGATGTTAAAGGACTCAGGAGGAAACTCTAATGGCACAAATCGATAAGTGTGACGTATCGTTTATCTGGTGGATAACAGGCAAGCCACGGCCGATGCAGGTGTAATGGCTTCTTAAGCACACGCACACACACGCTCACGCTCACGCACACACACGCTCATGCACACACTCAACAAATGGAGGCACAATTTGCATTCGCCATAGTTACAGTTATTTAATGCCTATGCACACACGCACACACACACACCTACTTGAGTAAATATGGTTGTGCTTGGCCAGGCAAATGAAGCATTGAAGGACGAGCAGACGAGCTAGTCCGTGCCTCCTATTCTATACTCCTAGCCACTCCTACAGCTATGCTGCTATGGAGACGGTGGCAAAGGTGTAAGGGGGTGCGACGCCAACTGTGTGTACTCCCAAAATAGTTGTCGTAAAGTGTAAAGTCAACATTTTGTGCTGCAATTAAGGCCAAATTGCTAAAGCAAATAAATTTGCCAAGTAAATCGGTTGAAAGTCCCACAACTGCCAGCTGGGAAATAGTTGACCAATCTCTGCCTCTCTTTCTCTGCAGTCCCAGTCACATGGCTTAAGAATTTATATGCTTCTTACTGCAAACTGATAAATCGGTTAAGGAGTAGCTTGAAAACGAGTTTTCCAATGTCCTATTGTCTTAAATATGTCTTAAAAACGTATAACTTATCTAAATCCGTGAAGGAACAGTCTCAAGGGGGAGCCTGTTGCAATGCTTTACAAAATTCGAGTCTTTCAAGTGCAAAGCTTCGACCTATCCTTACAATTTTTGGCGGTATACCAAAAATCGTGATATTAAATTTAAACGTTATATTATTCTAAGCAGAATCGTATTCAAAATCGATTGCACTTTGTGAACGTTGTGGTCCTTGAAAGTTGATACGAACATCCACCGAAATTTCTTATTAATTCTATGATAGCTGATTTAGTTAAATGTCTGCGAAAATATGAATATTAGTTTTGCAATTTCAAGTTCGGATTCTTGACTTAGAGCTTAGCTTGTAAGCGATGTGGACAAGTGCCCCGCTAGCGCTAGTGTTTGTCTAAACGCTGATATGCAACTTTGCGCAAAAAAAACTGTAAGCAAGACAGTAACAGTAACTGTAACTGTAACTGTGATAGTAACTGAAGCCAAAACGAGGAAGAACGGGTATATAAGGCACGCCGAATATTACACAACCTCGTAGAACGGATCTGCTGAGATTTAAGTTTTAGTCCGAAGCTCAAAATAATATAATGAGAATTTCAGAATTTCAATTGAATATTTCACAATTTTGTAGCTATATATCTCGATCCCATAACTTAAGACTCATCAAGCGCACATTCTGTGAGTTTAGACTCGATATCTTTGTACAAAATACTTTTCTTAAAACGAGACTATAACTTTGGGCCGTAGCACAAAGACGGATATATATAAGGTTTAATCAAGATCAAGCCTTAAAGCTAAGCGAGTTTATTGAACAGACAGACAGGGCTATATTGAGTAGCCAATTGGTGCTATATATATATATACTTTTTTGGGGTCGGAGTTGTTACCTTCACACACGTGACGACAAAATTGTAATACCCTTTTCAAGTGTAATGAACGCGCACAAATTCAAGCTGACAGGCCACGACCAGCCCGCAGAAGCCTTCAAGCCATGTTGTCAGAGACAGAGAGGGAAAGTGAGCGACCGTTCGGTGAACGAAGTTCGCTGGCCAAGGGTGCAAGGGTCGAATGGTTGATGGTGTTAAGCCAACACACAAGTTAGCCATGTCAGTTGACGTCATTTTGGGCTGGAGAACTCTTGGTTACCGCAAGTTTTGTCGGATCGTATGTTTTGATTGCGGTTGGCATTGCCGCCGTATTTGTGAATTGCTAACCAGATTTCGTTAGTAAACCTGATTGAGATTCAGATCCTTGTTCGGTTACAGCTTCAATTTAATTGTGGAATTGCATCTGACAGTTATTTAACAACATTTGCGGTTAGCTCGGAAACGGGGGTGCTTTTTATATATATTTCTCTCGATTTTGGTCACTTTAAAGATTTATGTTTGCTAAGCGCTGCATGTGGGGGATATCAATTCAAATTTTGTTTGGCATCACATGGCGTATGCGCAATTTGTTATAATAAACATGTTGCTCGGCATTTTGAACGTTTCCCAGCCTTTCCTCCTGTTCATCCTGTCAACTTGTCAAACAATTTATTACGCCTGCCCGCCATTGTCGTCCCAACCAACCCCACCGAACCCAAGGCAACCCATCACATCATGATTTATAGCTGGCCGCCTGGTTTAAGTTGTCGCCTCCGGTTGCCATTTCTTTTCTTCACTTCCTATGTTTGTTTTTTTTTTTTTCTCAAAAATTTAATTTTCTCGCATTGTTTGCTGATGCCACATACAAATTTCTAGCTGGCATTTCTATTTGCTTTTTCTTTTACAAACATAATTGATGACCGTACAGTGTACGCATTTAATACTCATACTCAAGTGTGTGTAGATGCATGTGTCCTACTTGTGTACATATTAAACCTGACTAGGCTAGTCAATACGATAAAAATGGTTTATATTAAACCATTTACAATTATGCACTTAATCTCGATAGTGTAGACTCATTATCCCATCACCATATTGATATACATACGCAGATCGACATGAATACATTTTTTTGGCTACTGTCTTCTAAATTTAAATCAAAATTTGTCATGTTAACTGTTTTTTAACATTTCGATTTGTCAGTTAATTAAATCACTGCAACAACATCAGCTGGAATCACTGCCCTCTGTACAAATGTGTTTGGAGTTCAAGTAAATTGATTGCTTAGCCATCTAATTGACAATCAGATCGGCAATGGTCACTGGCCACGAGACGCTCGGTTGAGTGGCCAGGGATTCGAGTTAACCATAAAAGCAGTCCCCAGTTGGCCGAGCTGAAGCCCATCTATCTGGCAATGGGCAACCTTTTTGCACCCGCATTTTGGTATCTATTACAATCAAATTGCAAATTAAATCAGAGAAACGGAATTAAGCACTTGCGAAAGAAGCGCAGAAAGTCCAAGGCAGCAAGAGTGACAAGCGAAATTCAGCAAAGCCAAGCCACGGCTAAGGCAAAGCTGAAACTGAACTGAAAAGGGAATGGCAAAAATAACAAAAAAAACAGGCAATGGCAGCAGCTGAAGAAGCAGCAAAATCAGCTTTGGTTACGACGCTGTGTGACAGGAACGTGGAAACTCTGGAAATAAGATGAAATCGCTTAAATGCGTTAGTTAAACAAGTCAAGTTATAAGTTCATTTTCCGGCAACCGCACACATCCGGCGAAGGTAAACGCAAATACCGCAAAACCTCCCTCTGACACACACAAACATCACCTGACCACCCGCCCCTCCCCAAACCACCATCTATTCATTCTCTCTGCCCCCATGCTACACCACACGGCAGCTGTCGCCAGCAGGCTAGCGAAGCGTGTGATTCCATAAAATCGTGGCCAGCTCGGAACTGGTAAGGATAAAGCTGCAGATAAAGGTAAAGGTGAAGGTAAAGGAAGGGACTGTGTGCGTCCAGGGAATCATTGTCGCTGCAAGCGAATACGAGCAGCATACAGAACAAGGCACTAGCAGTAGCTCCAACCAAGCCAGCAACCAACTAACCATGCAGCAAAGTCAAAACTGTCCCCACAACAGCCCACGCCTTGAAGCAATAGCCAAACCGAATGCGAGCGAAAGCAAGTAAGCGTGATCCAGTTGGGAGTGACCAGACTGGCAGATACTCTGTACTCAGTACCTGCGTATACATAAACAACAGCGCTTCTTACGATTTATTTTGAAATGTCTAAAGTTGGCTCCCAAGTGGGTTAATACGGCGTGCTTCTTAAACGAAATAAATTCATTGGAGTCATCCATCCAACTATAATATTCATAATCTGTTGAGCGTTGAGCTTCTCCTCCTTGCTTGCATGATTTCGCTATACTCTCTTTTACATTCGGCAGAGTATATAGCAAAAAGAAAAGAAACAAGTTAACGCTCCCTGTTGTACGTTTTGTGAGGGTCTCCAGCATCGCCTGCACTCGAGTGCTCCGCCACTCAACTGGACTAAACTGACGACAGCGCGGCTGGGAACTGAGCATTGGGCAACTGGGCAACTGGGTACAGGGAACTTGGGCAGTCGTCCGCTGGTTTCTGGCAACTGGCGATTGGGAGCTGCTAGCTGAAAGATGAAAACTGGTAACTGTCAACTAGCTGCAACAGCATCAGCATCAGCATTGGCCAATGAAAATCGCTCACCCCAGCACAAAAAAATAAAAATAAATTTGAAAATAGTGCACAAAATGCAATTCCCCAAACAGCAACTAAAGTTCTTTGAAGTCGACACTGTAAAGTGGGGATTTTCAGGGGGCAAGCAAACGCTGCGTTAGGTGAGAGCATCGAGTATTGAGCAGTTGCAGATGCAACTACAGCTGCAGCTTATAGGGGGAAGCAGCCTTATCTAATGCCGCATATTTGTGTCAAAGTGCCAAAACGACCACAGAAATGGGTGGCAAAGGGGTGGCAAAGGGGCCAAGATAGAGTGTAAAGTGAAGGGAAACGTTTAATTAGCGTAAGTAAGTGACATAGAACTGTCAGCCATTCAGTGGGTGACAACAGCACCAAGACTTAACCACCAATGCTCTCAATCAGCCCCACCGCCACACCAACCCCAAATCCGACATATTCACATAAGCCCGTATATAGCTGTGGGTGTGTGTGTGTGTGTGTATTGGGCAACCAACCTCTATTACAAACACTTTGGTTACGACTCGAAGGGGGTGTTAAGCGTTTTAGTGGAATTGTTGATCGGATATGAGATGCGTTTGCCAAGTTAGCCACATGTACAATCCGGCTTAGAGAACCCTAAATATTCGACTGGGAACGTTTCCGGGGACTTCAAAGTCCATGGCACATACATACATACGCATGTAATTTCAAATTTCATGCCAAATTATTTTAATTCTTTTATTTTCATTCGTTCAGGATATTTCAACGTTTTATTAAGCTTAGTTTTTTTCTGGAATTGGAACCTTATTTCTATGTTCTAACTGTAAGAAAAAATCCGGCTTAAGTTCAAAATCAGTTTTGAAAATAAAAGACAATATTAAGAAATGTTTCTTTTATGTATTCTTGAAGACCTTTGATATTCAAATTGGTTTTGTCCTGAAATAAGATTTTAAATAGATCAAATTAACTAAAGCGCAACTAATTTAAATAAAATGTATTTCATTTATGGCGCCAGGAAAACTTTTTGATAGCACTTTGAAATCAGTTTGCTATCCAATGAAGTAATGTAAAAAAAGACTACAATTTAAGTTGAGGTCTTCAAGTAAAGACAAAACTGAAGTTGACGTTAAATTGAAAACTGATGGCAGTTTTTTCATCATGTATGTACATACATATATATAACGTATACGTAAACGGTATTTAAAGCGTAATAAATGATTCTATGCTGTCGGACGGTGACTGTGTTTCTGACAGCGACTGAATGTGTGTGTGTGTGTGTGTGTGTTTGTGTGTGCGTTTGAGTCCCGTTAGCACCCTTCTGGCATGCATCCAATATATATGCAGGCAGTGCACGCCATTTGCCATTAATATGGCGCACAGTTAGACATTTTGGCCATTGGTCTTCTCCAGTCACACCCTACCCTACACCCTACCCCACACCGTACTCTACTCCCTAGCCCATCCTGCACGCTGCTTGCATCACCCCTGCTCTTTACATTTTCTAAGTGCAACTAGTAAAAGTTGTACGAATCTCATTTCTTTGTGCCCACAACTGTGACCGTCTATGTCGATTAAGAGATTTAATGGCCACAAACTGCATAACCAAGAGCATAGGGATGCAGATTCTGGTACTGATGCTTAGTCCTCTCCTGTTGCTGTTAGCCACAGCGAGCGCTGGATGCATTTAAATGAAACTTTAATTCGACTGCTTAAATACGAAGCCTGCAAGCCAACGAACTGCTCAACTAGTTCAAATCAAATCAAACTCCACACAGATGGCCCCCACTCCTCAGATCTCCCCCAGATGTAATGTCCACTGTGTGTGAATGTGTGTGTGTTCATATATGACACCAAGACGAGTACACTTTATAGTTTTTGAGTAAGCACACAACAATATGAGCGAGCAAGTGCATAAATGAATGACTCGACACTCCACTGGTTGTCAAGACAAACAGACAGACAGACAGACAGACAGACAGACAGGCAGACAGACAGTGAGGGGAAAAGAGAGCAGTTCAGTTCCTCAGTGCCGCATACATGTACGAATACACATATGTATACTCATATGTATATGTATATGTGTGTGGCACGTGTCCTCTGACTCCCAAAGACAAAGAGCAATAAGATGACTTCAAGAGCTCATGCTCTGCATATAAACGAGGATTATAAATAACTAATGCGGTTTGTAACGCTTACTATTTACAGAATAGACACCGGTAAATGACTAACTGAATAATAGTAAGCCACTTTGGTTCTAAGCCAATTGACAATTACCCTTAATGATTATCTCGAAAGTCATTTGGAGGCACTACTTTGTGGAGCCTGTCATATTTCAATTCGAAAAGCTTTAATTTAAATTGTTCGAACATTTTTGATTTACATATATCGTGAAATGCATATAGCGCTAAATCTTTACACAACTTCAAACTACATTTCTTGTACCCATTTGGAATAATAGCTATGTGTTCTTTGTAAAATGTCTTTGGGCGAATATAATGTCCAAGAAAACGTTTCTTTAACAATCTCAATTCAATTTCACATTCTCAGTTTCAAAACTAAATCAATAATGGATATTTAGGGCATTTTTGCTTCGGATGTTTTTCACTTTGGCTATTCCTGGTCGTTTTGTTGTTGATGTTTTAGTTACAGCATCGTTACTTGGCTTTTGCAGTCTGTTTTAGTGCACGCCTGATACCCATATGCTTTATCATACTTATACCTAACTACATATACGATGTCTTTTATGGGTTCTACGTGCGTTGTGAACGGTACGACCAACAAGGGCGGCACCCGAGCAGGGGTTCAAAAACGTACGTCATTTTGGCGTGTTTACAGTAGCTAAATTTGATGGGAGTTGCAAGATGTTTAGTTTCATGTTGGCACATGGATTTTGAAGATTTACTTGGATTTGAGTTTTATTTAATAATTTCTTGTCTTTTTTTAATATGAGGCATTGTTATGTTAAGAACTTGTACTTTTAGTAGCTTAACTGGATTTTTAAAATCACGTATTTTGTTAAATATATAAATTTGAACTGTGAGTATCTTTTTACGCTGTATACAAATATGTATATAAATTTGAGCTGTGAGTATCTTTTTACACTGTACCAGCTGCGAAAGACCCCTTATGAAAACTGTACCACTGTTCGGTAACCACTCAACTACACAAGTATAATTTAATATGAAAACTCACTAACTACATTTCATTTAAAAAAATATTATTCTTGACGTGATTTCAACTGACAGAACTCGTCGAATGCCACAGAAACCGTGAGGGAGAGGGAGAGGGAGAGGGAGAGAAAGAGAGCGCACTACAGAGTAAGTGAGATAGAATGAATGACAGTTGTTCGCATACTTCAATTTGCACATCATTTACTTTGGTCTCATCAAAGTTCATCAGAGCGCTAATTGAAGCGCTTTTAGTTTAAGCCATAAAAGCCAGAACGAGCGTGCTTGGCTTTTAGTATGGTAACTGAAGACTGTATGTATGTGTGCGTGTGTGTGCTTGTTTGCGTCAAAGTGTTGAGGTCAACTCTTTGCACCTTTATGCATTTATTTAAGGAAGTTGTACTTGCCACTGGCTGTACAGTGGCTTTTACCATTAACCACATATTCCCAAATGACTAGCCACGCTATAGTTTTCTCTCTCCTACTCTCTCTCTCTCTCTCTCTTTCTGTCCATCTATCTTTCTATTCTTTCGTTCAGTCAATTATTCTGCAGTTTTTGCGGTTCCTTTTGGCTAATTAAAACCAAAACAAATGCAATTGTCACCGCTAGCAAAAATAGTAAAAGCTGTCAACGTTACAACAATGTTGGTGTGGGTATTTATATCTGTTTCTGTGTAGATGTGGTTGTGTGGTTGTGTAGGAGGGAGTGTATCATTGCTTACCCATCGCAACAACCGCAAACAACAAGCAGGACAATGCAAATGAAGTGGGCAGGTAACTGAGCGCAGGACAACAAGAGCAAAAGCGGCATAAAAAAAAAGTCAAAACTGGGAATGAGAAATGCACACAGACAATGAATGTCACTAGAGAGCAACTAGCCCCTATCCCCGCAGCCTTTTAGGTCCCCTCTCAATCACTCGCTGCTGCTTTGTGTGCATCCGTTTGCTTTGTTCTCCTATTTGCTTTGAAACATATTCCCGCTGCGAGCTGTAGTATTTATTTGTTGTTGTTGTTGTTGTTGTTGTTGTTGTTGTTGTTGTTCTTGTTGTTGTTGGTGTTGGTGTTGGTGGTGTTTCATTTATATCACTGTCGGACAAGGGGGCCCAAGAAGCATCAAAGGAATATATTCCTATAATTGCTGCGTGGACCGACAAGTTGCAAAGTTTCAAAATTTAATTAATTTAAACACACTTATTTGAAAATTACTTGGTCTAAATACAACAACTGTAGCAGAAGCATTTGATTCTCAGCTTCCCCAAAAGCTTGATAAGCCGCAACCCTAAATTTAAGCGGAAACTTACTGAATTGTTGTTTGTGCCAATTTCATCAAATTTCATCAATTACTCCCTCCCTCCCTCCCACTCTCCTCAAAGAACTAAGAATGTATAATAACTAATAACTAAATTTCATATGCATGTGTATTTATTTGTGGGTTTACACTGATGATTTACGAGTTTTCTCTGAAATCTTAAGAGCTTAACATCTTTTCCATTTTCATTGAGCCTGCAAATATTTGGGTTAAACCTCAAACCAAAACCAAAAACCAGACCCTAATACAAATATTTTATCAGTAAAACCCAAAATGCTTTTTTTATGTTTGGTCAGCATCAATGAAGGACCCAGAACTGAAAATGATTAGATTTTTTTCTTTCTCTCTCTCACACACTCTCTCTCTATCTCTCTCTCTCTCCCTAGTATATATATTTACTCCCTATACTCCTATACTCCTATACTCCTATGCTCCCTATACTCCCCATACACCCTATACTCCCCATACTCCCTATACTCCCTATACTCCCTATACTCCCTATACTCCCTATACTCTCTATACTCCCTATACTCCCTATACTCCCCATACTCCCTATACTCCCTATACTCCCCATACTCCCTATACTCCCTATACTCCCTATACTCCCTATACTCCCTATACTCCCTATACTCCCTATACTCTCGATACTCCCTATACTCCCCATACTCCCTATACTCCCTATACTCCCCATACTCCCTATACTCCCCATACTCTCTATACTCCCTATACTCCCTATACTCCCTATACTCCCTATACTCCCTATACTCCCCATACTCCCTATACTCCCTATACTCTCGATACTCCCTATACTCTCGATACTCCCTATACTCTCGATACTCCCTATACTCCCTATACTCCCTATACTCCCTATACTCCCCATACTCCCTATACTCCCTATACTCCCTATACTCCCTATACTCCCTATACTCTCGATACTCTCGATACTCCCTATACTCCCTATACTCCCTATACTCCCTATACTCCCCATACTCCCTATACTCCCTATACTCCCTATACTCCCTATACTCCCTATACTCCCTATACTCTCGATACTCTCGATACTCCCTATACTCCCTATACTCCCCATACTCCCTATACTCCCCATACTCCCTATACTCCCTATACTCCCTATACTCCCTATACTCCCTATACTCCCTATACTCCCTATACTCCCTATACTCTCGATACTCTCGATACTCCCTATACTCCCTATACTCCCCATACTCCCTATACTCCCTATACTCTCGATACTCCCTATACTCCCCATACTCCCTATACTCCCTATACTCCCCATACTCCCTATACTCCCTATACTCCCTATACTCCCCATACTCCCTATACTCCCTATACTCCCTATACTCCCTATACTCTCGATACTCCCTATACTCCCTATACTCCCTATACTCCCTATACTCCCTATACTCCCTATACTCCCTATACTCCCTATACTCCCTATACTCCCTATACTCCCTATACTCCCTATACTCCCCATACTCCCTATACTCCCTATACTCCCTATACTCCCTATACTCCCTATACTCTCGATACTCCCCATACTCCCTATACTCCCTATACTCCCTATACTCTCGATACTCCCTATACTCCCTATACTCCCTATACTCCCTATACTCCTATACTCCCTATACTCCCTATACTCCCTATACTCCCTATACTCCCTATACTCCCTATACTCCCTATACTTCCTATACTCCCTATACTCCCTATACTCCCTATACTCCCTATACTCCCTATACTCCCCATACTCCCTATACTCACTATACTCCCTATACTCCCTATACTCCCTATACTCTCGATACTCCCTATACTCCCTATACTCCCTATACTCCCTATACTCTCGATACTCCCTATACTCCCTATACTCCCTATACTCCCTATACTCCTATACTCCCTATACTCCCTATACTCCCTATACTCCCTATACTCCCTATACTCCCTAAACTCCCTATACTTCCTATACTCCCTATACTCCCTATACTCCCTATACTCCCTATACTCCCTATACTCCCTATACTCCCTATACTCTCGATACTCCCTATACTCCCCATACTCCCTATACTCCCTATACTCCCCATACTCCCTATACTCCCTATACTCCCTATACTCCCTATACTCCCTATACTGCCTATACTCTCGATACTCTCGATACTCCCTATACTCCCTATACTCCCCATACTCCCTATACTCCCTATACTCCCTATACTCCCTATACTCCCTATACTCCCTATACTCCCCATACTCCCTATACTCCCTATACTCCCTATACTCCCTATACTCCCTATACTCTCGATACTCCCTATACTCCCTATACTCCCTATACTCCCTATACTCCCTATACTCCCTATACTCCCTATACTCCCTAGTAGGAGTGGAGTGGGAGTATATATATTTACTCTATACTCTCCTATACTCCCTATACTTCCTATACTCCCTAGTAGGAGTGGAGTGGGAGTATATGTATTTACTCCCTATACTCCTATACTCCTATACTCCTTTACTCCCGTACTCCCTTACTCCCGTACTCCCTTACTCCCTTACTCCCTTACACCTATGTATCGACTTGTTGGGTTTAATTCCAGTTTGGCCTTCTTGGGCACTACCTCACCCTTGTAGGCTGAAGCACGCTTAATGTCCTTCCACAGCTTCCACACAGGCTCCGGCACGGCAATCGGCAGCTTTTCGTGAATAAATGCCAGATTACAAAAGTCTCCCTGTCGCAGACTAGCACTGGCGGAGTTCTCCACATCATTGGGGTGCAGACGCAATGGGCAGAGCACCAGGGGATTGTTGGCACCCTTCTCAAGCGAGCACACCACAATGCTGTCTAGCTTGAGCAGCACCTTCGCCTTCATGCCTGATTTGCCAATTAGATTTTGAGGCAACTCCTTGCTGCTGCTAATATGCTTAATATCAACCTTCTTGTTGCTTATCAACAATATATCGTTGGCATAATCAATCCACAAGATGACCGCTTGTTGTTTGCTTCCCACTTCAGGTGCTGGTGAGGAGCGCGGCGCTCTTGCTCAAATATACGCTGCGGTTGCTCAGGTAGCAATTCTTGCATTCAGTGCAAATGTTCAGGACACGGCAACGCAGACGCTGTCCAACCTCGTAGCGGAGATTTGGTGCCACCTGCATCTGCATATGCTTAATGATGCCATTCACATTGCCAATTTTGACACGGTAGGCGCCAATCTTTAAATCTGGCTTGACAAAGCAAGCCGAAACAATGTCACCGGCTTGCAGATCGTCCAGCATGTATAGTTTCTCGTTTACCACATTGGGATCGTCGGTGCAATAGTATAGCGATTCAATCATATCATAGCCCAGCACACGCACCTTGTGCTTGCTCTTGCTGCTGTACTTGGCGAGGACCGCATCCTGATCGTAGTTACCTTTGAAGGCGGATTTGATGGAGCCGTACGAGATGAGTCCCTTATATTTGCGATTCAGCACGAGTACAATGCCGTCAGTGCCATGGCGCAGAACAAGTGCCTTCTTCACAATGGTGCCCTTCTTGGGCAGCTTTTCTTCCTCGGCAGCTTCCTGCTCAGCTGTGACGCCGATATTCATATTTAAGGTTAAATAGACCAGCTTGGTCATTGGCATCATATAGAGCACTCGGGCCAGGTACTCCTCGTTCACTTCATAGTCATGGGGCGTGTACAGCGCCTCGGATAAATTATGCTCATTCACGTAGCCCCTAAACGATTCGTTCATTATGCTGCCCTCCAGTCCGTTTTTTAGCTGCTTGGACACCTTGAACTTTACAATGCTTCCTGGTAGAATATAGTCCAGGTTTATCTCATTCCGACTCTTGATCTTTAGTTTGTCCTGTTCGAGCTGGATGCACTGGCAAATACTCCGCTCGGCATTCTGCTGAATTTGCTTTACCTTCAGAAAGATCAGCTCGCCGATGTGATGCTGCTGTGCTGCGTCATCATTATGCATAGAAGCCAGTAGCCCTGCAATGCCCGTCTCAATCACACACCCATGCTCCTGTATCTCCTTGATGGCGCCCGAGAAGATGAAACCCTTCTTGATGCTGCCGTGTCGCAAACTGCTGTTCACATTGGCCGGCTTGAGTTTCAGCGAAAGCTCTAAGGGATTCCATTCCTTTCTCTCCGTTTTCATTGCCCGTCCATAGACGATGCGTCCCACATTGAACACCTCGGTCAGATCATGATACTCGCTATCGTCGCCGCCCTTATAGAACTGGGCCACACGTGCGTTTGCGTCCGATATATCAGCGGCTAGAGCGCTCGCTGCCATTCGACCGGGAAGTGCGATTTGGAGCGAGGTGGCGTCCACTGATTTCACGACGCCCATCACCAGCATATGCTCCTGGAGTGTGTCGTACGTAAGCGATTCCGCAGAGAGTGCCTGGAGCTGCTGTGTGTTTTCATTGCCCGTTTGCTTATCCATTGGCTTTGGCGCCTTTTTTATCTTTTTCTGGGTGGCACCAAAAATCTGCAAGAAAACCGGAAAAGTGTCAGCAGTTGAACTGATGGAATTTGTCCTTGTTTACTTACGACATTTGATGTGCTGATTTCGATATTTGCTTGTAGGTTTGCTATTCCGCCGCGCGGAAAGATTTTTTCATTCGAAATCATCCCGAATTTAATCTTTATCAATTTTAATAATACAATTGCCGAAGCAGTGCTGCTCAACGCCAACTTGGCTAGTGCTGCGAAACACTAAATGCACGACGTGTTTGCATTATTGACAATTTGTGACAACGCCGTGTGTTTCGTGTTTCGTGCTCGCAGCACGAAATTAAAAGCAGCTCTTCAAATTTCCGCATGTATTGTATTTGACACATCGATGTACTCGAGGTGGATATACTTCACAATGCAATTGTACTCACCACGCTGCTGAACGAAGTGAAACACAAGAGCTCGTCCGTCTACAAGCGTCTCAACGAGCTTATTCACGATCGCACGCGCAATTTTTATGTATTTGTCAATGAGCACCACAAGTAAGTACTCCCATACTCCCATACTCCCATACACCCTTACACCCATGCATCGACTGTTGATGATGATCAGCAATTCATATATAAATGTAAACAATCGTATTGAGTCATAATTTAATTTTGATTGACATTGATTTCCATTTATAAAATACATACTCCCATACTCCCATACTCCCGTACTCCTTTACTCCCGTACTCCCTTACTCCCGTACTCCCTTACTCCCGTACTCCCTTACTCCCTTACTCCCTTACACCCATGCATCGACTGTTGATGATGATCAGCAATTCATATATAAATGTAAACAATCGTATTGAGTCATAATTTAATTTTGATTGACATTGATTTCCATTTATAAAATACATACTCCCATTACTCCCATACTCCCATACCCCCATACTCCCATACTCCCATACTCCCATACTCCCTTACTCCCTCCCTCCCTTACGCGGTGAGTTTATCATGAAAACTCAAGAAAACCATAAAAATATTCATTTGAGGCTCGTACAAATAACACACAATTCAAATTTAAAGAACTAAGAATGTATCGATATTCGCCCCTGCCTCCCTCCCTCCCTGAATTAATTGTCTTAGACAAATAAAAGTTAGCCGATCCGATCTTTTATTTGAATCAAGCGCAGCTTTAGCGATAATAGATACTCATAATGGAATCGCCAAATGCGAAGAATGTGAATGTACGTAATGTTGGGCGTAGCTCAATCAGTATGCACATTCATGCATTACATATGTACATACATGCATACGTTTAAATTTATTTATTTAATACTCGAAGTGCTTACAAACTAACTGAACTGCCCCAGATGCTTCAGTGAGCCGCAAGTCAAGACAAGGCAGGCATTGAGGTGATGTATGAATGAAACAGTTGGTGCTACCTACAAATATATTGTTTGAATACAAGTGTTGTCTGTTCGCCGCATGTCCATGCCAAGCCCCTATCAAGCCATGATTCTACTGCCACCCTCATCATCTGGCTTCCGGTTGGTGGGGTAGGGGGTGTGGATGGTATTGTGTGCGGGTGCATAGCAAACTAATGTCATAGTCACGCCGCATGACGTTGGCAATAGTAATGCTTATGTTGATGATGATGGTCATGATGATGGCGGTGCTGGTGTTGTGGGTGTAGAGGATCAAAGCAACACCTGTGCACTGAGCGACTGCCACACATGGCATAATGAGCAACATTTGCCATCCGCCATTGTTGGCAACTTAAAAGTAGATGCAACAGTCGCTGGTTTGCCATGCATTTCTTTGTCTACCGTAATGCAGGCAGTTGCCTCGCTCACGCTTGACTCTCTCTCTCTCTGTCTTGCACTTGCTGCACTATTGCCACATTTCTGTTGCAGCAAATCAGCAACAAAACTGAGAATCGAATGCCAACCGCGTATTGCCTACCATGTTGAAACATGCAACAAACAACAGCAGCGAACTGCAAAAGGCGAAAGGCAAATGCCGTTGCCAGCATTGGGGCATTGATATGCAAGGTATATGCAAACAGATGTACATGCATATGTACACAGGGCAGGGGTGGAGGGAAGCGTAGGCATCGGCATTTGTGTGTATGTGGGGCACAAAAGACTTCAATTATGGCAATGAGAACGCTGGATAACTGTGTATTGCATCACCACCCGACTCGTTACTGTCGCAACGGCGGCTAATGGCAACAAATTTTCAATGTGTGCCATCTGTCTTCGTCTCTCACTCTTTGCCCTTCTCTCTCTAGCTCTCACTCTCTGTGTCTGTCTCTGTGTGTGTCTGTGTGTGTCTGTGTGTGTGTGTGTGTGTGCGAATTTTTATTTCCCTGCAAAGCTGACATCGCCTTTTGTGTATGACAAATGGCAAAAAGGCTCGCTGGGTCGGCAATCTGCCGCTCAGTCTCTGTCCCTGTCCCTTACTGCCCTCCTCATTTCCTCTCTCTCTCTCACTCTCTCTCTCTCTCTCACTCTGTGTCTCTGTCGTCTGTCGCTGCTTTGTGTCATTGGGTCGGCAGTTGCATGCACTGCAAATGTAATAAGTAATGCATGCATAATAAAATAGATGTATGGCTGTGTGTGTGTGTGTGTTTATGTGTGTGGCATACTTTTAGGCGTTGCATAGCAAATTGTGAACTTAGAACAGTTATTCATGTTTTCCCTGAATTTGTGTGTGTGTATGTGTGTGTGTGAAGTGTGCGTATATATGAAAAAATCACTATTTTAATAAAAGACAGAAAGAAAGACGAAATATATACAGTGGCTCGAAGCTTATTCTGATCAGGGTCAAAGAAAAGAAGTAATTGCCTGCCATAATCCTACCTTGCAGGTGGGGAAACCCCAGTGTATTGGGGTCATATATTAATTTTGGTGGTTAATACATGTACCTACCATCCGTCTTTCGAATTTTTGAAAAATAATGAATGATTAGTTTATGGCAGGCAATTCCTTTTTTTTTTTGACCCTGATCAGAATAAGCTTCGAGCCACTGTATGAATATGAACATGTTTCCGATATAGCACGGCCTTATACAAGTCAAGTACTTTAACAACTTATCAACCAGATTTTTAATTCAATAACTTAAAAAACCATTATACAAAAAAAGGAAAAAAAAAGTACTGTACATTTTCGACTTAAATGGATTTACCATCAAAGTTAAGTTTCTTCCTTTTTTTAAATTGTTGCATTTAAGTTGAGTTGCCTAAAAACTTTTAATTGTTTTATTTCGCTATCTATAACTTTCGATTTTTTGCGTTTACTACTTATTATTATCGAATAGTATGAGCGCAAAAATAGATTTAAAGAGCAGTATATTATGAATGCCTATAAATATACCCTCATTCCAAATTACATATCTCGATTTGATTTGGGAGACGTGCACTACTTGTAAATGGTATTTAACTTATAAATTAACAATAAGCAAAAACATATATTTATTAATTTACATATAAAATGCATTTGCATTTTGCTGCTGCAAAATTAGTCTGGCCAACATTACTCGCACAAGGAACAAAAGACAATTCGCTTATTGCAATTGTGCAACAATGCACTGCAATACAAATGTGGCAGTTGCATGCCAAAACTGACAGTTGAAATGTGAGCTGTTGCCTATGCTATGCCTGAGCAAAGTAAGCACCATCATATGCTCCACTGACTAGCTGAAGGCACTAACTACTCCAGCTTGATAATCACAATGAAGCAATCAACAAAATTAGACTTAACTTCCAGACTGACAGACAAGTGCACTAATTGGCCATAGAAATCGTATCAATTAGTTTAAATCTCCGCAGCGTGATTGAAACTAATGTTCTCTGTATGTATCGGGCACTCGATTCGAACAATGTCGGCGTACAAAACAGTATTTTCAATACAAACATCAAATTTAGATTTCCTTCGGGTAAGGGCGACAAAGTAATACTCTTCAAAATAAATAATATTTATACTGTATGATTATCATTGCTGTAGAGATTGTGTACAATAATGTACAGAAGTGCAATGATTGTTGTTGGTCGCAGAGTCCTTATTCCACAAAAGTATTTAGCGTGCATGCTGTGTTTAGAATGTGTTCTGGAGTCTGGGTGTCTGCAAGGCTGAATCTGCACGCAGCATCCTCCACAATTTGAAGCTTGTTTCAAGTCACAGCTGATAAGCTGAGTTGGCTCTCCTCCTGGTGAACTTGTCAGCGATCTCTTTTTATATACATACATACATATATATTGCTAACCTATTCCTAGCCCACACAGTGTCATATTTTCTGTGAGACAACCTTGCAGTTTCACAATGATAGCCTTGATAGCTGCTTGGCTGTATAAAAAATGTCTTTATGAGTGTACCTTCTCTCAAGAAGAAGGCACCTTTCTATTTCGTTTATATCTACACTACATTGACATATGTATGCATCTGTATTTAGCAGCACCCTCGGCGTATGTGTAACTTGGGAGAAGCTGGAGAAGTCAGTCGGGCAGCTAAGTAAGCTTCTAAAGCGGCCCCAACACTATCATGTCCTGCGCATAATTATGAAATAAATATAATTTCCATAGAGAGCTCATAATGATGACAACGTTGAGATACAACCCGCTGCGGGGGGGCGGGTGTTGCAGATGGAAGTAGAAGTGGAGGTGGATGTGGAGCTGGAGGTGGTTTTAGACACCACAAAATTTTGTAATAATAAAGTTTTGCTTCAGCAAATTGCAAATGTGTGTCTTGCCTCAACACACTCACGCTTCTGCTACGTCTCGGTGTGCGTGTGAGTGTGGGTGTGTTTGTGTGTCTATGTGTGTAAAGTGACGACTACCATATAATTCATTATTAATAAGGCTTAATGACAAAACTTTTAGCATTTTAAGTAAAACAAAAATTTCAAATAAATACGGTGGATCCAGGGTTGGGGTTATGCAGTGCAGGCAGGTCAAATAAGGAACACTTAACTTCAAATTTTATAATTTGTACTACAGCAGTTAATTATTAATTATAATAATAAACTACTTAGAACATTTACACTTGCGTCCATTAACTTATAACAAGCATTCCTCTAAAAAAAAGCAAATCGGATCTGTTCAGTTTTCTTAGAGCGTACCGAACACATCTGTGCTTTTCAAGCTGAATTCATCGCGAAAACTCGAATGGAAATGTTCTGGAAGTTCGACAGAGACAGAGCACTATTTGAATATTAAGAAGAAATGGCAATTTTGTGGATCGTGGCAGCCACTATACAGCTCCATTTTTTTTATCGTTTGAATTTTAGAAACTCGCCATACTTTTGGCGCCAATGCAAACTCACCTTAATATGCAGCACGCATATTTCTAAGACGGAAGGTTGTGTCTTCTTAATAACCCTTATACTCTAATACAGAAGCTTTTCCACACCCCTAGAGATAGAGACTTGAAACTTGGAACATTTACTGGTCTGTGCCCGAGTCAGACAAAGTGTAAAACTGGAGATCTACGTCTACTAGGAGACTAAAAAATCGATAAGCCACATATCTAGCACAATTTTAAGGCTACAGTCCCAAAATTGGTTGGCAGTTTGTTGGCGATATCCAGGCACTCGTTCCGCCGTCAAGTTTGCTACGTATATTACTGGTAGCCTTTAAGAACCGATCACAAATTCTAATGCCATGCCCACACTAGCCCCCATAATCGCCAAAGTGTAAATCGATAAATCCGCATATCTCCCACAATTTTAATGATGCAGTCACCATAGCTAGGCATTTTTAGGGAATATTTACCGCTCCAAGGAATTTCGGTCCTAGAAATCTGAAATGTGCAAATATTCCACAATTTCACCAAGTATGAAAGTATATTACTGATAAAAAGATAAAAAACTCCTTATTCCCAAACCGATACACCTGTTAGTGTACATCGATAAAATCACAGTCACCAAATTTGATAGGTATATTTTTTTAAAATTCAGTGTGATTTTTTTCTGAATTTCGTTGTGGCTACAAAACCAATCCGCCACGCTCTTGACTGGAACGGAAACGGAAACTCTTACATCGACTGCGATTCGAGCGCTCCTTAATGTCAGGCAGTTCCGTTCTGCTGGACCTGATTGACGCCATGGCCACACGGCGATGGCATCCGATGTCTCTTTTTGATCCGGAGTTGACATAAAAACAAAATGCTCAATCTAATAAATTATTAATTATTTGTGACCATAAAGCCAATGACAGCGATTAGTCCTCACCGAAACCATACTCTCAACTGACAATGACCCCCTGCCCATATCTACGAATAAATTTTTGAATGAAAACAAGTAAGAATACTGAAGTCGAATGAGCTCGACTTCGTGATATCCTGAACCCAGTTGTTAAATATAGTATTCTTGTTTTATTGCCATATTTCCCTTTAAAATGCTTTTCACACGAAAATCTAATCATTGGCACTCATTTCTTTGGAGATGCTTCCTTCTGCCTGTCACATCCATTTGCAAAAAAAAAAAAAGAATACCCTTTTTACCCATTTTTAATGGGTTCAGGGCATAAAATGGAATAACACAAAAATCTTGGAAAGCACCTTTAAAAAATGCATAAACATTCTTTCATGAGGCTTGGTACAATTTTTTGAAGATCATAAGCACGAGTGCTTTGAAACGAACTTCGCATGGTGTACATGAATTCCTAAGAGGTAACAATCGGCAGTTAATCAGCACTTATTTAATGGTCAGCAGAATCGGTTTATAATTATGTCAACATATCAACAACAAAAAAATCACAAAATAATTAAAAAAGAAAAACATAATCTAAATGGGTTGACCATCGAAAACCACAGAAGCTGGAAATAATTAATGGGTTGGAATTTAAATACTGAAAACTTCCTACGATTTCGCAAAAATAAATTTTGTCACTGTATTAGTTCCGTTGCTTCTGGGGCTACGTTTTGGGAGCTGCAATATATTTTTGTTTAGCTTAAGCTTTTTGCTGGTAACAATGTCAAAAGTCAGTCGCAAATTAACTTTGCCGTTTGGCAAACTACAAAACTCTCGCAAGTAACAACATTTAGAAGCTAACTAATTACCAAAAATTGGCAACAGTGAGGAGGACAACGAACGCCGCCGGGGCGTATCGGGGCGTTGTAGCCACACTTAAGTAACCAGCAACTTTTGTCAAAGAGTAGAAAACAAAATAGAGAACAAGAAACGGTACTGAAAATTCAATACCCTAGCTGATAAAATTGAAATTTCTCCTAGCATTTGATACGACGAACAAGCCAGAATGCTGTAGCCGAGTGAGCTCGACTAAGATGTACCCTGAATCCAGCTGTTAAATATACTATAGTTTTTTTGGCAAAGTTCCCTTTCAGAAGTCTTGCAACCAAACAAACTAAGCCAGCTCATATCCTTATTCACAAGCTCGAACTGACCCGAACTGGCTGGCTACAAATGCATATACGTGCATATAACGGGGCTCTGCAGAATACACACAAAAACATATTGACGCTCGCGGAGATTATCATGCCATCTCTTTCTCACACATGCGCTGGCATAGTTATACACACAGAAAATGGTTGCGGCTGCTGATAGAAAGATGTTAAATATGAGAATCTAGTTTCGACTATAACTTGACTGTTTCTTACCCGATCTTGAAGAAATTTAGGCAGTGGATCACTAATACGCATTTGATTATTATGAATTATGTATTATTAATTAGAAGATTCTGCCTTCAAAACTGTGGCATTTATTGCTATCGGAAATCTAAATGTATCGATATGCCTGAATCGATAGCCTATACTTTAAATTTGAAGTCTCTAGCTCTTCGGCGTGTTCCTGCAGACATACGGATGAACGGACGGACGGACATGGCTATATTGACTCGGCTGTTGATCCTGATCAAGAATATATAATTTTTATGGGATCGGCTATGCTTCCTTCTGCCTGTTACATACCTTTGCACAAAACCATTGTATCCTTTTCAACTATTTTTAATGGGTTAAGGGTATAAACAGAAGAAAAGCATTCTGAATAAATGACGAAACTTGATTTAATTCCTTTTATACTTAACTGGAAAATGTTAAATAAAGAACATATTAAGCTCAAATACAACTCCACAATCTAAAAACAAGTCTTTCTCTAATTTTGTACATGTATTATGTATTTTAATTCTTTAAATTGCTAAGCTGTCTTGTGTTCTGCAACATAGTTTAATTACTCCATGTTAGAGTATAGAAAGAGAAAAATTGTTGCACCAAAAGCAAGAATAGTTACAAGTAGAAGAAGAAGCAACAACAATAAATGGCGATGAATTGAGAGCTAGCTGCAACTGAGGCGTCTTTGGTAGAAGCAAAGTGCAAACGTTTTGCCATTTTGGGTAGACGCAGGACATGGCCAACTTTTGTGCCAAGTCACTAGCGAAAGTTGCCACAACATAAACACCACATAAGCACACACACACACACACACACACACATACACACACATAACTTCACATATATGTATACGCCTGCAATTGTAAAATGTTTTTTAATTTGACCAACAATACTTTTGCAATAGTCACGGTGCCAACAAAAAACCAAAACTTGGAAGAAACAGTCAGCAAGAGTAAAGGACATGACAATGTGGGAAAAATGGAAAATATTGTGCACCCAAAACTTCAACTTGGCTGGGTTGGGTGGGTGTTAAGTGGTGGGCGTATATTTAGCTTGCAACGATGAATGGTCGGGCGGGCCACAAATGCAAGCAAAAGTTAAGAACAACAGTGTCTAGGCAGTTGGCCATGTAGCAAGTTCGGCTATAACAATAAAAATTGCACGTTACGCTTCAAAGCGAACAGCACACGACACAGGAGTAGGCAGGATGCTGGGAGACTTGGAGCAGCACAGCTGGACCAGGCATATCACAAAATATATGTATGTATCCTTGCAAAAACACTATCTATTGTTTATGAATAGGGAGCAGCGGAAAGAGAAACTTTTCGTTTTTATTTTCAGCTTAATAAAAATGTAAGAAACACACAGTAAAAAACAAGCTGAACAAATTAGTCTTATTTAATATCCGATTTCTTGTTGTCTATTTTAATATTATACCACGAATATTTTAAGATTTCTCATTTATAAATATTTTACATAGTTTATAAAACTTAATTTGAAAAAAAGTGAATTACCGATTTTAAGACTATTTTCTTAATTTCCAAAATGATTTTGGACATATTTTATATTATTAAGTAAAATATTTCTAACAAAAAAAAAAAAACTTTCTCATTTTATAAATGGTTTTCTTTCTTGATATTTCTAATTTAAAAAAAAATTGTTTGGTTTTTAGAGTGACTTTCACTATTTGAGCGATTTTCTAAAAATCACGGCCGTTTTTTTTCTTAGTGCAGTTAAGATTCGTGTGGCAAGCAAACACAGGTACAGCCGGCAGGTAAACGTTAAACGTTGCATGCAACTTACTTTTTTAATTACTGCAAATTAACGATTTTCGCTTTTGCTAGTCCAAAATTTCATAATTGCAATGATTGCGCTGTCTAATATATTTAAAATTTCCTGATTGTAGCTCTTGTAGTTTTTGAGATCAATGGGGCTGAACGGTGTGAGTTAAGTAACTATATTATATAAAAGCAAAATGATTTCCACATTTGGAGAAAAACGCCGATTTACATACTGGCAAAAACCTAGATGAGTAAGATGTTGCTCCAATAATTTGGAGTTAATTTAAAGTGTCTTAAATACTCGTAAATTTAAATAGATTATGATTTACAAATAAGAATGCAATAAATACAATTTGTTTTCAAGTTCACGTAGAATAAAATGCGGTAATTATAATATTGACAACTATTCAGTTTATTTTCGAATTTTGAGGTTAGATCTTTAAGAATTGCATTTTGCTTATCACATTTGAACTAAATGAAAATAATTGAAGCGATTTATTAAACATTTATTAAACTGAAGTGAAATGAAATTGCTACAAAAAGCGAACGCTTTAAAATTAAAAATGTATCCAACAAATTGTCAGGCTTGCCGAATAAATTGTTAAATAAATAAATCTCAAAGTTATCTAAGCGTGTCCAAATTCGATTTAGAGCTGCAATGAACGCGGCGGCGATTGAAATAAAATCCATTGGAAAATGGAAAGCATAAAGCAATAAAATTTTCTCTGCTAAATTGAGATAGCCTCAAATAAAATAAAGATTATTACAGGTACGCCGAACACTCGATGCCCTTGCGATCGAATCGATTTCTGTTATGATGCAGTAATATGGAATATTTGGCATATTGACAATACTATGGAAAATAATCAAGAGAGAACGTTGCAGTCGGGCGTAACCGATTGCGAAATACTTTGATACCATACGTAACGCCAGCTGATAACAGGTAAGGGCGTGTAGGGCGTGGTCCAAAAATGTATATGCTAATCCTTGGAAAAGTTTACCACCAAGTTACCTTTTAGGTCTGGAGATACGCGATATTATCGATTTACACTTTCTGAAATATCGGAATTGGTGATTATGGGCGCATGTGTGGGCGTGGCCATTATAATTTATCGATCCTTAAAGGCGGCTACCAGTAATATACCCACAAAATTTGACGAATCTAACTAGACATTTAACATTTTTAGGATGCGGATGTGGGCGTGGCATATCCTTATATCTTTATCCTCATGTCTTTAAAGGACATCGGCAACAACCAACCAACCAAATTGGCGGACTATAGCCTTAAGATTGTGGGAGATATATGGCCTTATCGATTTGCGAGTATCGGTTTTATCGATTTCCTAGCCACCTAGTGAACATACACTTTATCTGATGAGGGTACAGACCAGAACATATACTGTTCCCAGTTACCTTCGGTATCAAAGTATAATTAAATTAAATGAATTATGGTTCCAATCATATGGTTAATTTGGAATACCCTAGAGAAGGGTATTACATCTTTTTGCTTATATATTTACATATACATATATTTATGTCGTTCATTTGTATGTTTGTATATTTTAATTGCTGTTAGAACACCGATTTTTGGTTCGTTTAAATTGTCATTGATTTTATTTTTGTTCGCTCGCAATTTTCGCTAACATTTTCATTTAAGCGCTCGTCAGACAAACATCGAATATTTATCTGTCATGTCTTTTAAGAATTAAAGTACAATACATTGTCAATCCAATATAGAATCCAATAGAAAATTGATATGTGCCACACTTGCTAAACTCCCAAAACCAACAACAAAACGGAAATAAAAACCAGTTTAAGTTATTACACATTTGATGAATACTTACTTTTAATGGAATTTATTTTTTAGGCTTGTGGCTGGCTCTAAAAATAGATGACATTATAATGTTGAATGACTTATCAATTTGAAAGTGAAGTTTAGAACATGGGTATTAAAAATGTGTAATTTTGAGTTCGGTATCTAAAATTTATTAAATTTTATTTATTTAATATTATAAATTATTTAAGGTCAAATACATAATATTAATGTAAACACAACTCGCCTCTGTGACGTGTTCTCTGATGTTAACTACAAATTTGAAGGATGAGAATCAATGTTAATTAAAGGAAGCTCATTGGATAGTATTAAGCTGACTAGACAGACACGCAGTGGCTTACGAAGGAATTCTTCTGGATGGAATCATTTAATACTAACAGCCGCTGTAATACAACTAGAATAACGAGATATTTATGGTACTGGATAGAAAGCATGTAAGGACATGATGTACTCGGCAACAGTGCTGCCTGCCAACTGACAAATACCACGAATCCGCCGCTGTGCAGGAGGAGCCGATACAGAAAACTCAACTCAGCAATGTGTGGTGAATTGGCTGCAGTCGAAGCGTGTGGTTGCAGAATGTGGGCATATAGGGAGGATGGGATAGGGGAAGAACTTAGTTCGCGCTGGAAGCAATCGGCGGCTGCTGCGGGCTGGTGTCTGGTCAACACAATGTTGTTGTTGCAGCCCGTTTGCCGGTGATTGTTTGTCTATTTATATGCTCATTATGTTTTCGCGCTTGTTTTACCAGCCAAAGCAGCGGCAACAACAACCGCAAGGGGAGCCCTTTAAATAATGTGCGGCCATACATTTTGGCAACAAACGAGGCGCGACCAAAGGCTTTGGTTGGCAGCTTCCTTGGTTGGTGTCCCAAACAAAAAAAAAAATACAAATTAAAAAAAAAATTAGAAGCTCCGCAATTTGCCAGGAACCCTTTGGCAAAAGGTCAAAGCATTTTTTATACCCTCCAGTCACAAAGAGGTTAAAAAGGGAGGCTTACTTGAATGTGTAAAGTGTATGATCTATTGATTTGCTCAATTGGAAAGTTTTCCTATATTGTTCACAAAAAATAAAAAATGTTTTTCAAAAACAAAATATTGTAATCTTATTTAATGAAATCTTCTTTCTTTAATAGAAAATCATAAATCTACAATTATAAACGAAATTTTGATTTATTTCTTGTTACTGATCTTTTTGCAACATTATAAATTATGGTGACCTAGGGTATATCCTAGTTCAGAAACCCTTTGTAAAATGACCATGCCGATGATCATGTCGCTGTCCATCTAACCGCTTGTCAATCATATTTTTTCTTGTGTTGGGAGTCATTAATTAGTCAAGGGCTAATTTCACAGCCGGAGCCAGTGCACATTTAAGAAAACTAACAAAAAAGCGTTAAGATATGGGATTGCAGTTGAAAAGCAAGTGCCACAAGGAAAGAAGCGATATAAATAATCGAATCTAAATTTCAGTTGCAACGTTGCAACCTCATCACTACAATTCCAGTGGCGTAATGTTTGCGGTTTCATTTCAAAAACAATTTGTGCATATATTTCCGAAATACTCATGCACATATGTACATATGTATGTATATCTGGCATATATAAAATGTATAACTATGTTTTTTTCAACAATATTTCGCCTTTGTCTGCCTGTTGGCTTTTGTTATCGTTGGAGTTATTTTCATTTTGTTTAAAGTTTCTGATGGGACATATGACGCGATATAATGGAAGGTGTGCGGTTGTGAGGGTGATTTGGAAGGGGGAGGCGGAAAGGGGAGGCGGAAGGGGGAGGCGGAACGGGGAGTTTGTTGGTTGCGAAGGTTTCTGGGCAATGAGACAGAACTGAAACTGACTACAAAATGTTGCCGTATGGAAAGGATCAACTTTTTCTGTGAATATGGCGGAAAGTCAGCATTTCTGCATGTTTGCATGTGCATGTGTGATTGTGTGTGTGTGTGTGTGTGTGCGACTGACGTAGCACTGGGCGTGAATGAGCTGTTGTGGGCAGGACCACAATGCTGTAGTGCCAAGTTCCATGTTTTAAACGTGGCCAGCGGCTCTGTTTGTGTATGTGTGTGTGTGTGTGTGAGAGAGAGTGTGTGTGCAAATAAACAAACGCATATGGCAAACACACGCGCACACACTCACACAAACACTCACACGCACACACATAGTTGACAGCGCGAAAGTTGCAGTCAAAGCTCTCTTGGGTCGTGTTTATCTTGTGCTTACACTGAATATTCCCTTAAACTTCGCTTTAACCATATGCATACACTGGGCAAAAATGTTGAAAATTATCTATTTAAACATGTGAGTATGTATATCGAGTATATCCAGGGATACCGCTTTTGCTCTTTGTCAAGTTCTAAGATGTATGTATGTCTATCTGTGTATAATTTATTCATTTTCAACAGGTAATAATTGTATCGAAATTCTAACAGCTCAAGCTTCAGAATTCATCCTCAAAATATATATAATTTATGGTTAGTAAGTTATTCTCTCCGTGTGAGCATGCTTAAATATATGGGCATACTCTATATAAATGGTCATCAAAATCAGTGCACAGACTGAAAACTCAATCAGAATGCAACAAAACATTCGCAAGCTTGCATTTGTTTGAGTATGCAATTTGCGAGCGTATACAAAATTCGACTTGATTAAAGATGTCAAATGTTTTTGCCATTGCTTTTCCATCTTTTTTCTGTCATTGTTTTGCCCTGTCGCAGTTTTTCCGCACAGTTTGGGCCCAAAGCATTTTTATTGCCACTGCACGAGCGCACAGTTTTCATTTTCATGCAATTTGTCTCGGAGTCTGGTTTTGGGCCCAGTTCCGGCCCAGGGCTCAATGGCAGCACTCCGCGACAACGATGGTAATAATAATAATATGCCAGGTCCCATCAGTATTAGTCGCTGGCTTTATCATTCGCATAGATTTCACATACACTTACACAAGCAGCTGTGTCTGCATTGCGATCGCATCGAAAAGTTTTTAAAGAGGAAAGATAATTGAATGCATGAGTAAATAGCTGTGATATTAGAAATTCCCCAGATATATAAGCATACTAACATACATACACAACTTCATACTTGGTCATTTTGTTTCGGAGATATGTAAATTGTTATTAATTATCAATCAGATTTACATACATATGTAGTTAGCCACCCTGAATATCGCAAATAAATCCATTTATTTTTTTATAGCTTTAGAGAGAGCAATATATTTGAACAAAGGGTATAAATTAGCTTTATCTATTATTTCGATTGAATCGAACCCAATGGTGAGTTATCATGTACTATTCGAAGGGCATCTCGCCTCTTCGTTAATATGATTAGAACTAAAATACAAAATGAATATCAGAAACCTCTTAACCTAGAGAAGCCGTGCAGCATAAACAACTCGCGCAGTCGCTCAAGTTACCCAGCGGATATTCTGCAACGAAGTGTCGCTGACCGTTGGGTTCATTGCTCATGAGAAATGTCGCATCAGCGTTTTTGGGTATCTGGGCCAAGTGCCGCTGACCGCTGAGGAAGCGGAAAGTCTATGGTTATATACTGTATAGATATATCTGTTATACTGTTATTTGCAGCGTAAATACAAACTCAATATTTTAATATATAACTGAATTTTCCACATTTGTGTAGCTATATCAGAAAGGTTTTATGGTTATTTCGATGAAACACCTATTATATCGATTATTCCTATGGTAGCTATTTGATATAGTGATCCAATCATAGTGATTTTAGCCAAATGTGTGGAACTCAATAACGCATATGCTGTCAGATTGGTTGTGGATAGACAACCATGGCTATATCGACTCGGCTGGTGATGCTGATCAAGAATCTATATAAGCTATGGGTTGGGAAATGTCTTCTTCAATGCGTATCAAAGTTCACCACAAAATAACGCCTTACAATGGTATACAAATTTTAAGTCAACCTTTTTAAATTGGCGGCATCAAATCTCTAATTGGTTTGAAAGTAAAATAAAAAAATTTTGTGTTTTCAATAAAACTTAACGCATATTCGGGTATTGGTCTGATTTCTTAATAAATTTCTGTGGGGTGGTCAGTCAGTTTAAAAATATGCATAGCCCATTAATGCCGTAAAATGTGATTAATTGTTTTTTATTTGAATTGAGACGTAGCCCAATGGTTACGGTTGGCTTTGACAATTGTTCAGTTGCACACAGCTCTTCATCGACAAGCAGATCATTAAGAATAGAAACTAGGACATCTGATTCCTTTTTAATTTATTTCTTTGCACAATCATTTTTCTATCAACTAACAGCTGCAACAGATGTTGAACAAAGTTACGCATTTTCCAAAGATTTTCAAGTATGCTGCATGATGTCATTCCGTATGTTACGACAATTGTAGTCGTGGTCGTCGCACAGCTGTTTGCCTTGGTGTTGCCACCATTTGCTTTGCCCAGCTGTCTTTAGTTAGTGTAGCGTTGCCGTATATTTGAGAGAATCACGTCAAGTAAAAATGATTCAATTGACCTTCACGAAGCATTTTATTAATGAAGTATTCTTTAATTTTGCTATTTTATTATTTATTGCATCACTTTGCTTGACCGCCGATATATCTTACGTTTTGGCGTCAAAATAAATTTCCCGCAGTAAACAGTCTGGCAGCTCTGTGCCTTCCCGCCTTTTTGGGAGAAACTATAGGGTCTTGCAATTAATTAATACGTCGTAGTGACACCGACATACTTTTCAAACAACAACAAGACGACTAATCTTAACGAAAAAACGATACGCATTTAGCAACAATCAAAATTGGCGTGCAAATCAAAAAGCAGCAAACTCGATGAGCACGCTGCGCTGTGAAAAAGTGAAAAGTTTACTTGTCAACGTTACGTCTTTGTTGTTGCTATTGCTGCTGCAGTCGCGCGCTCATTTATTGAGGTGAACCCGTGGCCGCGCCCGCCGCTGCTGCTGCCCTCAGCAGCAACGTTCAATTCTAGCCAAAATTGTGAGAAAAGTTTGCATCTGCATTTTCATTTGCAATTACAATTACATCAACAATGAGCAACGATGTGCAAGAGCAGGAGCTCGGCGCCGAAGTGGTAACCAGCGGCGGCGTCTCCATCGACGACGGCATTGAGACGATGCGCAGCAAATTTGAAAATCTGTGCCGTGATCTAAACATGGATCGCCAGACCGAGGTCGACGCATTTCGAATGCTCAACGAAGTGCTGCAGCATTACTCTTTGGAGGTGCGTACATAATGTACATACACACGCTTGCTCTATGTGTGTGTATGTATTTGAAATTGCACATTGATACTAACACTGATTTGCCTTTGCATTTGCAGGGGGAGATCGGGCATTGGTTCTGTTGTGCCCTGTTCACAGCCTGCCGTCAATCGACAACGCCCACGGTAGATGGCCAAGATACTGTCGTTATGGGCAATTGTGTGCCATTGAACAATTTGCTGCGAAGCTGTCAGATGAGGTGCGTAGCTTACTGATTTTATTTACCAATTTAGTTGTTGAAATTGTTGCGTTTGGCCTTTTTCCCGCCTCGCCTTTCTCTCTTTTTGTTCAGCATCTACGATTTTACGCCAAGGATAAAACTGTGGTGCGACATGGCCAATCTGCCGCAAGAGTTTATCCAACAAATGGAGGAGCTAGAGCGCAAATTTTTCATCACATTCACGCTCTACAAGAAGTACAGAAAGATATTCGAGCAAGTGTTTTTCTGCCCGCCCAACGATAAGAAGTTCTCAAAATACAGGTGTGTGTGTGTGTCCCTTTTGATACAATCCGAATTCCCATATGAAAAGAAGCCACCAACAAATCAATTTTGTAGCACTAAATGCTCCCACATCAAGCTGGACGATATCTGCTGGCGCCTGTTTCTATGTTGCAAGAATCAGAAGCCGACGACAACGCTTGATCTGGTCTCATCGTACAATCTTATGATGTGCTGCATTGATCTCATCTACGCCAATGTGCTGGCCGAGAAACGCACTGATCTCATTAACCCGAGCTTTGAGGGCTTGCCACCAAATTGGAATTCGCCACACTTTGACGAGACGCAAACCCGCAATCATTGTATACTCAAGTACTTCTGCGAGATGACGGACGAGGCTAAAACCATGAAAGCGACTGTCTTCAGTAACATTATGCACAGCTTCTTTCAGTCGAATGTGAGCATCAACCGCAGCAGCTGTTAGCGATTATACTAATGAATGCTACTAACTTTTGATTGTGAACATTACAGACCATTTTTGGTAAGGAGGAGACGCTGCTCGGCCTGGTGGCCAATAAAAATTTCGAACGCAATCTGAGATCTCTAAATGTCAGCTACGAACAGTATGTGCTGAGCGTGGGTGAGTTCGACGAGCGCATACTAGCAGCATATCAGCTGGACGCTGGCGAGCACAACAATCTGAACGAGCAGGCGTTGCGTCCCCCAGTAACGCCGTTGACACGCAAACAGGACTTGCCTCCCCAGTCCGTGATGTCGGAACAAAAGTTCGAGCCAGTGGCCCATGCCACCAACAATGTAAAAAAGCTAAGTGCTACCATTAGTCGCATTACGGAGCCCACCGAATTTGTCAAGTAGGTTACTCAACATGGCCGAATCACACTTTTTGGTTGTTTTTAATGAATGGTGAATTGCCCATACATTCATCCATCCATCTCTCATTACAGACAGGCTGGCGAAGAGCATATTGCGAAGATATTAATGATTATTGAGCAAATGGGAAACAAGTTTCTCGCAAAGTATCCAATGCGCAGTGAGGCTGAAAACCGATTCCGTTTGGCCAAATCGCTTTATTTCTACCTGATGGATCACATACTCCGTGCCGAGATTAAAAACAGGCCGCAAATTATGCGCAGGATCTCATTGGACATCTTTAATGTTACACTGATGACCTGTTGCACGGAGCTGGTGCTCTATGCTTACAACACGGAGCTCAAGTTCCCATGGATTCTGGAGTGTTTCAGTATTAATGCGTTCGAATTTTTTAAGATCATTGAAATCGTTGTACGCCATGGAAAGGACTGCCTGACGCGCAGCTTGGTTAAACATCTGAATTCTATTGAGGAGACATGCCTGGAGCGACTGGTCTGGCAGCGCATCTCGCCAGCCTGGGATATTATGGGCAGTGCGGCAAATCCCTTGCCCCCTTACTTGGAAGTGTGCGAAGCTAGAACAGCCGGGCCACTGCAGATATTTCTGCGCAAGATATATCAGCTCGGTTGGGCTCGTATCTTAACACTGTGCAATGAGCTAAATCTCGGTGAGAAGAAAGCCGAAAAGATTTGGACCATATTCGAGCATTCAATAACAAACAAGACTCAACTAATGCAAGATCGCCATCTCGACCAAATCATTATGTGTGCAATATATATATACATAAGAGTAAGTACGATAACTGACCAGTACCACTAAGCAGACAATACAGGTAATTTGTTGAATCCTAATGTGTGGCCGTCGAGAAACAATGAATTTTGTATGTCGAGACAATGATACCCTGTTTTAGATTTTCACCATACATTTACAAAATTGATCAACAGTTATACAAAATTGATCAACAGTTAAACCAAAAACCAAAAAGTCGAGTGCAAGCTCGTACACAAAAAGACAAAGATAGAGAGTTGCTGCTATCTTCGCACATAACAATATAGCTTCTTTTTTCGCAGGCATTCATAATCCATTAGGGTCTACTAGAAAAGGTCTAAAAGCCTACCTGTTCGTACCCACGCACGAATGCTTAAAAAAGGCTCGGCTTGACTTTTTGACTCGTCACAGCGTGGGCTCTACTGGAATAGAGGCTCTGAGAAGAAACCTGATGAACTTTTTTTTGTCGAATTGATGCCTTTATGTATTGACTGCTTAGTGCCTGTACATATTCATGTTCTCCACTATATGGCTGCACATGTTCGTTTCCTGTGCTTTTTATACCTTGAACTCATTAAAAATGGGTGAAAAGGGTATAATGGTTTCCGACCCAATAAAGTATAGATATTCCTGATCAGGATCAAAAGCCGAGTCGAAAGGGACATGTCCGTCCGTCCGTTAGTCTGTATGAATACGCAGATCTCAGAGACTATAAGAGCTAGAGACTTCAAATTTTGAATATAGGTTCTCGTATACCAGGCGCAACTCAAATTTGCTTATCGATATAATAATATACATAATATACAAATGCGTATTAGTGGTCCACTGGCATGTGTGAGAAAGAGATGGCATGAGAATCTCCGCTAGCGTCAATATGCTTTTGTGTGCATTCTGCAGAGCCCCGTTATATGCACGTATATGCATTTGTAGCCAGCCAGTTCGGGTCAGTTCGAGCTTGTAAATAAGGATATGAGCTGGCTTAGTTTGTTTGGTTGCAAGACTTCTGAAAGGGAATTTTGCCAATAAAACTATAGTATATTTAACAGCTGGGTTCAGGGTACATCGTAATAGAGCTCACTCGGCTACAGCATTCTGGCTTGTTCGTCGTATCAAATGCTAGGAGAAATTTCAATTTTATCTGCTAGGGTATTGAATTTTCAGTACCGTTTCTTGTTTTCTATTTTGTTTTCCACTCTTTGATAGTCAAAAGTTGCTGGTTACTAAGTGTGGCTACAACACCCCGAAACGTCTAGCTCCGCCCACATATTTGGCGGCGTTCGTTGTCTTCCTCAATTTTTGGTAATTAGTTAGCTTCTAAGTGTTGGTACTTGCGAGAGTTTTGTAGTTTGCTCATTTCTAAGCTTAAGCGTTAATGTTATCATTTCGTTATTCCAATGCAGGTTACGAAAATGCTGGAACCCAAATTTAGTAAGATTATGCACGCCTATCGCACTCAGCCGCAGGCGGTCAATAGTGTCTATCGAGAGGTGCTCATAAGCGTCAAAGAGAATGGTGAACCGGAGTATAGAGATATTATACACTTTTACAACTATACGTATGTCCCAGAGATGACGAAATTCTGCACCAACCGTCTTAATGCTAATACGGACGTGAGTAGTCAATTATCGTTTGGCGATTGGGTAGTTAGCCACGTCCTTACACTTAAATTAAATTTATATTTGAGCAGAATGTGAATCTTCTGCTGTCGCCACATCCCATCGAGCGCACAACGGTGCCCAAGAAGCTAATACCTAACCACTCCCTGTATGTAACAAAAATGTCCAAGAATGAGATACAACAGTCTCCAGATCAGCTTGAATACATCATCAGTTGCAGTCCGGCCAAGGTAACCGATTGCGTTTAACAGAACACAAATTTCAAACTATATATTAATATTGACCCAATTCACAGAAACTGGAGGATATGAACAAGAAGGTGCTTGGTAACGGCAAGCGTATGTTGTCCTTTGGCGATGAACCCGGCCCAAATGCCACTGATACTAAGCGTCTAAGGTTCGATCAGCCGCCGCATCTGAGTCAACTTCAAGCCGTCTTGGATGATCGCAAGAGCGAACGAAACTAGATAATAACAACACAGCAAGCTTGGGCAGGGCTATAGAATTTGAGTAGGGGAGGAGGGTAGGGAGAATATGTTTTTTTTATGATATTATGTGGCTGTCGTCGTCGACTCGCATGCTGACCGACATGGAAGCACATGTATTATAAAATGCATATTGAAGGTGTGCAATTGCCTCCACGTGGCACATGCAATGTTTTTTTTTTATTGACAGCGGCGATCGCTTATCATTTTACTTACTATTTAATTCTCCTTTGTTTTTTTTAAACTATTAGTCTGCCATCTTAATTTAAAAGCTTTTGCATCTTTTAAATATTTTTTATTCAGTCATTTATACATAAATTATACATATAACTACATATATTTATACATATATATATATATATATATATATATATATATATTTACATGCATATATTATTATATTAGTGTAGCGCACTCTATTTACATATGTTTATCCATCGATGAAATGGATAGCATGAGACAGATTTTACAGGCACTTTAGCTAAAACTTAATAAAACAGCATCAACAACCACTTGGCAGCTTTTGGTGTTGACGTTTAAATTGTACGACGTAAACAACAACAATCAGCATAGGTTAAGCAAGTACTTTACATACACTATGAGAACAAAAAGTCAACAACAACAATTAGAACAAGTAGCTTATAATTTTTTAAAGAACCCGCTCTATAGTACACATATGGCATATCTATACTTATATGCATCTAATAAAAAGTTCCACAAAAAAATATTTGAGCAGTTTTGTTTAATTATAATTTAATAGGTCTTCAAATCTTTATGTATGCTCTTAAATTGTGGGAGATATGAGATTTTGAAAATTTTTGGGACGGGAGTGGGCGTGGCTGAAAAAAAATATGGTTCCTAATAATCTTCCTTCCGTGTTTAGTAACTGTAGCTTTTAAACTGTGGGGGATATAGGGTTCTGGGAATTTTGTAGGCGGGAGGGGCGTGGCCAAAAATATTGTTTAAGTACGATCTTAGTAATGTACCTTTCAACTTTGGTAAATGTAGCTCTTAAATTGCGGGAGAATTACGCTTATGTCGTTTTTGGGGCGATAATTTAATTTTCCTGAAATTTTTAAGTGTTACTAGCAATATACCATTCAAATATGGTAGCTCTAGCGGAGGTGGGCGTGGCATATCCAGATCTCTGAAGGACATCGCCAACAACCTACCAACCAAACTTGGGGACGGTAGCCTTAAAGCTTTATCGATTTGCTATTCGATCGATTTCGCATCCTCCTAGTGGACGTATAAAATTTGCTCTAGCTCTGCCAAATCCTTACAGAATCACAGGGACTAACTCAATCGATTTGCATTTGAGGATATAAGAATCAAACACTTAACGCATGCAAAAATATCCTACTTATGAACACAGGCTTTATATCGGTCATGCTATTGTTGCAAATAATACAATTCTTTATTTTTCAAAACTGAAGATTTATGTACGCTTGTGAAATAATTTGTAATACACATAATGGTGTGATGGCATTAACTCTCCACACGCAATGCACCGGCGAGGAATGTGAGTGCGCTCCGCTGCTCAGCGCTGAAGGAAGCGGCATCTAGGCGTTGCTGCAACAAGGAGCCGCATGTAAGCAGCGGCGCCGCCTGCTCGGGCACAATGCGATAGGCAACACGACGCCAGATGCCACTGACGCCGTCCAGATGCGATTCCAGTGCGCAACGGCAGGCCATCAGATCATCCGGCCGAGCCTGTCCCAGCATATGGGCCATTGCCAAGCAGAGCTGTTGCTGTAATCCATCCCGATGATTGTACTCCTCGAAGGTGTCCAGCGCGTTGGATCGCTCGATGGCCTCCAGCAGCGCACGCCACATGATGGCATAGTGCACACCAAAATCCGCCCGCTGCTCGATCTGCAGCAGGACGCTGGTCGCATTGATTCGCACCTTGAAGTTCGCATGCTGCACAATCAGCTGACTGAGCACCCCAAAGAGTGTGCCCGCCAAGCTGGCGCTGGTCGCGAATATCGCACGATTGCGTACCAAATTGCCAATGGCATAGCAGGCGTTCCACTTGACCTTAGCACTGCCCGCCGAGCGTACACAATCCAGCAACTTGGCCATCGCCCGCTGCATAAGGGCATGCTCTTCGGCCGGCAGCAAGCGCAGCAAATTGCCCAGAGCACGTACCGCATTGGCGCGCACCTTGTCATGGTCACCGCAGGCTAGCACCGCAGCCTCGATTAGCCGCCCGAGCAGCGCCAGCGTGATGCGCTCCTTTTCCAACTCCTGCACCTCCCGTCTCTGCTCCTTATCTGGCTGACCAGCAGCTGGTTGGCTGGTTGGCGCGACAAGCGCATCGCTGATATTGCCTAGAGCCCAAGCAGCCTTAATTCGCACAGCCAGCTGGTTGTCGGCGGTCAGACGCAACGCCAGCTCGGCCGCATGCTCAACAAATACCAGATCGGAGCGAAGAGTCGGATGCAGCACATAAACGGCCAGTGCCCGCACAGCCGCCGCACGCACCAAATGATCGGCGGCATCGTCACTGCTGCTGCCCAATAGGAAGGCCAGCAAACCGTTGCGCTGTGCCTGCGGCAAACGCTCGAAACTGTTGCCGCCCATGTTGGACAGGGCATCGCACAGGGAGCATCTCAAGGTCGCTGTCACATTGGTCGCATCCATGTAGGCGCCATAGATGGCCGGCAGCATGCGCAGCCAGAAGTTCAAATAATGCTGCTGCGATTCGGGCTGTGGCTGTGGCTGGGGCTGCGACAGCGACTGGGGCTCGGTTGTGTGGTCCATTGCATTGCGCGCCATCTGAAAGCCAACGGCGTTGAGGCAGCGTGCTCCATAAAGACGCACATCCAAGGAGCAATCCTCCAAGGCGCTGCACAGCACATCGGCTAAGCGAACTAAATGCTCGCGTAGCAGACAGAAATGCGTCGTCATGGCGAGGATCACCTGCAAGCACTCGACACGTAGTGGCGCTGTACTTGCCGGACAGTCCATATAGCGGAGTACTAGGCGCAGCAGCCAAGAGTTGCGTGGAATGCGAACGCGCGCCCCAATCTGAATGAGTGAGTGAGATGGTTTCAACTGTTCACCTGCAGTTGCAGAGGCGACATCGTCCATTTCGTTTTCCTCCTCCGCCATTTCCACTTCTTCCTCCTCCTCCTGTTCGTCATCGGAGTCACAAATCTGTTGAAACTGTTGCTGTAGCTCCACCTGGTGCAGATTAGAGCACATCGCTGTGGTCATGTTGGGCGCACGGCGTTCGCTTAGCGGCAGACCCACGGCACATGCCATTTCCTGGGTGAGACGCGGCGTTGCCACCAGCATTTCCATGACGAGCAACGCGGACACCTTAACGCTGGTGTCCACGTGTCGCGCCAACGTTTTAACATGCGGCACAAACTCATAAACGATGCCCATTTGCAGTTGATCGAATGACGTCGCCTGCACCAGCACCGCCAGGCACTTGAGGCACTGCGTCAGCACCGGCGGCGTATACTCACGCGCCAGTATGGCCGTCAGTTGACGATACGCCGCCAGTACACTGCTGGCCAGACTCAACGCAAACGGCGTATAGTTGCTGGGCGCCGAGGCGGTGCTCGCTTGGCTCAAATACGGTTTGGAGCCGTACAGCAGCTGTGCAGCCATCTGCAGGGCGAGAGCACGACACCGCACATTGCCATCGCTGGATCCGATGTGCAGCAAACAATTCTTTGCCTCGCCTCCATCGCTGGGAAAGAGCGCATGCCAGTAGCCGTAGAGGGTGCGACGGGGTAGCTGTTTGGTGACAGCCCCAAGCAGTTGGAGC
The DNA here is from genome assembly GCA_035042265.1 of Drosophila imparisetae. Classification (NCBI taxonomy): domain Eukaryota; kingdom Metazoa; phylum Arthropoda; class Insecta; order Diptera; family Drosophilidae; genus Drosophila; species Drosophila imparisetae. The sequence goes on along the minus strand of JAWNLP010000222.1, from coordinate 3,587,005 downwards.
GCTGCGACACGGACCTTAACTTGACACTGGCGCCGCTGCCGGTTTTGCCCGGCTGCCAGCTGTTGCCCCCCGGCGCCATCGGAAGTGGGCGTGCAGCCGCCTTCGGAATCACCACCGCTCGGAGTTCGACAGCCATAGTCGTTGTTGCCAAGCAAAAGCAGCTTCATCCGATCCCCATGGCTATGCCCATTTGACGCAGAGACACTTGTTGTTGCTGCTGCCACGCTGCTCTCCTGCTGAACGTTGCCATTGTTGCGCTGTTTGGTTAGTGAGCGCATCTTGCGCGACTTGACGCGTCGACCGGCAGCATCAGTGTTTTGGTTGCCAGCACATGACAAATTCTCCTCGTCGTGGCCATATGATGCCGCCTGCTGGGCAGGGGGGACGCGAAGAGGTAACTGCGGCGACGTCCCTCCCCCCTCAGCTGAGCATCGCATATTGGCCAATGCTAAGCCGAGCAGCTCCGGCGCATGTTGTTGTGCATAATCCGCATGCAGGGATGTTATCTTCTGCAGCAACTGCAGCGAGTGTGCGACCAGCAGTGTTAGCTGTTCCTGCTCGTGCTCCTGCTCCTCCTGTGTCGACGCGACTGTCCGCATTACCCAACGTCCCTCGTAATGCGGTTGCAACAGTGCATTGGCCATCTGACCGCTCACCTGCAATTCCGGCTCCTGCAACTCCGCATTCGCGTAGCACAACGTACTGAACATTTTGTCCTGGCAGAGTACGAGCAGCAGTGCCGCATCCACACTGCTGGGCAACGGAATGGCTGCCAAGCGTGGAAAGAGTGGTCGAGCTGCGCTCACCTCTAGTGTGTCCAGCAGTGAGATAAGACATTTTAGTACATCTACCCTGCATCGTTGTTCCGCATGCTGCAATAGCCACTGAAGCAATGGTTGCGTCTCGCCTAGCAGCAGCTTCCTGTTCTGGAGCAGCTCGTTTAGCCACAGCAGCCATGCGCTCAGGTTAAAGGAGCCATCTCCATCATGGCAACTACATAAAAGCGCCTCCTCTGCCAGCAGGTGAGCCAGCTGCGTTGCTTTGCTTGCGCCATATGGCTTAGCAGGCGTCTGGCACTCGATGTTGCGCAGAAATTCCAGCTGGTGTTGGTAGTGTTTCTGTACCTCCGTGGAAGAGTTGCGCGCTCGAATGTTTACGGTTTGTAAAAGTTCCTCATAGGCTTTTCTCTCCTTGTCCATTAAATGTAACTGTTCGCTTACTTCGCATACTCATTAAAGTATATCGATGTTTCGATAGTTCGAGTCAATATTTTAATCTTCACGTCGGACTATTGGGATATTTTGAAGCACTTAATAAAGGTGCATAAGTCTTTAGTCAAAGGTCAAGGAACCTGGAAATCATTTTTTTTTATCCTCTGTCAACTTATCATTTGATTGAACTTTTAATTAAAAAATAAACTGATATAGTTCCAAGTATCAGTAGCCCATACTGGTCTGCTCCTGTTCTATTCTCGATAGTAGACATATCGGTGATCGCAAGCCTCTTTACAGCACTGTATTTTAATGTTGCTTTTGATAACTTGCCGCAATTTTCAAATGATATCCAAGGAAACTAACATACCCCATACAAGTATTCGACAGCAACATAGTTTGCAACAATTTTTTATTCACCTTGCAACAAAATATGTGGTATAACTTAATATATGGTTAGATAGTTTTTAAAATCTAATAAACCTGTATACAAGGAATATATTTATTGTATAGATATATAGATATACATGTAGTAAATGTAAAGATAGTATATATATGCTAAGTAAGTTATAAATGTATAATTATCATTTCATACTCCTTATATTGTATAAATTCTGCTCAGCACAAATTCATTGTATAATAATTCATATCGAAATTCGCGAAGCATCCGTAAAACAATTGCATATACAAATTAAGTGCTCTTTTCACGAATTCATTCTATTCGCGATCAGCACATAATACATCATCACGATTGACTGGAGCATCCGGCCTGCATAAGTAATCCCTGAGCAATTGCACACTTAGTAAAATAGCACACTTAACAACAGACCAACAACTTGAATTAAATATTGGTTCACGATTACCTTATGGTCTACAACTAATTATATATATTTAAATATTTTCATACATATTAATTGTTGTATGTATGTGTATATTATGTTCTTTAGGCGGGCTTCTAGTGTTTTGAACAGCGTTGAATTCAATCATCATGATTTACAATTAGATTTTGTACAATTTCTTAAAAGTCTTAAAGAAAACACAGTGTCAAATGTGAGCTTGTTATATGTAAGTGTACATATTATAGTAATTTCATAAAATAATCTTTTGTAGCTACAGTTGTTTGGTCTACCTAAAAAAAAGACCGCCATAGACACCGCAATATATTCATAATTCTAAATAATTTGAGAATAATTGTTTACCATTTAATTCTTTGGCAAGCCCGCAGATATTGATCACAAGAAATGTTTTGTTTATCTATCTTAACAATCCGTTAGCTTTTCTATCGAATTTTCTAATAAACTAGTTTACTACATCTATAATTATGGTATATAAATCCGTTTCATAAACTCAATTAACTTATACAAATCAATTCAATAAAATAAATTCTATATAAAAAAAAATAAATTTGGCTAATCTTGGAGCAGTAAGTTATATGGGTGGTACGTAGGAGGGAATGCATTCCGGCTGACTCGAGATATAACAAACAAAATCATTTCGAATTAGAGTGGAATTTTTGTGGGTCATAATGTTGGATTTGAGTTTCTATTAAGTACGTAAATCTATTCTATTTGTATAGCCATGCGCTCCACAAAGACTAAGGCGGTATTAAGCTACTGGTTCGTTAGACTATTGGCGTCACTCGGATACAGGTTCACCAAAATTGCATAGTAATGACAACCGGCAGCGAGCACCACAAAAAGATGCCAAATGGCGTGCGCCATGGGAATAAGGCCATCCGATTTGAAAAATACAATGCCCAGTATGTAGAAGGCTCCACCGAATTTTAGCTGCAACATGCCATTAAAATGATGGCCCGTTAACATTACAACCAGCGCAGGACCCAGTCCCATTAGAATATACAAGAATGTCTCCAGGCATTTGTAGCGTTCGTGGTAAAGCTGTAAATGGCCAAGATGTGGATGACAACACACTGAATTAACACTAATAACAGCCGACGTACCTGTTGATAAGCAATACCAATGGCTGCCATTAGCCAAATAATCCATTCCATACAAAAGAGTATCGCCGAATGGTCCGTATTCTCCAACGTCAGCCAGGGAAAGTATGAACCAGCTATAAACACATAGATCATGGCACGATCGCAGCGATGCAGAACGTTCTTCAAACTCTGATACGTATGCCAGCCCAATGCGGGCCAACCATTGTAGTTTTTGGGCGGCCTCAAAGATACAATTGTTATTGTTGTTGTTTCGATGTAAATAGATATATTTTAAATATACTCACTTCTGTTCGGCACAGTAACAGGAACAATGGAAGAATGTAGAAACGGTGAACACCATACAAAGGGCAGTGCCATATACCCACGACACTAGATACTGGCTAGAGCTGCTGGAGCGTTCGAATAGCTTAATGACCGCAAACACGGCGGGCACTATCCAAATGCCATGAGTGATGACATTTGCCACCTGCTCTATCTATACATTTGAAGTTAAATTAGAGAATGAATTAAATGTGTATGTGTGTAAGTCTGGGATATGCATATATTCATAAGAGTGGTCACCTCTACCTCTGTGGGCTGGTAGGCACATCCGGGTTTAGCTTTAGCATTCTTCCAGTGAATGCTACGCAGTTGTAGTTTGAGCTTTAAATTAGATCGAATAATGCATTTCCATACGTGACTGAACAGATTACCCAGAAAAGAATATCTGTTCTGTATATCCTGCACTAGATTGTTCATCGTCCGGTCTCAGCTCACTCTTCAGCTGGCCCCCACTCGCTACACTGTGGATTAGTATTAACAGCGGGGGAAACGATTAGTTTCTATTCCATATACACATATGTATTTATATTGATAAACTGATTACAAAACAGCGCAAATATGCTGTCCAGCTGCATTGACAGCAGAAGCTGATAGAAAAGCCAGCCGACTTCCTATTTATGATAGCTACATAATACAATGCTGTACTTTTTGGCATTTTATACTTATAACTTTATTGCTTTGATTGTCAGCCTTATCATTGACGGTGTCGAGTTTATGCCGGATTAGTTTAGTCAGAATTGTATAGGTCTATTATATTTCTATTATCTACTCTATTGTAATCTAAGTACTAAATTGGTTTGTTTACAAGTGCATCGGGCAAATTATGGCGAAATTTGCTATTTGCACGTCATTTATCTAAGTTCATTAAATTTGAGGTTAGAAATCAATTGTTGATTACAATATCTGATAACAATGTATATGCAAAAATTAACATATCCAAAAAAGCGAAATGCATTCTAATTCTGACGCAATCGCAGAGCTGCGATAGACTTTTAATCCCACTTGCTAGAGTCAGAATCTTATGTGGCACACACTAACTTACAGCATATTTTTAAATTCATTATTGCTCTCCCAAATAATTATATATGTATATAATATGTACATTGTGAGGGCAGTTATATAGCTTCTTATCCATACATGTGCATGTTCTTGGGTGTATATATATATATGAATCGTGCATTCCATTTAATCCACTCTGTCGTTGCTCTCAACATCTTATCTCCCCTGCTCACAGTGCTATGAGCTCAAAGTCCAATCGTTGGTTGGCACAAAATGCTTTAAGGCCTGGTATCGAGTACAGATTATATTAAATATATATTAATACATGTATTTATATGTACATACACACCTGGACAGTAAAATAGGTGTGAAGACAAGATAACTTGTGTAGTTTCATAAGGACTAGCACGGATCAGAGGGTGCACATAAATGGCACTACTTTCTATCGTGTGAGGAAAATCGAATACATTTTTTTAGTAACGATACCAAAAGGAACTTTAGTCAAATAATTCCTTTTTAAATTAACTAAAAAAAATAAGTTATCATGGTCCTGACCACCCTCACAGAACATATGTAAGCTGGAGACTTGATTTTCAATCAAAAAAACAAAGTTGAAATTTGTAAATTCACAAGCCATCGTATTCACACCTATTTTACTGTCCCGGTGTGTGATGTATTTCCAACACAAGGCCCAAGGTCAGCCAGTACTCTCGCTGTAACAGCTTGAATTACGATAGAGCCACCCCAAGCACCCGCATCTTCCACCCCAATAATGACAACAACTGGTCAGGGTCAGTCAACAGCGTGGGCATCGTCTCTAGTTGTAGATGTGTTCCGCTGGCCGCTTATAATTTTTTTTTTTTTTTTTATGCTTTTTCGACATTTAGATCCGAAAAATGCACATAGACACTCTCTTACATAATATATATATATATATATATATATAATTTATGCCTACACCGAACGCCCTGGCAGAAAATCCTAAACTTAATTAATTTATACGACAAGCAGACTAATCGGTATATAAATAGCCCAATAGACAGCGGGTGGGAAGAGCCTAGTTGTAAGGGTAGTTGTTCTTGCTCTTAGTAAATGGGCATTGGCTGCCACAGATGGATGCATAAACATGCATGCATGTATGTATGTATGTATGTATGTATGTATGTATGTATGTATGTATGTATGTATGTATGTATGTATGTATGTATGCATGTATACATGTATGGATACGTCACCAATGTTTACACTGCAACGCTTCTAATTTAATTTGCTTAGCGTCGTCTCTATGGCATTGATGGCCAATATTTGTTGTTATGTGTTACACATACACACACACACAGGCAAGCAAACACACACGACTGAAACACAAAAGCTACACACATACATACACATTCATATTTCATTTAAGCCGACCCGCGGCGACGCTTTCTATTATTATTTTTTTTTAAATACATATCCACTTCAAAAACTTACATCTATACAGCGCGCGCAATTAAAATCGGAATGCAATGACAATAATTAATCTAACTTACAGAATATCGCTGTTGATATTGCCACTTTTATGTGTATTCTTTTCAGACCACTGCACCTTATACTGCTATAGTTGATTCTGTTTGTTAACTGTAAATACATTTATGCTTTTATGTTTTTTCTTTGACTCGATTAATTATGTAATCGATAGTTAAGCAAGTCGATAGATATATCATCAATACTGATATGCAAAATATGTTATAACATATCACACAGCAAAAAAAAACAGATTTCGAACATAGAAGTTTTCAACCCGACAGTTTATCTGTTTTAACTGATTCCTTAAGCACCTACTCAGGATCGCAATGTCTTATGGTTTTCGGTATTTTATTTATGGTATCGACAAAAACACGGCCTAGTTTGAATAGTGGCGCTCAAGATAACACCAAAACTGAATTTAATAGCATAGCTAACGTCGAATAAAGAATTAACATATTATTTGGCTTATAGGGTATTTACATTTATTTTGGAGATGTAAATCTAACTCCGTCATGGAAAAATAATAATGCTAAATAAACTAAATGTTCGCAATTGAAACTTGTCGCGCACTGCACAAATGCAAGTATCGATGACACTTTGGAAGCAATGTACGATAGCTGTGTGCTATCGGAATCAGTTGTAGGTGAACATACAATGTTGTGGCTATCGATGAAACTTTCAACTTAAAAAGAATACGCGATCTCAACGTACGTGCGATCTTAAACAAATATACATCCATCGATGTGTATAAAGTATTTGATATTTCATCCTTTAACTTCTCTATGTCAGTTTTGTATTCGAAAATATATCATAGTAGTTTTTTCTTCATATTTTTATTGTCATCTGTGCCTCTCAGTAGTAGTAATACTAAACAATTTTAAATTAAACGCACACAAATTTTGAAAATTTTCATTTTTGTATGCATTACGCACATATCAAAATTATCCAAATCTATACGCCATAGAAACAAATATATTTTCGTTGTCTTGTCGCAAGAATTAAAATACAAATTGCAAAGTTTTTGTATAATTGTTGTAAATTGGTTGAATATTTTAGGTAAACAGTCTTTTCTTAGTACCTTAAAATGAATCGTCTGCAAGGCACATTGCTGCATAATCGGGGAGGTGAGTACTATGTGCATAAGTTGGAAAAAATATGATATATATATGTTTTTTAAACAGCTTTTATCGCTGCGAACAATGGCATCGTGTCGTTGATGAAAACGCAAACTTTGGAAATTATTAAGCCGAGTCCTTTCTCATACCTCATGCGAAAACAACGCTTGAGCATGGGCAGTTTAATTGATGGTACGAATGAGCTAAATTTGGATCAAGCCCGGCAGACATTAAATAGGCATCAGTTTAAAAAAACGTTGCCTACGCAGCGACTTCCGTGCATAGGCGCGGATGAAAAGATACTGACCGCATCGAATGTAAGGGCCAGTTTGCATGCCCAGCGTACTATTGCCACTATGAACGATAGATTGGACCAAGCCTGGAATTGCAAACGATTGCCCAGCCTGATTAAGTTACCAAAACTGGTCAAGAAGCTCAACATTGGCAAGGTGCCACGACCCGAGGTACCAATTTTTCAGCTTAGGAAAGACTCGCCAAAGCTATCCACTCTCCACGAAAATACGAAAAAAATTAACAAACACCCCGACTTGCAGAGGAAAATAGTTAAGAAACGCGGTGATCTACCTATTCTTCCAATTGCTAAGAAGCAGCAAATCAAACACTTGACGACAGGTTTCCCCAGTAGTAAGCAGTTAGGACGAACAGAAATAAATTTAGCACCGAAACTCACCAGCAGCCTGCAGTATTTGAGTTGCAAGCATCGGCTGATGCCCAAGAAGAGCACATCAGTGGTGGCATTCCTTAACTCGCCCAAGCAGACTCAACACGGCAATAAATCATACGAGACACCTACGACTCATCTAAAGATTCGCCCGGCATTGGATAGAAATAATTTAAATGTTATCCCGCAGCAGAGGCAGAAGCGCACATTGTACGGATTGGCCAAATCGTATGGATTGAGGAAGAGTTTTAAACTGTCGCGTTGCATCCGGGCACATACAAATACGCAGCCCAATGGGATCATGAACAGCAAAAGGCGCCAGCTGAAGAAAGCCAAAAATTTGCCAAAGCCACCAAAAATGATGATGAAAAAACTAGAGGAACGGGAAAATCTCGGCCACCTCCTGGCAGATCTATTGGGCAAGAAACCATCGAAGGAATGCGTAAGCATTGAAATTAAAAAGACTGGCCCATTGTTTAAGCTGGTTACCAGCAGCATCGAGGGACGCAGCATTCTGTACGATAGCAAATTCGAGAAACAACTCAAACAACCTCTGCTTTACAATTATCCGTTCGTTAGAAATACTGCCAACTACCGTTTTGCATTTGTAATGCAAGATGATTATTATTCGAAATCAAGCCGGACTTGAACGGCAACAAAGTTGCGACAAAAATAGTGTGGCTGGATTTATAACAACACCTATAATAGAAAATGTGACAATTTAGTGATTTCTAACTGCATCAGTCTAATATTCCAGCATCACAGTGCAATATTCTAGTTAATTGTGCTCAAAACAAAATTCAACACATCGATAACCTAAATTCAAAGTTACACAATTGTATTAAATTGAATGTACGTGTGGAATATTCATGAATAATAAATAAGACAAAAAATAAGAATCGATTTGAAAATTTTAATTGAGAAATTTCAAAAATTATTAAGATTGTAGTGCAATAAATCGTACAAATCGCACACACATATGCATATTTACATATAGATGTAAATCTAACTCCGTCATGGAAAAATAATAATGCTAAATAAACTAAATGTTCGCAATTGAAACTTGTCGCGCACTGCACAAATGCAAGTATCGATGACACTTTGGAAGCAATGTACGATTGCTGTGTGCTATCGGAATCAGTTGTAGGTGAACATACAATGTTGTGGCTATCGATGAAACTTTCAACTTAAAAAGAATACGCGATCTCAACGTACGTGCGATCTTAAACAAATATACATCCATCGATGTGTATAAAGTATTTGATATTTCATCCTTTAACTTCTCTATGTCAGTTTTGTATTCGAAAATATATCATAGTAGTTTTTTCTTCATATTTTTATTGTCATCTGTGCCTCTCAGTAGTAGTAATACTAAACAATTTTAAATTAAACGCACACAAATTTTGAAAATTTTCATTTTTGTATGCATTACGCACATATCAAAATTATCCAAATCTGTACGCCATAGAAACAAATATATTTTCGTTGTCTTGTCGCAAGAATTAAAATACAAATTGCAAAGTTTTTGTATAATTGTTGTAAATTGGTTGAATATTTTAGGTAAACAGTCTTTTCTTAGTACCTTAAAATGAATCGTCTGCAAGGCACATTGCTGCATAATCGGGGAGGTGAGTACTATGTGCATAAGTTGGAAAAAATATGATATATATATGTTTTTTAAACAGCTTTTATCGCTGCGAACAATGGCATCGTGTCGTTGATGAAAACGCAAACTTTGGAAATTATTAAGCCGAGTCCTTTCTCATACCTCATGCGAAAACAACGCTTGAGCATGGGCAGTTTAATTGATGGTACGAATGAGCTAAATTTGGATCAAGCCCGGCAGACATTAAATAGGCATCAGTTTAAAAAAACGTTGCCTACGCAGCGACTTCCGTGCATAGGCGCGGATGAAAAGATACTGACCGCATCGAATGTAAGGGCCAGTTTGCATGCCCAGCGTACTATTGCCACTATGAACGATAGATTGGACCAAGCCTGGAATTGCAAACGATTGCCCAGCCTGATTAAGTTACCAAAACTGGTCAAGAAGCTCAACATTGGCAAGGTGCCACGACCCGAGGTACCAATTTTTCAGCTTAGGAAAGACTCGCCAAAGCTATCCACTCTCCACGAAAATACGAAAAAAATTAACAAACACCCCGACTTGCAGAGGAAAATAGTTAAGAAACGCGGTGATCTACCTATTCTTCCAATTGCTAAGAAGCAGCAAATCAAACACTTGACGACAGGTTTCCCCAGTAGTAAGCAGTTAGGACGAACAGAAATAAATTTAGCACCGAAACTCACCAGCAGCCTGCAGTATTTGAGTTGCAAGCATCGGCTGATGCCCAAGAAGAGCACATCAGTGGTGGCATTCCTTAACTCGCCCAAGCAGACTCAACACGGCAATAAATCATACGAGACACCTACGACTCATCTAAAGATTCGCCCGGCATTGGATAGAAATAATTTAAATGTTATCCCGCAGCAGAGGCAGAAGCGCACATTGTACGGATTGGCCAAATCGTATGGATTGAGGAAGAGTTTTAAACTGTCGCGTTGCATCCGGGCACATACAAATACGCAGCCCAATGGGATCATGAACAGCAAAAGGCGCCAGCTGAAGAAAGCCAAAAATTTGCCAAAGCCACCAAAAATGATGATGAAAAAACTAGAGGAACGGGAAAATCTCGGCCACCTCCTGGCAGATCTATTGGGCAAGAAACCATCGAAGGAATGCGTAAGCATTGAAATTAAAAAGACTGGCCCATTGTTTAAGCTGGTTACCAGCAGCATCGAGGGACGCAGCATTCTGTACGATAGCAAATTCGAGAAACAACTCAAACAACCTCTGCTTTACAATTATCCGTTCGTTAGAAATACTGCCAACTACCGTTTTGCATTTGTAATGCAAGATGATTATTATTCGAAATCAAGCCGGACTTGAACGGCAACAAAGTTGCGACAAAAATAGTGTGGCTGGATTTATAACAACACCTATAATAGAAAATGTGACAATTTAGTGATTTCTAACTGCATCAGTCTAATATTCCAACATCACAGTGCAATATTCTAGTTAATTGTGCTCAAAACAAAATTCAACACATCGATAACCTAAATTCAAAGTTACACAATTGTATTAAATTGAATGTACGTGTGGAATATTCATGAATAATAAATAAGACAAAAAATAAGAATCGATTTGAAAATTTTAATTGAGAAATTTCAAAAATTATTAAGATTGTAGTGCAATAAATCGTACAAATCGCACACACATATGCATATTTACATATACACGTATATATAGTCAACATGTTTATCATAATTGTTTCTGTTTACTTGGTCAACTCGAAAGCATTTCATCAAAACAAGCCTCAATTGGCGCATTAAATCAAAACAATGACAACAAAAATGAAGTAGAGCACCCCTTACCATTCCCCTCACAGCATGAATCAGGGCGGCTATTTTGGGACGCACTGCGTCGTTAAGTGCAAGGTCATCGTTGGCGCTCACGTGTTCCGCTATCTTCTATTTTTGGCACCCGAACAGCGAATGGAACATTTCGCAATTTTATGCAAATTTACGTCAAACACTAATAATACGATTTTTTTTTTTGTGAGCAACGACGCCGGCATCTTTAGGTTTTTGGTCTGCCGAACGTTGTTGCTCGAATTTCTATTGAACAATTGACTAAATTAAACAAATTGCTGTCTCATTAACAATATAATTGATTACGTATAACTAATTGAAACAAAAAATTAAGAATAAACACTACTTTAGCTCAACATTTTCGCCATTAATCGAATTTGGAGAATTTTGTTTTAGTTGATTTTAGCGTTTGTAGATGTTATTGGTTTCAGTTGTTGTGGGTATTTGTTTATTTATTGTAGATGACGCTGCTCCTTGCACTGTCGCAACGCCTCATTGAAGCCTTCGCAGAGCGACAGATCGGATTGACCCTGAGCGCATTGCAGGAACTGTTTGATCTCCCAGGCGCAGGCGCCCTGAGGCTCATTGGCCTGTGCCGGCTGCGCATAATACGGCTGCTGCTGTTGTTGACCAACCGGTGCGGCAGCGGCTGGTGCTGCCGCCTCCTTATCCCCGGAGCCACTGAACAGCGATGTGAGTCCATGGCCAACAGTGTGGCCAATTGCAGAGCCGACGGCAACGCCACCAGCGGTGGCAGCCATCTGCTGGAACATCGATGGCTGCTGAGCTCCTGGCATGCCTACAGCGCTGGGTGGTGCGGCCATTGGTACCGGTGGTGGTGGTGGTGCGGCAGCACGTGCAGGCACTGGTGCCGGTGCTGGCGCGGGTGCACTGCTGCAAAACAAAAGAAAAATACACACACATATATATAGAGCATAAATATTGTTTTTGTTCTTGTTGTTGTTGCCACACTTTTGAACTTTGAACGTTGCATAGTCGTCGTCTTCCGTGTTTATCTGTTTTTAGGTTACGTAACGCGGAAACTTCCAGAAAGCGCATTACATTTCCCTGAATCGCTTGCACCTTAATAATGTCATCCTAGAGACACGGAAAAAACAGTTATTGCTGCAGCCACCAGAACATATTGCTCGCTTTTTCAGTGTCTTTCGGATCCTCAGTCCGTTGTCTTTGGTCAATTGGATATTCTTACGTTTTACAGACGTCGGTGCTGTTCACAACTTACCGTCGGGTCGATGGTGGGGGACTAGCAGAACGTCCACGGCGAACCATTTTGTTATTATTTTTTTTTTAAATTTGAAACTCAGAAGTTTATAAGTTATTAATGTGAATTTAACTGTGTAGCAGCAAACGCTTGCTTTGCTTTATAAGCTTTATTGGAAAACCAGAGATGCTTCATTAAATGTCGATGTTTACGTGCTATCGATAATATCTCAGTGTTGGCAAGTGCTGTCAACTGCAGTGCTGCCATATCGGGCATGCAAATTACACTATGTCGATATGAGCGTGGCAATTATAACGGTTAATGGCGCCCTCTTGATTTGTATGCACCTATTTACAGAAAAGAAAAGTTAACCATGCAGATAACACACATTTTACTGCTTGGCTCCTGTTTACTGCATGCCACTGCCTCCGCCGAGGAGCTGCTCGAGCTTAGTTGCATCACGGACGAGCAGTGCACCAAGTATGAACACGCCAGCTGCCAGGATTCGCTCTGCATTTGCACTGCACATGGTGGCGAGAAGCGCATAGAGTGTCAGCCCAAAGATGAGAAAGTGAGCAACATCATTGGCGGCCCGTGCCCCTGCACTCAACCGGGTGCCGAATGTGATGTACAGACGCAACAGTGCTACTGCGCCGAAAGCCACGTGCCCAGCGTGGACAAGCGTCGTTGCCTGTTGCAGCGCGTGGCGCTTGAAGGTCGCTGTGAGATGTCGCGACAGTGCCAGTTGGCAGACACGTTTTCCGTGTGCCATACATCGCGGAAGTACTGCATTTGCAAGGAAAACTTTGAGTCGCATCAGGGCCAATGCCATTCGGTCCTAGGTAAATTAAATTAGCCAATAACTCCAAATAAATCAGAATCAATTAACTGTCATTCATTGCTACAGATTTAAGCTGCAGCAACAGCACGTTTTGCGAAAATATTGGTGCTTCAATTTGCGTGCCGCTGGCCAAGAAATGCGCCTGCAACATTGAATCGGTGTCCAATCACAACATGACTCTCTGCGTGTCAGGCGCTGCATATAACGCCACCTGTACGACACATGCCCAATGTCAGCTGCAACTCGGCGCTGGCGGCTCTTGCCACAACAATCGCTGTGGCTGCCGCAGCAAGCATTATGCTAGAACTAAGCAGGATCAGGACACGAACAGCACCATTTGTGAGCCATTTGTGCCCTACGGTGCCTACTGTCGCCACAACGTGGACTGCCAGCAGATGGAGCTCGAACACAGGCTCGAATCAAGTATGCAGTGCAAGTGGGGTGAATGCCGTTGCCAATCCAATCATCGAGTGGTTGATAACGAGCTATGTGTCCTGAACTCTGGAGCAGCTCTGCACCGGCCGGACAGCTCCCTGCCAATCCTCCGAATTCTATTTATTTGGCTTCTTTTAACTTGCATATAGAATGTAAAATACTGAAATGTTCTGTTTACTAAATATATACAGTAAAGTCGAACTTAAATAAAATCTTGTGAAGCGAAAAGTTTTATGTATTTTTGTACATTTTCAATTGTAGAATTGGTCAATTACCCAACTTAAATGCAGAATTAATTTATGTGTCAAGTCAAGGGCGTGCACAGGGATTTCATCGGGGCAGAGTCAGTGATAATTAATTTCGATATTTCCCAAAGGATTTCGGAGGAACACATATTTTATTGAGCTCGCAGGGGAAAGCACTCGATTGGCATTCAAAGATTTTCAGGTTTCGACAAACAACTTTCGATAAAAATGAAGGGTCAGAAAAAATTAGAAAACCGAGAGTAACTTGGCCATTTCAAAGATTATACCCTGGACCAAAAATAGTCCTTAGACTGCTGATTCGTATTGGGCAAAGAAAGGGACAAGTCCTATAAAAAGCTAAAAAAAAAAAAATATTTTTTTAAAGCATCAATTTGAGCAACAAACAAATATCCTTGCTATATCCTTGCACATCCTAGCTAACTACTGGGAAAATGACGTTTAAATCGTCCTCGTAATTTCGTTCAACGTGCGAGTGGAATACTTACAAGTGCTTGAGTTCTTTGATGACCCCATATCCTGCAATGCAATAGAATTGTTCTCCACGATTCCACTGCACCATGTGCCTTAAAAATTGTGAGGGATTTGTCCGAATTCGAATTATTTTTCGGAAAATCAATTGTAAGATCATTTTTCAATCTGCAAAGTATGCAATTCCACTTTTGACTTGATTGCCCAAACGTATGCTTTATATTTCTTATGGGTGACTTTGGACACCGAAGAATTTTGGATGGCCAAATGAACTCCACACTTAACCCTACATAATATTATTTCAATTTATTTCTGTTTATTCAAATATGTTCTCCATAAAATTATAACTAATGTATTCTCTCATGATTATTGGTAGTTCAAAACGAAGGTTACATATTACAAGGACAGGAAGTTATATTTAATATAATATTGACATAAATGAAATGTCTTCTAGAAATTCAAATACACAATTGAAATACACAATGACAATGATAATAATGTTCTTAGATCTTAGAGGCCGATGCGTGCTGGGGTTCGTCTGGGTGTTGCATTGCCTGGCGTAGCGATTTCTTGCTTGGCCGCCAGTTGCTCCTCGCGCTGGGCCGCCTGCTGTTTACGCTCCTCCATCTCGTGCTGGGCCTGCAACATTTGCTCCTCCATCTCCTTTAGATGCTCGGCGGCCAGTTTCTTTTTGTCGCGCCCACTGCGTCCCGTCTCCTTGACCGAAAAGAACATCGGTCCCAATTCCGCCAGCCAATAGCCATCGGCAGCAGTAGCACACTGCATATACTCCTTGGCGGTCATAATCAGCTCATGATAGACAACATAGTCGGGGGTGGTGCCCAGTCCATAAAGCGCCGATGTCGGATGCAGATGGCACGGCATGCCCGTTCGCAGATTCACATACTCGCCGATGCCCTTCAGACGTGCCGCCTGATAGAAATAGGCGGAACAGATGCACTTGCGCACAATATCCCAATCGGTGCCGCACGACTTCACGTTCATCTTCTGCTGCGTCATAATATCCTTTAGCTGCTGGCGCACCTCGCGCACCTTTCGCATCGCCTTGATGTGTATGAAATGCTCGTTGCACCAAGTGGAGCTATAGCTGCAGAACGAGACAGAGATACATAGAGTAAACAGAGAGAAAGAGAGAGAGAGAGAGAGGTGTTGCTTACTTGTTCTGCTTCCACTGCAAGTAGACATTGAGGTAGGTCAGATGATCCGATTCGGGCACCTGGAACTTTTCGCGCACACCATCCGCCTCCTCCTCGCGTCCCTTGGGGCGATAGAATATCGACGGCACCGACAACATGGAAACTGAAAAGAAAAACAAATCAAAAACAAAACAAAACCAAACATGAATTCAACAAAGCGTTTACACCAGAATTTTAACAATTTTTGTTGAGGTTTTAAAGTTTATATTTTGATAAGTAGAAGTGTGAATCAAAGATTATTTTGCTATTGGAATAATCTGTTGACCTCTCAGTATTTGACTATTAAAGCAGACCCATCCATTTACTGCAGTCAGCAGCATCTGTCAGAATCGAAGCGGATCCCTATATTATCCATTGGTGTCGTAGGAACTATCGGATAAAATCTCGCTATAAAAACTATATGCGAATAACGAGACTTGAAATGCTGATAACATTTTTTAGAGAGCATTGTGGAAACAAAACTCACCGAATACAAAACCTCATTAGCATGGGTATGCTGTATTATACAGATATGTATATACATATAGCATATCCCAAATGAAGATATTCTTGAATCTTAAGACGTGAAACTTGAATGTGAAATTGCGACCAAAACTGAACAGTTATCAGAGTGTTATCATAGCTATCCTATCTTATCCAAACTAGCTTCTTCTCAACGGTATCTACACAATCTTAACCGAGTGGACGTACCAATGATGAGGACCTCGGAGCTGCACTCCATTTGGCAGGCAACGATGAGCATCTGGCATTGTGGCGGATCCAGCGGAAACTCGGCCATTTGTCGACCTAGTGTGGTCAAGGCGCCAGTGTGATCGAGTGCACCTAATATCCACAGCTGATACAGCGAATTGAGGATGTTATCCTGCGGCGGTGGATCCATGAAATGGAACTGCAACAGATCGACAACGCCCAGCGATTTGAGCAGCAGCACCGTATTGGCCAGATTGGTGCGCTGTATCTCCGGCACGGTGAGGGCCAACAGCTCATCCTTGTACTGTCGCTGGGTGTAGAGGCGATACGCCTGGCCGGGACCAGTGCGGCCAGCACGACCCGAACGCTGATTGGCATTCGCCTGCGAAATGGGATAGATCTGTAGGGCGTCCATGCCGATGCGGGGATTGTAGACCTTCAGTTTGCAGTAGCCGGAATCGATCACATAGATGATGCCGTCAACGGTTAGCGATGTCTCCGCTATATTTGTGGCGACCACACATTTGCGCACACCATCGGCACTCTTCTGGAAGATCTTCGCCTGCAGATCCGATGGCAGTTGCGAATAGATGGGCAATATGCTCAGTTCGGGCGCATTGTCGATCTCGCTGATGCGCTCCTCAAGCACCTCGCACGTTACCTCGATATCCTCCTGGCCGGGCATAAATATCAGCATGTCACCCTCGTTGGGCGTCAGATGCACCTGTAGTGCCTGCTTCACCGCCGATTCCACATAATCCTCGCACGCATTCTTGCTAAACATCACATCCACCGGAAATGTCCGTCCGGGAATTGTGAAAGTCGGCACATTGCCAAAGAATGTTGCAAACTTTGTTGAATCCATCGTTGCCGACGTCACAATCAGCTTGAGATCATGACGACGTGCCACAATCTACAAAACAGAAACAGAGAGAGATAGAGTGTTAGAGAGAGTAAGCAATTAGATATTCATGAAATATTAAAAACTTTAAAACACATCGCAAGTTATCCTCAAAAAATGAGTTTTCCATCAATACACAATTTCAAATGAATTTTTAAATTAATTACGTTTAGGGAAAGAAATCATTTCACATGTAAATCGCTTTGGCCTTAAAGCAATGCAATTGACCAGGTAAAGAGTGGTAATGAGTCATATTTTAATTAAATGCTTTGAGAAGCAGCACTACTATTATTTTGACCGCAACTGTAAGTATGTATGTATGCATGTATGCATGTATGTACGTATGAACGCATTCTAGAGCATTCTACGCATAAGGCTAAAGGCTTGATTTGATAACCTTGGGGCAGGTGAATCACCCGCGGGCCCAGCGTGGCATATTTAGTTTATAGCCAGATGCATGAGCATGACCCAAATCCCGAACAGCGGCCTCAGAGCTTTGAGCTGAGCAGTGTTTGTATCTGGCAAAATCCATGCAGTCGCATATCCTGCCTGACTGATTGACTGGTGCTGTGTTGAATTCCGGTCAACACGAAACTCACCACACACACGACGCGCTCAATACAGAGAGAGAGAGAGAGAGAAAGAGAGATAGATGGCGAGAGTGTTTCTCTCATTGTTTCGGCTGCGACTCAAGCGATTTAACGATTTCTCTCAGTCGACGCACGAGTGAGTTTATCCGGTTCGGTGTTTGGGTGCTTGGGTGGCCAGCCCAGCCCAGGGAAGCGGCGGCAGAACATGCTGCGAATCACGTATGCAACTTTCCTCTGTTGAGGACGTGCAGCAGATCCTGTACGCTGTTTGTCTGTGTGCTGTATACATAAGTATGTGGTATCTACACTTGTATGCAGGCAGCTTTGGCTAAGGTTTTGTGCATGCAAAGAGAATAAACAGCTAAGAAAAAAACAACAACAAAAAAAGCTCGTATTGCCACCCAGCGAGCAAAACATTTTGAGTCATGGGCAACTTATCGAGCAAATTGCGCATTAGTTTGCAATGCGATTAAAACGTAGAGGAGGTGGTGGGGGACAAGCCCACAAATACAAATATTATGCATAGTTTTACTGAGAGACGCACACACTTACATATGTACCTATAGTTAATATGTGTGTATCTGCATATAGAGAGTACACAACTTATGATATGGTTGGAGCTGTTGCTTCAACGCCAACGCATTGATTCAATATTATCTCTGAAGCCGAGCGCTAAATGACATCGAACGATGTCCCATCCATGGCAATTACGATAGCACTTTGATATGCAACTGTTTTATGGTACATATGTAAATTGATAGCTGTATGTATGTATGTATGTACATATGTACAACACAATACATGCATGCATTACTAGTACACAACTGAAATAAAAGCCATTTAAAGAGGCATTATAAACGATGTTCTTGTAAATATTATTTTATTTATTATTTACAATATTTAAAAAAAAAAATATGAACTTAGAGATTCAATTTCACAAATTAAATCCCACTTGAGTAAAAATAAATAGACATTGATGAATCATTTACAATCTTAATTACGGTGATGATTACGTTTAGTAAATCTAATCTTGGCAAAAATGATTGTATAATAACACTCGTATCCAGTGAGTTTGGTTCGAATATCTTTATGGCGCTTAACAAAAGTTTATTGTAATTTTCAGTGCCTAGAGAGTATGACCTTAGAATTCGAATCACGATTAAGTACTTGCTCTTGAAAACCTATCATCCTTTGGAAAGTTCCGACAAATCCCCATATAACAAGAAACTTATCTTTCGACAAATTGTTCCCATGGCAACTGCAAAAACGATATAGCTCTCTGATCCGATACGTATATATATCAAGTTTCAAGCATTTGCTTGAATAAGTATGTATGTGAGTATATATTAGTTCGTTTACGAAAAGTATTTGCTATCGAAAATCGAATGGCGACTGAAGAAAAACAATCGCAGTTTTTAGAAAAATGGCTTGAAATGCTGTATTTCTGGTTTTGAAATTCCTTGGATTTGAGTTTAAAAAATCATCTTTGTAAAGGGAGGTTTAAATGTCAATGAATAAACATACAAATATTGTAAAGGTGACATCCGATTAACATCAAAAAGCAATCGTATTTCACAGACTTTGGAAAATGAACACAAAAGCATAAACAAAATAAATTGAAAACGTATTATACAAATTTAAATATAAAATCTTTGCTTGGTATATATGAGCTTTGCTTTGACTCAATCGGATTTGGGGACACGATATTTTGTCAACTGGGTTAACTGTGACTAACACTGTCTAAGGCAAATCACTTGCTGTGGTCACACCCACTTTTATATATACACACACATATGTCTGAACTCATACTATTTCTAGCACTACGTAACTCATTTTACGAATGTTCAAATGTATTTCGGTGTTTCTGAGTTATGCAAAATTGTATGTGACACGTCAAATGAAAACATATATACATATACATATACATATAAGTCGAAACATACGCATCCATAAAAGGGTGTCTGTCTGTCTATCTGATGCCGTAGACGATTCATGCAAGAGACACAAAGTTTGTCATAAATATAACTCCTCGTATTCTATTTCACTATAATCGATTTCACTAAAATCGATAAAAATCGATAAAAATCTATCTGTTGATTGTTGATTGTACCTTGAAGGTTAAAAGAGCGACATTAAATTTTGGATAATTGTATATTTAACAGCTGGCTACAGGGTATTTCCTAGCCGGGCTCTGTCAGCTTGAACACGCTTGTTCTTTGCTTTTTGCTTGTGTTTATTGCGGAACGTAGTAGTATCTCAATCTTGATAGCGATAATGCGGCCAGTGAGCCACTTGACTTAAGTTTGTGGCTTTAGTCGAAATATTTACATAAGCATATACATACATACATGGAGACATACATACATGCATACGTACACACATACAATTGTTTGTACTTACGTATTTGTGATTAAGTATAGGTTTTGCAGATGCAGTTCGATTTCGACAACAATGTGTTATTCATATTCACAACATTCGCAACAGTGCCTGCCAGCAGTAAACTTACAAGCGATACGTTTTGTTGTAAATGAGAGCGAGAAATGTGTATACCGATTTGCATGTAGCGTAGTAAATCCACATATATTTATAAATCAATACAAATAATATATAATATATTTATACATTTATTTATTGTTTGTATATAACATATTTCATCATATCTAGCAGGAAATTACATGCGGCTCTGGCAATCAAAAAGTGCAAACAAATTTACAATGCAAAATAAATAAAAAGATAAAGAAGTAATATATATATATATATAAATATATATATATTTGTCATTTGTAGAATTTGATGGGCTCAGAGCCAACAAATATCTCAGTAGACAAGAATTTGCATAAACAAAAATATGAACACAAACACATACATACACGCACACATACATACACACACACATACGTACATATGTAGATATCAGCGGCCTATCAGAAAAGAAAATCACATTGTGAAAAGCAAAACAATATGATAAATGTGAACAAAAACATAGATACAAATTTTGACAGGCTATCTTGATTAATGAAGGGCATTAAACAAATAAATTTGAGATTTAAGTGGGTCACTTAAAACTGAAACCGATTGAATTGCCATTACATCTATGCATGTATATATCTAGCCATCTGGATTATATATTGCATTGGGGACTTTTACGTTTACCGTAACGACAAATCAGCTGTCAAATCGTTTAGAGTTTGTGCACTTGATCTTGAGACAGGAAGGTCGGACGTCAAGCAATTCCCACTTGGCATCTTCTCGATTTAATGCCTTCACATCCAATAAATATTGCAACAACGACAACGACCCAGAGAAACGAGGCAGCATGAGAATTGTGCTCAAAATACAGTTATATGTAATATAACTATAGATAATTTATTTAAAAAAATAAGAAAAAAACATATTTGTAAATATATTCTATATATATTCCCTTGTAAAGACAAATTATGCCGTTATAAATATATCACGAAATGTATAATGTCTGTAATCGTATTAATTTTAGATGACAATTTAATTTGTATGTCCTTAGTCAAGTACATGCGTTCTTTTGCAACATTTAATCTGGCTATGCGGTGTGCCTTCGTTATTACTGGCTTTGACCACATTTCCTTCCAAGCCAATCAATCACTACCTGATCGATGTTTCGGTATTTGTAACCTTGACTCAAATAGAATTTTCGATGCCGTAATATTTGTATTCAGCCCAGCACGAAAGATCGCGTATTATTGCCTGTGTGATGATATTTCGATGTTGGTTTTTTTAGCACTGTTTGTTGTGGTTTGCTTTTAATTTTAATATGTATACTTTATTATCGCACTCAAACTAGCTCAAAAAACACAAATATGCAAAAATCTTGGAAAAAAAACTAACGGAACTTGCATTCCAATGCAACATAAGTGTAAGAAGAAACACCGTTATAAAATGCGTAAACAAGGTACCGTTATGCCTGGTTCTGTTATTAGCACCATAAACACGAGTGCCTTTACTCGAATTTCGCGGAGTGTATATATGAGCTAGAAGTTGTCAGATCAGTTCAGTTTGTGGGTCAACAAAACAAGTTTTAGTCCAATAACAAGATTTATGAATTTGTTTACTTTTGTCAAGAGTATTGAAACTTCGATATTCGAAACTATAGCGATTCTACATGCATACGTACACAACACAATGTATGCATATACACAAATTGTTGCTTGTTGTTTTTGTTTGATCGGCGCCAGCGAACAAATCTATGTATGTATGTATGTATGTGTGGGTGTACATATGTATGTGGTGTGCATACCCTAATTGATGTCCGCATTCAATTTTCTGTGCATTTAATAGCAATGGGAACGGGTGAGTTGGAAGAGCTTTTTAGTAAGTCTGATGAACTCAGTGGGTAGCGGGTGTTGATGTTGTTGTTGGTTTTGAGTACAATTAAACGAAAGCAATTTTACAATTTATCGGTGCAGGCTCCCAACTTGTAGGCAGTCAGACAGGCGGGCAGCTTTTGCGGCGGCAGAGCGTCAAGCTTTCCGATTGAGAGAGCAACGCAGCGCTGCTGCTGTGGTGAGTTTTATCTGCAGCTATTTGGAGGTGTGGCAACGTCGCTATGACGTAGTCAATAATAAAAACAATATTTGTTTTTTGGCAAAACTACCACAAGATGTAAACAAAACTCACACACACAGGCAGGCACACAAGAATGCAAGCATAAGGTAAAACACAAGCCAAAACAAAAACAAAGCAACAAAATCGCAATGCGAATAATGTTCACATTTCAAAAATAAACAAAATGCCGTGGCAAAACGACAAAAACAAAATCACAACAATGCCCAGCAGCAATCAATGTTCGACAATTTTTGCATATTTTGTTTTTATCCGCATATTTGCAAGGCAGAACAAACGAGCAAAGGCAAACAATGAAGCCGCAAAACGAGTTACGAGCAGCGCTATCCAAGTAGCGGACGCTGCCGATGCCGAAGGTGAATAACACTCAGCAGCGCAGCACAGACAAAACAGATACCGATACCGGAGCGAGAGAGTGAGACAGAGCGCGAGCGAGTTAAAACGAAAGTATGAGTGGGACTAATACTGTGGTAGTGTTGGGAGTGGGTTGAGTGAAGCTTCAAACTTGGAATTATGTACACACATACACACATACATACATCCATGCATGCATATGAATGCCCATCTGCTTGGTAAGCAGCATTTTCAATTCAATTTATTTTATTTACTGGGATCGTCGTCCGACAACAACAACAACAAAGAGCAACAGCTGCTGAAAGTAGTCCTTTTCTTCCGCCAAGTGCAAGCTACATTCATACATACATACATATATAAATATATCGATATTACGTATGCATTTAAGCCACAACTCCAAATCGAGCCAACAGGAAGAAATCGTCGACGATTTGCTTTTGCAAATTTTATTTACATTTTTTCATCTTGTTTGCTGTTAATGTGGCTGCTGTTGTGTCTCGCAGTGCTACGCGCGTTTTATGATAATCTAAAAATAGCTAAGAGCAGAGCAAATGACAGACGCAGACGTCGACGTCAACGTCAACTGTGGCGGTATAGGATTACAAACAGATATATATATATATATTTATATATATGTACAATTACAATCGATTGCGACAGGTGGTTGTCGAAAGCTTGAGTTTTTATGTCAATCAATTGGTATCTTTATGTCAGACCTGAAGTCGACTCTCTCGCTTGCATAGATCAAATGGGTTTCGCAGAAAGCTATGCTACAGAAAGCTCACCTCACACAGAGCAAGCCACTCAGGATCCATTGCTGGGCCAAACTTTTGGTGCACTTTAAAACTAAAAAGGGTTGACACGTACGTGTCAATTGGCAGGCTTTTCGAAAACCTGAATGAGAATTAGTTTTAGCTTTGACTATTTCTTGGCGATGGTTTACTTAAACTTAGTTGGGCCACAAATAAAATAAAAATAAACGAAGCGAAAACCAAAACGGAAATGGGCTTAAGATGTTTTGACATGAGACCAAAGTCCGGTTATGCCCCCATATCGATGGCATTTGCTGGCATAAAGCGCAGTGCCGAAGCCTATAAGTCGAAATGGCTTAGAAGCTATCACAATAAAGAGCGCAAACAAAACGAGTTTTTCTTGAACGCATTCAATATGTAGATAGGACAGATATGATATAAATAAATAAATATATATGTTGATAAATAGCTTTCGACCCGTTCGCTCATTATTCAAAATTTGACAAGCTTTTAATTAGTGTTTTGCTTTCGTTCATCATTCATAATTTATGCAGCTCCCGCCACATGCCGCATGCCACTTGCCAAATTGATCAGGTTGGTCAATACAATATAAACAAATACAGGTGGCTTAGCAAAGTTCATAGTCTATCGAAACAAGTAAGAATGCTGTAGTCGTGTGAGATCGACTACGAGATACCCTGCAAACAGTTGTTACATATGTTCTAGTTGTATTGGCAAATTTCCCTTTAAAAAGTCTTACACCCAAATGTGAGAAGGTCTTCAATTGCACTCTTTTCTTATGGCAGGTAACGGGACTGCAGAGTAAAAAAAACTAAGCTAGCGTATATTTTCATTCGCATGATCGAACTGACCCGATCCGGCTGGCTACAAACACGTGCACATACAAACATACATATACGCAATCGTAGGCTCTGAAGAATTCACACAAATATATACTTTTGACTATAAATTCGGTGTCTCTTATCCGAACTTGGACAGTTGATTGATAATATGCCTTTATGGGGTCGGAGATGCTTTCTTCTGGCTGTTACATACATTTGCACAAAACACCTTTTACCCACCTTTTTACCCATTTTCAATGGGTGCAGGGTACAAAAATACACAAACAACTCAAATAGACAGCCAGCTAAAGTTCATAAGGAGAGCAATGTTTGTATGTATGTGAATTTATATATATAAGTATATATACATATTTATGTATGCATTTGTGCACAACAATAGATAAACCATGCACACTCGCAATCGCAAAATATGCGAGGGAGAGAAAAAAACAAAAACAAATTATAAACACAACGATATCTGAATACACTTTTTGTGTTTCTTCGAAATTGGATCGAGATGGATTATCCCAATCATTTATACTATTTTTACAATGAGCGATCAGATAATAAAAATTAAAAAGCGCTATTAAGTGAAAATCATCTCCATGAATGCTTTAGTCGAATGGACTCAACTATAAGATACCCTATAAAATGTATATGATAGGGCATCAAATCTTCTGCATGCGAATAAAACTGCTGCCACTTGTTATGGTTATTCTTCAGTGGTTGCTTGTTCACTGTGAATGTGTGTGGATATCTATATACATATACTTTTATTGCGGTCGAATGTATATGTATATGTGTTATGTGTGATGGCATTTTTGGGCACTGACCTACGCCTAAGCTTGGAACGACTAGAAATATGATTGATTGCGCAATTCGAAATAAAGCAAATAAACAAAAAAAAAGAACAATAAGAAGAAAGTGCAACAAAGTGATATGTTATGGGGGGATATGGTTCAGCCCGTTGCTGCTGTTATGTCAACTATGTAAATAGAAACAAGCAAACTGGTCAGCAAACTAATTAAACGCTATTCAACTGAGCAGCGCAATAGTCAATTGGCCGCGAAAATGCGACTTGGCATAATCATTTTCACCTCATCCCCCTCTCCCAATCCCCAACGCAATCAAACATACTCTATCTCTCTCTCTCGTTCTCTCTGGTCACCTTTCCCTATACTCATTAGCCTGCTATATTCCCCCCTCGGCCCACAGTTTGACATGCTACCCAACTGCCCGACAAGGTTAAACTAAAAATAGATATGGAGAATAACATGGCAAACAGCAGAGACAACAACAACAACAAGTTGCAGTGCTGCGGGTATTTATAGCAACGTCTACAACAACAACAATAAAGACGACGACGACTGTAAAATACTTGAGTAAATGAAAAACTTGAAACAATATCGAGAAAGAAGAGCTTCAGTCGTCGTACCGCACTTGAAATACTCTTTACACCGGCTCGACAATTTGAGATAAAAAAGCTAACCTCTTAAATCTTGAAATTAATATTCCAATACTTAGTGCTGAGGTCAAAATAATACACTAACTAAATTATTATTTAAATATTTGATATGGTTGTAATAGTAATGGAATAATAATGAAGTTTTCTTAGCTTTAGCTGGATCTAAATTATATTTCCATAGACTATATGTGATGTGTGGTTTAGTTCAGTTTTTGAAAAATAATAGTATTTTCAATTATTTATTGCAGGATTCTGTTTTTGTTCATTTTGAAGATTTTGAGGAGATCTCGATTATATCACTATAAAATGTGACATATATTTAATAAAGGCACTCAACTGAACAAGTGTAAAAACAATCTATCTGTATAAGAATTTTGTTGATACAATTGTCAATTGAATAATAGGAAAGCTAAGTATACCTCATGAAATAAATTTATATTGTAATTTAAATAATAATTTTAATTTAAAATAAAATAAATAGGTAAGATAAATATAATCCCAAACTCAACTTTCTCTATCTGTGTAACACAAACAAAATAAATTGTAATTCTGAAAATTTGTTGAGCAATCGCCTCCAAGATTCAAGATTAATCAATTGATCAACTTGGATCTTGGAAATCTTTTTAAATTAAATATCCTATATTTTGCGTTACAAACAAAATGCTGTAGCTATCATGGCCTTGGGCATGGGGAATCGAAATGAAAAACTTGAAAATGGAATAAAAATAAAATAAATAATGCATATCAAAAAGCAACGTCAGCAGCATTGTAGTTGGCATGGCTGCTAGCATCGCAGTCGCCATTACTTGGCCCAGTTTTAAGCTTTGGCAACTTAATAGGTCATATTAATTCGACGACGACGTCCAAAATAACAAAACCAAGCTTTGTTTCATCTAAACGTATGTGTGTGTGTGTGTGTGTGTATGTGCAAAAAGCTTTTGGTGCCTCAAAGAGTCACGAAAGAAATTCGCAAGCCTGACAGACAGCCAAACAAACAGTCTATGCCTGGAGTCCATGCCTATGACACGACCCTTTAAAGCTTTGCTCAATAATATCGATCTGCGATACGGTTTAGTATGGCCTCTCGATAATGTGATTATGGATTATTATCCGCCCTTGACCAGTGATTAATCCTTATCCCATAAGTACCTGCTGCATATATACATACACATCTGGACAGTAAAATATGTATGAAAACAATAACTTGGTGGCAAGCACCATTGCATGCCTGTTTTTTAAGTTCATTTAATACGTAATTCTTTACATTTTGATGGCTAACATTTCTTTTATACCAAAAAGTTGATTTGATTTTGACGAATTCAGAGAATGTTGTGTTCTTGTGAACCAATGTGGAGTTTTTCCCATCTTAAAATGTAAGACAACTTTAATCGCCAGCGAGTAAATGTTGGACTTACAAGATGTCGCTGCCATCTGCTGTTGATGCCTCTAAAGTTGCTGATAAAGTTTTCTTGAATCCTACTCGCCTTTTATTGTTTTTTTTTTCTGAGTTAAGAGCATTTGTAGAGAAGTTCTGAAACCGTCCAATTAATTTAGCTAAGCCATTGAACATTATTCTCTTGATCTTAGTGCATACACTCTATATTTTCCTCAGCCTTGTAGTGAGTCCTTTGTCCATTTAATGATATTCAATAGCTCAGTAAAGTTTATATTATAATGAATACATATTTAAATGTCAATAGTGAAATCAAAGTCATCTTAATTTTATGCAACTTGCACCTATTTCATATATAATTTATGTTTTTAGAATCAGGGGCAGAGTTGACACAGGAATTTACATACATCCATACATACATCACACATACATACATACATCATCAATATAGACATTTTAGCGCTCGGTGTTTAATTTCGCATTTTTGTTAGATTTTCACAAGTTCTGTTTTTTGCTTTTTTTTCTTTTTTTCAGTGCACTTAGCCACTTATCCTAGTATAAATGTACGCGTGTATGTGTGTGTGTGTGTATGTAAGTACATATGCGCTTTATCGACGATTAAATACCCTTGCAAACAGAATATCGTTTGTAGAGCAAATCAATATAAAGAATTTTGATTCATTAATTCGGTCTAAATAAGATTTCGGGCTATATTTCTAGGGAGGAAACTTAGCAAGTTGTTATAAAAGAAAATAATAAAATAGCACATTGATTACACGATTCGACAGATTCCGACAACAGATGCTGTTAGTCTAAGCCCACTAGACCTTATTAGCTTTTGTATTACAAAATGATTGTATTATGTGGGTAAAGTTTTTGATGTATATAATCAGAATTATCAACAGAATTACCAACAATGTGCAATACAATGCAATGATCACAAGTTCTCATAATAAAATAAATCAATCATGTTTGTGCTTATTTTTCGGGACGGCCTGACATGTGACGTGAGTATGTATATATGTATATATTTGTATTTTTGTGATGGGCGCGGAGGCAATTACGAAAATAACAACAAAAACTACGACGTTAACCAAAAAATTCAACGATATAAAATTTTCATAAGAATAAAAAGAAGGTCAGGCAGCGAGTGATGTCGCTGCTGCTGCCGTCGCAAGCGCTGTCTACGTCGTGCCTGAAGTCGTCATCGGCGTCAGGTTAACGATTTAGTAACTGCATATGCGACGATATCATAATTAAAATGAAATCCCAAATACAATTAAAGCGATAACAAATTACAAAAATGTAACACCAAACAACAAGAGTAAAACAGCATAAGGCGCAATGCCTAACGGAACGTGCAACAAGCCCGTAGCCAAAACAGGGAAGGGGGTACAGCGGCGGGTCAGCAACTTAACTCACCACGACAAACGCAGAGAGATAGAGAATGCGAAGTACACCACAAAGAGAGCGAACTCTGCCGACGACGACAACGACGCAGCCGACGACGACTCGTTGGCTAGCTGACAAAACGAAACCGGCTTTGGTTATAAATAAACCTTTCCCATGCTGGTATTTGGCTTTCGAGTCTCTTGCGGTGCAGTGACAACAACAGCAGAAGCGAATACAGAAACACACAAGAGCAACAACAAACGGCGTTCAGGCGAAAAACACGAGCATATCGAATGAAAACCGCTGTGTGAAAAGAAAATACAATAAAAAGAAAGAAGACAAAAAAGAAGAGAGAAACCAGACCAGGGCAAAACAACAAATAAACCAGCGAAAGACTTCACAAACTCTCCCCCCTCGAGCACAGACTTATTATTATTATTTATTGTTCTTACTGAAACACAATATTTGTGTTATTTTTTAATAGTTATTTGGCTGCTGCAAGCAGCATAATTGTTCATAGCTAGTGCAGAGCACGCGTGTCGAGCTTCTTTTTTTTTATTTATTTATTGTTTTCTACAACAAAAGCAAAGGAAATTCTAATTGGATCAAACAAAATTGGACAGGCACCAAGACAAAGCGATAACCAAACCCGACAACAACAACAGCAATAAGAAACCCATTGGGAAGAGTAAAAAATAAAAGCAAAAGAAAAAATAAAGCAAATAGGCGACAATCGCGCGCGCACTACTGCAATTGTGTGTGTGTGTGTGCGTGTGTGTGAATTAGTGAAAGTTACGCGCGCGTGTGCAACGACACAGGCCACGCCCCAAAACACACCAAACGCCCACATAATGAACCGATCAAACAGTTTTGTCAGCTCACTAAAATGGTGGCCACTGCAGGGTCACAACAATCAGGCAGCAGCAACGGCAACGGCCTCGCCCCCCTCAAGCAGCAGCAGCAGCGCCGGCTACTCACAATCAGCGCCCAGCTCGCCCACATCCACTTGGCCACCGTCGCTGCAGCAGCACCACCAACACAAGCTGAGCGTCGGCGCCAATGTGAACGCCACATTTGGCAGCAGCGTCGCCGTACAAAAGCTGCGCGAATCGAAATGGTTCAAACCCGAAGAGCAGCGCATTTTCTGCGCCGTCGTCGAGTGCGGCTTCATTGTGGAGGTGCGCAGCAGCGCCGCTGCCGAAGCGGCTGCAGCAGCAGCAGCTGCCGCGGCAGCTGCAGCCGCTGCCAACGATGGCGATTCACTGGACATCGATTGCCCACCGCTAACATTGGCCCCACCACTGATAATACCACGCAACGGCAGCAGCAGCATAAGCTTTGTCGAAACGCAGGACGAGAATGAGACGCCGGTGGCGTCGTGGTATGGCATCGTACTTTGCAAAGTGGCCAAAGGTGAGTACGAACAAAAGCAAAGTGCAAATACAGGAAGCACAAGTGAGAGCACAAGAGAGAGAGAGAGAAAGAGAGCGGAAAGCTCATCTCGAACGGTTGTTTACAATTCCGCCATTTTCCGCCATTGAAAATTAAGCTCTCTTTCGCTAGAAGTACATATTTTGAAAAGTGAAAAGTATTACAAGAATATATATATTTATGAAGTTATTTGAAGCTATTTTGTAGTACGTAGACTTGACCCCAAAATATTGCGTTGCAATTGGTTTTTCTTTCGCCAGATAATTATTAATTAAACAACTATAGACGTCAGAGCAATTAAGCTAATCTCACATGTTCGACAAATGC
This sequence comes from Drosophila imparisetae, assembly GCA_035042265.1. Classification (NCBI taxonomy): domain Eukaryota; kingdom Metazoa; phylum Arthropoda; class Insecta; order Diptera; family Drosophilidae; genus Drosophila; species Drosophila imparisetae. The sequence goes on along the minus strand of JAWNLP010000222.1, from coordinate 3,556,594 downwards.
TGGTATTTCAAAATGACATTCAATAAAAACAATAATTCGTATACATGTATATGTTCTGTATGTATATGGTACAATGTTTTTGTATGCAGCACTCTTTTTATCTTATCGAAGATAACAACAACGCCAACATAGTCGAGTGCGGCCGACAAATAACACTGCGCACTGCTTAGCTTAGATTTCAAGGGGCAGCAAAACAAAGCGCCAGCAGCAGCGACGTCCAGATTCGCACGCACGCACTCACACACACATATGTATATATATTACATACATACACAATCTGTGCTTTCAAATCGCTCTCCCATTTGCTACTGCAACATGACCATTCACAATGATGCGCCGACAGCTGCCAGAACATTCCAGTTACATACAAATCAGTGCGCAGCGCAAATACAAAATGTAAACAAAACAAATAATTTAAAAAACTTTGGACAATGTACGCCTTGACATAGGCAGCAGTAGCAGCAGTATCATCATCATCAGCTTTTTTCTCTCAATTTCGCCCAGTAAGTCTCAGTCTTGTGATGCGTGGTGAACTTCTTCAAGTGTGTTTGCTCTTTGCTCAAAGCTTGACTAAAACATCGGTATTCACCACGGCGCACACGACTGTTGCATCTCGTGCAGCCAACACTTCACCACCATATGTGGTGCGGTGGGTGTTTGTATTTGCATTTGTGGGTGTGCATAACAATCAATTGGCAAAGCTTTTGCTCTTTGTCGCATGCCATGTCGTGATTACCCTCTGTCGTTGCAACGCATACATACGCAAACTGGCTGCATTTACGTATTATGTTTGTATCGAAGTCGAATAAGAATCACATTTTAATATATGCCCCTCGTTTAACACATAAATATGTATCTGTGTCTATGGGCGTATATCAATACAAAAAAGATGCGATCTAGATTTGAATGGAAATTAACCCAACTGGATGACATCACAAATAGCACTTATCAGTTTCGCTTGGATGCGGCTTATCGCAAAACCATACAAATTTCCTCAACAGGTGTCGCTTTGTAATGCGTTCAATGAACCAGAAAAAAAGATGAACAACGGCAATACAGATGTATGTATGCATGCATGCGTGTGTGTTTGCGTATGTATGAGCAATCTGTAAATGAGCTCATTTCAAGTGGTTTCTTCTGCCACTTCCCATTGTTCATTTTCTCACGGCAGCATATGATGAAATATGTACAGATGTACATATATACATTTGTAAATACACTTAAGCATGGGGATGGAAAATACTTTGACTTTAAAATAACAACAAGAAATTAGAGCTGTCGAGTGTGAAAACATCAACGATGTCAATTATAAAAACTTTAAGCCAATAATAGAAGCAAATTATAATGTAAATTATAATGTATATATACAGTGTATACAGTCGATTAATATAATTATAATTATAAGGAGCTAAAGAAACAGCAGAGACTTTGCTCGAGAACCAATCTTTTGAAACTAAATTAATCGTATGTGCTCTTTTTTTTGCAATGTTTCGACAGACAACAAACCAAAACCCGAAACCATCGAAATATTTTCTGTGAAAATCCGCGAAAATGGCACTTACAAACTGATCAAAATGTCATTGACCGACATTTGGAGCCATGGATGGGAGTTGCGCATCAATAATTTTGCTGACAAGGAGAAAACGCCTCATAATGAAAAGGACATACGCAATCAGGTAGATATTATGGAATATATCAATTATATATTAAAATATATATATACACATACATATATATGTACAAATAACATCATCCATCACATTTCTAACGAGCATTTGCTATCTTATCTTGGATAGGTGTCGTTGGCGCGCAAGGCCAGGCAGAGTCTGTGGAACAATAATAAGCATTTTGTGTACTGGTGCCGCTATGGCAGTCGTCAGCAGGATGTGCGCAAGCGACAGGTAACCACGAGTGCTAATCACGTGCTGCTGCATTTGATCAACTGATAAGTTTGCACCTATCTATATACTCTTTAATTGTATATAGGTACGAAACACACAACTTTATGTATATTCCAAATGCCCGCCACACACAAAATTAATCCTCACTACACACACACACACACACACGCGCGCATAGTTGCAGCAGCAAAAACTTTACACACACACACATGCACAATCGTTTTTGGCCAACTGACTAAAGAAAATCAATTGTAACAACAACAACAACAGCAACAAATCATGTTAAATATCATTAAATATTCATATGTACATATTATGTATGTGTGTGTGAAAGCATTCGACTGAGAGCTGGTTCATCTATGTTAATCAGATTCATCTGCATCCATAATAACCTATATATATATCTATATATATATATATATAATGACTATATAGATATAAATATATATATATAGATATATACGCAAGCAGCATTATGTAATTGTGTGACTGTCGACTGATCTGAATGTGAAACTGAACCTATATATCATTTCATTAATGGCATCCTGGATAGCAGCAAATGTATGTACGTACAATTGTGTAACAGCATCTTTCTTCTCATTTGAGTGCAACAACAACAAAAACAACAAGAAAAACAAGAACAACAAAAATGCAAATCTTACTACTTGTAATCCCTATATCTTACAGATGTCGGAGTGCGTGAAATGGGGCAGCGTTGGCATGAATGCGGGCATGTTGCTGGTGCACAATAGACAAAAAAGCTATTCTCACTCAAAGTAACTAAGACGAAATACACACACACACCAACAAATACACTCTCCATATTTAATACATGTATGTGCATACACACACACACATACACATGCGTACATACTGCTTTAAATTGTTCTGCTGAAAGACAGAGAAACAAACAAAATCCAAAGCAAATTGTGATAAGATAATTCATGTTTAACAACAGCGGCGACAAACAACAACAAATGCAAATACATATATTTATTAACATATGTATCTTCAATATTGAAAACACAAAGATACATATATATATATATACATATATATATATAGATAGAGCAGGCTCTAAAATTGTTACTTTTATTTCATTAGCAGTATTAGAATAAATGATATACAAACTATAACAAAAGTGGCCCAAAACAGCGTGCATTTCACTCACACTCACAACACACACTAGGACTCACACACACACACCTGACTTTTGTTAATTTTTGCTGTTGCAACTTGAGCTACAATATACACTTACACATGCAACACAAAGATGTGTTTAAAAAAAAAAATACGAATTGTATTTCTATTTGTATATTTTGACAGAGAGAGAGACACACTGTGAAATTTGAAAAGACTTATTAACAATTTGTTGTTTTTTTTTTTTATTATTATTATTATAATTAATATGATTATGATTATCATTGTCATTAATATTATGTATTATTATACGCCCACTATATTAGATTATTATGTTGCGTTAGGAATAAAAGTATGCAGGCACTCTATTTTTTCCTTTTTTGTTTTCTCTTCGATGTAAGCGCAGTCGTAACACAATAATATTTCAAAAACAAATACTGAACAAATTTTCATAGACCTGAAGGGAATTGCAAAAAACAAAAAGAAAAAAACCCCTTTTGTAGCATACTTTTGTGCGTCGCAATGAAATCACAGCAAACCAACAAAAATTCTTAAAATCTACCACACACCCAAGCTCATCACAATATACATACATTCAGGCGTGACATGACGTAACGCGACGTTATGTAATAGCCACAATCATGCAGTTAGTTTGTAAGTGAAATATAACCGTACATATAAAAATACGATTGCATACATCATGTGTACTTTTTGTTTTAGTCCCTTAAGCGATTTATAAAATATTTATATATAATATACCGATATACATACATCAAATTGGCAATACGAATTTTTAATATGAAACGTTTGTAAAATGCTTTATATTTGGATATTATTAAATGTTTATCAACGTACAAAAACAACTAGTTTTATTTCATCAATCACAAACGACAACTTTTCTTTCTTTAGTTCAAATAGCTCTCTATTTGCACAGCCCCCAAGACAGCATTAATTTTTTTGTTTGTTTTAGAAACGTTGGCAAACAATTTAGCGATATTCTCAAATACAAATGTAACTTTTTGCACTGAATCGATAACAAACAAATAATAATAATCCTAGATAAGTAGTAACTTCCAAGCGACACAAATTCCATTACCATAAAAATGAGATAATCTTTAAAGCTATACCAACGTCGATAATTGCATACCCTTACGTGATCCCTTGAATTTTCATAATCGGAGCATTATAAACCTTGAAAGTAATAAGTCTGGTCGAAATGTATTGGTAAACAGAATCAAATTCAGATCAGAATATTTTTGATACTTTCGATTTTCCCAGGATTTGTGATGATGATTACGAATATTATTATGAATCGGGTCGGATCGGGAAGACTCCCCAAAATTATTACATGCTTCCCTTCAATATTATAATAATGCAAGGGTATTGAATTGAATTGGAATGGAAAACACACCACACTCAACGCACAACACACCACACTCAAGAGACAACACACCAGAATTGCAGAGACCACAGAGCACAGGTGAAACTCACCTCGCGCAGCAATCCGAAGAGTACATCCGTTGATAGGGAGCGCTCATGCGCCTCGTCCATAATGATGGCCGCATAGCTGTCCAAGTCCGGATCGCGCAGGCTCTCACGCAATAGAATACCATCGGTCATGTACTTGATGACAGTGCTCTCCGAGGTGCAATCCTCGAAACGGATTGCATAGCCAACATCCTCTCCTGCAAAATACGAGTTGAATTATTGAATTAGTTGAACTGAAATTGAAACTTTTGCAAGTGTTCGAAATTCGAAGTGGTAGCTATCAATAGAAAAGACTCAAGTTTGTCAGGCGCCATAAGAATCCAGCAATGGATCATTATCAGGTAGGAAAACTTCGATAGATAATTACATCCGTCAAATTATGTATATATGAATATAGAGATATTGACTGTACTGTAGACAGTACGCACCCAATTGTGTGTCCATCTCATCGGAGACACGCTTCGCAACGGACATGGCGGCGACACGACGCGGCTGCGTGCATCCGATCATACCACGCTGACTGTAGCCATCCTCGTGTAGATATTGAGTGAGCTGTGTGGTCTTGCCACTGCCCGTTTCGCCGACAATTATCACCACCGAGTTCTCCCGGATGACATTGAGCAGCTCCTGGCGTGAAGCGAACACGGGCAGAAAGCGACGCTGTTCGCCAATCGTTTTCTTGCGCGAAAATTCGCTTTTGCCGCCACCGTTTTTGGTGTCATGCATGTCGCGCATATGATCGGCGAACTTTTGATCCTTGCGGTAGTCGGCGGTGTCGTTGTCCTTGTCATATTTGGCATCGTCCTCATCCTGCGGCCGCTGTACACCCATAATGTTGCCCAGCTTGGTGCCGCCCAGCTCCCAATGTTTCTTCTGCGCCTTGCGACGCTCCTTCTGCTCGCGATAGTTGCGCACTAGGGCGCTACCTTTGCGCGCCAGCAGCGCCATATCGGAGGTGGGGTCTTTGACGGGCACCACCGGCTCCGGTTGCTTGGTGAATACAATGCGACCATCCAAAAACGGCGGCACAATATGATGCACCAACAAATGAACACGTTCCACCGCCTCCTCATCGAAATCATCGCTCACATTAATTGATGTGACGACGCCCGAGGTGAGCATACGATTTCGCTCCCACAGCTCATTGTCCCGATTATTCTGGCGCTGTTGGGCACTTATGCGCTTCTTCCGCTTCTGCTCCAGCTGCTCTTCGCGGCGGCTAAAGTATTCGGCATTGGTGGTGCCACCAAACGGATTGTTCTCATCGTCGTAGCCCTCGTCAATATTGTACCACTCGCGATCGAGACGCCGTTGCTCCTCCTCCCACAGATCACGCGACTCGGCATCACCTGTCCAGGGCGTGGCGCCGCTCCGCTTGCGATCGTGCATCCATTGATTGTAGCGATGAGCGGGCGTCGCACGCGTCGTCTCATCCGCTGCATTGTGACTCCGGCTGCTGTGACTCCGACTGCTGCCACCTCGTTCGGACCAATCGCTACAGCCAGAGCCGGAGCCAGCGCCGCGTGGCGTTGGAAAATCCCAATCAGACTTGCGATTGCTGCTGCCTTCGGCATCGTCATCATCCCAGGAACTATTGGAGACGCTGCCGATGCCGGCGCCACCACCTGGTGTGCCCGGCTCCCTGGGTGTATGCAAGCTACGCTCGGACATGGAACGATCTCGGTCCCGATCCCGATCACGACGTCTAATGTCTCGTCCGCCGTAACGCTCCTGGTCCTGGTCGCGTGCCCGCTTCCGTCGCTCATCGCCGCGACGCTGTCTGTCTCGTTCACGCTCCCTATCGCGCTCCCTCTCGCGGTCTCGCCTCATTTCTGAGTCATCACGCGACGATTTGCGGACGGCGCCCTTGTGACGATCCCGGTCTCGTTGAATGTGCTCACGCAGGCGTTCGCGCGCCTTCTCTGAGACACCGCCCGTGTGCGAAGGTGTCTCATCCTTGTGCTCGCGCAGCTGACGGCTCAGTTTCTCGAAGCTTTTTGTGTCCGGCTTTTTGAAGGCGAACTCACTGGCGTTGGGCGTTGCAGGAGTTGTGGTGGAGGGTGTGCCACCGCCGTCATCATATTCGCTATCCTGAAATGAGATAAGGCGTTCGGCTCGCGCCTTCTCGGCCCGTCGCTTCGCAGCCAATTTGTCCAGTCCCAGTAGGGAGCCCTGCGGTACTTTGAAGCTGCCGCTGGTGCATCCGTCCTTGGCCCTCTTGAGCACCAGGCCGCCGCGCTGCTCCTCGACCGTGGTGCCCTCCAAGCGATGCACGCCTGCCTCATCATCCTTAGACATTCCAATATTATGCGTTTATTGGGTTTTCTTTTGTTTAGCGCAAATACGTTTCATGCGCGTTTCACATTAGAGCTGGTAAAATATCGATATAAAACTGAGCATACCGATACCTATCATTTTCGACAATAATCGTAAAGCAGTTGACAGCAATTATTGCATAGGAAACAACTCTAAACCAGATCATTAAGATAAGTTGTAATTTTATTTATGTATTAAATATATTATATTATCTTATTCCTCTCATTATATAGCAAATAATAAGATTAAGATGAGTTTAAGTTATACGATTTCTCACACTGCTAAGAGACTATCGATTTCATTCCATCCCTAATTCACAGGACAGCTGAGCTAGGTAAATTAAGGGCATTTTCATTGACGGCGTCGCTACATTTTTACAAACACCAACAAGTGCTGCATGCAGTCTGGAAACGCAACATCAAATGGCGGCGAAAGTAAAACATCAAAGCTTAATTTTAATCAGTTTGATCGTTATTTATTTGCTTTTGCATAACAGCTTTAGTCTTTGTTCTCCGCTTTCTCCGGCACCGTTTGGCTTATCCAATTCAAATATGGCAAATTGCCTGCCTCTATGGGTAGGGATATTACCTCGGCGACGCTATATGGATGATTCTCGCGCACAAACTTGCTCAGCTCGGCGATGCGAGTGGTGCGCGTCTTGATCATCAATAGGTATTCGTTGTCCTCATTGATTTTGCCCTCCCACATGTAGATGGACTCAATGTCTCCGATAATGTTCACACATGCAGCCAATTTGCGCTCAATAAGGCCAAGCGCCAGTTTCTTGGCTGATTCCTTGTCCGGTGTGGTTATGAACGCCACCGAGTTGGTTCCAGCGACGTAGTCTGGATCACAAGCCTTGTCGCTCATTTTGTTGTTTTGCTGTGAATGAATGAATGCGCAGCCAGCACCGAATAATAATGGCGACGATGATGACGACGCACAAGTGACAGTTGCTGTTGCGACAGCAGAAAAAACAAAATTGCTAGCAAGTTGCCAACGACAGTGCAGCGACCTTGTGTTTCTCAGATATTGCATTAAATGTACTTTGCTCGGTCAGTAACTCGTGAAATGCAATCATAACTGTCAACTTCCAACAATAAATCGATAATACATCGATTGATCAACTTGCTGCTTATCGATAGCTTATTCCTTTTATGGGCGCTGTATTGAATGCATATCAGTTCAGCTATTCAAATTAATTGGCGCATACGGAACGTCGATAAATATCAAGGCATGATTATGTGTATATATATATATTTTTTTTTGCATGCAATTTGTTTAAAATATCTATTTTCAAGCCGACTTTATGTATATCGCAAAAATCATTAAATTGATTTTGTAAAATGCCAATTTAAAAAAAATACAATTTATATATATAATTTATAGTACAATTTCTATAACTTAAATCTAGGCTAAATAATGTTAATGGTTTTTGTTTTTTTATTTTATGTTTTTTGTATGACATTTCGCTGTGCAGTAATAGGAGTTGTTTTACGTCGAAGTGAGAGTTCATTGTCAGTTTTCAGTGAGAGGCTGCCTTTCCCGGCCTGTCCGTTTCTGCCCTTATTCCGTTTCCTGTTTGTCAGATTCGAACTTACCTGCTGCTGCTGTTGCTGACGCATCGCTCGCTGCTGCTGCTGGCGGCGGTGGCGGAGGTGTCGGCGGCGGCGGCTGAGCAACGGGTTTGCCGCCAGGCGATAGTGATGCCGCCGCTGCCGATCCTGCCGCTGAAGATGCAGCAACTGCTGCTGCTGCTGGTGGCGCTGCTGTAGGTGCTGTTGCTGGCTGTGGTGCTGGTGATGGCTGCTGCTGTGGCAACACATGTGGCTGCTGCGGTGATTGAGTTGGCTGCTGCTGTTGTTGTTGCGAGCCAAAAAGAGCAGCACCTACATTTACTGCTGATGATGCGGATCCTGTTGCTGCTACCGCGCCTGCTGCAGCTGTTTCGTGTAGGTGTCCCGGTGGTGGTTGCTGCTGTTGTGGTGGTGCTTGTTGCTGCTGCTGTTGTTGTTGTGGGGGCACAACTGTTGGAGCAGTGACACCAGCATGCTGCTGCTCCCGGGCGCTGGCGAAGTGCAGCTGCGTATAGGGCTGATAGGGCGGCAGGTGGGAATAATAGGGCTGCGAATGGGGTCGCGAGTGCGGCCCATGCCCATATTGCGGTTGATAGTAGTGCGTGTGCGTGTGCGAGTGTGAGTGCGAGTGTGAGTGCTGACCAGGACCAGGCCCAGCACCGGGTGGACCACCATAGTTCGCATAGCCCATGTGCGGCAATGGGGGCGGCAAACCGGGCATGCCACCAGGTGGTGGCTGTTGCTGATGCTGCTGATGCGGTGGCATCGAGGGATGCGATTGGCCGGGTTGTGGGGGTGGTGGAGGCGGTGCCGCCGCCTGCGCTCCTCCTCCAACTACATGCGGATGTGATGGATGCATTTGTGGCGCCGCCGACGCTCCTGATGCTGCTGCCGCTGCTGGTGGTTGCTGCTGCGTTGGCGGCGGAGTTGGCGTTGTTGCTGGCGGCTCGTTGGCAAGCGAGGGCGGTGGTGTTGCCATTGGAGTGGTCGTGGCTGTGCTTGATTGCTTGCCGGACAAAGCGATCATTGGAGCCGCCGTGGATTTTAGGGGATCCTTCATGGGCTCAATTAGCTCCAGTTTGTCGTGGAGCTTTGTTGAGGGCGGCGGTGGCGGCGGCACAGATAGCTTCGCCGATGGCTCAATATCCATGGGCTCCGGATCCGTTTTGCTTGCCAGCTCATGCACTGGCGCTGCTGGTGGTGGCGCTTGCGGTTGTGGCTGCGCCGGCGGCGGCGGTGCAGCGACAACAACTGGTTGCTTCGCCGCCTCCGGTTTGGGTGCAGCACTCGCCTCGGGCGCAGCCGGTTGCTGTTGCGGCGGTTGTGGTGGCGGCTGTGGTGTCTCCTCCTTGGAGCGATTTGGTGCATCCTCGATGCGTTGGCGATCGCGTTTAATGTCATCATACATGCGATGCACCATTTTCTGAAATGTGTCCTCATCCACAGCTGGTTTGCAGTGGCGCTTGAGCTCCTCCTGGAATGCATCACTGGACTCGAGCATTCGCTGCTTTTTCGCCTCGAATTTCTCCTCCATCTGCTGCAGCTCGGCCTCCAGTTTCGTTTGGTGCATGGTTAGCGAGCTAACCTGACGCTTGAGCACCTGCATCCGCTGTGTGGTGACCACGGATCGAACATCGGGCACTACCGCCTCCGAGAAGATCTCGTTGATGAGACGATGATTCCGTAAGTAGCGTGAATACGCCATCTGCTTGGTCGCATACCCCTCGTCCAGATCATCCTCATCCTCGGCCGGCTGGATGTCGATGCGACGCTCGTGTTGACTCTTGCTGCCGCCGCCACGCGATGGCGTTTCATGGACATCGGTAATTTCGGGTTTGACCTTTGATTTAGCCGAAATGTAGGCCTGATAGGCGGGCGTCTGATGATAAGCCTTCAACGCCTTCTCGTACTCAAGTTTCTCCACCTCGTACTCGTCAATATACTCGGTTTTCTCCTCATCGCCCAGCTGCTTCCACATGGCGCCAATCTTTTTGCCCAGCTCCCAAAGTTTTAGCTCAGGATGCTGTGCCTTGACGCTGTCCCACACACGCTTTGAATACCGCATATATGGCAAAATCGGTTTCTCTGGCGGCTTCGGTGGCTTTGGCAAACGGGACTCGCTTTGCGTTTTACTGCTCGATGATTTGGTCACTTTCTGCGGCGTGAACGCGGGATTGCCATAGTTGCTATGCGTAAATATTGGCGTTTGATCCTTATTACGATCGCCAGCAGCTCCTCCGCCTGAGGATCGTGATCGGCTGCTGCCGCTGCCGCCGCCACCACCTCCTCCCCCCGCAACGTTGGGTAAAGGAGTCGCCGGCCCAGTTGGCGCGATTTGCTTGTAATTGCTGGGCAACGCCATGTTTAGTAACATAAATGTAGATTTTTATTCTTCACCCTATTTGGACAAACACAAGTTGATTATATATATATTAATAGTAAACACAAAAATATGTATATGTATGTAGTAAATTCACGCGGACGCCATTGATAAGTTTTTCTCTATAGTGAAAATTGGCGATGACACACAACGCGTCACAACAATCGCTCGATAGATTTTGCTGAAGCGATATTCGGTACGCTTTGCAACACTAAAAGTGGCGCAAACGCTCAAAAAAAAATTAAATATCAGAAACCACTAAATATTGCATATTGACGGTAATTTATTATAGTTTATGTTGAAAGTAATGTTAATAACAAGAATATCGATACTGCGCTCGATATCCCAACTACCAACACTATATATAAGTATACATTGAATAAACGTTCTTCTTTGTCTAACCGCCAAGCCAAGTGCATTAGTTTTGCCGCTTAAGTTTATATAATTGAAAGTTTGTTATTTGACAAAAAATATGTGAATATATATTTTACATGGTGTTTTATCATTTATTTGACAAGCTGGAACTCACACACAAGGTCAAGTCTTACATGCAGCTGGTTGGCAACTCTAGACCGAAAATGTCTCAGATCTTCCAGCGATGTGGCCTACGGTGTAAGTAAAATGATTCAATTTTACATTTGCGTTACATCATGCCAACAAACGGTGTGTTCTGCTTTGCAGGATGGTGTGCTAACTGTAAATCTGTGCCCAGCGAACGGAACAATCGACAAACGCCCAACAAACAGATTTGGCTCAGCTCACCCGCAAGCGGCCCAAAACGGTTCGATTATGTTACCGGAGGCACAGATGCCGGCGAATGGATCTATAAGCACAGTGGCGAATCTGTGCATCAGTTGCTCCAACTGGAATTGGGAAAAATCTTCAAGGGGCAATCAGTTGATTTTCTGCAACTGCCCTACAGCCATAATTGACTCTAGTCAATACCAGATGATATTGCAAAGCATGCAAGAGTCTGATTGTTAGTATGTTTATTTGTTAAAATCATAAATTAAAAGTATTCAAATTATAGCCAGTTAGGAACCTTAGACTTTCACAACATAAAATTTTCCAGAAATTATGGACTTGATTCCCAACTTGAATATGAAATGCATATTATGGACAGCAATTTGTATATCCTTGGAGACATATCCGACCTCACGGATAGACTTGTATATTCTGGATCAGCAAGATGCGCTAAGTTGATAACAAAGGAAGCACTGGTTAAATTGATTTGTTTGTGTGTAGAAAACTATTTTGTTTCCCCAAAAAACTAGCAATAGCAATTCTCTACCTGAGTCATGAAGATGATGCTTATATTGTAGCAACAAATTACTAACTTATATAAAGATATATCATACAGATATAGTACAATACATGAGTCATTTTGTTTCATAGATATAAAATAGATCAGAAGCCTCTGATTTATTGATTTTTTATTTTTTTTCTCTAACGTAACGACATGTTTGTGGCTGAATCTTTATGTCCGTCTATTTACAACCGTTACTCATGTTAGAAATGTAAAAAAGAAAGCTTTTAAAGTATTTACTTTAAAATCAAATCTATGCAACATGTCACTTTTGGCTGTCTACAGCTCAAGGACTTAGGAATAGGGTTTCTTTCAGTTTATTTCATACATTTTAGATACATTTTTTTCTATACATTATGTTGCAGTGCGGCGGATGTTGCTTCTGCTGCGACGGCATACAGTTATGCCGATAATTATTATATGATTGCGGCGGTCCATTGGCCCAGGGATTCATCTGACTATCGTAGCCACCAGTGGGACCCATGGATGGACCACAGGCAATAAAATTGCCCATGTTGTAGGGAGGCCGCGGCTGATGTTCTTGTTGTGGTTGTTACGTCTGATGTGGCGGAACGCCCGGATAGCCAGACGGACCGCCCTGCATTTGATCGGTACCATAGTTATAATAATTGCTACGACCATTATTGGATCCAAACGATGGCTGTTGTTGCTGCTGATGATGTTGTTGTTGTGCGCGATTTTGCATTAAGCTGGGCACATTACGTAGTTGTTGCTGTTGCTGCTGTTGTTGGTGATGGTGTTGTTGCTGTTGCTGCTGCCGTGTTTTGGCTGCGCTTGTTGCCTGCTTGCTGTTGCTGGTCAGTGTACCCATTAGATTGGCAATTATATTCTCTGTGTCCTTGAGCGAGATCTTTGGCGACGCCGGCTTAAAGGTCAACGAATTGGGTGACGCAGATGCCGTCTGATTGGGCAGATTGCTGCCCATCGTTATGGATTTCTTGCCATTTGAATCGTTGGCCTTCAGCACCAGATCATCGAAATTGTAATCATCATCGTCATCATCGTCCAGCATAAAATTCGGTGAGTTGCGCATAGCGGGACGTCGTTGCACCTTCGCTGGCGATGACTGTTCGCGTTCGTTGCTCGCATCGTTGCGACGCATTGCCGCCACTGCCACGGCCGACGATGTGGTGACCGACGATGCGCTGGCCAGACGTGAGTTGGAGGCACCACGCTCCGTACGCTCGTGACTGTTGCCGGGCGGACGGCCGATGGCAACGACACACGATAGATAATCGCTGCATGATTCACCGTCGCTGGTTAGCTCAGCAATGTTAACATATTTGCGCAAACGTTCTACACGCGGCGGATCGAGCTTCTCCAGTTTGCGCACATAGCCGATGAGATGCACCTGCTCCTCGTGGGACAGAAACTTAAAGTTCTGCAGCAGCGTTTGCAAATCGGAGTCTGTTAGGGATTCCATGCCATGATTGCTGGCATCGCTGATGGTGCTAGCCTTGGACGGCACACTGGTGCTCGAATCCTTGGCGGCGAGCTGGTGCTCAACCTCCTTGATCAGTTCAGACAAGTCAATGTCCAGATCGTGACCAGCAGCAGTGACGTCCTCATCATTTGTCGCACTGCTCTCAAGTCCCAGGCGAAGCAGGACCTCGGCAAAGTTGAGGCCGCTGCTACGATCGGTCTGGCGTCGTGTATGATTCGTCCTCAATAGCAGCGTAAAGAATTGTAGCAGCCGGTTCATATCCTCCGTATTTAAATCATCTACGCCATTCACGATCAGTGCGTTTGCCAATTTCGAGGAAACGAGCTGCAGGTCAAAGGGTAGCTGGAGCTCCTTCTTCTTGGTCAATTCGACGAGCTTGGGCTCATTCTGTGTCGACTCTTTATCAGCTGGGTGTGTGTGTTAGAGGGAGGTAGATGTAAGGAGAGAGTAACACAATAAACGACATTAATTAATTTATTATTACAATTGATTGATATTGTTCTCAATCTAAAATTAAAGCAATTACATACGACAAGGATTACATACAATTTAAAACAGTGAGGAATGCGGCGCTTCCAGCTGCTGGATGGTGGTCACTTAACCAGGATGACACGCAAGCGTCTATTCATACATATTTAACTCTTTTATTTTTTTTTTCTTTAAATTTTTTTTTTATTATTGTTTATGTAGTATTTCCATTATTTTAGGCACAAAACTAACACCTGGGGAAGCTGAACCCACAGTTAAAAGTAATAATAAGAAAAAGGCATTACAAAAAAAAAACCGGATAAAAAAAATACCGAACCGACAAGTTGAGAACTCTTTTTTTGGTAGATCACAGAACAGAGAGTTGTAGTTGGAAACATTTTTATTATATGTATTAAAGAATTGCCCGATTCCATCCAACATATACAGACAAATACTTACCCCGATATATACATATGTATATCTATATATATATATATGCGCTGGACTTGGTCTAGGATCTGTAAAGTTGGAAAGCTTTTGAGTTTGTATTGTGTTGCACTTACGTTTTCTTGAGACCTGGAAGACGATGGTCGCAATATTGCTGATTAACTTTTTCACAACGCGCACTTTTTGTGGATCTTCGAGCACTTCCGCATCGAGAATGCCCTTTAGCTTCTCCTTGGTAGTCTCCAGGAAAACACAATTGTCCTCATTCAATATCAGATCATCGGCGGCATTTGGCTTGATCTTCTCCATGGCCACTGCCTTGCTGAGCAAACTTAGCGCCTTGGGTCCGAGGCTGCCCAACTGATCCTCTAACGCGGATAGCATGCGCAGTACACTAACCACAGTCAGTGGACCTTCGGCCGCCTCTTCAATAGGTTCCGCATCTTTGTTGGCCGCACTCGTCGTGCTGGTGCTCGTTGGCGATGAGGAATGTTGACCGCTGGCGGGCTGACTGTATTCCGGATACGAGCGCGAATCAAGCACACGGAACGTCTCCAGGGGCTCGTAGGTGCGCGAGGAACGCGTATAACTTTCGCCACGCTCCCTGTAGTAATCATCGTTTCTATTGCGCCCCCTCTCCCTTTCTCTATCTCTATCCCGTTCCCTATCACTGTCCCTCTCCCTGTTCCGATCACGCCCACCGTAATCGTCGTGGCTGCGTGAATGGTGCGACCTGTCATTCCCGCGGCTATATGGTGAACGCGAGCTGCGCCGATGCGACGAGCGTGATCTGGAGCGCGAACGCTGCCGGCGTCGAGTGGCCTCTGAGGAGCGAGACCGCCTTGCACGCTTTGGCGACAACGAGCGTGACAATGAGCGGCCATACGGTGGACGGCGAGTGGGACGAGCCGAGCGTCTACTCGGCGCGTGCTGATCATCATCGCTGATGTTGATCACCGCATCTGGCCCGACGGTGGTGGCACCGTTGCCGCTACGATTATTGGGTCCGCGATAGTTGGGCTTGCGGCGCACAGCGACATTCGTCGAAGATGAGACGGCGGCGGTTCCGGCTGCGGCGGATGTAGGTGGATCGCCATTTGTGATTTTGGGACTGCTGATGCGTATTTTATAGCGTTCCATGAGCTCCTTGGTGTTCTCCTCGTCTTCGTCGCCCAGCTTGAATTTCTCCTTGAGCTCCTTTTTGATCTTATTGACGGCAATGTTGAAGAGCTCCACGCGTCGACCGTTCCAATAGGTAATCCATTCGGGTTTGTAGTCATAGCTATTTGGATCGCATTTCTTCTCCTCCTGTAGCTGCTTATAGCGTCGATTCCAGAACAGTTTCCACTCCTCGGAATAATCGGGATGCTTCTCCGGATTCGTTTCATATGTTTCCGTTTCATCACGCAGCTGCTTCAATTGTAGCTCCAGCAGGCAGCGAAATTTCTCCCAACGGTAGCGCTCCTGCGCAATTTGCGAGGCCTGCAACGACAGCTCCTTGGGCGTTGGCAGCTGCTGCTTGATGGCTAGCCCAGTCCCCAATGTTGGCTTGACACCGCTTGCCTGGTTGCATTTCTCGTTGGTTGCTGGCGGTGAGCGATTAATGGCACGATATGCCGGCTGCTGTTCGTCTTGCTTTTTTCTAGCCTTCTTGCCCGAAGACTGTTGTCCCATTAGTGGGGCAAAATTCTCATCGTCATCACTGGAAATGGCATCTAGGGCAATTGGCTCGGCATTACCTTTATTTAAGTGAAGCGTAACTTTCAGTGTTTCCTTCGGCTTGGACTCAATAATCATTTGGCGCACCTCGTCAACGAAATCAGGTCCGGCGCATTCATCGTAATGAAATTTATCGCGTACCTGTGAACAAATTTTTGCACCACTACGACGAAAATCATCGCCAGCAACGGCCAAGATTTGCGTGCTGCGTCCGAAATGCGTCTCGATATGTTGAACTAACTTGTTTGTGCCATTGAACATAAGTTCGTTGGAATTGCCCGAGGAGCGGCGCAGTTGCTGCAGCAGCTCGAAGGCCTTCTGAAAGTGCTTCTTCAGATAGTTGGTGCGATGCGTCAATGACATCCAGTGGACAAATATGGAGCGGCAATCGTTGCAAGTATTGCACAGTACACAAAAATAATCAGGACGAATTTGGCCATCTTCGTGCAGCTCGACAACATATTCGGTGCCGATGAGGGCTCCGCCTTTGTGGCTCTCAATTAGCTTCTGTATGTCCGCTGTGCGCGACATTTCATCCTCGAAGCCGGGCGGAACGGGCTCGCCAGTTAAAAAGTTCATATCAGATGTGGTCGAATCTGCAAAAAGGCAGCGATTGGTTTCTCGATTTCTAAGAAGCAGGGATAGGCGCTTGTCACGACACGAAACACACACTATTCAACATGGATCTACATATCATACACGAATCTATGTATACACAACATGGACTACGCTAACCGATTAGTTATCGACTTATCGCAAGTAATTACGACTAGCAAAAAGTTCTCTACAAAAAAAAATGGTTCTCGCATTCAACTAGATCCTGCTGATGCTTTTAAAACTGCACATATAGCACACTTTATTTACGTTTGAGCACATAATCTAAATGACAACAGCGGTTTGACACATAATCAAAAAGTTAGCATATATGCATGCGTGTGTACATGTTGGTATGCATGGATTATTGCATATTTCAATCTCCGAACTTTTTGCGTAATATAAGCGATGATAGTAATTCATGTTTTTGCATTTTGTGCATTAGCCGTGCCATGTTGCGTATCCATGTTGAATAAAATTCGACATGCACCCATCTCTAAGGCGAAGCAATAACTCAGACTACCAAAATTACCTGGCCTTCACTTTGGGAGTCGTAGTAATACGCTATTTTCACAATTGTCCCCAGAATATGATTTGCATGCACTAACAATCAAGAACAAAATTGACGAAAAAATAAGCGCACGCCAAGTGTAGCCATATGTATATTTAACTAAGTGTTTGGTCATTACGCATCGATATTATTGTCCATAACTTATCGCATAGTCACATTTTCGATTATATGTTATCGCAATTGCGGGTCAATATAAAATTTGAAATTATTTGCCGCTGTCAAAATGTGAGTATAAATTGATCAGAAATTATCTCATTTGTATAAAGTGTAGAAAATAATAATAATGTTAATGTGGTGTTTTTTATTATACAAGATAATATAAAAGATAATGTTAATACAATATAATTAATCGTTTATAATGTTTTACGTCGGCGTCTTTAAAATATCTCGTCGTTTCTCGTCTTGATGCACACCTCTCATAATCTATTTACTCAAAGGCCGAACTGCAACTCCCTCTTCGTCGTCATCGGGTGTTGCTCCTCCTCTTCGCCGATTGTCTTCTTTGAGCAGATTCGCCGTCTTGCGTCTTCTTAGCTGACTGTGTTGGATGCGTTAAGATCCGTTGTGTCTTTCGCAGTTCACTATGCTGCTGCTCCTTCCTGGGGTGTTCTTGTTTCTCGTTTAGTGGCTGTTGTTGCTGTAATTGGCACTGCTGTGCCTGTAGTTTCTGCTGTTGTTTCGCTGTTTCAGTACGTGTAATGAGTAACTTGTTTCCTGCTGACTTGTAGGTGGGGCATCCTTTGTAACTGGCAACATGCTTTCCCTTACAGTTGGCGCACATAGCCTCCGTGTCTTTTGGTTTAGTACAATCTGTAGTTGCATGGCTACCAGCACACTTCAGACACACAAATGGTCTGCGGCAGTAATTCTTGCTGTGCCCGAATGCTTGGTAACGATGGCATTGGACGGAGTCAAGGCATCGCATTTGTCGCTCAACAACAACCTGATGATACCCCAATCCAGTAAGCGTAAGTATTAGGTCATTCCGTCCATCAGAATGTGGCTCAAGCTCAACCCCCGGAGCTGACTTAGTAAATAACGCAAACAAAATATATCTAAAATGGATCTCAGCTAAATTATCTACAAAATGTACCCATAATTGTACTCCCTTAACCCAAAAGTATACATATTTTTTAGCTTAGCATCAACAGAAGAATCGATTTATCGGTCTCTATGAATGCGTTGATCCCAGAAACCAGAAACGTAATTATAGGCAGATTAAGTTCATTAAATGTTATCCACGTTTCACTAATATCGATACAAATCGAATTCCGATAGGCATAAAAGAAACATTTGTATACATATAGATTTTCAACTATAAATATTTAATTACGATTGGATAATAAATACTTATGTTAAGCAAAACGTATTTTCATATTAAATAAATTGGATACAGGGTATCTCCTAGTTGAGCGGTCTAGCTTGCTTCTACGCATTTGCTCTGGCCTGCTTCTGTGTCTTCACTATGTTCTGGCATCTTTGGCACCTTCTGCTTGGGCTTGTACAATGGACACGTCTTGTTCGTTCGCATGTGACCAACCTGGCCGCAGGCGCCACACTTCAACTTCCGATTCTTCGGTTTCAGCTCGACCTTTTTGGGTGACGGAATCACCTCCTTGTGACTGTCATCGCGCTCCTTATGCTCATTCCCGCCCGAGCTCTTGGTATCGTCCAGCGAGGTGGGCATGCTGCCCGGTTGTAGCTTTTGGCGCTCCAGACTGCGCTTGAGGCGACGCAGCTGCCCCTGCAAGCGCCGCTTCTCGTGCTTCATCTTCTCCCCGTGCTGTTCGTCCAGCGTCGCAAACTGTTTGATGACCTTCTCGTCTTTGGTGGTGCGTATCTTTATATATGCATCGATGACCGGCTGGCGCCGCACCGTCACCACGTGCGTAAACTCCTTGCCGTCGGCGCCCTTGAAGGTGCGCGTTATGCGCAGGATGCGTCCTTGATTGTTGTTGTTCATTGGTTGATGTGTGGCATCTTCTTTCGCCTTGAACGAGTTGCTGGCCCCATCGCCTTGCTCTTCCAGCTGGTGACACTCTTGCTCCTCGCGCTTTAGCGACAACTGTGTGGATGGTTTCTTGTTGACCAGCATATTCTGGAGATTTTTGCCCAACTCATCCAGATCGGACTCCTCGGAGGTCGAGGACTTGTCGTCGTCGGTGGACACCACTTCGGAGCTGGCGAGCACTCGATTCTGCAAATCGAATATGCGCTGACACTCCTCCTTGTATCGTTCCTGATGCTCGGCGATGGAGAAGCGATTGCCTCGCGAGAATTTATCCATGCCTTCCTCGCCGGCCTTGGCCTTCTCGGTGGACAATGTGCGCACCACATCAATGACCTCCCAGCGTGTCAACTTCTTGATCTCGACCTCGGGCACTTTGAATTCGCGCAACATTTCCTTGGCCCGCTGCAGCGGCAGGCGACGCAAATCGGCATCGGTGCCGGTCACCAGGCGCTTCGGCTGCGATTCCTGCTGCTCCTTCGATAGCTATACACGGATTTTTGAAATGAATAATCAGCTAAGATAAAACATTAATTTCCATTAACGCACCGTTGGCTTGTTGGACACGCGCACATAGGAGAAGCCTCCACCACAGCCAGTCGGATCAGCTGGGCCGCTCAGCTGCAGCAGACAATTGCCACGCCTGGCCTGAATGTAGGCACGCGTGGTGTTCCAGGGCGCCACCTTGACCTCATCGTCGAGCAGCTGGGCCTCCTCATGATTGTCCTCTTGCGGGGCAAACAGCGATTTCTCACCATAACCAGCATCCTGCAAATGCGATTTATAAATAGAGACACATATAAAAATAATATTTTTGTAGCCAACTCACCTTCAGACGTTGCTCGGCGGCAATCATGCTGAAGTAGGCGCAGCACTGTTCCGGCGACACCATGGCTCGTATCTCCTCCTCGGAGGGCAGACGAAACACTGGCTTGATAACCCACCAATTTGAGTTCATGCCCGTGCGCTTGAAAACGGCGCAGTGCTTCAGACGCCTGCGTATGCTGCCCTCACAGTGCGTCGGAAAGGCGCACTTCACATCGTCCATGCGAATGCGACGTGGATTGTCGCGACTCTTCCAGAACAGTCGATATATGAACACCTTGAAACCGATGATGATGATCATGTCGTGAACACATAGCTTAAAGCAATCTTCAGTCAGCAAATCTTGCTTACCTGCAAAAAGTCACGGGTAAAGTTGTTGGCCTGCTTCGAGTTGGGACCGGGCACTTCGTACAGTGGACACTCTTGGCCAACGGTGAAGATGTCATTCACCGCACGTATACAATAGCTGTTTCGCGTCCGTATAAGCAGGAAATCGTTGGTCGCCATCTTATGGGGATAGATGGGTGCCCGGTACATGTTGTTCTCCAGCGCCTGAATGCATTGCCCCGGATGTAGTGTGCCCAGAAATGGACTGGTGTGTACGAACGCCACCTCACCGTACGCGTAGCCCAGCCGGCCGCTATCCTTTTCGGCCTTACGCTTGTAGTAGTTTTTAATTTTGGAGCACATGCCCACCTGGCTCATCAGCGGCGGATGCTCCTCGCAAAACTCGGTCAACACAATGTCACCATCCTTGGCGCTCAGGTCCTCGGGATTGCGCATAAAGAACACGTCACCGCCACCGGACGCAATCCGCTCAAGTTCGCGCTGTTTGGCCTTCTTGGCAATCAGCTCGGGCAGCGAATGCACCTCATGCGGTATGGTCAGCGATAGCGGTCCGTGCGAGAACTTCTTGAGGGGCGGCCGGTGGAAGGAGCGCAGTTTCATCGGTCCCATGTGCGTAGGCACAAACGGAGCACGCAGCTCCACAACCGGCGTCGAGTGCTGAATAAGATTGCCACCGCCCACTTTGGGGCGCAGCGTCGGCTCCGTTTGTAGTTGTTTGGTTGTGTAGTAACTGCAAAAAGGAAACGACGATTAAGCTGGGAACTCAGAACTCCGAATTGAAAGGCTTACGAGTCATTGGATAGGTTGGAGGGATTGAGATCAGGGCTTCTGGGCGGTGGCGTGTCCTCGGCCAGCACTTTAATAACGCCTGCCTTGCCCAGCATAATCTTTGACTTGTTTACATGCGGATATAGTATCCTAATCTTGGGCGGCGGTTCAGTGTTTTTGTTAATCTTGGATGGATCAATGTAATCGGGAATGCCGAGTATAATGTTCTCATCATTGGGATCCAGAGTTAAGACCTTCGGCTTGGGCACACCATTCATTTGTTGGGCATCCCAGATCACGTCGTCCTCCCACTTGTAGCGGATTAGCTCCATGTTCTCCACCGGAAACATACTGTGCATTGCCTCGTCGAAAACTTCCACTTGTTTATTCTGCGGCGCACTGCAAGTCGGAGAAAGAGTTAAAAACACATGACAAGTTCGCGTTGGGAATGGATCAAAGTTACCTCTGGGGTGCCTTTTTGGTTGAGCCATCGTCAGAGTCGCCGCTGTTGCCACCACTGTCCACTGACCACTGACGAAAGGCGCTGGCTGTGCGGCATTCGCCCCATGGCAGCCAGCCGGCCGCATTCGGCTTGTAGTACAGATTCTGCAGAACCTCTTCCGTGATATCATTGCCATCCCAGACGATATCGTCCTCCCAACGCAGCTGGGATACCATAAGGCACGCATCGTCTGACAGATTGACATCCTTGGCTGTAAATGGCGGGCAACTGAACTGTACAATTGAAGCTTTAACAATGCGCTTTGGCTACTCACTGAGTTTCGCCTCCACCTTTGTGGCTGGTATTGCATCCTCGAGGTCATCGAATGTGGATGCCGAAGTCGTTGCAGCGTCTACTGGTTTGTTCTGATCAGTCACTTCGTTCGACAGCGAATAGAGTCCCAATCTGCAAGTGGATCAATCACATATATAATATATTTATAAATATACATATAATAAAAAAAATGCAAAAACCCACTTTGAGAGGGAGCTGATACTTTCGAGCAATTCAGCATCATATGCGCTTCCCATGTCATCATCGTCGGCCACCAGTCTACCCTCAGAGTGAATGTTCCCAAAGAGGATGCCGGTCAGATCGATTCCCATGTCGTTGGCAGCATTGCCCCCGACGGAGCTCTCATGGCTGTCATTGTCAGATGCGGTGTCCATGCTTCTTTGTGCCAGCTTATTTTGTGTATTAAGCCGGACAGAACAAACAATTTTGTTAGAAGCAATTACTAAAAAGAAAGTCTGACAGTTTCGAAATACGCGAAAATTACCCGATTAGTGATGTGTTTCCGACAACAATCGCTCGATAGATTTTGCTGAAGCGATACTTCACACGCTTGGCAGCACTGACAGAAACCACTAAATATTGCATTTTGACGGTAATTTATTATATATATAAACTATATATATATATTGAAAATTAGTTATTTGATAAAAAGAAATAAATATATATTTTACATGGTGTTTTATCATTTATTTGTCAAGCTGGCAACTCACACACAAGGTCAGCTGAAGTCTCACATGCAGCTGGTTGGCAACTCTAGCTGCACGCAGTCGTATGTAAATAACTAACAATTTGTCTTGAAAGATGAATCGAGCCCGCATTTATTTGCGAGTTGCGGAAAAAGTTGTATACAGAAATCGTCACAGAAGGGTCATTGCAATTAGCACTTATCTAAACAAGGCGACTATTGTGAGCAACATTAGTCCGATATTGAGAAAGCCAATAAACAGATTCTGTAGCAGCATAACAGAGCCGGAATTCTCGCTAGATACCGTTACCTATGACCGTGTCTGCTCCCAAACATTGGATGCACTCTACGATTACATTGAAGAGCTGACCGAAAATGCCCCAGATCTTCCTGGCAGCGATGTGGAATACGGTGTAAGTAAAATGATTCGCCTTAAATTTTACATTTGCGTTACATCATGCCAACAAACGGTGTGCTTTGCTTTGCAGGATGGTGTGCTAACTGTAAATCTGGGCCCAGCGAACGGCATCTATGTGATCAATCGACAGACGCCCAACAAACAGATTTGGCTCAGCTCACCCGCAAGCGGCCCAAAACGGTTCGATTATGTTGCCGGAGGCACAGATGCCGGCGAATGGATCTATAAGCACAGTGGCGAATCTTTGCATCAGTTGCTCCAACTGGAATTGGGAAAAATCTTCAAGGGGCAATCAGTTGATTTTCTGCAACTGCCCTACAGCCATAATTGACTCTAGTCAATACCAGATGATATTGCAAAGCATGCAAGAGTCTGATTGTTAGTATGTTTATTTGTTAAAATCATAAATTAAAAATATTCAAATTGTAGCCAGTTAGGAACCTTAGACTTTCACAACATACAATTTTCCAGAAATTATGGACTTGATTCCCAACTTGAATATGAAATGCATATTATGGACAGCAATTTGTATATCCTTGGAGACATATCCGACCTCACAGATAGACTTGTATATTCTGGATCAGCAAGATGCGCTAAGTTGATAACAAAGGAAGCACTGGTTAAATTGATTTGTTTGTGTGTAGAAAACTATTTTGTTTTCCCCAAAAAACTAGCAATAGCAATTCTCTACCTGAGTCATGAAGATGATGCTTATATTGTAGCAACAAATTACTAACTTATATAAAGATATATCATACAGATATAGTACGATACATGAGTCATTTTGTTTTATAGATATAAAATAGATCAGAAGCCTCTGTTTTATTGATTTTTTTTATTTTACGTAATGACATATTTGTGGCTGAATCTTTATGTCCGCAACATGTCACTTTTGGCTGTCTACAGCTCAAGGACTTAGGAATAGGGTTTCTTTCAGTTTATTTCATACATTTTAGATACATTTTTTTTTAAACATTATGTTGCATATAGTTATGCTGGTTATTATTATATGATTACAGCGGTCCATTGGCCCAGGGATTCATCTGAACGCCGTAGCCACCAGTGGGACCCATGGGTTGGCCATAGGCATTAAAATTGCCCATGTTGTAGGGAGGCCGCGGCTGATGTTGTCGTTTTGGTTGTTGCGTCTGCTGTGGCGGAACGCCCGGATAGCCAGACGGACCGCTCGACATTTGATCGGGACCATAGTTATAATAATTGCTACGACCATTATTGGTTCCAAACGATGGCTGTTGTTGCTGCTGATGATGTTGTTGTTGTGCGCGATTTTGCATTAAACTGGGCACATTGCGTAGTTGTTGCTGTTGCTGCTGTTGTTGGTGATGGTGTTGTTGTTGCTGCTGTTGCTGCCGTGTTTTGGCTGCGCTTGTTGCCTTCTTGCTGTTGCGGATCAGTGTACCCATTAGATTGGCAATTATATTCTCTGTATCCTTGAGCGAGATCTTTGGCGACGCCGGCTTAAAGGTCAACGAATTGGGTGACGCAGATGCCGTCTGAATGGGCAGATTGCTGCCCATCGTTATGGATTTCTTGCCATTTGAATCGTTGGCCTTCAGCACCAGATCATCGAAATTGAAATCATCAACGTCCAGCATAAAATTCGGTGAGTTGCGCATAGCGGGACGTCGTTGCAGCTTCGCTGGTGATGACGGTTCGCGTTCGTTGCTCGCATCGTTGCGACGCATTGCCGCCACTGCCACGGCCAACGATGAGGTGGCCGACGATGAGGTGGCCGACGATGCGCTGGCCAGACGTGAGTTGGAGGCACCACGCTCCGTACGCTCGTGATTGTTGCCGGGCGGACGGCAGATGGCAACGACACACGACAGATAATCGCTGCACGATTCACCGTCGCTGGTTAGCTCAGCAATGTTAACATATTTGCGCAAACGTTCTACACGCGGCGGATCGAGCTTCTCCAGTTTGCGGACATAGCCGATGAGATGCACCTGGTCCTCGTTGGAGAGAAATTTAAAGTTCTGCAGTAGCGTTTGCAAATCGGAGTCTGTTAGGGATTCCATGCCATGATTGCTGGCATCGCTGATGGTGCTAGCCTTGGACGGCACACTAGTGTTCGAATCCTTGGCGGCGAGCTGGTGCTCCACCTCCTTGATCAGTCCAGCGAAGTCAATGTCCAGATAGTGACCATCAGCAGTGACGTCCTCATCATTTGTCGCACTGCTCTCAAGTCCCAGGCGAAGCAGGACCTCGGCAAAGTTGAGGCCGCTGCTACGATCGATCTGGCGTCGTGTATGATTCGACCTCATCAGCAGCGCAAAGAATTGTAGCAGCCGGTTCATATCCTCCGTATTTAAATCATCTACGCCATTCACGATCAGTGCGTTTGCCAATTTCGAGGAAACGAGCTGCAGGTCAAAGGGTAGCTGGAACTCCTTCTTGGTCAATGCGACGAGCTTGGGCTCATTCTGTGTCGACTCTTTATCAGCTGGGTGTGTGTGTTAGAGGGAGGTAGATGTAAGGAGAGAGTAACACAATAAACGACATTAATTAATTTATTATTACAATTGATTGATATTGTTCTCAATCTAAAATTAAAGCAATTACATACGACAAGGATTACATACAATTTAAAACAGTGAAGAATGCGGCGCTTCCAGCTGCTGGATGGTGGTCACTTAACCAGGACGACACGCAAGCGTCTATTTATATATATTTAGTTCTTTTAATTATTTTTTTATTGTTTTTGTTGTACGTATTTCCATTAGGCACTTTTTGCACAAAACTAACACCTAGGGAAGCTGAACCCACAGTTAAAAGTAATAAAAAGAAAGAGGCATTACTCATTTTTAATGGGTTCAGGGTATAAAAAAAACCGGATAAAAAAATACCGAACCGACAAGTTGAGAACTCTTTTTTTGGTAGATCACAGAACAGAGAGTTGTAGTTGGAAACATTTTTATTATATGTATTAAAGAATTGCCCGATTCCATCCAACATATACAGACAAATACTTACCCCGATATATACATATGTATATATATATATATATATATGCGCTGGACTTGGTCTAGGATCTGTAAAGTTGGAAAGCTTTTGAGTTTGCATTGTGTTGCACTTACGTTTTCTTGAGACCTGGAAGACGATGGTCGCAATATTGCTGATTAACTTTTTCACAACGCGCACTTTTTGTGGATCTTCGAGCACTTCCGCATCGAGAATGCCCTTTAGCTTCGCCTTGATGGTCTCCAAGAACACACAATTGTCCTCATTCAAAAGCACATCATCGGCGGCATTCGGCTTGATATTCTCCATGGCCACTGCCTTGCTGAGCAAACTAAGCACCTTGGGTCCGAGACTGCCCAACTGATCCTCTAACGCGGATAGCATGCGCAGTACACCAACCACAGTCAGTGGACCTTCGGCCGCCTTTTCAATAGGTTCCGCATCTTTGTTGGCCGTACTCGTCGTGCTGGCGCTAGTTGGAGATGAGGAACTGAATTCCGGATACGAGCGCGAATCGAGCACACGGAATGTCTCCAGGGGCTCGTAGGTGCGCAAGGAACGCGTATAACTATCGCCACGCTCCCTGTAGTAATCATCTAGTAATCTATTGCGCCCCCTCTCCCTTTCTCTGTCTCTATCCCGTTCCCTATCACTGTCCCTCTCCCTGTTCCGATCACGTCCACCGTGGCTGCGCGAATGGTGCGACCTGTCATGCCCGCGGCTATATGACGAACGCGAGCTGCGCCGATGCGACGAGCGTGATCTGGAGCGCGAACGCTGCCGGCGTCGAGTGGCCTCTGAAGAGCGAGACCGCCTTGTACGCTTTGGCGACAACGAGCGTGACAATGAGTGGCCATACAGTGGACGGAGAGTCGGATGAGCCGAGCGTTTACTCGGCGCGTGCTGATCATCATCGCTGATGTTGAACACCGCATCTGGCCCAACGGTGGTGGCACCGTTGCCGCTACGATTATTGGGTCCCCGATAGTTGGGCTTGCGGCGCACAGCGGCATTCGTCGAAAATGAGACGGCGTCGGATGTAGGTGGATCGGCGTTTGTGATTTTGGGGCTGCTTATGCGTATTTTATAGCGTTCCATGAGCTCCTAGGTATTCTCCTCGCCTTCGTCGCCTGGCTTGAATTTCCTCTTGAGCTCTTTTTTGATCTTGTTGACGGCAATGTTGAAGAACTTCATCCGTCAAAAATTGGCGATGACACACAACAAGTCACAACAATCGCTTGATAGATTTTGCTGAAGCGATACTCGATACGCTTTGCAACATTAAATGTGGCGTAAGCGCGCAAAATAATTAATAATTGAAATAACAGAAACCACTAAATATATCATTTTGACGGTAATTTATTATAGTTTATATAATTGAAAATTAGTTATTTGATAAAAAGAAATAAATATATATTTTACATGGTGTTTTATCATGTATTTGTCAAGCTGGCAACTCACACACAAGGTCAGCTGAAGTCTCACATGCAGCTGGCTGGCAACTCTAGCTGCACGCAGTCGTATGTAAATAACTAACAATTTGTCTTGAAAGATGAATCGAGCCCGAATTTATTTGCGAGTTGCGGAAAAAGTTGTATACAGAAATAGTCACAGAAGGGTCATTGCAATTAGGAATTATCTAAACAATGCGACTATTGTGAGCAACATTAGTCCGATATTGAGAAAACCAATAAACAGATTCAGTAGCAGCATAAAAGAGCCGGAATTCTCGCTAGATACCGTTACCTATGACCGTGTCTGCTCCCAAACGTTGGATGCACTCTACGATTACATTGAAGAGCTGACCGAAAATGCCTCAGATCTTCCTGGCAGCGATGTGACCTACGGTGTAAGTAAAATGATTCACCTTAAATTTTAAATTTCCGTTACATCATGCCAACAAACTGTGTGCTTTGCTTTGCAGGATGGTGTGCTAACTGTAAATCTGGGCCCAGCGAACGGCATCTATGTGATCAATCGACAGACGCCCAACAAACAGATTTGGCTCAGCTCACCCGCAAGCGGCCCAAAACGGTTCGATTATGTTGCCGGAGGCACAGATGCCGGCGAATGGATCTATAAGCACAGTGGCGAATCTTTGCATCAGTTGCTCCAACTGGAATTGGGAAAAATCATCAAGGGGCAATCAGTTGATTTTCTGCAACTGCCCTACAGCCATAATTGACTCTAGTCAATACCAGATGATATTGCAAAGCATGCAAGAGTCTGATTGTTAGTATGTTTATTTGTTAAAATCATAAATTAAAAGTATTCAAATTGTAGCCAGTTAGGAACCTTAGACTTTCACAACATACAATTTTCCAGAAATTATGGACTTGATTCCCAACTTGAATATGAAATGCATATTATGGACAGCAATTTGTATATCCTTGGAGACATATCCGACCTCACAGATAGACTTGTATATTCTGGATCAGCAAGATGCGCTAAGTTCATAACAAAGGAAGCACTGGTTAAATTGATTTGTTTGTGTGTAGAAAACTATTTTGTTTTCCCCAAAAAACTAGCAATAGCAATTCTCTACCTGAGTCATGAAGATGATGCTTATATTGTAGCAACAAATTACTAACTTATATAAAGATATATCATACAGATATAGTACGATACATGAGTCATTTTGTTTCATAGATGTAAAATAGATCAGAAGCCTCTGGTTTTTTGATTTTTTATTTTTTTTATTTTACGTAATGACATATTTGTGGCTGAATCTTTATGTCCGTCTATTTACAATCGTTACTCATGTTAGAAATGTAAAAAAGAAAGCTTTTAAAGTATTTACTTTAAAATCAAATCTATGCAACATGTCACTTTTGTCTGTCTACAGCTCAAGGACTTAGAAATAGGGTTTCTTTCAGTTTATTTCATACATTTTAGATACATATTTTTTTAAACATGTAGCAGTGCGGCGGATGTTGCTGCTGCTGCGACAGCATATAGTTATGCTGGTTATTATTCTATAGGAAGCACCAATATATCGCTCAGCCGGCTAGCTATCGGCTCAGGTGGGATTCAACCTCGATATATTGGGTGGAAGTTAGCAATAAGTTGTTTTTTTTATAAATAAAGAACAAATACTTCCATCAAACTAGTCCGCTCGCTACTGTCTTGGCTGTGTGGGTGTTGTGCAGCCAGCGCGTCCCTTCCTTTCTCATGATTCCTCCGCAAAATTCACCAGAGATATTCCCTTATATATGTTATTATTCCATTCTCGCTCGTTTGTTATACCCTCACCTTACCCAAATACATTAATTTTAGACCTCATCTTCATTCAAATTATACTACACTATTTAGTTCACAAATCATATTTCCCTTAATCCACAATATCCTTAGCTAATAACATTTAGAACTTCTTTAATTTTGTTGGCCAACGCTACATTATCTTGTACATGTATTATATTAACAACTATTTACATTACTTAAAGCTTACAAAAATAAATATTTTGTTTTATTTTATTGGCTGTTAAAGTGTGCATCACTAATGAGCAAAATGGGCATCACTGTTGTAGGCAATGCTCATAACTGATGCCTTGATGGTTAGGGACGATCAGCTGTGCCTTCGTGGCCACTGGCCGTAATTAATCGAGCGGTAGCAAACTCCTTGGTATGTTGGGATGATCCGAATTGTCTCCCTGTTCCCTGGATTCCACTCCTTGGTTCCTGTTTTGTACCAATTGTCCCCCGGCGATCTCCTCCTTGGCGATGGCTTTGGTTTATGTCGCCTGTTGTTGGTTGCTTCTCTTTGTTTTTGTTATTTATTTTATTTTTTATAGAGCATTATGTATATAAGCACATATACATAGGTAAATTTGGTTATAAATTAATTAATTTACAACTTTTTACAATTTTTGCGGCCTTTTTCTCTGTTCTTTTTGTTGTAGCTAATAATTAATAATATATTTGTCAAAGGCGTTCGCTGGATTATTCGCAGCTGATTAGGCGATCAGCTGTTGTGGAAGATCGCATGCCAGCTCGCGTTTGTTTAATTTAAATCGCCCGGTTAGACATGCGCACTGGACATTTACAAGCCTTTGGGCAATGTGTTGGGAAGGGGATGGAACGGACTCGCTCTGATGCCCCAGAAAATGCTGCTCCGGGTTCCTGATTTCTGGCGCTGGCTCGTTTTCCAGGCTCTGGATCATCTTCCTCTACAACTTCACCGTGGGAGTCTCTTTTTTTATTTTTTAACATTGTTCATATAAATGTGTCATATTTTATATGCAACTCGTTTAATGTTATTTTTATCTTTATAAGACTTGTAAATTTTCATAAGTATATATTTGATATGTTGCACATTTTATTTGATTTTATTTTATCTAACACAGTTACGAAATGAAGTTAAATTGCTTGTTGCTCTAAATTTGTTGTTGTGGTATTTATAATTCTTATTATTTTTATTTATTATTTTTTTGGTATATATAGTTTTACACAGCTTTATATGAAGCCCTTGTGTATGGGTCACTTATCTTATATTTCTGCACAAATTTTGTAGCCTTTTGCCGCGGTTTTCCTTTAAATTCCTCCCACGCACACACTTTGTTCGCCTCCAAATCTCGACTGTCTCACTTTCAACTGACCTCTGAAAATTTGGCATTATTCCTATTTTATTTTTTCAAATTTTACCTACTTATTAATCCCATTCTCTCCCAGAGATCATGTGGTTCGTTTAGAACTGATTGGTCCAATTTCTGCTGAGACCCCTCAACTACCATAACTTGATCGCTAGGTGACGTTGAGTATTTTATTGTTCCCTGCGATAGGTGGCGCTAACATAACATATACTTATATTTATTCGCCGACCATTACACAATTTTAAAGATGGAGTCACAAAACGCCCACACTCGCCGCCCCAGCAATTTTGGCCCTAGAAATCTGAAATGCGCATATCTTCCACAATTTGTAAGCTGGAGCCACCAATAGTATTGAAAGTATTTTATTGGTAACTCGCCTAAGATATCGATAAAATATTGGATGACCACTCGCACTCCGCCTCCCCAAATTGATACACCTGTTAGTGTAACTCGAAAAAATAATCATTTTTCCGACCACGCCCACTTCCGCACCTAAGATTCCGAATAGCTTATATCTTCTGCAATTTTAGAGCTAAGGCTACAAAACTTGGAAGGAAGGTAACTAGGAAACCATTTCAAAATTTTTTTTTGGTCCCGTCTCCAGATGGTATGACTTATTGATATCAGAGTATTTTGCAGTCGGTTACGCCCGACTGAAACGTTCTCTCTTGTTTCTGTTAATTTTGTGAGCTTGTATATATACTTTATATATTATACTGTATATAGATATATCACTATGAGTGGGGTGCTCACTGGTGAAATTTTTAATTAATTTATTCATTAATCAAGAACAAAAATGGCGCCACATGTTGTGAATTGCCTGACCCTCTAGCCTGGTCCGCACCTGCGTCAAGCTACGTTTTTTAATTTATATAATGATAGCCCTATGACATTTTGATGAAGCTGCTGCACTTGAGCTTGAGCTTAGTCTTAACCCACTCCGCCCCCTTCCGACAGTGAGCACGCGTTAATACCTTCAAGCATTCAGTATTATGTGCCATATATACATTTTGGTATGAAAACCACCACGGAGGACAAATAGCTAAAAGTGTGGCAGGAGGTGCACGTCCCAAAACAATTTCGCACCCACCCTACCAAAATGAACAAGGGCCGGCAACATGTGCTGTGATAGATGTGGCACGCACGCACACACACACATACATAAATTTAGATCTGAATAGAAGAGAAGCATTAATCGCTACATGATGATGATAATGGCAATATAAGCGACTACACAATGAGCTGACCATATGTGCACATAGACAATCAAATGTGAAACTGGTAGAACTGGTGCAACATAAGCAGCAGTAGCAGCAACAGTACAATGAGAAGGGGACACCAGCAGTAGAAGCACCGGGACCAGACGGGTGACCAACCAGAGTCAGTTCACATTTAATGAACACAACGGTGACATGACTTATGGACCATTTTTTTTTTTTTTTTTTGGTTTGACAACGAAAAATTGCGAATCAGCACAGCTGTTGGCGCTGCAGTGTGGTTTGTGCGTAATGCGTCAGGGAAGGGTGGGGAAACAGCAGCAGCAGCAGCAGCAGCGACAGCACCAACAGCAAAAGCAACAGCAGCAACAGCTACAACGGCGGCATCCTGACATCGGCATGAATGCAAATGCTATTTTGCATTAACATTGCGAATGAACATGGGGCATCTCAAAAACCCAGCCAACCAGTCAGCGAGTCCACTCGCGCCACGGCAGATAAAGATGAGCACATTCCGATTACGGTGCAAATACAGATACAGAGGGAAGACGATAGTGACACCCCTTCAGATACGGATTCGAAATCGGAATCGGAATCAGCTTTAGATGTGCACGATATGGGCGCATAATGTGTTTTAGACAAAGTGGCAGACGCAGACATACTATGTACATATGTATTGCATCTTGTTCATACACTAGAGACTCAGAGTCCACTTTACTTGTTGTTGCTCATGCGCTTTGTACTTTTTAAGGACACTTTCGATTTAGCCGACACAGCGAGTTGTTTCCATGTAAAAAAGTCGCTTGCTCAGTCACCACATATCAACATTAACCGAACAGTTCCTATCAAAAATGATCTAAAGAGAAATAAAAAAATATTGATGTGATAAAATCGCCGATCGATCTACCGGTACGTAATCCTTTGAATATTCGAAATTTACTGAAAGCTGAATATTTCTATACTTATAGCGAAGATTTCTTTTCTACAAGATTTGTAGCTTAAAGAAAATGCAGACTTCGGTGTGATGACAATTGAATTTTTAATTCTTTGTATTTAATTTTTGTGATGCATTCTAAAAGAAGAAATGTCTTGGCAAGTTGTGCGCAATTCATTAAGCGAAATCTGCCCGAATGCGAATAATGCAAATTGCTCTATTTCGGGCTAACTGCAAACGGCAAACGACGACAAATTTATTTGCGGCCCATGTGGCAAGCAAGAAGGAACCAGCGGCATCGCCATTACAGTTTCCATCAATGAAATGAATGGCGTTTCTTTTTTGTTTTGTATATACGCAGAACCCTGAATGGGTAAGGGTATATGGTTTTATAGAAAAGTATGTAAGAGAATCAGAAGAAGCCATCTGCGACTCTCAGAGACTATAAAAGCTATAGGCTTTAAATTTTGAGTATAATTTCTGGGATCGGTAATTGCCCCCTTTTCGCGAATATCGATACTTATCCATTTCCGATAGTAATAAATGCAAAGCTGATATATAATATATCTTGACATATTATTGATTAACTGCACATAATTTTAAATTATAGTTATATCGATCTTCCAAGTCTGCGTACATTTGAGTAAGCAAAACTTTTTGAAGGGAATAAAACTTGAATATTATATTTAACAGCTGGGTTCCGGGTATCTCGTAGTTGAGCTCAAGCTACCATCGCATTCTGACTTGCTTGTTCTTGCAGATTTAAGCATTTGCACCGAAAGTTCAAAAATTCCATTAATTATTCTGTAGAGTTTTGTTGTTACGTTCCCTTTGTCGTTCCGATCTTACGCGGTTTGAGTGCTAATTTTGAAGAACTTCAAAATTCTTAATGGGTTCGCTGTATTCTCTCAGCTGCCCCTGTGGCGGTAGTTTGCCTATTATCTTGGGCAAACAGAGAGAGACGCACAAATATATATATATATATATATATATATAGAGAGAGAGAGAGAGAGAAAGAGAGAGTTGCTTTACTTTGGTCTTCTTTGTTTCCCTAACCCCTTTCTTTTTTGTTGCTATAATTTTTTCAATGTTGCTCATTGCTCATTCCCATGCATCCCTTTGCGCCCCAGCCCACCCCTTGCATGGACCGGATATGCTCATTGTGCGTCATTTCAACTTATCACCCTGGGGAATATGCCACTAGCCGGAAGCTCTCCAGTTGCCCAGATGCAGCTGGTGTCAGTCCCACTCCCAGTCCCAATCCCAGTCCCAGTTCCAATTCCAACTTTGCTTCAAAAATGCGTAAATCAAACTAAAACAAATGACAACCGGCTTGCCATGAATTAGTATTAGTGTAAAACGGCTTTTAATAAGTC
Source organism: Drosophila imparisetae (assembly GCA_035042265.1). NCBI lineage: Eukaryota > Metazoa > Arthropoda > Insecta > Diptera > Drosophilidae > Drosophila > Drosophila imparisetae. Next base: position 3,522,273 of record JAWNLP010000222.1, on the reverse strand, counting down.
GGACAGTTGGCCCGCATCTCTCTATGACCATGGCATATACGGGTTGGGGTTGGGGGTTTCGAGGGGTTGGGTCGCAGTTGGGGCATCCGCAACGACAAAGTCAATTGCGGTAGCCGCAAAATGGGATTTTGTTTTAAAAAGTTCTGCACTACAAAATGGCTCGCAATGGGCGCATAAATTTGAAAGCACTTTTTTTTTGTTTTCGTCTTTTTTCTTCCCATGATCTTCTATATATAGGGGGAGGGGGACCCCAGAGAGAGAGAGAGGAGCGCATAACTTTGGCAACAATGTAACATATGTTAGAATATACGTACGTTCTGAAACTACTAATTTGAATTAAATGCGGCATTTGTATTTGCATATATCATTTGAAGATGGGCTTTTAAAATTTTACAGCCGTGCCTGAGAGGCATAACTCAAAAAGTATTTTCAACTATCCAACCGAAAACGAGTACATAAATTAAAAGTAAGCCAGGCAAAGGTCATGTCGTGTTTCAAGCATTTAATATTGATGCAGTGGACGCTCGCTAAATTCACATCTATGCTATGGCTATTTCGACTCGGCTAATGATGCTGATCAAGAATATATATATATATATATGTATATATATACTTTGTAAGCCGCAGAATAGTTTTTGTTTTTTCGAGGCGAACTCCATAAACTATTCGATGATCTATTGCTGATAGTTCCCTATTGCTAGTGTCCACTGTACACATACATATGTACAATATAATATGGTCAATGTATTTAAATAATTTTTTTTTGCGCATTAAACATGATAACAATTTATATGAGTGTGTAAGACTTTTGTGCCTTGCATGCTTAGATAACTGATCTATGTATTTTGTTGTTTCTTTGGTTTTGCCAATTTCAAACATGCAACATGTTGCAATGTAGCTATAAGTCTGGCCCCAAATTTTTAACTTTGCAGACGACTTATGTAAGAAATATACATACAAATATAGCTGTTGTATGGTGGTGCAAAGAAGTTGCTGAGTGCGGTGAATGGGTGGGGGGGGGGAGGGGGCGTGTGTGTGAGGGCAGCATGCCAAATGGAAAAAAGTTTTTGCCTTAATTTTTGCCGTTTTCATTTTTTTTGTTTTTCGTATATTTTTTTTTTTGTTTTTTATACTCTGCCGTTTTTATTAACGTTGCCTTGTTTTGGCAGGGGTGACCTGTTGGTAGAGCAGGAGGGGTGGTGGAGTAGGGTGTATAGGGGCTGTTTGTTTATTGGCAGCCGCGCAGCAAGTAATATTTTTGCCGCATAAAAGTCAAAATATGCAAATAAAGCAGGCTCTTCTTGTTTTTGCTGCCTTTGCTGCTGCTCCTGCAGAGGAATGGAATGAGGGGGGCTGTAGAGGGGCAGCTAATACACCAGCAGTCAGAGAGACAGACAGACAGACACACAAACGATGAGCTGTGGCTAGAACAATGTGCATACAAGGAAGGTGGCGAGAGGGTAGTGCTGAGTGTGGGGGGTAAGGGGAGGAACACTAGGCGAAAGAGAGAGTGAGAACAGCGTGGCTTAAATAATAAATGTAGTACACGCTTTGAAAGAATTTACTATGCTTTGGCAAATGGAAGTTATAAAAACAAAACACACACAATCACACACATACACACACACAATACACACATCCACATATAAGCACATGTGCATGGCATATAAATAAACAATGCCCTTATATAACCTCAGGGCAGGCCAGAGCGGCAGTGGAGAGAGGTAGCGGCATTTCCATATTGTTGCTATAATCAGCGGCTGCTTTGATTCATCTGCATGCACGCGCGATGCCGGGACATTGAAGCGGGGCCATCACAACCACCACCACCACCAGAGTCAAAGCCATTGCCATAGCCCATAGCCAAAGCTAAATCCATAGCCATTGCTAAATCCTTAGACTCGGTGTGCCACCACCCCAGCAATATCATCATCAAAGTCAACCCAACTGGGCGAAGCGAGCAACCAACCAACCACCAAACACAGACACACACAGACTCCGTGACTCCGTTGGCCCAACTTTAACTCCGACTTTTTGCCGTGTTTATGCAATTTAGATCTGGCGCCGGGTTCTTAATTCGAAGAGCACGAATCGGATCGAGCACGAACACGACTACACAAGTGGACGACAATCTCAGTGTGTAGTCTTTCATTTATTAGAATAATTTTAAATTAATATCTTGAGTTTATTTTTAGTTATTTTGTACACTTTTAATTAGTATTGTAATTTTAATTAATATTGTATTTGCTTAGTGGTTCTTCTGTACACGATTAAAGTCACGACCAAGCTCGCATTACTAATGTAATTCAAATTTCGTTTCGAACATGTTCGCGTTCGGTGTTGGATCTCGTGTTCGAGCAACAACCACTGACTGACGCCCCTTTCAAGTATGGACGGCCAGTGCTGTACAATCTTGCCATTGTCTCGCTAGCAAAACTGGCTGGAAAAGGCTAAGCAATCATTACCAATGTAGCTATAACTTGACATTGAACTTCCAAGTTACACGCGTTGTTAGAAGTTGTAAATAAAAGCCTTCATAAAATTAAAGACAACTGTATTATTTCAACTAGTAAGCTGAGCAACTCAACGAATTTACAATACGCGATTTAAAAATGTCAAACCATTGACCACTTGACAAGGAATTTGAAAATTGTAAATCTAAACATAAAGTTTCCTATAGAAGATGACAGCTAAAATGTAGCCATTTTCTAGCTAAAGCAGCTGCGAGTGTAGCAGCTCTCCGAACGCTGCTGTGTGCTGTTCATGTGTCTGTGGCTGCGCGCGCGAGTATGTGTGTCTGTGTGTGTACTTGTGTGTTATCTCGCAGCCTGGTTCTGGTTCAGTTTTCGTTTTCCGTTAGTGCAGTATTTATCCTCGACGAAGTTGGTTGGTTTTGCCTTCGCCCTCTGCCATTTTTACATTCGCAGTCGCCGTTGTTGCCGTCGCCGTCGCAGTCGTTTGTCGCCTAGCCGCTGGTGTTGTTATTTTTTTGTGTGTGTTGTTTTTTCTTCTACTGTTGGCTGCTCATCTTGTGTTGTGTGTGTGCACGTTTTATTTATTGTTGTCATGTGTTGTTTGTTTGTGCTTTTTGTTATGGTGCCCACTGCCAACTTACCTGATATCCCACAAATATAACTCACAAACAAGGTGCGCAGCCACTGGACTCAACTCCATGGCACACGTACTTCTTCTTCACGTTGCTGTTGTTGTTCTCCTTGCCTAACAAACAAACTAACCAATAACTAAATCATAAACAAACAAAACGAAAAAAGCTAAACGCTTGTGACAGTTTTCCTCTCGCTCTATCGCTCTCGGAGTGTATCAAGCTCAGCATGTGCGAGTTAAAGCTTTTCGATTTAGTCCAGTTATTGTTGTTGTTGTCCCCGCAATAGGCAGTCGCCAAATCACACACACACACAAGAACAACAAACAACAAATAACAAAACAGCAAAACAAACAACAGAAATACAATACACACAATAAAACGCGCTGAGTGCGCTGCTTCACTAAATGCAGCCGACGTCAGCGTTGACGTCGGTGTCGTCACAGTCGTCGCGAATTATGGACCTAACCAAACAGCAAGAACAACAACAACTACAAAGCAGCACTTGTTACAAAAATAAACAAACAAAATCAATCAATTAATCAATCTGTGAAACACGCCCCAGGCGTACGTTTACGATAACGTCTACGCCCACGCGCCCGGCCACGCCCACGCCCAGAACGCCCACGCGCACTTCAAACTGCAAGCAAAAGAAGAAGAATAACAAGACGTACAATAAGAAGAAGAAGAATGTTTCAGTCAATTGCACTAGTTCTACTCCTAGCTGTGGCACAGTCACCGAAGGATGCGAATGCGGACACAGATGCAGCAGCATCAGCATCACCAGCAGCAACAACGCTATTCGGCAGCAAGCAGCTAACCAGATGCCGCCAAAGCTGCTATCAGCAGGTAAGCCCCGGTCAGGCCACTAAAGATAAGAGTCGCACTTGATGGACACTTGTATACAACAACAACGCTCAACTGAGCAAGAGAGGTGACTCTCTCTCGCTCTGAGCCCAACTTCAAGGTTAGAGCTGTGCAGTCAAGAAAAAGATGTAGAGTTGCACTTTCTAGTTCAATTCTGTAGTTCATTTTTGTTTACTGAACGAACGCTCAGCAGCGTTCAATCATTGTTTAGTCGTAGATCACTCGAGTCGAGTCCAGTTCAGTTCAGTTCAATTTAGTTCAGCTCAGTTATTCAATTAAAAAGAGTTTTCATAATAAAGCTATGCTTCTATTGTATCTATTTTTTGCACAATGTTTGAAGATTTGTTCAAACGAACGACTCGCTCGGAACGACTTGGTACAACTCTAAGTGTCCAGTACGGCAATGACAATGGGCACAGACAGAGCGACATACAACATAAACAAAGGAAATGGGAATGGGGAAGGGGATGAGGTCGGGAATGGGCAACGGGAAAACGTTCTTTTATTTTAATGTGGCTGCCCGCCTTTATCTGCTCGCTGACATCGCTGTCGCTGTCGGGGCTTCTCAGGTAGCTACTGCCTCTGTCAGTTGACAATGTCAGCTTGGTGGTCCATGCCAGTCATAGCGCTGCTAATAGAGATTAGGCAGTGCTGAGATGGGGAAGGGATCAAGCAAGGCAAGTCTCAACTGGGTGTGTTTCCAAAAAAAAACATAGTTTGGGATTGTGGATTGATTCTACAAACATATTCAATTAAATGAGTATAAAAAGAAGCCAGAAGTATTTCAGAGATTTAATCCAAACAGTATCCAAACGTTCGGAAGGCATCAATATTATCAGTAAAAAAGCATTTCCTAGAAAAACAAAAGGAAAAGAAGTGTGTGTGAATTTCAGCCAAACAACCAAGAATTGGTTCAAACTGTTCCACCAATGTCTTCACCACAACGCCAAAAGCAGTTCGACATGAATCGCGCCAAGAACAACAATCAAATTAACTCATCAGAACATCGCAAACTGCAGAGTTCCATGGAACGTTTGCAGGTGCAGCAATAGAATATAAACAGACGCGCTGCTGGCACCGAGAACCAGAAGCAGCCAGCAGCAGCAGCTGATGGTGGCAGTGAGGCAATTGTCGCTGGCAATGCCCCATTGCCGAATTCGGCGCGTGCGCGCCTCAAGCGGAAGGCGCAGGGGAATCGCTACCTGGCCATGGACAGCAAGATGGTCGGCGAGGTCCACAACGGCGGTGAGGATATGCTGGCAAGCGCCTCCATCGTGAACAAGCGGAGCGAGGTGCTGTTGAACAAACATGTGAAGACGCGCAAGCCGGTCGTCGATTATCGCACCAGCGTCTCGGGCATTCGGCCGCATGACATTGAGAATGGGGAGGTGCTGGCGGAGGCGGTCAAGATGCTGCAGAGCAAGATACTAGTGGGTCATGCACTGCGCAAAGATCTCGTCTGGCTGAGCATCAAGCATCCCATGGCCAACATTCGCGACACCTCGCGCTACAAGCCGCTCTACAAGCTCGTCTCCAACGGACACACGCCCAGCCTGAAGCGTCTGACTCTGTCCGTGCTCCGCCAGGAGATTCAGACGGGTGAGCACAGCTCTGTGAAGGATGTACGTGCCGCCGACTGGGAGCGTCCGCACATATGACAAAGGTGGAGAAAGAAAGAATCGCCTTGGTTTTAAGTTTTTATCAATTGAGTTTAAAAAATGTATAAAGTGTTGAAGCCCAAAGCTAAGCTGCATCAATCTCTGCACTCGGTTCATCGCTGAGCACGCTGCCATGGATGGCATTGTGGCGCTCCATCAGATCCTCCCACGGATCTTCGAGCATTGAGATGTGAAAGTACTGCGATAAGGAATTGTTTCCGCCTCGGTCTCCAAATGCGGATCGATGACTTTCACGTCCACGTCCGCCGAGATAACCGTAATTTCGGCGCTGATCTTGTTGAGGTGTTTTATTCTTCTCGCCGGAACTCTGTCTGTCCGCGTAGAAGAAGAAGCCACCATTTTCGTTTTGAGGCGTTGTTTTTCGGTTTTTTCGCGGTGTTGCCATTGTTTAATGTTGGTTAACAAATCTGTATTTGCAGTAAGCCTGCTGTCAGGGATGGTGGTCTCATCGATAAATAAATCGGTATGTTGAGTTGACCTGCAATGGAATCTAATTTTGTTAAATACAAAAAGAAGCAACATTCTAGAACATTTTCAGAACATTGGAAAACAACGTGGTTTCTACACATAGATAAGATGAACTGTCCCAAGCGTATGCTCGTTGTACTTAAGAGATTAATGCATAGTTCCAATCTTGTAGTCAATTTTATCCTCCTAGTTGATTCATAACTGTTGACAAGTGCCATAAATTAAAGGCTTAAGCTTGTTGCGCTAGCATCACGAATGTTAAATTGCTTTTTTATCTTGGACTTTGTTAAGACTTAAGATTGATTAGTTAAAAAATGATTTTTTCGGATACACAAGTCTCTGTCAAAAGTAATCTTAAATTTATGTGGCATGTCTTCATGGACCAGTGTTGTAGTCTAGATTACTGCTTTATCCAAATCTGATGCATTTTTTATGTATTTTTTGCACTTTTAATTCAAAATTGGTCTTTCTTTAAAATTCAAAATGTTTCGCTTAGAATTTAAATTGATATATCATCTAAATTGAGGTTATATATTTTGAACTTGCCCTTTCGAAGCGATAGCGAACATTGATTGACGATTGTTTAAATCGTTTGCGAACGCACTTAAGCCCTTTTTGACATTTGGAATTAAAAGAGGTGACTTCAATTCATTGCTTGAATTTATTTTGGGAATCGATGGCGTTTTTCTCTTACGAAAAATGTGGTTAAATTTTGTTCCGTGATCCATCTGACGTCACAAATGCAACCCGATGACCCTTAGGGGTTGTTCCCTGCATTCAAAGGGATGCTGCTGCTGCACTGTGGCTAATTTCACGCCAGTCTGGATCTAATCCCCGGCACAGGCCAGCAGCCCACGAACGTCGCTCAATCAGCGCCAAATTAACACCATAAAAGTTGGCAGCATCCAAAGACTTTGTTCCTTTGACTTTTTTTCGGTTGGTTCGGGGGGTGGGGGCGGTTGTTCGTGTGTACAAGTGTGTGTCTGAATGTGTGTGTGTGTGTGTGTGTGTGTGTCGTAAGAAATCGTCTCCGTCTCAGTCGAATACGTAATGCCAGATGCGTATGCCCAGCACGTATTCTTTGGCTGGTGGTGGAATCTCTTTCGACAGGGCTTCAATAATTGACAAGCGTAGCATTTGGCGACTACGTGCCACTGTTCTCTGCCCACTGTCCATTTGTGCAATAGGCCATTGGCATTGGTTGCTGAGACGGCAACTCATAAAACTGCTCAAAACTGACCTGGATGGGTAATTTATGTGGCCGGGCCTGGATGGGTGTGAAGCGTTCTCCAATTCCGTGGGCAATTGCATATAAAAGTTATCCGCTGCCTGCGTTTAATTTATATGGGCCAACAACTATGTCAGGTAGGCCATAAGACACATAACTAAATGTGCGGACAGGGGTAGGCGAACGGGAGGGGATGAGACGGTAGGGAACGGGCCGGGAGTATGTCGACTGAACTGGACTCTGCCTGCTCAGCGTTTCCATTAAGCGTGTGCTGCGTTTGGTTTTCATTGCCAACGAAAGATGGTCGCGTGACTCACGAGTAACGACCATTCTTCAGTGAGGCTACGGAGTTTGGTTATGGTTATGTCTAACAAATCTATTTGATAAAACTATTAATAATATCGACGACAAATCGGAAAAGATCAGCTGCTCAATTTATAATTCAGTTTTACAAAACTATAATAGAACTATATATATATTAAAATAAATACCCAGTATTGAGAGCAATCATATGATGCATATAACTCTTAACATTCAATATTTTGCATTGGCTTTCAATGGCCTAACTTATTAAAATATTCATATATGCATATATTATGTTAATTAAATCATGACAATTCATTTGAACACACTGGCGTATATTCCAATTCCAATAACAATTACAATAACAATTTCAATTACAATCCCGATAACGATAACGACAATGATAATGATACAATTTAGGCTGGGCCAATGAAATCACGCTGCCATCTCTAATTGATATTGCCCGGACCATTCATTCATTCATTCATTCATTCACTCACTCACTGATTCATTCATCCATTCGTTCATTTGCCGCCTTATTGTTGTTACTTATCGCCCAAGTTGTTTCGCAAAGGCCAAAAATTCAATTGAGCGGAAAATATGTTGTCTTTGCGATTTTCCTTTTGGCATGCTCGTTTATCTGGCCGCCTTATTGTGTAATGATGACAAAGTGCTGCTTCTGCTGCTGCTGCTGTTGCTGGTGCTGCTGCTGCTTGATGCTCGCCATCTCAGTCACAGTCAGAGTCACAGTCGAAGTCGAAATCGATGTTCCTCTCTTCCATCTTTCATCTCCCATCTCCGTCTCAGTTCGCATCAGCACATTCATTCATTTGTCTGCGTGCTCATTCATAAACGAAACGGACAAGGGAAAACGGACAACGGACAAGGGACAAGGCAGGATGTTCGTTCGTCCAGCTGTCGCTGCTGCGTAACTAAAACGACAGTTGACAAAGGCTAAGCAGGCAGTCGCAGTCACAGTCACAGTCGCAGTCATCCAGTTAGTCCGCAGTTTCTTCATCTCCTGTCGACAGCGTGAAAATTTCAATTCGCCATACAGCTTTGCGGTCATTTATACAAACACAAGCACAAACAAACACACACACTCACATAACTCACATATATATATATATATATATATATATATATATATACATATATAGTCGCTTTGTAGCTATTCGTATATTTGTGGCCGTTTCTTCTTTTTTTCTACAGTCAGGCCTTTTACATTACAGTTACAAATTTGCGTCTATTGTTGATAATGGCTGGGATGGGATTCTGAGCTGTGCTGGGATGCTTGGCGTTGTCCTCCTCGGTCGACCGAGCGCTGTTGCCTGCGGCGCTGTGCCTGATTACTTTTTCTAGCTTACTTAAAATTCGATTAGGCCACGCCCACTAACTAACTTTTTTTGCTTGCGACACGCTGTTCTTCTTTTTCCCACTCTTCATCTCATCTCATCTCTCTCTCTTTCTCTCTCTCACTGCTCTTCTTTCTTTTCTTTTTGTTTGCAGTTTGCGAAGGATTGGCATTATTGCACGGATTTCGTTGATTGCAGAAATGTAAGTAAATGCCTATGGCAAAGCAACCCCCCCCCCCCCCCCCTCCCCCAACCACACACCACCCAACCCCCCTTATTTAATAATGATGAGTAGAGAAGCGATAACAGCAGCCCGAATAGCTCTAAGCCATGGCTATCTAAACAGTCCAGCAACAGTTAATAATTGTTATTGCGGCCCCACCACACACACCACACTCCGTTAACCCATAAGCGTGCCCCCAATGAGAAATGTGTTCAGGCTACCGTGTGCCTCATAAGAGTTTTTAAGTTGATTGCGCTGTTTGTAACTGAAGCAGATCAGCTTTTAACGTAATAAAATCATTTTGTTTAGGTATCAATTTATTTAATCCAGTGCGAAAGAAAGTACTTAAAGTACTTATTCGGTTTAGACTAAAGTTAACATCATTTTTTGAATAGATAAGCAAGATACCTTAAAAATACTTTTCAATTTAGTTTTTTTTTTAAAACAGCACGAAAAAGTACGAAAAATACAATTTTTCTACGAATTGAAATTACAAATTTGCAAATCCAATAAATCAATTCAAATGTAGTTAACGAGCGCTGACAAAATGTGACAATTCAGAACTGCCCAAAATTGATTTTCCACGTATTTGGTGTGCTTAAGCAGTCACGATAAATGCTGCAATAAGTACAGTTATTGAATTGATTGCTTTGCGAATGTTCATGTTCGGTGTGCGTATTTTAGGACGGTGGGCACATTAATGGTTTAAACGCTGTTGCTGTTGCTGGTGATTGCTGCGGGCGGCTGTCGAAATTGCGTTGCCAATTTGTGGCCAACAAAGTGGCGACTCTGCACCTGCCCCTCTCTCCACACCAAATTCTATGTACCCAGCGACACTTCAAGCAATATATGTATGTACATACATATGTATGTTATGCTGTTGCTGTTACTGTTGCTGTTTGTATGCTGCCCTTTTGCACCTAACGTCACCTGACCGTCTCTAACCCCGTCCGTAAACACCCCTCTGTCCAACACACAGTGCTGGCAAAACTGCCAAAGGCAACTGGCGCCCTTTGAGCTGCGCGTCCATCATGCCCAGCGACAGGGCGCTCTGGTCCTCACCGACATCGGCTGGGACGAGCTGATTGCGAACGCATCTCGTCAATGCCTGATCACCTGGGAGGTCTCCGGCGGTGGGCTGATGGGCAATCTGCTAACAGACACCGCACGAGCCGAGCTATCACTCTGGCCGGATACGGTCTATAACATACAGGTCACCTGCAAGCACAAGGTAAGTAACCCAGTAACCCAACCTGCTCCATACACAAACATACACACACGCACACCTGGATTGTTGGCCAAAAGAATATTGTCACACACTCGTCCTTGTTCTTTGTTCTCCCTTGCAGCTAACGGGCCAGATGCGACGCTCATTGAAGCTGAATGTGGACACACATCAGCTGCTGTCCGAGGCAGCAAGTAGTCTGTTGCCCCTATCCGTATCTCAATCACTTGCAGCGACAACAGTTGCAGAAACAACAACAACAACAACATTGCAACGCGCTAGACCAACGGACCGAGTGTACATCATCAGTGCACTGCCCACGGCCAGTCAGCTGAGCGGCGTTGTCTATCCGGCATTTGGTGCGTTGGCCTTCTTCCTGGCACTGTTGGTCATGTTCCTGTTGATGCGTCCACAACGCAAGCGGCCAACTGATGGCGATGCGGACACTGATTCTCTGCTAAGCGGACGTCGCTCCCGTCTTTCCATAGATAACTCCACGCTCCATGTGTAGGCGCTCGTCACAAACCTAGAAGGAGGAGGAACGAGGAAAGAGGAAAGCAAAGTGAACTAAATGAGAGAACTTGTAGTCGTATATGTCTGACTATGTGATATTCTGCACCCAAATTGTACATAACACACACACACACACACACACACATAACACAAACACCAACACCAACACACACCCACACACACACTAATACAACAACTATATGATATGCTTCTCCATATACATATGTCATAACATATGTATTTATCAAAAGCAAATATCTCACATCAAGTCAAAAAATAACAACAAAACAAAACAAAAGATGAAAAGAAGTTCGCTCAAAACGTATCGTTTAAGTTTTACCTTTTTAGTATTTAGGCCAAACAACAACAGTCATAAACTATATATACATAAATTTACGCGTACACTATATATACAAATATCATAGTTATATATACATACATATATATACATATACATATATAGAGATGCAAGTATTTAAACATAATCTAGGGGCCTTGGCCAACCAACTACATACACCAAACTAAATGCAACAAATTGCTACAAATTTTTATGCAACATAAAATTTTTTTTCTCGTCGCGTCGCTTTTTCAAAACTTAAGAAAAAAAAAAAACAAACTAACTAACAAATCTTAAAGATCGCATGTCGTTTTCAATTCGTCGTCTATATAATATATATAAATATATATATATATATATATATATATATATATATGTGAACAACCAAAAACAACAAATTCAAAATCAAAACGAAATATTTTTAAAATTTTTTAAATGTTTATACCCAGCTAAAATGCATTAACAAAAAACGAATCAAAAAACAAGCAAACCAAAATTTCATATGTGTAATGGAAATGAAATCGGTACTTGAGCATCTCAACAACAAAACAAAAAAGTTAAAAAAGCTTCGCTACGCAAAATGCCTGTAAATATTTAAGCGTCATTGAAATAAGGAATTTAATTGTTTATCGTAATTTTTGTCTTTTTTCTTTGTTTTTTTTTTTTGTTAAATCTATCTACACACATAAATACATATGCGTACATATTGTCTCATCAAGCTCTTTTCCTGGTCAAAGTATCCTATACAGTTTAAGTGGCAGTAACAGCAGAAGAGGCTAGAAATCAACTGGATCCATATTAAACACAATCTGTTCTATCTGTTTGTCTGATATATACATACATACATATACATACACATCTATATCTATATGATAATCAACTACAAGTCTGTAGTAATATATTACCTAAGACTAGCAGTTTAATGCTTTTGAAAATCGGACCAACTTCAAGTTGTTTTTTGTCTTTCTATGTTTATGTTTTTGTGCTAAGATGATTATTATTATTTTGTTTCTTGTGACTGACATACATACAATATATATATATATATATATACATATAGCGTTCAATTGTGCAAATGTAATTCCCACATTGGCTGCCAAATCGAAATCAGTCTCAATACGCTCAACTATAGCTGTAGATAGAAATTACAATAGAGTGCGGCATATAGGCTAAACGAACTAAATAACAAAAACTATAAACACAACACTCACAAACACACACACACACACACACACATATGCAAATACTAACGTACAACTACATACAAACAAAAATGTGTAGCCAACAGTAGTAAGAAGAAGACAAAACCAAATAAAAAAAACACTTTCGTTAAGTCTGATGCTTAGATTAATGATAGCTTGTCAATAAATATATACCATGCATACAAATCAACTAAATAACCGGAAAAGAGCATACAAGATTCGGTGCACACCGAAATTACTAACTAACAGATATAAGAATATGTGTAAAAATCTTTCTTGTCTCTTGGCTCAATATTGTAATTATTTTATTTAATTACTTAACGATGATTTCTTTTTCTTTTCGTTTTGGTTCTAGGTTTAATGTGTTAATGAAGGACTTTATTGTTTATTATTATTTTGATTATATAATATATATATATATATAATATAATTTGAATTGTTATTCCGCAGCATTTGGAGTTTTAGTCGTATTTGTTTTGGGTTGGCATGGGAATATATTTGTATAGATATGTATATATATATATATATATATATATATGCATATATGCTTTTCACAGCGCATGTTGTCCAACTAGTAAACTCATCGATTTTTTTGCGGTGTGGCATGGATGTTGATAAAAACAAAATGGATAACCACTTACCATATAAATTGGAGCCGCAAAATATGCCAACGATAAAAAAAAGCAGAGAAGCAGCTTTTGTTTAGGGTGTGCGTCCCTTATCCAATTGGTTTGGTTTCTCTCCCTGCTTTACCTACTTATAGAGCTGGGATTCGACTATGCCACCGCCCCACTTATTGTGTTGCAACACAATTTACATTTACATACTTTTATGCATTTATACATTTATGTGCATATTTGTGTGAGTGCTTTTTGGAATATTTTCACTATTCTCTTGAGTATGAATAATTTGGCTCTTAACCCAACTTAACCCAACTTTCTTGCAGCACCAGCTCTTTCGTCGTAAATTCAACGTTGACGCGTTGTCTTTAATTAGGCCATAATAGTTTTTTAATGAATGTTGATCCCCGAAACGCTTTGACAGTTTTCGGATGCTTAAATGGATTTCTATTTATTCAAGCAGTAAACAGATTTGTACATATTTATGTACATATTGTGTGTGTGGTTATCTTATGGTTACCATGTCTGCATTTGCTTTCAAAAGCTGCACAAACATTCCGAAATTCTCCCAGCCTCATATGGCATGGAAGCTCTTCTTCTTCTTGTAAAATCTCAACGCAATTACATGATTTGTTTAACAATGTAACACTTTTATTTTTATCTTAAGATTCCGTTACCACACAGCCTCAACATTGTTACATATTTTACCCACTTGAGGATTTGTTTTGAATTTCAATACAAAGAAAGCAGCGAAAAATACAATAAATAGATACCATGTTGGGGGGAGGCTTAAGGTATGACGACATGGCACCAAGCAACATCTCAAGTTGCATTATCTCAAGTTCCATTTGGAGTTAACCAAGGGGTTGGCTTCACCTACAAGGGCGCTCGCGGTCGCTCGATGTTTCTCTCCCTCTCTTTCTTTTGCTCGCTCGCTCTCGCTGTCTCTCTCGTATCTTTCTGGTGCTGTGACGTTGACTATGAAGCACTTGGCTGGCATTTGTTAGTCGGTTTGGCTGGCTGGGCACTTGGCTTTCAACTTTGCTCGTCATTCTACTCGTTGTTCTCAAGCACTTTTTATAAACCAAATTAAATTTATATGGTCCCCTCGGCATCTCTCTGAGACCTAGGTGCTCATCCATACAAATAGCCATTCCCATTCCCTTCCCATACCCATTTCCATTCCCATGCTCTCAACGCTGTCAACTGCCAATTAGCTGAGCATTTTTCAACATTTTAAATTGTCTCGCCGAGTGCGTGGCCCCAGCTCTCCGATCTGCTCTCGGGGGCTACACTTGAGTGAGTCGTCTTATGCGACACCCATCTCCTTCCTCCTCCTCTTCCTCCAACTCCTCCTCAACGGCTTTAGATTTTACTCTGTTTGTTTGTTCTCGATGTTGTTGTTGTTGTTGCTGATGTTGTTGTTGCTGCTGATGTCGCTGTCAGCTGTGCAGTGCGTGCTTCATTTATCAAAAAGCAATTACAATGTTATGGGCAATTCGATGCCTGATGCTTGGATTTTTCATGCCCCATGGGCTCTTCTGCCACACTCCGTCTTTTATCAACATCCAACAAAAAAAATCACCTGCTAAAACAAAAAAAAAAACACTCAAAAACTCAATTTGATTTCATTTTGTTTACATTGTGCTGTGCTGTTGCTTTTTATTTATGTACTTATTGTTTTTACAAAATGAATGATGATATTAATATATAAAATCAAAAAATAAAAAATTAAAAAAAAAAAATTCAACTTGAAAAAAAAAAATCGAAAAGCATATAGAGCGTACCTACAAACATATTGTATTACAACATTAACAAACAACACAAATTATTAACTTTAAGTAGACAAAACGACAAGAGAACAAGATGCAGAAAAGGCAACAGAAAAAATAAAATTAGACTACAAAACTCAAAGCAAGCAAACTTCTACAAACACTAGATGTGAGGGGGCGGAGGAGGAGGAGGAATCAGCTAGAAGCAGCAGCAGCAGCAGCAGTAGAACAGTAGCAAGAACAAGCACAAGAAGACAAAAAGCGAGCATGTGTTTGTGCCATAAAAGGTTTCTCATTACAATTTTTTGGCCAAGGGTCGCATCGTTGCACAAAATTACTTATTTTTTTGTTTTGTTTTGTAGATGCTTCAACTGCGTCGCTCTCTCAACGCCAAAGGCACAGTTTTGTGGAAAGGGGGAGGCGGCAGCAGTAGGTGTATTTGGCTGCCTGAAGTGCTAGGGCGGGGCGGAGTCGGGAACAGGCAGCCGCCCAAAGGGCGATTGATATACAACACACACACAGCCGCGCTGCCATAGATACAGATACACACACATACACACACAATATGCTTACATATACGCACATACATACATATATATATAAATATATTGTATGTAGTACACACAGAGATGCTTATGCTGTTTATAGCTGTGCCACAAACAAACAAACACACACACTCACAGACAGAAAGACAGACTGACAAAACGAAAGACAGAGCTGTAGCTGGGTCGGTTGCACGTGACAAGGCCAAACATGTTCGAAGGCTGCGAAGTCAGCGTTTGGTTCGATGCAAAGGATAAAACGTATCCATATCCCAATAGCTTTGCAGTGCGTCGGCGCCTCGCCCCGCCTCGCTCACAATGGGCAGGAAACAGGCAGCGACGGCAACAACATCAGGCACAACACAATGGGGCAGCCTTTGCCTTTTGCCTTGCTCTTGATGATGATGCTGCCTGCTGCTGCTGCTTGCTCTTAGTGTGGCACAATTCGCGAACGCGGCGCTCACATTTAACCTTACCAAAGGTTACATGCGGAGAACGCGCGAGAGTTAAAGACGACGACGACAACGACGAGGTTAGCCGACGACAGCTGGCGTGTTCCGAGGCGCTCGCTGCTGAAGCTTTTGCCCCGTCACAGCTGTCTGGGTAGATATGGAGATGTTGATGAGCTGATACTCGACTAGGTTGGCTGGCTCTCCCGGCTCTTGGGTGCTGCCATTGCAATTGACAGCTGTGACGGGCGGTAACATGTTGATACGGGGCACAGCCGCAGCAGCAGTACCAGTAGCGGCAGCAGCAGCAGCATTGTATACTCGGAGATTTCATCTAATTCGCTTTGCGTTACACTTGATTTTCAGGCTTGTCTTATTAAAAGACAATCAGATTGGGCTTTGGTATATGAAGGGCATGTGTCATTGTTAATCTGCCTTAAGCGTTTGCCAAGCAGCAGCAGCTCTCAATCGGCAGTCCCCTTAAGCTCTGATGACTGATTTTTTAATAGCACACGTATAAATATATATATATATATATATAATTATATGTATATATCACTGCATTCCGAACTGACAATCAATCACAGGGCGGATTTGTCGGTTAGCTTATAGTAAGTATATACATACGTATGTAGGTAAGTACATGTATGTCTAGTTAAGAGCCCACTAGACGTATACAAACTTTAAACTCAGCCGCTGAGCTTCTGCCACACTGAAGTTGTCGAACCAGTTCCGAAAAATGTTAATGTTGTATACCTTTTTGATGATTTACGTTAAGCAATTATTACTTTTTAGCAATTATTATATCCGGAGTACATTGGCTTTGGGTATGCCATCTGTATAAACACCACTTTTTTCGGCACCCTTAAAGTACGAACCTCAAAATTTGGAACTTATATTGTGCGTGCGTCAAAATTAAGGTACGACGTCAGCAAGGCTAGGAAATCGATAAAAATCGATATTGGCAATTCGATAAAGCCACACATCTCCTAAAATTGTATAGCTACAGTCACCAAAATTGGCAACGCCCACCTCGTAAATAACGGAAATGTTTTGCATTGGCTTGCGCACACCTGCCCCCATATATCTGAAAGTGTAAATCGAGTAAACCTAATATCTCCCACAATTTTAAAGATAGAGGCACCGTCCTTCAAAGATTGGCTTATACATTTTCAGACCACGGGCACACCCACCGCTTCCAGGAACTTCGGGCCTTCGGTCACACAATTTTGAAAGGTATGCTGCTATTAATACCCTTCACTCCTCCTACATTTTTTTTTCGGCCATAACGAAGCCAAACTTGCAGGACAGATAACTAGGAACCTCCTTCAAAGACCGGAATTTCTTGGCTAGATCAACAATGTTCTGTGGCACCTGTTATCTGGTTACTTAATGGTAACAGAGTATTACGCAGTCAGTTAGGCCCAACTGCAACGTTATCTTTTTTGTTTTATGTTGACGAACTGTGTACTTAATTAGTATTTTATTTTCAGAATACTGATGATGTATTTAATGCATTTAATACGATTTTCTTATATTCATAGCGCTTATTACTTAGAATTTTTTCCTTAGATAAAACAGACTTAAGATGCATCAGCTATAAATCCGATAAAAAATATATTTTAATAAATGGAAAACAAATATTTGTTGTTTAAATCTGTTATTTTGTGTATCAGCTCATTTCAAATGGTTTTCATATGGTTTCAGGAATTCAAAATTTTAGGACGCATAAGAAAAGGCTAAGACAATTTCTTTTCAGAAATATTGGGGCATCTAAAAAGAAAACACTTGTAACAATTCAGATTGAGCAAAACCTTGAACTTGAACTCTATGAATATGATTTAGATTTCCGTAGCTCAGTTGGTGGCCTTTATTAAAACATACTGTTTGTCAACGGTTCTCCAGCATATTCAAGGATTTGGTCGAGCTACGAACAATGCTTTATTCGAAACAGGTCGAAAAAGTGCCAATCGATCCAATTATTTTCGTGTGCTCAAAAATATGTCTCCTTTCAAGGCCCCGAATATGGCCGAGTTATGATAAAAAACAGAAATCCCAACAGATTTTGATTTTATCGAACTGCATTCAAGGATTATGGGGTCATCTAACAACCCTAACAAAAATTTCATAATGCACACCAAAAGTCGCCGTGGCAACTGAAAATACATACCTAGCAATATCCACAAATGCTGCCCATAATTAAGAAATATATCCAAATTGGATAAAGAAATTTATGTTTATTTATATCCCAGTAAGCTTTGATTTGAGACAGCAGGCAACATCTAGATATTTCAGTTAGAACGAATATTTATATAATAGAACACATAAGGTTACTAAATTGCAATGGAGAGGATAAGCGAAGCAAAGAGAGCAGAAATCCAATATGTATTCAACGTATTGGATGTGACCGGAAGTGGATATTTAACTGCTAGCCAGCTGAGCTTTATGATGCGTGCTTATGGATATGAAAACAGTGTGGAGGAAGTTCAACGCATGATTGACGAAGTGACTTCCGATGGGCTGGGCTTGACCTGTGATAAGTTCTGTGCTGCATTGCTTTGGAAGCCGAATACCGCAGATATTGTGATGGGCGAGAAGAACGATGAAGAGATGTGATATCTCTTAACTCAAACAAATCATTTTCAAAATTCAAATTTTATACACATATCCTTCACGGCGACACACAGCAAAACAATTAAATACAACAAACAATTATATGAACAACAGTAAACGGTGCAGCCGAAGATATAAGCTGGTTACCTTACTTCCAACTTTGGTAAATGTATCTCTTAAATTGCGGTAAATTTAGGCTTTTGTCGTTTTTGGGGGCAAAAATTAATTAGGCTACCATCAAGTTATCCCTAAAGTTGTGGAATATATGCGGACTTATCGATTTACAATTTCTGAAATATTGGAATTGGCGATAATGGGTGCATGTGTGGGTGTCGCCATAAAAATTTGTTATCGGTCCATAAAGGCCCACCAATTTGGTGGCTCTAACTCAAAAACTGCGGAAGATACAGCCATTTAAAATTTGTAGGGTCGGGATATCTGGGAGCGGTGAAGGTGTACGTGGCATATCCTGATCTTTGAAGGGCATCGCCAACAACCTACCTATCCTAAAAATTGTTGGAGATATGTGGCCTTATCGATTTCCTAGCCACCTTGCGGACGTAGCACTCAAATTTTTACACTTTGTCTGACGCGGGCATAGTCCAGTATATGTTCCAAGTTTCAGGTCTCTATCTCTAAGGGTGTGGAAAAAGGGTGCGTTCTTACAGACAGACAGGCAGCATAACGGACATTGTAAGTGTCGTGAAGAACAGGTATCCAAATTCCGTTATTGCTAATTCCGTTATTGCTAATTCCGTTATTGCTAATTCCGAGCAAAACACTTACTGTAAAAGTAAGAACAAAGCAAAGAGCCGTCTATTCATTTGATAAAACAAAATGTTGGTGTTTATTTCAGCTCAAAGGTTTGATGAATACAAAAAAGAAAATATATATAAGATATTGTACAATATGTTAATCTTGATTTTATATTATTGTTATTAGTTGTTGTTGTTGGTGTTTTTTTTTTTTTTTTCATTTGTTCTCATTCTGATGCTTGACATATTTATAATTGTTGTATAATCATACATACATAATAATAGTACATAAATGTTGCTCTCTTGTTACCCCCAAAATATTAATCATAATACGCATTGACCCGCAACTAAAGATTACCAGTTATCAATTGTATAGTTTTTGTTGTGTTTGCTTCTTTAGTCATATATTTTGTTTTATTTATATAATATATATGTATACATACATATTCATTATAATTATCTAGTTTTCCACAGTGCTGTCTGCAGTTGCAGTTCTTAATTTGCTGTTGCAGTTGGATCTGTTTAATCGCTTTTAAGTACGTGCGCACAGGAAATAACAATTAATCGGGTGATAGGTTGTGGAAATGTAGGACAGACGGCGTGCTGAGCTTATGTGCCGGCTTCCAACACTGCGCTTCTGTCTCTGTCTGTATGCGTGTGTCTGTCTGTCTGTCCAACGTCCATAGACTGCAATTGTGTGACGTCCCAGCACAACATGGCTCAATCCTGGGAATTGCGCCTGCATTGCTGTAAATTCACACCGTCCGCGCTCTAGCGCTTGAAGCCTTAATTGATTATATTAAAAAAAAATGATTTAATGCATATTACATACATACATACGTATAACAAATTAAGTTCCATTTATATAATAATAACTATGCGTTCTATCTGCAAACTAAATCGATACACGAACGTAAGTGTAACGATCGATTGAAATTATCGATAAGCTTCTGCTTTCAATTGCAATTCAATCCGGAAATGCTAAGCTTGAATAAATGCGCTGCGCTTTTTGCTATACACAATTTGTCACATTTCAGTTGCGTGTTTGAGTTTGTTTGTTAGTCAGTTAAAGTACAATGAAATACATTTTCAGTGTTAATTGTTGCAATTTTACAATTTAGAGTAGGGGCTATATAATGTAGCTTTGACGCTTTTAAATGACTTTATTGTCTTACATTAAAACTGAATGTTGTCTTTTACACAAAAACTATTACACGCACAAAAAGGCAAATAGTCGTAATAATAATAATAAAATTAATAATAGTAATAGTAATCAATTGCATAAACGCACGCGGACTCTAATCAAAGATGTTTCGACAAAAAAAATCATCGGGGAATTAGGTACACATATATATACTATATAAATTATAAATTATGCTTTGTGTATTTTTATAGCAACTGGTTACGAGCACACACGTCTACCAGACGGCACGACAGTCTGGCAACGCTATGCGATGCTGCTGTTGCCCAATTCGTCATTCACGGCACACTCGCTCTGCTGGCGTCCTTCTATATGAGTGAATGTCTGCATGTGTGTGTGTATATGTTAACTTATTTTACAATATATGCGTGTGTGCCAACCACTGTTTTTAGCTGTGCTTCATATGTTTGTATGTATGCGTGTGTGTATGGGAGTGTGTGCGGGAGTGGGTGTCTTAAGACTTTAGGCAACGCTTAGTTGGCTTGCTTCGAAACACACATTTATTCGTTCGATGGTTGCTGTTCTGGGAAGCCGCTAACCTCCGTCTGCTCCACCAGCTGCTGACCATCGAGCGTGTATTGAATACGCAGACGCATGCGCAGCACAGCCTGTTATCCAGAGAGAGGGAGAGAGGGAGATGAACGACCAGTTTTAATCACATATTGCATATTACTCAGCACAAACTTACGTTGGATGTGGCCACAACCCGCATTTCCTGTGTGATGACGCCACCTGGAGGCAGCACAGAGTCCGACGGCGTCAGCATTTGCAGTTTAAAACTCTTCTGCACCGCCGCCTGTAAAGCCAAAACAAGTCAAAAAATTAAATCAGCCCCAAACTACGAATGTCTAACAGAATAAGCAACAACAATAAGAAGTAGGCGCACCTGCAGCACATACTGTTCCAATGTATTTTCTGAGCTATTTGTGGTTGTAATGCAAATCTTCATACAGTCACTGCCCGGCACCGGCAACAACTGCACCACCAGTCCATTCTTGTCCAGGGCCGTCAGTTTGGCACGCTGCAGAGACTGCAAGTATTAAGTTATTCGATTCGAAGGATCTATCGTTTATACGCATACGCACCACTGTCACATTGTTGGATACTGTTGTCGAATTTAGTTCACCCAGCAGGCTGCTGCTGTTCACATCGCCGCCAATGGGTGGCACAGCAGCGTGCAATGGCGCATTACCAACGCCAGCGTTCAGGCCACCCAGCATGCTCGCCAGATCGTTGCCGTTAGTGGGTATGCTGCTGGGCTGCATTGAGTTCAAGCCCCCAAAGCCGCTCAGATCGAGGCCACCGAGCATAGTGTTCATGTTGGCTGCACTGTTATGATCAGCCGCTAGATTAACGCCCATGACGGCTGTCGTCGATGCCGTCGACATGTCCAGATCGAGTAAATCGAGCAGATCCTGATTATTGGACACCGTTGTATTGGACGTGACATCATTGTTGGCATTGCGTGTGTTCTTTTTATGTACCGCATTCGACAGATCTGTGGCCATGGCCAAATCGCTGGCGCCCGCCGACAAATCTGTGCTGCCTAATAAGTCCAACAGGATATTCTATAAGGTGAAGACAAAAATTAAGTCAGATCGCTGCATGCCAGCATAATGCCAAATGCACTCACCGTATTGTCACCCATTGTATTCATATTGCTTTCGATTAAGGGATGCGTACCACTGCCGCCTAACTCGATGCCATTCTCCATGACATCCGGACTGTTGTCATCGAAGGAGCCGCCGCTTTCGCCATTCTGCGAACTGATGCGACTGATCTGCATGGCTGGCATCTTCTCCAGGAGAGGCGGACGCAGATGCTTGTAACTTCCGAATAGTTGCGTAAACTCAACGCCGCGCTGCTGCAGATCCACATTCAGATGGCTGCCAAACGAGGTAATCAAAGCCTGGATCTCTCTGCAAAAACGTAAAACGCTCACTGAATACAAACACTGAACACTGCTGAACAATTGAGAACGCCGGGGACGACATCACTTACTCTACGCACTGCTGCAGGCGCGTACTCAGCTTGGCCAGGGAGATGAGCGCATATTGCTTGCTTGTGGTGGACACTTGAGCAGAGGTTAAAAACTTATGATACACAGCGATCAGATCGCTCTCCGTGGGACGCTCAAACTCTGTGAAAAGTAAAACAATATTGGATTAACGAATTGCCTATTGTATGACTAGATCCTGCAGATGGTATTCTTAGTTTTCCCAGCAGACGACTCCATATTAAGTGTATGTGTGTAAATATCACAGCTTAAGGAGTGCATACATACAGTGATAACACTGTGCACATGGTTTCTTTTCTTAATGTGAAAATCAGCCCGATCGGACCAATATATCTGACTTTGGATCTATCGTTCAAAAGATAAGCTTACGTTTGAAATACTTTTCAGATCCGAAAACAGTTAGTATTTCAAAGCTCATATCATTTTTTTTGAGATGAGCAAAAATTTTGCTTTTGATTTTTCACCAGAAAATATCGATCGAAAATATCATGATTCTATAAACATCTTTTGGTTTTCGAGTTTGCCTCGCCAAGGACAATAACTGTTCCTTTCCGTTCCGTTCGTAGTTAACATAAATATGTATGGTGGGGTGGAGGGGTATATTTTATATTAACTCACCATCCTCGCTGGCGCCGTACATGAAGAGATCACCGTATTCGCCTATGGCCCAGACGGCGACCTGCAGCAGTGGTTGTTTGTCCTCACAGTGATTGGACACCTGCAGTGATTCCCAGAATCGATTCGTGATATACGTTTGCTCCGGCACGGGACTGCTGGACACCAGCTGTATAGTGGAGGAGACCACATCATCGCGCACATAATTGCCGGCCGCAATCAAAACGCTCAACTGCGTATCGAGGTGCCAGCGCGAATTCGGCGAGTAGCGCTCGGCGGCCAGTATCATGCCAGAGCTGCATTGAGCCTTGAACTCGGCGTCGGCCTTCTCGAGGAACAGGAGCAGCTCCTTGGTCATTGTACGTATATTTTGTGCATTTATCAGCGCAAATGACAGCTCCATTGCTCGCCTCCTTATCGACACATCCGGATCCTTCAGGCACTCCAATATAGTAGTGCGATGCCGCTGCACCGCCGACGTATCGGCGTGGACCGTTCGCAGCAGCGTGTTCAGCGCCACATATCGTATATTCTTGTCCGAATTGAGTAGAAAGCGTCCCAGGATGTTCACAGCCAAGACGCGCAGGCCGCCCTCCGAACTGAAAAATTATAAATGGTTAAGCAACACACAGAAATTGAACAAAGCTGCAGCAATTAATTAGGTAACTCTAAGTCGACTGTTAATCCTAAGGATAAGGAGTTCTAATAATGTTTCAATATGGTACCACACATACCGTATATCCATAATGGATAACACCGTCTCATAGAGAATGGTGTTGCCAACATTCTTGCTAGTCTCCGTATTGGTGGCCACCTGCGCCAATATATCGTTCATGGCCTCCGAGGCATCCGGATCGTTATGGCCGAGAATGCGTAACAAGCGCAGGATTTTCACCTGCAGGAACGGATCACTGACGCCGCTGACATCGTGCTCGGGCGAGTAGCCGCCCAAGATAAGGCTCTTTAAAATGCGCACCAGATTCGGCACGATCTATGGCAAAAGGAGGTAGACGGAGAACGTGAGTTTAGTGCATGAGCATATATGTATATATATATATATATATGTGTGTGTGTGTGTGTGTGTGTGTGAGAGAGAGAGAAAGAGAGCGAGAGAGAAATAGAGAGAGAGCGAGAGAAAAAGGGAAAGAGAATAGCAGTATAACGTGAATGTTTGCGGAAAGCGAGTCGGCCGAGTTAGCCGAGTTATGTGTTTGGTGCGTGTGCAAGAAAGGGTAGGAAGAAAGAAGGTGGAAAGTGCAGCAAAAACTAAACTAACAAAAACCAAAATATTGGTTGTCTTTAAGATTGACACAACCAGTAAAGCTTTACAGCTCTTTCTTCAAAATTGTCTTCTTTTTTTTTAACCTAACAGAGTGTAAAAACAATACCAAAGTGTGTATAGGAGAAGACGTTACAAAAACAAAGAGTGACAAGAACAACAACAACAATTAGATAATCAACAGTAATAGTGTTTAATTCTAAGTTAAGGCACAAATCACAATCATACCTCTCGATTTCCGCTATCCTGGCAAGCAAATTACAACAAATTTCATTTTGTGTTTGCGCGGTATTCGATCAAAAACAAACAAGCGTTAATTTGTAATTACAAAATATCGTTAGGTGTCAAAAATAGTAAGTTGCAAAGCGTTAATAACGATAACAAAACAAAATAGATAGATACGATTCCTTTCGCAGAAGGCGTAAAAAAGCGCAAATTAGAAAAGGGCACAAAATCATAAAACGGAACTATAATACAACATACACTAATATGGCCGCCCACATATCTGAAAATGGGGGTGGATCGGAGTGCGTCGCAAGCGATGCCTGGGAACCGTTGAAGGCCTTTTTTCTTTTCATTTCCTTATGAGACACCGTTAGCTGATATAAGAGCCTATCTGCCTGATTGGCTGTCAGTATGTCAGCCCCCAACTGTCAGCTGTGAGCTGGCCAACATCTTACCTTTTTAAAATGCATCAACGTATCCGAACTGTTCTCGCACATTTCCGTTATGAGCGTTACCCCGGTAATAAGGATGCCTGCAACAGCATGTCAGGTAAATGTTAATGTAAATTTAATACAGTATTTCACACACACTCACCGTGATTCTTTTCGCTGAGCAGCGAACGCGTTGCCGGCAAAAATATCTCCATCAGTTCGGGCACGCGGCGAATAACTCGAAATGCGCAAAGTGTTGCCTTTTTGCGTATATACGTATTGGGTGATTTCATGAGGCGTTCCACCTCGCTGGCCAAATCACGCGCCATCTCTGGCGATGCAATGGCGCCCAGAGTGCACAGCGCTAATCCAACCACAAACTGTGTCGAGCTGTTCAAATCGCTGCAAATCATAAGAACAGCCAGAAGAACTCGTTAAATAGACTATCTTAGCTTTAGCTATAGATAAAAGACAATTCAATTACAAAGTCGCCAAGAGTATGCTGATATAATCATAAGTAATTACACATACATACTACTGATTATACTATGCAAGACTAATTGACAAGCCAATTGTTGCTTGTTTTTCGCTTACTTTTTTAAACAATTTGTGATCAGCAAATGGACATCCTGGCGCTCGTCCAGCAGCAGCATGGCACCCAGGTAGCCAATACGTTTATCTGTAAAACGCGTGCTGGCTGTCAATTTGAGGCATTCGAGCTGGCCAAAATGTGCCGGATAGCCGAGCATATGTATATATAGCAGTTTGGCAATGTTCCGACAACTGCAACAGACAAACAAAGTGAAACCGGGTTAAAATTATTGAGTCGGTTACCTAATACAATTGCAATTAATGGCCCACTCACCGCCAGACGGAATCCTCCTCGCGGAATGTGCTGCGTATGTAGGCGCACTCTTTATTAACCACGGCGCGCTCCTCGGCCGCGGTGCGGGCGGCGCGTATTTGCCGGATAAGATCACGCAGTCGTGTAGGCGTTGGCATTCTGACTACGTGTGGGCGAACAACAAGAACAAGTCAGTCAGCTACGTTTGAGATGATGAAGCAAGGGCAAAGGTTCACTTACCTCTTTCGACGGCCTCTGTGAATGCCTGCCTTATGGTGGCCATATTGAATGCTGGATTGAATCTGTTGGGCATACAATTTGAATAATTAGAGGCTGATCTGACCAACTGAACAATATACGTATGTATCTATGTATGTTTGTTTGCACGCATATTAATGCCATTTTGTACATAATAAGTGGTCGCTCGAAAATTAGGATATATTGTTTTCATTGCTTCATTTGACTGTTATATTTTGATTGCGAACATATAATAAAATACTAAATGATTAAAAAGTATGATTCTAATTTGTGGCAGTTGCAATTTTCGAGGGATCACTGTATATTAAAGACGCATACCCATGCTCGGAATTCATTGTGAGGCGATGCGGCTGCTGCTGCTTCGGCGTATCTGAAGGTTGTGGCAAGCAGACAAACTGCTGATGTTGCTGCTTTTGCTGCTGCTACTGCTGTTGATGGTTATTTATCTTGCTCTGCTTCCTCTACAACTTGCCGGCCTATGCTTTTATGTTGAGCTTCAGTTGGTGCCGTTACTGCTGCTCCTGTTGTTGTTGCTATTGTTATTATTACAGTTGCGTTCGCGCGGTGGCAACGAAAAACAAAATAAAAATGCTATCTCGAGTTTTGCTCACTTTACAACACTCGCCACCTTACTGCAAAGCACAATAACAACAACAAGAGCAGAAGAGCAACAACAACAACAATGACAGCCGGCCGCTATTTGAGTTGAGTGCAGCTTTTGCTTCACTCGTCGCTCTCTTAGGCTCGCACTCTCCCACAGAGACACAGTCTCTTGCAGAGCTGTTAGATTTAGCAGTCTGAATCGCACTCGATGTGTTATTATTATTCCCAACACAAATCTCACAGTGTACAAGCAATATCAGTAATCAACTTGCTGCTGTTATGAAACGCTAACACTACATACAAATATATTTATATGGCTAGTATGTGTATGTGTTCGTGCATATGCCGAGGCTTAAACAAATATACTGCACACATGCACAGAAGTACACATGATCTTCTGTCGTCGCTCAATGCAAACAAAATGCTCTATGCCCACACACACTCACTCGTACATATTGTAGTACCTTTTTAACTGGCATCAGTTACATATGTTTGCTTATATATGAATGTATGTATGTGTGTATGTGTATGCATTTATGTAGTTGGCAGTGCTGGCCAACGAAGCACACAACGAAGCGCAAAACGAAAAAAAAATTAAAGGGAAAACTAGGCTAGGTGTGTGGGGTGTTAATTAAGACGACAAAAAATGGAAGAGGCTCACAGCAAACGAAAAATAGTTTACGCCTACTGCTGCTGTTGCTCTGATGAAAATGAAATGATTAATTTAGTTGTGTCAATAATGCGAAAATCGCATTGGAAGCGTGAGCCGAGCTGAATAGATAGATGATTAGCGCGCATTGGGCTGACAGCGACCCACACACACACTCGCGCACTCTAACAGAAACGGCGACAGACTTGTCAAAATCCAATAGATATGAGATAGATAATTCTAATTACATGCTCCTTAATACGTTGCTCTACGAGAATGATAAACAATGCAGTCAAAGCTACCACATAAAACTTTTACAACTGATTCAACTTTTGTTTAAAGGCCCAAAAGGCAGTCACAGTCACCAGTCACCAGTCATGGCTAAAACCAAAACAGCTGCCGTCATTGCTGACTCTTATCGATACTCAATATCGATATTGCCATCTATCGAGTGCATTGCGTGCGTTGCAAAAAAACAAAAGAAAAAAAATCTAATTCACACAAAATACATGTATTTGCTGTTGCGTGTCTGTTTGCATACACTCTCCTTGAATTGAATTGAACACGTATTATTGTTAAATATTATATTACTTTCTGCTCTTGTTAATCGATGTGATTTCATTGGAAAGCCCAAGTAGACACACACACACACTCACACACATGTGTAAACGGAACGCACACAAGTACCCACTGAGTTAAGCGTATGCTCCTATTAGGCCACAAGAAAAACTAAATATTAATTAATGGTGTGTTTGTCACAAACTCTGATTGTCGCTTTTCTTTCTGTTTCCAACTCTTGATTACACAAAATAACGTTTTGAACGTTTGATTCGTAGCCACCTGCCGCCTCCGACTTCCAATGCAAATTTTAACAACGCGACAAAAATGCTCGTAGAATGTTGATGATGAGCGCAACAGTAGTATTAGTAGTTGTAGCCAGTATTAAGAGCGAGAGAGCGCTAATATGCGGTTGACATTTCGTTTTGACATTAGCAGCTCTGTTATCGGAGCATGCAGCTATCGATAACTTTGCTAACCGATTCTGACGATGACAATATATTTCGCGCAGAACGTAATTTAAATAAAGAAAAAAAATAAAGCAAACCAACCAGAAACGCCATCGTTTGCAACTCACCTGCGATTATTCTCCGGTGGCAAAACGCTCCAATCCTGCTCATAATACGGATACATGATTCTTGCCTCTGCCCAATAATAAACAACGGTGGACACTAACTAACTCAATATACACTCCCAAAGACGAACCCCGCACTGGTAATGACACTGGAATAATGATAAGCGGTTACGCTGCTCCACATAGACAGGGAGCGAGCGAGCGAGCGTACATACGTGTTATCTAATATTTAAGTTATAACGATTCCAATTCCCGCTCACACACAATCAGAATCAACGCAAACATGCCTCACTCTTTTTGTCAGCGATTTTTAGTTTAACCCAGCTTGGCTAACCATTGTCATGATGACAAAGTTGCGGTTTCCAGATCGACGCGGATTAACGAAACACCACACGCAAACGCACATATAATGAGCAGCCCGCGCTATTGAAACTCTGGCAATAGACTGAAATTGCTGAAAGTTTGAGTCCCTTAGACTCCATCGACGACTGCAGCAGAGCAACCCATGTACATATGCACAGCATGTGCACCTAGCAGCGCAAAGTAGATATAGTTATCGTAGTAGACGCTCTCCAATGGCTGCCATGGTATACCATCATCGTTCGTTGAATACACAGACACATACCAACCACACTAACTTATCTGTGAGGAGTATGCCTGATAGCACTGATAGGACAAATGTCAACCGTGAGAACGGTTCGTTATGGATAAGCGAAGTCGTCACCGGCTGTGCTGATAAGTGTCAATGCGAGTCCATGACAGGTAAAAGTTAATAGCCACCGCTCGCAGTATTCATGTTTTACATTGGCATTTCCACTGAAATGTTCAGCATGTCATCACGCTCGAAAAATAAACAGCTTAAGCTTTAAGCGAAATATTCTTAAACATTTTTATTTTCACGTATCGACAGCTAATGAGACTATCTGTAAAATTGAGCTGAATTACTGCTGACTTCTTTATCTTATTTCATTGAATCATAACTTCAACTACAAATGCAAATGGACATACAATATGCAAACAAACTACTCATGGTCATTTTTGTGTCTAATATGCGATTGGATACATAGTAACGTTAAGTAGTTATATTAAGGGAAAAATGTGTCACGAATCTTATGTTTAATCACATGTCATATTATGGTTTGTACAGCTTCAGAAAATACTAAAATTAATTTCATTTAAAAAGCTTGTCCTTTTTTTCGATTTAGATTATATACAGATGAGAACACCTTTGGGTTCTACATTACGTTTTTGCTGCCTTATTTCCTAGCTGCTAATTGTAACAATATACATCAAGGAAAAAAACAAACTTGCATTTTTCTGTTTACATACATATTGAAGGCGTCTGATTGTTCAGAGAACGACTCCCATAACTCCATATGTGTATAAAATTGACGATGGTTGTCCTTCATTAAAAAAGTGTGTGTTTTATGTATTTAATACATGCTTAACCCTATGGCCTACCCAATGTCAGGAAGCCTCTACAACGTTCTCACTATGTTATATTCTGGAATCTTTCTTGGCATTCATTCAGCATTGCATTTTTGGTGTGCAGCTGCTCAATCGTTTTCACGGGGCGGGCGCACCAAAGAATGCCGCTTAATGGCTTCCACCAGCCATTTGATGCCCTCGTCGACACCTTCACCAGTTAGCGCCGAGACGGGTATTGTGAGGCAATCGCGTCGTCCGATGAGGGCGCCTGCCTGTTGGAACACCGGTTTAATTTCCCGCACGCCCATCACATCAGGGAGATCCTGTTTGTTGGCCAGAATCAGCAGCGGCACCCCCGACAGCAGTTCATTTTTAATCATCTTATCTGCAAATGAGCAGTTAGCAGATGTGAAAAAATAGTGTTTGAAATGACATTTTACCAAATATGAGTTTGGACTCATCCATGCGTTCGCGATCATTCGAGTCTATCACATAGATGACGCCATGCGACTCCTGATAGTATTTGTCCCACAGGGATTGCAGCTCTTGTTGACCACCCAAATCCCAGAAATTCAGACGCACGCCCTGCACGTCGATGGTGCCAATATTAAGACCCACTGTCGTTGTAATTTTTGCGGGGTTCAAACCCTTATAGTTCTTTGTGAATTTGGTTTTGGCGGCCTCCAGATACGTCTACCAATAATAAATAAATTATTGACAGCATTTGAAGACGTGTCGAGTCGTGTTGTGTCTTGTCGGCCTATGAATTATGCCGGAATCGCTTACCGTTTTGCCCGCATTGTCGAGGCCCAGTATGACGACACAAAATTCATCTTTTTGTGTGAGATATTTGTAGAAGCCATGCAGCAATGTGTACATTGTGATTATATTGCCCTGCTATACAAACAACAAACAAAATTCTAATATTGCATTACAATCTACAAACAGTTCATAAATACAAAAAAACAAACAAAAAAAACAACACTAAACACAATACTAGGGTTGTTGCCTTCAAGAATGCAGCCAACATATGATGTAGCCTATTATTTATGTATTGACGTCATAATGCGGTGGCCATTTACGTTATGATTTGTCTAGCCATTGAAAAGTATTGTTTTATTTTTGAAGTGTTTGCTGTGCTCGAAAATGGTTAGTTGAAGTAGTAAACTAGCGTGCTTATATATTTCTTCGTCATGCTTTTAATTTAAATTTAATATATTGACTCACTTATCGATAGTTCCACCAGGTATAACCTTCTCATTGCGATCACACAGTTGCCGGTGGCAACTCCACAATTATACATACATTTTTGCTGAGCAGTCTGGCAGCTCCACCCAGCGGTGCCAGAGCGCACAATTTAGCGGCAATTTTGAAAATACTTTATCAGTGTCAGTCAAATAAAAGCTGCAGTTGCAGCAAAACCTTTGTAATTCGACGTAATAAGTAATCAACATATAATGAATGAATAGATTTAATATTATTTTGTTTGCTTGTGGGCAGCCCTTTTATTTAAAACACCCCATTATCAAGTAAAAATATATATATTTTATTTAGTCAATAATGAAAAATTTAAATTTCCTCATCTTAAATATATAAAGTGACTTTGATTGGTATTGTTGCATTTCAATATATGTGTATATACATATATAAATATAAATATAAAAATATGTATACATATGTATATATATATATATATATATAGATTTTGTAGCTTAATTAATTATAAAGATACACACATTTCACATTGCACATTGTTGCTGCCCACATACACACGTGACAAGGGGCGTGATCATGCCAACTAGAGTTCCTATATTTCTACATACATATGAATGTCCATACATACAGTGACTCCAAGCTTATTTAAAGCAGTGCCAAAGAAAAACAGAAATTGCCTGCCATAAAGTAACCATTCAATATTTTTCAAAAATTCCAAAGACCGATGGTAGGTATATATATTAACCACCAAAATTAATATATGACCCCAATACACTGGGGTTTCCCCACCTGCTAGGTAGGATTATGTAAAAAAGTACCCTATTTTTAGAGAAAATTTTTTTTGGACCAGGTACATTGTGGACACCTGGGTACCATAAAACCCGGATTTTTTACCTAAAGTTGAGTATTTTTGGTATAAATATACCAATCCTTCGTAGTCAGTTTAGTTTTTCCTGCATCTCGGGTGCAATGAGCCAACAAGGACTATGGACAATCAGACTACCATTGAACTACGAAAACTCATCCTGGATCGCCACAAAAACGGATATTCACATCGCCAAATAGCTGAAATAATCAATTTGAGCAACTCAACTGTGTATAACATCATTCGGCGCTTCGTCGACTCAAATCGGATTGAGGACAAGGGCAGAATGGCACCAAATGGGATTTTCACCGAAGAGGAGGAGCGAAGGATCATCAGGAAAATAAGGGGAAATCCCAAGCTATCGGCTCCAAAAGTGGCTCAACAGGTGCAGGATGAAATGGGGAAAAAGTGCTGTGTGGAAACTGTGCACAGGTTTCTGCGCAATCTTGACTTAAATGCCCGAGTACCACGAAAAAAGCCCTTTATAAGCGCGAAAAATAAAGGGACTTGGATGACGTTCGTCAAAAACCACTTGGACAAGGATTTGGAGTTCTGGAACATAGTCATATGTGCATATGAGTCCAAATTCACAATTTTTGACTCGGACGGGCGGAATTATGTGTGGCGACAGTCCAATACTGAGCTGAATCCCAAACACGTAAAAACAACAGTCAAGCATGGTGGAGGAAGTGACATTTCATGGGTATGTATCTCGTCAGCCGGATTCGGGAACTTTGTGATTTTTGTAACAACAATGGACAAGAATGTGTACCTCAACATACTAAAGGAAAATTTACTCCAAAGTGCCGAGAAGCTAGGAATCCGACGTACTTTCCGTTTCTACCAGGACAACGATCCCAAGAATAAGGCCAAGATAGTACAGTCCTGGCTCACGAGGAACTGCCCCGACGTGATAATTCCACCTGCCCAGTCTCCAGATTTAAATGTTATTGAGAATTTGTGGGCTTTGCTGGAAAATAACATCCGGAAACACAGCATATCCAGCAAAGAAGGCCTCAAAACTGCTCTGCGGGATGAGTGGAGCAGAATCAGCCCAGAAGTTACCAGGAAGTTGGTATCTTCGATGAATAATAGGTTAAGGGAAGTAGTTAAAGCTAAAGGATATAATACTAAGTATTAACATCCTTATTTAAGTTAATATACGCCAAATATATTATTTTGTTTATACTGTTCCAAATGAAAATTTATGCAGAAAAGTATGCTACTTTTTTATAATCAGACCTAGCAGATGGGGAAACCCCAGTTTATTGGGGTCATATATAAATTTTGGTGGTAATTACACGTACATACCATCGGTCTTTGGAATTTTTGAAAAATATTGAATGGTTACTTTATGGCAGGCAATTCCTGTTTTTCTTTGGCACTGCTTTAAATAAGCTTGGAGTCACTGTATATCGTATATTTAATATTAAAGCACTAACAACAAAAACAAAAAAAAAATACGACGCGAAAAGAAGTTAAACAAATTATGCATGTATACAACTAGGTGTACGTGTGAAGCTACCAAATGCAAGAATATTCTAAAAATTGGTTTAGGCTTACAAAATAAAGTCGCAGCACACGATAAGTCAATGAAACGATCCAATCGACCAATGGGGAAATATATATTACAATAGATGCGCCTGCTCCGCTGCTCTTGGATCTGCTGAGTGGGGCTGCCTCATATGGGTTGAATGCCTGTCTGTCTGTCTAGCTGTCCACTGTCCACTGTCTATCTGGGCCTTGGCGATATTGTGGATTTTGCGGTTACCCGCTGTAGCGCAGCCGCAGTTGGCGCCGACGTCACAATTGTGTTCACCTGTTTTTTGTGTGTGTGTATGTTGTGTGTGAATGGGTAGGTGAATGTGATGAATGTCATGAATAATTTGTGATGTAAATGTGAGTGTGTTGAGGCAAAATCCAAAAATAAAAAAACAGATTAGATATCGAAGCGACCGGTGGCGCCTGCATTGCGATTTACTTTGGAATTGCCATCAATGATCTCCACAGGCTCGGCCGGCACAAACGCCGAGAGACCCATCAGACCAAATATGTCCGGCGTATAGTTGCGCAGGTGTTCCGTTGCCGGAGTGGGCGTGGCAGCCGTCACTAGTTCACTAGTTGGTGCTGCGTTGCGAAGCATACATATAAGAACAAAAAGAAACAAAATATTGACACATTGAGTTTGTCCATTTTTAAGGCATTACAAATAATCAGTATCGATGGCCAGATCGATATAGTCTGATAAGTCTGACTTCGTTTCGAGTTAGGATACTTCTATACATGTCATCTTGTAGGTTACTACTTTTTTTTATTATTCCTTTTTTTTATATTAAAAATCCTGTTTTTAAAATGTTGTATTAATTTAAAAGTCAAACTTTAATTAAAAAGGCGTTGCTTGTAAAAATCGATTTAATATTGACAAATTTAAGGTTATGGAAAGTTTCAACTTATCCCTATGACTGGAACTTTTCTTTTGGCCGAAAGTCCCTCTGGCAGCTATATGAAATAGTGATTCGATCCTGCAGCAAACATTCGGATATATTCCAAGATTAAACAACAACGAACAGACAGACTAGGCTATATAAACTCGTCAATTGATGCTGATCAGGTAATTTTATATATGTATATACATATTTATATTTAAGAAGCTCACCTGTCGCAGTGGCTGGCGTTGGTCGCACTCGCGGAAATCTGGGTGCAGGCGTTTGATAAACTGGCGACGGCACCGATGCTGATGCGGATAGTTCGTCGTGATGCTGCGGCAGATGTTGATGGCGTGGTTGTGGAGTGACGACATAAACCTTCTCATTGGTCTGGGGCAGTATGGCCACCTTTGCCTGTTTCCACACTTCAATTGGGGCCGACGTTGAAAATGTGCTGCGGACATAAAGCGGCGTCACTGGCGGCATCGTTGTCATCGTCGTTGTAGGCTGTGTCATGGTTGTGGTTGTGGGTATCGGTGTGGTACTGTGACGATGCTGCGAATCGTAGTAGTCGAGCAACAGCAGTCGATTATCATCGACAGGCTGGTAGCGCTTCAGATGCAGCTGCTCCAAATTGTTAATGGACGTGGACAGATCACCGCTGGCATTATTGACAGCGCTGACGCCCAGCTCGAAGCCGCCACGAGTCGTCTTCGACTGTCGCATGGATGCAGTGGATGAAGTTGGTGTCGCTGGCGTCGTTGTGGTCAGATATTCGCTGGGTATGTGCTTGGAACGGCCACGTATGGTTGGTGTGCTGGGACGATGCGACAAGGAGTTGTACTCCTGCTCCGTCCATCCATCGATGTTGTGCTGCAGCTTGGATATGTCCACACCAAAGAATGGCATCATGGGACGCCGCTTCGTCTCACGCTCCCGCTTGAGCAGCTCGCGCAGATTGGAGGCGAGTATTTTAGTTAAATATTTGGTGGTGCGGCGGGTATTTGGTGGCGGAGCCGCTGTCGCAGTGCTCACCACCTTTGACTCTTGCTGCTCGTGTAGCTCCACATCGTTGTCCTGCTGATGCTGCTGTTGGTGCTGCTGCTGCTGGGCGGGATGCAAGCGCCAGTTGGGCATTTGTGTCCATTTGGCTGGCTCGAAGGGTCGCGGCTTCTGTTTTGTCGTATATGGTATGATCACCTGCTGGGGTCCAGGTGGTGACATGCCAGCAAATTGTCCACTGGCATCAATGGCACCGTATGTGGATGTTGGCGTTGGCGCATGCGTCGGCTGCACCGGACGGATGTGGAGATCGGCGGGATCTCGGGTAAATGGACGTGCGCCGCTTTGCGCGTGATTGATGGGCGAATCGAGCAGACGTTTGGGTGTGTCACGTTGTCGACCATCTCGCGTATGGGTGGAGACCATCAAGTGATTGTTCAGCTCAACGGCGGCGGCTGGCGTCGGTTGCTCTGTGGTATAGATTAGCTGATCGTACAGCGGCGTCACTGTGCTAGTTTCACTGGGCACGCCCTGATACTGTTCTGCATAGTACAAATGCTGGTGCTCCTGCTCCTGATCCTGTTCGTGCTGTTGTTGTTGCTGCGAGGATGCTGCGGGGTAGTTATCTACCGGCGGTATTACTGTAGTCTGTGGCTCCAGGTGACCCAGCTCTGTGAGGAGCTGCGAGGCAGGCAAATGCTGATGCACTGTACCACCGCTCAAATCCTCCAGTTGATAGCGCACCGTGCTAATGTCCAGCGGAGGCACTAGCTCCGATGGCCGCTGCTGCTGCAGCTGCTGTTGGGAATGATAATTTGTGGGCAGCGACGTTGCCACCGAAGTCTGGCCGAGATCAATGGCATGCGAATGCCCATACGTAGCAGGATATTCTACGGAGGTGACAAAATCCGTCAACTGATGGCTCTGCACAATCTCAAAGCTGCTGCCGCTGCTTTCAGCTGGCTTAAGTGGTCGAGCAGATTGTGGTGCATTTGATGTCATTGGCACAATGGGCACTGGTCGCAGCTCTGAAAGGGCGCCAACATTCTCTGTGAACGGTCGAAATGGTTGAGCCCTATAGAGTGGTGGCATCGCCACATGACTGAGCCCGGGCACCGGCGCCGAGATGGGCACAAAGATGCTCTGTGGTGGAGCATGGAACTGCACAGCACGTTGACGATGCTGAGAGGCCTGCCCCAGAGGCTGTTGCCAGGTTAAAATATGTTGCTGCTGATTTGGTAACTGTTGTTGCTGCTGCTGTCCCAGCATTGGTACCCAGGGATATTTGTTGCACAGGCCGCACGGTTTGCCAGCGGCATCAAAGTGTTGCGCCGGTTTCGGATACGCATAGTTCAACGAACTGGCGCTCAGTTGCTGATCCCGCGGCAAGGATGCAGCTGCAGTTGCACCGCCCAGGCCAAACCAACGTGCCACGCGTGTCATGAAACCACCTCCACTATCTTGTTTCGAAGCCTGAGACGGCGCCACGGACGGGTAGCCCGCATGTGTGAGACGCTGCGCAACGGGTAGTGATACTGATGCGGGTGATGCGGGTGGTGCTGGTGGTGCTGGTGGCGGCACCAAATGATCAGCTGGCTGCGGCGGCTGCGGCGATAGCGCCAGCGATGCTGCCGTCATCAGCAGCGTTGCCAGCACCAAAAAAAAAGTTGTCAACTGGCTGCTATTTGCCTACAACAAGACCAAAACACAGTTAGTGAGTGAGAGTGCAAGAGAGCAAGTAGGAGTGAGAGTACACTGAAAAAACAACAACACAGTACAAGAGTTACTTTCAATTTGTGCTATAAATGTTCTCTACAATATTCTATTAAAAAATAAATACTAGATATACTCGAAAGTATTTTCCGGCATCGCACGAACTCAATGTTTTACGGGCCAGGGAGATAATTGGAAATGGTTTTACTACAAGATCAAGAATATATTTACCTTAGCATTTCCCATACAATATATCAACTTCTCCATACCCTTTTCTTAACCTTCTTTGAAAAGTTGTTAGATAAAAAATGTATTTCTAGTAACATCTTATGCTTCGGCTAATCATAGTTGTAAAACATAATACATTTCGCTCAGTACACCTATGTATATCGGGTGATCGCAACTGCACTAAAATTTCACATTTCACTTTTCGGTCAATAAACCGAACGTCTCCGACTCGCATTGAGATGACAGCCATTAATTTTTGGCCAAATTGGAGCAGGCCGAAAATTATTGGCATTATTGATCCGGTTACGCGACCAGACCTCCTATTAAACACAGTGCACCTGAAAGCCGGTTATGCGACACTGTTTCACGGCCAAGGTCTGGCCTGGCTTTAGCTTGAGGCGCCATCTAATGTGATTGGAAGGGGGAGCAGACAAACAGGTTGTCTGATTTGACCAAAAGATGAACACCTGAAAGCCTGAAAAATAAGCTGATTTTTATAGGAAAATTGGAAAACCATATTTTTGGGTTAATCCACAGATTGAAAAAGGTATATAAATATATATACAGTGACTCTAAGCTTATTTAAAGCAGTGCCAAAGAAAAACAGGAATTGCCTGCCATAAAGTAACCATTCAATATTTTTCAAAAATTCCAAAGACCGATGGTAGGTATATATATTAACCACCAAAATTAATATATGACCCCAATACACTGGGGTTTCCCCACCTGCTAGGTAGGATTATGTAAAAAGTGGCCTATTTTTAGGGAAAATTTTATTTGTACCTGGTACATTGTGGACACCTGGGTGCCATAAAACCCGGATTTAGTACCAAAAGTTGAGTATTTTCGGTATAAATACATCAATACTTCGTAGTCAGTTTAGTTTTATCCTGCATCTCGGGTGCAATAAGCCAACAAGGACTATGGACAATCAGACTACCATTGAACTACGAAAACTCATCCTGGATCGCCACAAAAACGGATATTCACATCGCCAAATAGCTGAAATGATCAATTTGAGCAACTCAACTGTGTATAACATCATTCGGCGCTTCGTCGACGCAAATCGGATTGTGGGCAAGGGCAGAAAGGCACCAAATTGGATTTTCCCCGAAGAGGAGGAGCGAAGGATCATCAGGAAAATAAGGGGAAATCCCAAGCTATCGGCTCCAAAAGTGGCTCAACAGGTGCAGGATGAAATGGGGAAAAAGTGCTGTGTGGAAACTGTGCCCAGGTTTCTGCGCAATCTTGACTTAAATGCCCGAGTACCACGAAAAAAGCCCTTTATAAGCGCGAAAAATAAAGGGACTTGGATGACGTTCGTCAAAAACCACTTGGACAAGGATTTGGAGTTCTGGAACATAGTCATAATTGGAGATGAGTCCAAATTCACCATTTTTGACTCGGACGGGCGGAATTATGTGTGGCGACAGTCCAATACTGACCTGAATCCCAAACACGTAAAGGAAACAGTCAAGCATGGTGGAGGAAGTGACATTTCATGGGTATGTATCTCGTCAGCCGGATTCGGGAACTTTGTGATTTTTGGAACAACAATGGACAAGAATGTGTACCTCAACATACTAAACGAAAATTTACTCTAAAGTGCCGAGAAGCTAGGAATCCGACGTACTTTCCGTTTCTACCAGGACAACGATCCCAAGAATAAGGCCAAGATAGTACAGTCCTGGCTCACGAGGAACTGCCCCCACATGATAATTCCACCTGCCCAGTCTCCAGATTTAAATGTTATTGAGAATTTGTGGGCTTTGCTGGAAAATAACATCCGGAAACACAGCGTATCCAGCAAAGAAGACCTTAAAAATGCTCTGCGGGATGAGTGGAGCAGAATCAGCCCAGAAGTTACCAGGAAGTTGGTATCTTCGATGAATAATAGGTTAAGGGAAGTAGTTAAAGCTAAAGGATATAATACTAAGTATTAACATCCTTATTTAAGTTAATATACGCCAAATATATTATTTTATTTATACTGATCAAAATGAAGCGAGCTCCGAAAAGTAGGCAACGTTTTTACATAATCCTACCTAGCAGGTGGGGAAACCCCAGTGTATTGGGGTCATATATTAATTTTGGTGGTTAATATATATACCTACCATCGGTCTTTGGAATTTTTGAAAAATATTGAATGGTTACTTTATGGCAGGCAATTCCTGTTTTTCTTTGGCACTGCTTTAAATAAGCTTAGAGTCACTGTACATGTATATATACATATATATTATATTTTATATATTATAATATACTCATATATATGTATACAAATAAAAACTTAAGGCTTAGCTGTTTTGTTGGTAAAACTGAATGATATTTGAATGGAAACAATAGAGCTTTAAACGATTTTTTCTTATAGTAACCTGCTAAATGGACAATCAATCAACTATTTCATTACATTTTCATTCAGGCGTGAAATATTTTGGAGTTTTGATTTGTGTTTGTTATTAGTTCATTTTTAAGTACTTACGCATAGCATTCATATCAGTATTTTTAATTGTGCCGATAAAATGACTGACAATGCCAAAAAAAAAAGAAGAAAAGATTGGCCTATTAATACCGATTATCTGATTGTCAGACATTTCATGTGATAACGTGTCATTTCAATTGAAAACCGGCCCAAAACTGATAATAAATATTCGAATGAATGTTCAACGATAAGGCATAACATCAACATAGAGTTAGAGTTACCTACCATAAGGCAAAACAATAATCGATACGGCATTTCCCATCTTGCATTTATTAAGCCCACAATTCTACGAATAAAATATATACTCGGAAAAAGTATGCAGTTCAGATTCAGATTCAGTGAACTGCCAATGCGAGTCACTGCTAATCTTTTCGTTCCGGTCAACCACTTGTGGTCAAAACAATGAATGTGTGAAACAGTCAGTTGGAATGCGGAGAGTCTTCCGTAGATTAAAAGCCAATTAAAGGCAAAGTCACGCACTTCCAAATAATAATAATGTGAGAGAGATAACAACTGATAGCACTCAGACTGACCAAGTAAATCAATTAAATAATTGCGAGAATGCAAGAAAAGGAAAATCGACTAATTTATCATAAAGTGTTTGATAATCCACCATTAACTATACTTTAATATTAGCTGCTTTGCAAATTTAGTCAATATCTATTTAATTCAAATTATTCCACTATGCACAACCATATGTGTGTGTGTGTGTGTGACTACGCGTGTGTCGAATGAATTTTGGCTAAGTTGTTGCTTTCTCTGCACTTGCGGGGCGGGGTCGTGGCCCAAATTGTTAATTGACCCAAACCAATTACCAGCTACCGGCCGCCAGGTGGCGTCACAATTATCATCAAGTAACTAAGCAGCTAATTTTTGTTGGTAATGTTTTAGCTTTTACTATTGCCATTGCATTTACTTTTCCTTTCCATGCGATTGTGGCGACCACAATAAAAAGCCAACTGCATGCGAGACCAACGACGAACCCACAAAAATGTTGAACTTCCTTCCATATGCGACTAAATGTCAATTTGCCATTATTTATGGTTACTTTTAACATTCGCCTCGCTCATTGACATCCGAACCTCTCTCCTTCTTCCACCCTGTCTCCACATCTGTAGTCTTTCCTCTTTACGTGTTTGTTTTGCACCCATTCCAAATGGGTAAAAAGGGTATAATGAAATTGTGCAAAAGTATGTTACAGAAATACGCATCTCCGAGCCCATTAAGCAAGTTTATTAGATTATCTATCGTTCAGATACGCCGTAAAAAGACATTCACAAGCAACATCTTCAGCTCGTTGAGAGTAGTTCGACTCAAATCGGCCACTGGGCGCACAGTCTCCCATGGCGAGTACGAATAATAATAATCGATTAATACTCAAACACCTATGGTTATTTTGGATCTAAACAGTGATATAATGGTCACGTAAATACAATTAATTTATTAATATTAAAAGCAGTATTGGATAAAATGATGTCTATTGCATATATTGGTTGCAAGCTCATTACGATGGCCCTAATTAACAAAATGCATATGTACTTATGTTTTGACTCAGTGCCAGAGACAGTGTCAACTTTGACCCACAGTCACTTTTGGAGCTGCCAACTGAGCTAATTATGTGAATACGACAAGCCGCACATTCAGCTCAATATCAATGGCACTGAAAATGGGTAAGTAGCCAGACAAAAAAAACGTGAACATAACAACTAACAATGGGCGTTGACTTTCTCATAATTATTTTTTATGGATGAGGGGAGTGTGGGTGGATCAGTCGCTCAACTCAACTCGCACCACTTCACGTGGAAGAGGCCGGGGACTCAACGTAATTCAATTAGAGGTGCTGCGACAAGATATCAAAACAAAAGCAGCGTCCAAAATCCCCGGGGGTTTTGAGGTTTATGGCCAAAATATTCACGCTGCTGTTGTTGTTGTTGTTGTTGTTGTCATTGGTAATAAATTGGGGTCAACGCAATTTCGAAGAAAGTGAAATTCTGCAACTGCTGCCAGCCTCAGCTACAGCTGATGGATGAAACTAGCCTTTCTCCCTCCCTCCCTCCCTCTCTCTCTCTCTCTCTCTCTCTCTTTTTCTCTCTGTCGATCTCTTGGAAACCCGTTTCGTGTCGATAATGGAGGCAACTGCTGCTCAACTCCTTTGCATGCTACAACCTTGGCTTTGCACTTGAAAACGCCATAAGGTTTGACAAACGACTCCAGCATGCAGACAATACACACACACACACACACACACACACACACACATAAGCACACATGCACACGTACATATGTTTTCATATAAAATCCAAAGTGCACGCGATCCAACAATGCGCCTGGGAATCTTTTAAAGCCGGCAGCGATGCTACATCAAACCGCAATTGTTGTCAACCCTATATGTCTATAATATAGACCCTATATGCCATATATTTTGTTATGTATGTGCAAACAAACACACACAGAGAGAAAGGCAGTCTATGAAACATTCTTAATATATTGAGCTATAATCTGAATAACATTTCTAATAAGTAGTTTAATCTGGCTAACAAATTATTATTATTATTATGAAATGTATTTATTTTGTACTATAACTGTAAAAAGTCTCAAATGTTTTTTATTGTACGAATGTGTCAATATTTGGGTTTGTTCTCAGATAAAGAGTTAGTTCGTACTTGATTTAAGTTCTGCTTGATATAGAAAATTCGGTTCTACCAGATTCTTATTAAATTTCTCTCAGTGTGTCTGGCGTCTTCCTCGAGTCTGTGGAGGCAACGAAAAGTGAAATTGTCGATCAAAAATGTGAAAAGAGGCGGCAAATGCAACAACAAAAACTGTCACAAGCGTGAAAAGCACAGCACATACATACATATGTATGAATATGCTTATATATGTAACGGCATTGGGTTTTCCAAGCAACAACAGCAACAATTGCAATTGCAATTGCAATTGCAGTTGCAACAGCAGCAACACTCGCAACAATTCACAGTAGGCGCCGCACATATTTCTTTTGCTGAAGGCAGCTGAAAGAAATTAATTATGAAAATACTCATCGCATGGCCCGTAAATATTGCTAGAAAAAAGCTAGCAACGCCCATACGTTCAATGTTGCACGGCAATACAGTGGCAGCAAGAGCCACAGTAATAGCAACAACAACAACAACAACAATAACGAAAGCAATGGCTTTTTATTGTCATATGGAAGTGCAAATGATTATTAAGTTGGAAAACATGACCCAAAAAAAGAGAAGCATTCAAATTTATTAGGTTTCTGAACCGAACAGCAAAAAGAAGAAATGCAAAAAATTCAAAATAAAACAAGAGAGAATTATTGAAGCAGGACGTAACCAACTTCGGAATACTCTCTTATCCATTTAATGACAAGTGACAAAAAACCTACTTTTGGGGGCCGGGGTTGGGGCGGCAGTGGGCTGTGTTTGTCTCAACCAATCATTAATGTACCCTGTCAATGAAGTGCCGCCAACTCTTAATTCCAGGCGGAAAATGTGCTGAATTTTGAACATTTCTTTTTCGTGTAGAAAATAGATATACCCTTAAGATTGTTATATTTTCTATTTGTATCTCATATTCCCGATTTTTTTTTTTAGAATTTTAGCAAAATATTCTAAGAAGCGCACTTTTTTATAAAGATTTATTTTTTTTTCGTTTGAAAGCGAATTTTTGAAAAGCTTTAATAGTTTAGTTTAAATATAAACCTGTGCATAATTTATTTTATTTATTTTTTATTTTATTGAAATATGTTATTTGCTTTGCCAATGTTACCATGCCAATGTCTTACAATTCAAAATAATGAACTCAGATTTGACTACAATAATGGGAACTAAGAAGCCACGCCCATTAATTCCCGACTTTCATTTGATTTCGCAATGTTATATATATACGAGTATTTTGGCTTAAGCGGTAGTACATAAAGTCTTTTTCATCTTCACGGGAAGCCTCCGAGCGGATATTTCTGTTGTCTC
The DNA here is from genome assembly GCA_035042265.1 of Drosophila imparisetae. Classification (NCBI taxonomy): domain Eukaryota; kingdom Metazoa; phylum Arthropoda; class Insecta; order Diptera; family Drosophilidae; genus Drosophila; species Drosophila imparisetae. Next base: position 3,478,438 of record JAWNLP010000222.1, on the reverse strand, counting down.
AATGCTGCAAATCATTTTGCAACCTGCGTCTGGACAACTTTTCCTAAATGACTTTGCGCAAAATACCTAAAAATAATAATAGACATAAGAAAACAGCAAAAAACTGAAATTATGCACCGGAATCTGGGACATACGCAAAGATTCATGTGACAGAGCCCTTTGAAAAAAATCCCAATAAATTCATACAGTGTACATTTTCCTGATAATGCAAACAGTTGGCTGACACAAATAAAACTTGGCTCCTCTAATCTGGTCAGCTATTTCATATACTACTTGTTGCACGAATCGATGGAAATCGATACCGGCACAAATTCCGACAATACCCAAAATGCCAAGCTTGAACTTTTCTTATTTGATGAGTTAGGATTATAATACGATAGTTTCACAGATGGCTCCAAGTGCTTGAATTAATTTGGGTTAGGTTTTTGTATGATATTTGATTAGGCGTAGAAAACAGTTACAACCTCGACCTGGCTGTAAAAATATTGTGGCCTTGCCACAAGCAGCCAACCCAAGCAACCACTCGAATGTGGCAAATTATGGTGCTATATAATTTGATTAGTTGCGCTTGTCGCTTGTCTCTGCTTACTGCCAAAACCAAAGGCAAAGCCAAAGCCAAAAAAAATGAAGACATTTTGCGCAATTTCTTTTATGCACTCACATATAAAGTAATTTGTGAGCAATGCGCTAATGTTGTACGGAGTACGTAGCTAACCGGCAATGCGGAATTATATATACGGGAGCAGCACAGCACCTGCGACAATATGGAGACAGTCTGAGTCTGATTTGGAGATGGAGATGGAGATGGATCTGGAGAGAGGGAATGCGAAACAGAAACAGAAACAGATAGAGAAAGAGAAGCAGAAGCAGAGTCAACAATTGTGACAGCACGCGAGTAATTAACTTACTTTTTTTTATTTGATTTGTCGCGTAATCGCATTATAAACAAATTATTGCCTGCCTGGCGTTATGTTCCAACGTTCGATCAGTTAGCGAACCATCAAAAAGGTGGCGCCATCTCCGAGCTGTCGTTGCTTTCGATGGTGATGGCGATGGCGATGGCGATGGTGATGTCGCTGTAATCCAGCGATTCGTATTGTCTTTGCATAATGTTTGCATCAATCGATGCTATTGTCATTCCAGCTCCACTCAGCTCCCGGAAGACCGCAATCTGGCGATGCATTTATCACTGTGTGTGTGTGAGCGTAGCTGTGGTATTTTTGTTTGGCTATCAATTACAATTTATAGATACCAGTATGTCCCACGGTTAGGCCCAGACAAGGAAGGTAAAATGCAAAAACACAGCCGAGGTCCTAGCACCAAAATCCACAGACAGATACTACAGATTTCCAAGTTAATCTCTTGTTAAAAATATCTATTGGCCATTCAAATTCAATTTTTTTGAAAACGGAATTCATTTTTCTCAGTTCGCTGTATGGTTATATACTTTATGTTTATATAATATTATTATTAAAAGTAGCACCGAATAAAAAGTCCTTTTGTCGCACAAAAAATAGTTTTTGAGTCATTTTGGATATATATATTTTTTTTTGATTATTTATTTATTACTGATAATCAATACTTGAAGAAATACGCATTAAGAATAGATACGTGGAAAAATTCAAAAATGCAACTTGATTGAATAGTAGAATCCATTTTTTAAATAAAGCCAATGTGTTTTTAGCCAATATTAATGGAGGCCCCCTCCCAGCGCACAAAGAGAGATGCCCAAGAAGATGTCTCACATTTTGCCGTTGAAGCTCACAATATATATTTATATATAGCTTGTGGCCAAGATATCCAAGAGAGGAGCAGTGGGACTTCCACAAAATTTCAATATAATACACAAAAAGAGCTGTTGATGTAGCTGCCGAGTGTCAAAAGTGATACAGTATAAAAAATAAAAATAATAATAATAATTATAATAACAGCTGCCAAGACTGGTAACATAATCGGCGCATTGTAGGTTTTTTTTTTTTATTGTTATACCGCATTGTCGTATGGCGCTCCAGTCACCCACAACCCACAATCCACAAGCCGAACAGCCTCAGCTAACTAGCCAAGCACCCACAACACCACCACCAGCTGCGATTTCAGAGCCGCAGCTCCACCTACAGCAAATTACCGTGAGTCAGAGTGCCTCATCCAACGATAACAAAAAGGGTTAGGAAAAAAATTACAATACCTAGAGCCGGCACGTCAGGCCGCGACCGGCAAAAGCGACGCCAAAGACACCGCCGCTCAGGAAAACACAACACAGTGGAAAAAAAGTGAAAATTTGTCCGCGTCCAAAAATTATGCGCTTTTCACACGCGCAGCCTCAGATTCACTCGCTGCCAGCAGCACTTGCCTTGTTTTTTATTTTTATTTCTATTTCTATTTGTTTTTTTTTTTTTGCGACGTGTGACAATGTGCGCCGTTGGCTTGGCTTGGAAAACTTTGAACGTAGAACCGGTCGTGTGTTTCGTGCATCTTTTAAGTTTCTGTTTTAGTTTCGAAAATGCACGTAGCAGCCCAAAATGGGCGAGTGGGAGACTTGGGTAAGGGAGTGCATGTAGACGGCAGGAAAATGGCTTATAGGCTGGCTGGAAAACCACTTCAATGGTCTCTCGGCACATTGCAACAAATAAGTGCATCTTTCACGTATGTACACGTATGTATATATGCCACATATTTAGAGAAATTATTGATTTATTCTGAAATAAGATGGGAAAGGACATTTCAGTACCGAAATAGGGTTAGTGTTGTTGTGTCTTTTTATTATCCATTTTAATTGGCTTTCATTGCCTTTGCCTGAAAACTATGGCTGCAGATTGAAAGAGATTCGCCGATTTGCTTGCTGTTTTAGCCCACTGTGCAGGCGACACACGTTGTGACGTTGAACTTGGGTGTTGAAAAATTTAAATTAAAACAAAAGTAAAAGTTGTTGTTGTTGTTGTACTCGCTCGTTGTTTCTAAGCATTTTCTATTGTTGTTGAACTTTTTCGGTTTTTTCTTTTGTGGCCATTTCTTTTTTTCGGGTCAAATGCGAGCACCGGCGTCTGGCCAAGTGCGTGTGCGAGTATGGCTGTGTACGTGTGTGTACGTGTGAGTGTGTGTATGTGTGTTAACGCTCATGTTTGTGGCCAGCAAGCAGCCAAGCAACCGCCCTTTGGTAATTAAGATCTTGTTGCTCGGCCTAAGTGACGCCAATTAAGCCATATTTTTATGGGCCGCTAGGCAGATACATATGCCACCTCAACTTAGCAATTGGTAGGAAAAGCTGTGGCACATATAGTATCTGACAGATTTATCTCACTCGCTGCAACCAATTCAGTTATGCAAGTTCTGCAGGGGAAAATGCCGAAAATTGTTTCTTGTTTGTTTTATTCGTTTTTCTTTTTTGGGATCTGTGGGAAAAACGTTGGACATGGACAGGCCTCAATTATGAAACCGGACGGAGTCAAGTCGCGTCGAGTCACATAAATAACTGACACTCTTTGTAAGTTGTTAAAATTGAAGTGAAATTGCAACTGATTATTTGAATTGTTTTTTTGTTTTTTTTTTTTTTTTTGTTATTTTCATTTTTTGTTTTGGCCCATTAAAAAAAGGGCATAATGATAGAAAAGCCACAGACCCGCAAAGCCGCATAATATTTGAGTTGTAATTAAATGGCGCGTCGCTAGAGCGCTTATAAATAATATAAACTAGATTATGCCATTGTTACAGTTATTGTTATAGTTAACGTTATAGTTATAGTTATAGTTATAGTATTGTTTATTGTTTCCATTCGCATCTTTTATCCACGTTCGCGTCTCTGTCGTTAATTTCAAGATATTTACTTGGGCATCAGCTTAATTGGCTGCCGCATTAATCAAAAGCGTGTCAACTGAAAGCATTAATGAACTCATACATAGACTTGCATTTCTCTATATGTAAATGTATGTAACACACGCTGCGTATGCGTAATGTGTGCTTCTTCTTCTCCTTCTGCTTCTTCTTTACATAAGGGCCACAATTGCAGATGATTATATAATCCAATTGACACTTTTGCACAAATGAATGATAAATGTTGCGGGGATATGCAAATGTTTTTCACAATAGCTAATTAGCTTTCCCAATTGGATTCCAAATAGAAACAATATGGAAATGAGTTTGCTAACCATAACGGAAGCTGGTTTTCAAAACGGAAATGATATTGTAGCAGTCCAATATAACATTTCTAACAATTGACTCACAAATTTCACTCACATGAATGCGAATATTGAAAGTGTATATAATTAGCATATACGATATAATCTGGTATCTGCTGAACTATTCTTAAATGTGTTAACATCAGCGACTGCTAAAAATAAATGTTAGCTATTCGTTAACATGATCCTTGACATGCACAGGATAAGAAATCTAGACCTTAACCATACGAATGCCCATCAATTATACACAGGGAAATTTTAGACGTTTCAGATCTCAGAATTATGTAGCACTCTTGGAGAAAGTGCGGTTCTTTTTTTATTATTTAATGTGTATTTAGTAAAAAAACATCAATTTGAATTAAGATGAACAGACAGGCAAGGCTATAGATTGACTCGTTTATTCATACTGATCAGGAATTTATTGATGAGTTCAGGGCATTCAAATGCTCCCAAACCAAAAAATATACAATAGTGCTACTCCATAGATCAAAGGCTGCGCACCTTCAGTTCAAAATTGGCTAACAGTTATTTGCATGACAATCTTTTCAATTTTATCAGTGGCCCTCTGGCCAAGTGGACTATCTGCCAATTACTGCATTACTGCTTCGATTTGGCATTTTTGTTGGCATGCGAAAAGCGCAGTAAATGGACGCGTCTGTTAAGTTATATAAATGCCGAAAAGCTGTACAAGCAATGGCCAAAACTTATGCTTAAATATATTACATACATTGGTTGTATTGCCATTGTTAGCCATGTTAACGCTAATGTTATTGTTTTTGCCCCATTTTTGGGAGTGCGGGTGTGGTGTGGTGTGCGGTGGTTCGGTATTGTTCAGATTGCCTTTGCGTGCGTAACAGGTGCGCCCCACAATTGCCCGCAGTGCATTTCAATTAAAAAGTGAAACACAAATTGGAAGAGCACCAAAACCGGGAGGGAGGTAGGCGGTATGTATGTGGAGTACGCGACACGCATATATATATATATATATAGTATATGGATAATGGATAATGCCACGTAATTGTAGCACTTCAGATGTGTAGCATTGTGTAATTTTTGGAATTTGCATTTCATTGCACTAAATTATTTTTTTTTTTTCTTCTTTTTTTTGTGAATGACCGATGCGTGGACACTGTAGAGGCGCAGGTGTCATTGACTGCTTAATGCGCCCACAATCACAATTATATAATCTGCTTGATGGATGGCACTTTAATAGACTCGACGACTGACTGACTGTCAACATCGGAGCAAACGTCATTGCCATTTGGCTTTTTTCTCTTTCTGTTTATATCTGGCTTAGCTAAAGCTAAGCTACAGACAGGAGTACACGCAGAAAGAAAAGCAGACAGAGAGAGAGAGAGAGAGAGAGAGAGGGAGGAGATGGGAGGGAGTGCGAGATAGAGGCCAGACGATGCATGAAAAGGCGCTGATGTGATAATTTATTTAATTGCAAATGCATTAGGAAGTTGCAAAGTGGTTGCGATTTTTTTTTTTTGGCCAACTATCTTACCCTTTTGTTATTTGCATGTGTAAATTAGTCAACGACGTTGACAATGAAATGCAAAAAATGGCCCATTAGAGCTATGGGAGTCAGTAAAATTGAACTACTAGCTTAATCGGGTCGAAAAATCAACCATAACTGTATGCAAGTGCGATTTGCTATTATAAATCGGTTCCAGACTGCAGAGCTAGTATAATTCCTTCTTTGTGAATGGTTTGTTTTGTATTAATAGGGGAATTTTTGTGGTTCCAACACCTACACCTCTATTTCATTGTTGACTGACTGATCTGTTCTTGGAATTTTCGATTTCTTGTCTTGAGTTGTAATTTAACTCCATTTTCAGTGCAATAAGCCGAAATAGTAATTCGATTTTCATTTGCTTTGGTAAATTGGTAAAACAATTTTGAAACTATCTATACTCAAAAAGTGAAAAACATTTGAAAAAAAACATAATCAAACTAAAGATATAGCTCGATTCGTGAAGCCATTCATGATTTTCATTCTACATTATAAATATTTCACAGCTAAGAGAGAAGAGTTAGATATAAAAGGCAATATGCGTCAAACTATTATCAAACTCTATTATCAGCTCCTCCTATCGCTCTTATTCATTTATACATTATAATTCGTAATATATGAATCATATATAGGATAGTGGAAAGTGTGCGAGCAGGCAATTGCCATAAAACCCTTTTGTGAGCCCTTGAAATTTTGCCGACTCATCGCAATCATAGAAAACCTGACCTTACCCAAGACTGAAAACACAAAATCCAAAACTCAAGACCCATTAACTGGCGGGTATGGAGTATGTATGGGAAGATTCTCGGTAAATGCGTCATTTGTTTTTATTTGCTTTGCTTTGCATTGCTTTTGTTTGGCCTGCATTTTTATTTCCACACTTACCATTTTCACTGCAAATGCATACAATTTCCCAGGAAAACTCTAAAAGTATGAGTTTGCGCCTCGCTTTCGGGGAATGTTTTTGTCTATTGTCCCACTTATCCAGTTGATGTGTGGGTGTGTCCTTTAATTTGATTGATCCTGTATGTCCAGCAGGTAAAAAATACTTTCGTTGATTCTTTTCAATTATTATTTATTATTTTTGTAACACAAATATATTGAAAGTCGAAAACTTGGTGGAATCGATTAGAACAAACAATAAAAAAAATTCCCAAATTTCCACCCAAACAACAACAAAAAATTACATTTCATACGAATTTTTGGTTAAGTAAATTTTTGCACTTGATTTGGTGTTTTCACATGATTTTTATTTTCGACAGACAGGCACGGATTGATGCTCGATGATCACCCACGGATTTGTATCTGGAATATTGGATATATATATATATATATATATGTGTGTATCTCTCGACAATCGTATCTCGTTAACCAAGCGATCGAAGCCCAAGACCAAAACAAACTGCACATGCGCGCAGGCGCCCACAAACTGAGTCGCGCTCATGGAAAATGCGGCAGGTAAAGCGGCAAACAGCAAACAGCAAACGGCAAACGACAACAACGACAACAACGACAGCAACAACGTCGCACCGTGAGACAACAACGACAGCAGCAACAGCAGCAGCATTAAAGAGAGAGCGAGATGGAAACGGAGAGCCGAATTGTGGTTGTCTCCAACAAGCAGTACGTGAGCGCTCACGGGCGGCTTATGCTCAAAGGCAGCATGCAAAATATTGCAAATATCTGTGACAACAGCAGCGCTAAAACTGAAACTGAAACTTAGACTGAGATGGAGACTGAGATGGAGATGGAGATGGAGACTGTGACTATGTCTGAAACTCAAATTGCGGCAATGGCAGTGGCAGTGGAAGTGGCATACGATATGCTGCACATTGAGGCATCTAATTGAGATAATTAAAAACTTCAACTACAACAAAAAACAACGAGAACGTTGCTGGGACGGGCGTGACCTGACCACTGAAAAAGGTTGCTATTATTTAAATTTGCTAACTATAGCTCTATAATTGTAGTGGAAATAGATTTTAACGATTTGTGTGTATAGTGTGGCGAAGTAGGCGTGACCGGAAATGTTTGTATTACCATTCTTCGGAGGAGATTACTAGAACTTACCTTACAATTTAAATAGTTATATCTCCGGACAGGTGTTACGAGTAATATACCTATCGAATTCGGTGACTGTAGCTCTAAAACATACAGCAATCTTTAAAGATGGACACCACCAGCCGACAGATTACAGATTATATATATTGTTATCGATTTGCCAATTTGAACAGCTTAACAGTTTGTTTTCAAATATAGCTTTCAGCTTCAACTTTGTCGAAAGCAGTTGCGCTCATACGGACAGACAGACGATAATTGCACAAAACCAATATACTCCCCTGTTTCCTCCTAGATGTTTCAGTATATGTAGGTATATAGTTTAGCAGTAGTGACTTTGGTCGGATGGAGATTTTGGTACATAAATTAATCTATCGACCGGTAGTTCCTATGACAACTATCTATTGTTTTATATTTATAATAATTGTAATTATATATAAGACGATACGGTTAAGGAAGTCTGATCCGCATGAAATTCGGTTGACGTTAAGTCTAAGCCATGCAATTTTTCACAGATACAATGAGTCTTGGCCATTGCGCATTTTCGGAGCTCCAAATTTGACAGTATTTGACTATGATTTCAAATTATCATCTTTCTGCTTATAATTCGGTGCATATTGAGATCCAAATGTAACTGAACTTGTAAAACCCCAAAAACATAACGGGCCAAGTTCCTTCCTTTTTTGTACAAGCAAACAACTGTGAAATTGTTGTCGATTCCATTTTCATGGCAAGTCGCATAATTGTACAACGTTTAAATGCTGATCTTGGCTGACATTTTTTTTGTACTTTTTCTTTCTTAAATTATTTGATGTTTCGGCACAGCAACAACAACGGCAAGATGAAAAAAACGTGTAAATGTGCAAATTACATAACAAGTGCGAGTCTGGGCAACGCTAAAAAACAAAATACAATTGTATCTGGCCATTTATCTTAGCAGGAGGGAGGTCGCCCTGTTTGCGGGCCCTGTTTGTGTCCCCAAACAATAATAATAAAAAAATAAATAAAAAACAAGTTCGCACGAAATGTTTGTGATTTGTTTACTGTTTGACTAGTTGAATTGTTTGCTGGGTCAGCAACGCAACACCTGCCCTGAAGAAAGTGAGGAACAAAACCCGATCACTGTTAGATACAAAAGTGTAACTGTATGTATGTGTGTGTGGATACAGGCAGAAGATGTACACACACAGATAGGTAGTTGCTCAATGGGCAAAGTTATATTTGGCTCGTTGTATATGACCGTTTAGGACCAAATGGCACGTTTCATTTTCGGCGCTGCTCTAACGCTTATCACAACATCAGCAGGCAAAGAGAGGCGGGTGGGCGACACACACACACAGACACACACAGAGAGAGAGAGAGAGAGAGGAAAACAGAGTAAGGGAATAGTGTATGCCTACGTGCCTGGACTACGTCCAATGCCGGAATGATTTTGCATTTGAGTGCCTGCCTGCCTGCCTGCCTTTGTGGCATTTGGGGGATTGGAGCTGCGGCCTGCTTTAATTGTCACTAGCGCTGAAATAATTTTAACGAGTTACGCGCATGCGCAATTGTCCAACCAAGCGACGGTTCCCGCTTCGTCTTCGTTTGACGCAACACCCCCTCCTCACTTTCATCAACCTACCCGTCTGCCCGTTGCCCGTTGCCTTATGCAATCGAGGCGGCGCACCGTCGACTTTCACTTATTTGAGAATTCATTGAGTTGTGGCCGCCGTGCGAATTAATTGCATATTTATCGCGCTCATTGCAGATTTCTATACATTCCATATCTATTAACACACACACACACATGTATGTATGTGTGCTCCTCATCAATCAAATAACACTATTATCACATTATTATAACCACACAATTGCTTCCTCTTATTCAATATGCGGAAATTGCATTTAATGTGTGTATTTAAATACAATGTTCTATCGATTATAAAATATAACACTTTATTTGAAGAGATAATTACTTTGTAAGATCGCAGCACCCCCACCCCCCCCTCCCCCCCCATACACACCTCTGCTTAAAATGATTAAAATGATTCGCACGTTGGGCAATTGTAATCGTGACGTATGATAAGATTACATGTTTCGGGGAATTCTTAGTGGCGCAATTGTCTTTAATATTTGGCAATTAAAGTAAAACTTAATAAAAAAAAAAGTCAAGATAAATATCTTTTTACTAAGAAAAAGTATTGTTAATAATCTTAAGCTACTGAATGCAGTAACAATTAATCAGTAAACAGTTCAATACACAAATATTGATGAACTAAATCTGTATTTAGTATGATTTGATTTTTGTATCAGTTGGCATTGATTGCAATTCCGTACGATGCTGGCTTTTGCTCTAGTATTCAATAAAATGAGTGTTGAAACCAACTGGCAACAGCGCCAGATACTCGCACACCACATGGCCAACAAATGGATCAACTCTGAACTTACTCGCAATGTGCAAGGGAAGTGACAAAGGACGTCTTTAATTAAACACTCAAATATTGTCATATTTCTTTGAGTTTGAAGTGCCACTGATAAGATATTGAGAGAGAGACAGGCCATAAAGCGGAAATTGAATTGAATCGTAACCTTATCAATGCCAATAATATTTCTAATTAAAAACGAACCGAATTGATTTCAAGAACCATTTTCAATCAATTAACATGAATTAAACTACCATTTATTCAGACAAAAAAAAAAATGGAAACAAAATATAGACCATAAGGATAGACAAAATCAAAAAAAAATATTGATATAGTTGTGCATTGCTTAAAGTTACACAGTAGAAACAGTTGCTTATTTATCTTTGTTAGTTTTCTTTGTTTGTGGATTGGGATTGTTGCAATCAAAGCCGGCCAAGCAATATTGTTTCCATGGATCAAACTGCATACCCTCGGGACAATCTAGGGTGTGCTCTCTAAGTTCTCCATCTTCCGTCTCATAGCACAATACGTATTGGGAACAGTTGCCAGATTTGGCCTGAAAGCCTGGTTGGGCGCAAGTGTTCGGCAGATCATCAGGAGCAGGTGTGGGTGCAGGAGCATCTGTGGTTGCAGGAGCAAGTGTTGTTGCAGGAGCAGCTGTGGTTGCAGGAGCATCTGTGGTTGCAGGAGCAGGTGTGGTTGCAGGAGCAGGTGTGGTTGCAGGAACAGGTGTGGTTGCAGGAGCAGGTGTGGTTGCAGGAGCAGGTGTGGTTGCAGGGGCAGGTGTGGTTGCAGGAGCAGGTGTGGTTGCAGGAGCAGGTGTGGTTGCAGGAGCAGGTGTGGTTGCAGGAGCAGGTGTGGTTGCAGGAGCAGCTGTGGTTGCAGGATCAGCTGTGGTTGCAGGATCAGCTGTGGTTGCAGGAGCAGGTGTGGTTGCAGGGGCAGGTGTGGTTGCAGGAGCAGGTGTGGTTGCAGGAGCAGGTGTGGTTGCAGGAGCAGGTGTGGTTGCAGGAGCAGGTGTGGTTGCAGGAGCAGGTGTGGTTGCAGGATCAGGTGTGGTTGCAGGAGCAGGTGTGGTTGCAGGAGCAGCTGTGGTTGCAGGATCAGCTGTGGTTGCAGGATCAGCTGTGGTTGCAGGGTCAGGTGTGGTTGCAGGAGCAGGTGTGGTTGCAGGTGCAGCTGTGGTTGCAGGATCAGCTGTGGTTGCAGGATCAGCTGTGGTTGCAGGAGCAGGTGTGGTTGCAGGAGCAGCTGTGGTTGCAGGATCAGCTGTGGTTGCAGGATCAGCTGTGGTTGCAGGAGCAGGTGTGGTTGCAGGAGCAGGTGTGGTTGCAGGAGCAGGTGTGGTTCCAGGGGCAGGTGTGGTTGCAGGAGCAGGTGTGGTTGCAGGAGCAGGTGTGGTTGCAGGAGCAGGTGTGGTTGCAGGAGCAGGTGTGGTTGCAGGAGCAGGTGTGGTTGCAGGAGCAGGTGTGGTTGCAGGATCAGGTGTGGTTGCTGGAGCAGGTGTGGTTGCAGGGGCAGGTGTGGTTGCAGGAGCAGGTGTGGTTGCAGGAGCAGGTGTGGTTGCAGGAGCAGGTGTGGTTGCAGGAGCAGGTGTGGTTGCAGGAGCAGGTGTAGTTGCAGGAGCAGCTGTGGTTGCAGGAGCAGCTGTGGTTGCAGGAGCAGCTGTGGTTGCAGGAGCAGCTGTGGTTTCTGTGGGTGGTATGGTAGGATTCTCAATGTCCCCGCCATCCGCTGGGTCAGCATCAAGCTGCCAGTGAACACATTTGGCAAGGTCCGCGTTAAACACCATGTTGTCCATGCATGTCAAAAGTCTCAAGTCATACCCACCATTTTGTCTTGTATCGCAGATAAAGTATTCTTGCCCATTATCCTCGACCGGAATGAAGCCAGTGTGGCTGCACGGATGACTGAATTCGGCATGGGTTGCACCGATCAGCAAGACGCAAGTGGCGCCAAGTGCCAATTGAAAGTTGAACATTTTCGGGGGCTTTATAAATATATATATGATTGGTTCCTTTCTGGATGTATCGTTTGTGACTCGTTACTCGTTTCGACAGACTAACTGGGTGTGCACTTGGTTCGGTTCTTTTATACCCGACCACAAACAACATTTTGACAATCGTTAAGATTGTGCCCGATTAGCTGATAAGCTGGGTGCTTCAGCTGCTGCTGGCCATCAGCATTTGGTATAAGTACTATTTATTAAAGAACTCTTGTCTTTATTCATGCAAAATTGAAGGGGGGGGGGGGGGGGGACAAAAACCAATATTTAACAATCAAAACTAAAACTGAGACTAGGCTATAATACACCAACATAGATTTCTGGTCTGGAATTAGAGTGGTTTAGTTTTCAAGGCTGGTCTGCTCGGGAGATTCTGCACTCTCCAAGGATATAGGCTTGTCACCCTTGGACTGCTCCTTGGCTTCCTTCTTGGCCTGCTTCTTTGCCGCCTTCTTGGCCAGTTTCTCCTCCAATTTCTGCTGCTTGAGCGCGTTTTTCTCCGCAAGTTTTGCTGTCTTCAGGCGCAGCTTCTCCTCAACCTTGAACTCCTTCTGTTCGCGCTTGATGGCCGCCAGATCGCTGTCCTCCAGCGCCTGTACCGGATATAGCTGCGACCAGTCGTAGCGCCAGCAGCGTCCCAGCAACGGATCAAAACGTTGTCCAGCCGAGCAGCGAACTATGTACTTGTGGAAGCCACCCTGCAGGCTGAGCACGCAATTGTAGTAGTAACCATCATCGGTGCCTGCAAAACGTCCGGGGTTCACGCAAACAAAATCATCGTTCGTACACGAGGAAACATCACGCACACAGCGACCGTATTTAGGTGAAAAGGCCAATAAAGGTGGACAGATCATTTCTAAGTTCAGCAGTCCACCGGTTAGCGGATCTAGCACACAATTGTGGTAGCGCTGACAGTCGCCATTAATGTCCGGAAATAGTCCAATGGTTTTACACTCGAATACGGGTGGAGGCGTAGGTGCAATCGGTTCGACTTCAGTGGTCACAGTGGACGGCTCATCGCTGGGGCTTGGAGAAGACTGCTCCTCACTGGGGCTTGGAGAAGAAGACTGCTCCTCACTAGGGTTTACAGAAGAAGACTGCTCCTCACTGGGGCTTGGAGAAGAAGAAAGTTCCTCGCTGGGGCTAGAAGTTGAGGACTGTTGAATGGGGCTGCCAGAACCTTCCTGTTCCTGGCCGCCGGGACCGGCATTGGATGGAACCTCATCGGGCTGTGCAGTGGTCTCCGGCTCCGGTTCTGGCTCGTTGGGACTGAGCGTGGTCTCTATGCCGCCATCTTCTGTATTTATTGATGTTGTTGTATCTACTGCTTCAATGTAGGACGTTGTTAGTTCCTCGGCTATGGTTGTATACTCGGGCAAATCTGTGCTGATAATTGTTATTTCCCAGCCGCTTCCTTCACTAACGGTTGTTGTCTCGCTCCCAACATCTGATTGGGCCAGGATGCCGCAGGACGTGCTCATCAGCTGAAATTTTGGTTTTGGTGCGGTTAGTTTGTTCCACATTATGGGCATGTAGCTGTGCTGCATTGAGAACTCACCAGCGTCGCACAAAATAATAACATCGAGTAGTCAGTCATCGTTGTTGTTGTTGTTCTGGTTGTTGTGGTCGTCATCGTGTTGCCAGTGGCTAACTTCGGTCGATCGTTGTATGAACTGCTGCTGCTACCCACACCCTATTATATAGCAGATTTCCAGACAGCGGATGCTGCGGCTTATCGAACAACCTAGCACCTAAATTATGAAGCTGGCCCTATCTCGCCATCCGTCATCTTCTGCCTGACTTAGTTTATATATATGTATATATAGCGCAAATAAAAAAAAAAAACGTTTGGCTTAACGTCACAAAAAAAAAACAGTTGTAAAGCAATAAAATCAGCTGTGTGAATGCGCACCTGCCACGCCCAATGGTCACCGCCTCCCACCCTCTGTCAGTTTCGCACTCAATCTCGCTGTCTCTGTCCACGGATGTGAAACGGAAGTGTGTATAGATATAGATATAGATATAGATATATATATAGATATAGATATATATATATATATATAGATATAGGTATAGATATAGATGTAGATATGGATAAAGATATAAATATAGATATAGATATAGATATATATATAGATATAGATATATATATATATATATATAGATATAGGTATAGATATAGATGTAGGTATAGATATAGGCGTTGCTGATAAACACGACAGACAGTTGTTGGTTGTTGTGTTGTGGATGTGGACGAGAGGTTGTAAATATCGGATGAGGCCCCCCGGGTGGCCAGAGCGGGTTTTTTTTTGCCTATCTACATTATTTATAAGTACTATATACATTGTGCCACATACCTGCTCTTATATCAAAGACATCAACAACAAGTATGAATCACTAAGATTACATCATTCATTCTTTTTGGTTAATGTTATGATTAAAAAAAAAGTTGTATCCTTTCGTCAAATTTCACTGCTGATTAAAGTATTAGTGTATGAAACTTTATACTCTTTATACAATGATCTGGAGCAAAATTTTCCGAAAAGCTATGTTAGAATTGTTCTTTATAACAGTTTCTGATATCCCAAAGAATGCATTTTAATCAGCTTAGATTTCTTTGGATTGTCGCGAAAATACTTATAGATCTAAGTAGACAGAAATTTTTGTAAACGATATTATTTAATGATGGATTTTGTAAAATATAAGTAACAGATCTTTGATTAATCTGTATTTAATTCAAACCTATTGAATAATTTGAAATACTTATTATTTAGTCAGCCTGTGAGTTAAATATCAAGGAAATTACATTCCTAAATTTCAATTTATCAGTTCAAAACTTAAGAGCTAAAACTTAAGATTTGGACACCGTTTTGTGAGTGAACCTATTGAAATACCACAATTTAATGACACATTCTGTGGCAGGAAGGTGCATTCAAAATATACAAACATACACACTTACATATGTACATACATACATACATACATTTGTGATGAAGATGAACTCGGTTCATTCGAAATGACTCCAAATCACCGGTTCCTATGCTGCGCCTTATCAGATTGTGGTGATATCTGATGATCAGCTGCAGTGTGTAGTGGTCATAAACATAATCCTCTCCAGGAAGGCAAACGGCGTCAGAGAAGACAAACTCTTTAACATATGTATGCATGTTATGTATATACATGTTATGTATGTGACGTTAATCTCTGACACACACACACACACATACGAATAGATACACCCACGCACACACAAACGCGCTTACGGATAGATACACTTTGTGCAACAGTCTGTGCATGTTTGTATGTAGATATCTTCAATGTGATAAGCGCGATTATTATCACAGTTTTTTTTGCCATTATCTAAACGAGTTTTCGGTTTGGTAAAATGATGAATGCTAACGAGCAGACGACGCGCCTCATACAGCACCACAGTAGACACAGTACATACACAAATTCCACACGAAAAGCAAATCGGATTCCAAATCGGATCACCGCTACTGGAAAGAAGAGGAAGAGAAGGGAGGAGCAAAAGCAGAAAACTCACTACTATTATTATTAACATCACTGCGATTGGCAAGGAGCAAAGAATGGCAACAGTCGCTGCTGCTGCTGGTGGTGGCACCCCCGTTCGTCGCGCCGGTGCTCGCGCCACAGCCGGTGTCCAACGGCGCCGAGTGGTCAAGAAGCACATACAACAGAAGTATATGCTCTGCGGTTTTGCCATACACGTAAATAGTCAACTCTCACTCTGTCTCTCACACACACTCTCACTTATGCAAGTGCTCTCTGTAGCGTACTTAGTCTATCTCTCCTTCTCTCTTTCTCTTTCTCTCTCTCTCTCTCTCTCTCTCGCTCTCTCTTACTCTCTCTATCTCTGTGTCTCTATGTGTCTGCTCTAAGGCCTTTCTGGCAACGCCGGCGTATTTGTATGGCAACGTTGTCGAATCGGACAAGGATCTAGTGCTGCGCATTTGGCCAGCGATCGTCTATCAGGCAACTGGTGAGCTATGCCGCTCCATAATGGAGCATCTGGACACAGAGTACAGCGGACGATCGCGCGAGACGAATCAATATAGACGAATGTTTCTGTTGGCCACATTAATTGCATGTCTATCGCTGATGATCAGCGGCATATTCTTCTCATCCGCTTGGGTGGTTGTCACCACCACCACTCAAACCGTTGCGATTGTCTTCTACGGCTGCTTTGCTGGTGAGTTGCCCATCACATTTTTATTATGATTACAATTGGAAGTGTTTGTACGTGTGCTTGAGTGTGTGTGTCTCGTTTAAGGTATTGGCTCTAGTCTGTATCTGTGGAAGACGCACGTGATTCTGGAGGCAGTGCGTCCGCGCGAGGACAAGTATGTGCGCAAAACAATACATCTGTGTGGCGAGGCCTTCTGCCAGCTATTCCTCTCATTCGTCTTCACCAGCCTGCGGACATTGTATGGGACCGCACAGTCGATAGTCCTGATGTCAGCGATGCTGGTAAACCTGATACCATTGAGCCTTATCATTACCAAGCGTCGGGAGGATGCCTTCACCACCAAGCGCATATCGGTGATCAAGGCAGAGACCGGTTTCGGTGCGCTGCCATTGCGTGGTGCACTGGCGGCCAACTTTGTGGCCGATCAACTGGATGGACTCGATACGATGGCGATTGCATGGCGCAATTCGACCACGGAAATAACCGGCACAACTCAGTCCGGCTCATCGGGGCCAGTGGCAGCTGTGGCCGCCGCTGTCCTCGATACGCACAGCAATTATATGCTGGCCACGGATGAGGCATATGTCACCTATATGAATCCCAATGGCGTTGAGATAATGGAGATCATACCTGAAGAGGATGAGACAGTCTCCATAATGCGTTCCAGCAATGCCACCATCGATAATTACAACATTACACAGTCACAAGTACTCCACAAGTCCCATTCGAATGGTCGACTCTATCCGCAGAATCCAATAAATCCCCCCGGTACCGGCAGTTCATCACCGCTGCCCGAGGCGTACGCGAATCTGGTAAGTACGACGCGGCTCTATTCATCTGACCGATTATTGATTGGCTAACTCACTGATTGATTAAGTGACTCACTGACTGATTGATTAATGATCAAAGAACAGCCCTAGTCCTAATTAGTAGAATGTATTTAAATATGGAAACACGATTCTTAATTGAAATTCGTTTCTTGTAAAAACTCTACCCCAAACAAAGTAGAAGTCGAGAGTGCCCAACTAGGAGATATCTTAATCCTAATATGAATATCCACTTTCATTGTAATTTCTGGTAAATAAGGATGCTGTTGAAATTTGTTTCAGAAAATCAAAGCCGGACCTTTGGGAATCGCATACAACAACTATTCTTGATATGTGTCTATAGCATATATAAGAGCATTTGCCAAACTTATGTGATTTTCAACCAATTTTATATACACAAGGTACAATTTCCTTATTAGATGTGGCAGCAAACATTTATATTTTTCTTTAACAGCCGTTTTTCAATTGCAAAAATATACAAAAAAAAAAAAAGACTTAAGTAACAAAAAAAAATCATCTTTCTTTGCATCACTTTCACTTGGCTTGTCAAAGTCAAGGATCACTCTCTCCTGCTCTTTCAGCGGATGGTGATTTTCGTCCATTACGTTCACGGGCAGCAGCAACAACTAAATAGGCAAACATTTTTTTGTTTGTGCTTTGCGCTGCTTCTTTTTGCCCTGCTTGGTAGCCGTTATGTTACTTTTACCTTGGCTAATTGGTTGGCTCATTACATTTTTAGAGCTTACTTGATTTTTACATATGTGAATATCTGCAATGTCTCTGATATTCTCTCTTGCATCGCAGCATCACATCCGCCGCCTGTCCCGGGCGGTCACATCGCATTTATGGTGGAATCTACTGGATAAGATCGCGATGCCGCTGCAGCAGGCGCTGTTGGTGCCTCAGCTATATGCGAGCACGCTCCTGATCTCCGCGGACATCTTCAGCTATGTTATGTGCCTGACTGTGCTGCCCGGATTGGCGGTTAGCCATCATGCGTTGAAGAATGCTGAAATACCATTCCTCTTCTCGCTGCTAGCCTTTCCGTGGATGTGCTTCTCGTTGATGACACCGCGCTTCGGGTCTAGCCTTTACAAGCGCAAGCTACAGTGGTACACATTGGGCAGCCTCTGCAAGTGTATGGCGCTGATTTGTAAGCATTTCTCATCTCAACTTGAAATAATCCAAACTTACCTGTAATCAAAATTTCCATCAGTTATTAGTTTCTCCACGTCGAAGCTGCTGTTGAGCGTTTCAGCTGTGCTATTGGGCTTTGGCCAGGTAGTCACCGCCTTTCTGCAAGAGATGGTATTCCAGTTAGGCATGACACGGGCTAATTGGACGGCGATACGACGGCCCGTCCACTTCACCAATGGCCTGCTCATACTCATTTGGGGCGCCCTCGCCCATTGGGTAGTTGTGCACTACTCGTTTCAGGCAACTGTTGGTTTGGCGGGCGCTTTATACGGCGCCACAACATTGTTGTGGAATTTTTTGTTTTTCTGTTGCCAAAACAAGGATTAACGGATTAACAAGCATGCCTTTTTTTAAGTGGTGAAATAAAGAATTTATAAACTCTGTAGCATAGTCGCTGCGAATGTAATCTATACCAAGATTTCATTTTAATAAGCATAAAAGCGCACTTTTTTGTTTTCGATTCTTGATGGCAAATAAGTGTTAATTATCGTACAATCGTGAATCGATAGGCAAAACGTAACTGTTCACTGCTTCATTCATTTTTATTAACTTTCAAAGTTATTTTGTTAATAAGAACATTTGCATACAAAATAAGATACATAAAATGAAATTGACATATTTATATTATCTGTATGATAAAAGTTAATTACTTAATAGAGTTGTGGAAATACGTTCAGTATATTTTCATGGTATTTTTTTTGTGGTATTATCGAGTATATATCGCTTTGTGTCGATATATCTGAATGTCCGCCAGCACGCTACATTCCTCGCGATCTAGTTTTCAATTGCAAATAATTTATTGTTTCAAATTGTTGCATTCATCAAACTATAAGGCAATTGGTAAGTTGGGACATGCTTACTGTTGTTGCATGAGAATTATCATTTACTGTATTCGCTGGCAACGGCGGCGACAATTTCGAAGAGTGTCGTCAAGAGAGCGTCTGCCGGCATTAAATTCTGTCTAGTTGCAAATTTGTTGTTTGTGTAAATATAATTAATTGTGTTCGGATTTGCATGTATATTGGTTGGCTACAAGCGCTAAGCTGCTTCATATTACTGTCCGTCGCTTGTCGCAAAATTTACAATCAAGTGCCGCAGTGCCGCACAATCAAATGGCGGCGACGCGAATTGGCAATCATCAAGTTGAGTTCTTCCTAACATTGTTTTATTTTTGTGTTATTTTTGGTGGTGTTGCTGTTGTTGCAGTTTAGCCCGTATTGCACACTGTAAGGACAGTGTGCGTAAAACATAGCCAAAATACTGCCCAACAATCGAGCAACTGTGGCGGACAGCGGAACCATTTGGAGTCCAGAGCAGGCGTTGTCACTCAATGGCTTCGATTGGAATGCGGCCCTTATGACAATTGTATCTGAATCTGGCTCTGGCGCTGGCCCTCATCTACCCATAGGCGAGTCAAACTCATCATTTGGAGGTGATACGCTGACGCACGAATCATACCAATTTCCAGCTGATGCGCTGCATCAGCAGCAGCCGAACGATATTCCCATTTATTATCAGCCAGCAGACACGGAACAACAGCCGGAACAACAACTGGAACAACAGAACGTTGACTTCATAGCAACAACAGCAGAGGAAGTACCAGCCGAGCAGCCTTCGTCCGTGGATGCGCTGGATAAGCGCTTAGCTGTCATACAGCGTACCGTGGATTTCATAGGCGAGATCTTCAGCAATCGGAAGCAAGACAGTCTGTGGAGCGCTCTAGTGCTACAGCGCAAACTCGGCGAGGTGCGCGATTATTTCCAAAGCGAAAAACAATTGAATACATCTGAAGTAACATCCTCGGATTCGACTGCATTGCTCAAGAGCATTGATCAGCGAATTGCCGATTTGGTGTCCAACATCGATAGTGTAAACCGATTTATTGACGTCAATCACGATCCGATGGGCTTTGATCTATTTAACAAGTTACGTCATTGGTTTCTGGGCCGCCAGAGCAACGCCCAGGATCCATCCAGCATTGATTGCGAGAACAGGGAACGCACCGCCAAAGTCAAGCGCAGGTATATAAAATATGAAAATCTAAATGACAAACAATATATATACATCCATATACTTAATTTCTTCATACTATACTCAAATTTCTTCTTTTTTAAACGCATTGACACCTCATCCGAATGTACTAATGTAAAATGTACTAATAATAATAATGTTGTTTCAGCTATCCAACCAAGGACACCACAGCACCACGTATATTCAAATATCGTCGCGTGGATGATACATTTCCAGAATTTATGCCGAATGACGGTGAGTATTAACGTTGAGCTAATGTTAAGATCAACACTACTCTAAAACAAATACAAATGTTCAATTCAAAAGAATTATATTCGAACTACATAGCGAGACATGGGAAAGAAGAGTAAATATTAATGGGGAAAAGAGAAAGAAATGTAAATATGTTTTGTACGGATAATGAAAGAGACAAGGCAAAATATTCAAATAAGCATCTTAATTAATAAATTTTTTTTATAAATGCATGACAGCTGATAACTACAGCAACATGGCAAATCTAAGGCAGCTGCAGCAACACCAGGAGAATAACAGCAATCAGACACAAAAGCGCCTCTCAATATTTAGTGCACCGCAGACGCGACATATGCGAGTGCGCAATACTCAAATTCCCGTTAGTATCGATCTGTCCGATACTGAGGAGCAGCATCACAATGAAGGCAAAATGTATCAAGCATTTGCAGATCGTCTCGGCGAGAGCACCGTGTCACCATCGCGTAATGATTTTGTATGCGGTTCTTCAGCGGCAAGACCGAATATGCTGTACTCGGATGCAGTGCGTTTCGGTACAAATGGCTTTAAAGCCGATCTGAATTATGCACGCCCCTCCAGCAGCACTTCGTCATCGGATGCACGTTTAAACGGGCATGCCGGCAACATGTACGCTATGGGCATCATACGGAACAGTGTCGTTAGGCTAGAGGATCAGCGCCACGAACACAAACAGTACATTAACCTTATCAACAATATGTTCCACGATCGTGAGCGTTCGCTAACGCGCCGCCCCATAACATCTCGTGACAGTGAGAAGCCACAGCCATTGGCATCACTGCAGAGTATCAGTCCACATGGCGACGAATGGCAGCGTGATCTCATACAAGGCAAGCTACAGCATCTTGCGCCCATCACCTCCGAGCGCGCCCAGTATGCCAAGTTACTGCAGCAGCAGGAGCAAAAACAGAAATTATACCCATTGATTAAGAAACCGCTGACGCATGAAACTGTACAATGCTACAGCCTGGGCGCAAACATAACCGACAAAACCATTCCAAATGATATTTCCAAGTCGATGGCCAGGGATTATGACCAGAATGGACTGCGCGAAACCGGGTAAATGGAAAAGCCCAAGCCCCAAAAGCCCAAAAAGTTAAATTCAAGTACATTCTATCCTTATAGCACGATGCCACACTTGTCACGGACTAAAGCTGTTCAGCAACGCCATAGCACATCCATATATTTTGCCGACAACTATGTGGAACTTTTCAAGGAGAAGTGCGATATTGTGCACCAGGAGACGAACCATACAAAGCACCTTGTAATTCAGGAGTAAGTAGTAGATAGTTCAAATTGAGTGTGCTTGACTAATTAATTACTAACTATGCTACAGAGCTGAGAAGGTAACTGAGGAGCGGCGTGCTAGTGAGCAGGAACTGCGTGAATCACTGACCAAACGTCGCTTCCTAACGCAAACACTGTTTGTGTTGGAGAAACAGCCGGAGTATGTGGAAGAGGATAGCATGCCAGAAATTATACCACTCACCGATGATCATCAAAAGAAGTATAATGAGCTGATATATGGCAAGTCGGATAAGGTGAATAATTCATGGCCATATTTCTTTACTTATGGCATATGCATATATGTTCAAATTAACTGTATGCAAATGTCTCTTCTCTAGGTGCTCATCTCGAAATTTAGCCTAAGCATTAAACGCGAAGACATTCGCACACTGACTGGCAGCGCTTGGCTGAACGATGAAGTTATTAATTTCTATATGAATTTGCTAACCGATCGTTCGCAACGCAAGGATACACTGCCCAAAGTTTATGCCATGAACACATTCTTTGTGCCGTGCCTGCTGCAGAAGGGCTATGATAATGTGAGACGCTGGACTCGCAAGGTTGACATATTCAGCAAAGATATTATTCCGGTGCCGGTGCATGTGAGCAACGTGCACTGGTGCATGGCCATTATTCATATGAAGAACAAGACAATTCACTATTATGATTCAATGGGCAAGGAAAATTGGGAGGTGTTGAACGCCCTCGAGAGATATTTGCGGGAGGAGTCGCTGGACAAACGTAAGAAGCCATTTGACACCAGTGATTTTCTAATTCAAAATGTCAAAGATGTGCCACATCAGACGAACGGCAGCGACTGTGGCGTATTCAGTTGCATGTTCGCCGAATACATAACACGCAACAAACCGCTAACCTTTTCGCAGGAGAATATGGAGTACTTCCGAAAAAAGATGGTGCTGGAAATTTGTGGCGGCGAGCTCTGGAAGTAGAGACCTGATGTTCAATGCGTCAAATTTAAATTAAAATGAAGTTATTAATAACATTATGAATAAGTTCATGATCATAAAATACAATACATACACATTTCACACCCAGCACAAGCAAGGCATTCATTGTTAGTTGTTTAAGACAGTTCTTTGAGTGTAACCGCTGTTATCTGAGAGATTAAGATATATAGAATTGTAGTCCTAAGCCGTCAGCTGAGACATGCAGACACAACAACTAACACTACAGCAACAACTAACCCTATCGCATAAGAGCAGAAATAACCCATATAATAAATAAATAAACTATTCGGTAATTTTTATTAATAACTTCTTTAATAAGTTATACATTTGCAAAGGACAACATAATCATACCGTGAGGAGATATCCCCGACCCCAGAAAGTATATATATTCTTAGTCATAATCACTAGTAGAGTTTATATAGTCATGACCGTCTGTCCGTCTGTTTCTAGAGATCATTCTTGTTAATGTGAATTTTTTTTACGAAATATGACCAGACATTTTGTCCGCACCTCATACTTGTGATTATTTCGGGTAAGATTTGAAATGAATTTTGAATATAAAACGCTGCTTCCAAATTGAAATGCAGCAGTTTTCATCTAGATACCAAACCATAACCAAAAATGCATTGATTTTTATTATCAGTTGAAATTTGAGTAAGTCGAGGCTGTATAAAGTTGAGCCCCATCCTTAAATGTAATTTCTTTGCGTAGACCGAATAGAGGAGAGCAAGCAGCTCAACGTATCTCTTTATCTCTCTGTCTCTCTCTCTCTCATGAATCATGTACTAGGCAAGTACATTTTGTAGCCTTCTCCATACACGGACACCAAATGGAAAAAAAAAGAAAATCGTAATTTGATGTTTCCTTTTTGCTTTGCTGAAATGGCTTAGAAACGAATAACGAAATCTGATGAATTTACCTTCATAAGCATACATCTAGCTAAATCATATTTATTTTCAACTATTTTTACAGGATTGTGTAAATTCATAGAAAAAATTAAATAAAAAAAAATACCTTAGTCGCTACCATAGTATCGCTAATGTAATTCACACTTACATATACATAAAATGTAATCCAAAAACTGTTCGTAATGCCTTGCTTTTCATTCCTTTCAATTTTTGTTTTTCGTTATTTTCAAATAGTGTACGGTATTATGAAAAAGGTTTTTGAATTTGGGATTGCTTAAGGAAAAATTTATATATGTGTTTATACAGAACCGATGTTGGAGCAGTGCCACTAATCAGAACGTATAGATATAGTTCGAAATATACTAAGAACAAAGCATCAGTTTTCTAAACGTTTATTTGTATTAGTTGACTTTCTTATAACAAGCACGGGGAACTGGAATTCTCATAGTAAATGAAGTAAGGAGTTACTGTTTAATTGAAAATTATTATTATATATATATAATTATATATATATATTCTCTATATATGTGGTATTCTACACATCTATTTATATCATCTCGGTGGCGAGTTGTTCTCTGGCAAAATAATATTAAGAAACAGAGGAAGTTATGAAATGAATATATGTACATACATTTGAGGTATATAACGTGACCATCAACAGGTGTACAGTAATCTTAACGAAGGAGCAACATTATGTTACCGACAATATGTTGTTGTTGTTATTGTTGCTGTTGCTATTCTCTCGAATATGAATATGCTTGTCACGCCATAGTCTAACTAATATGTATCCAACTAGTACAAACGAACAATGTGTGTTCGATTTTAGGAAGTTTGTTTGTCTGAGATTTCGTATATGATATATTTTTCAGATCTCTTTCGAGTTCTTTGTTTACATTTATGGGTGTATTTCGCAAATGGAAGTAGTCCCTGCATCAAAAGACTTACTTATTTTCAATTGGTTGTTTGTTTTGTGCAAAAAAGCATAATTTACTCTATCGTATATACATATATATACATACATATATGTGTGCGTTAGTATGTGTGTGGGTGTGTATACATGTATGTGTGCAACTGTGTTAATTGGCCTGCCTAAAAGGCTCATCATCGGGATCGCGTCCATGGCAATTCTCCCAAGCACTGCCAATACTTTCTACTAGTGTTCATCTGATCTAGCTGGTAGTTATATACTTGTGTTCAGGATCAACCTGAGATTAGCATAAGCGCCAATGGTTTAAACAGATAGCAAACAGAACTGCTGGCTGATGTGTTGTCAAGTATCCGAGTGTTGGTTGCATTATACAAGTATACAAGTTCTCGACTAAGTTTAACAGCCTAAAGCACACCATTTCTTTAATATTCATAATATATTTGTTGTATTTTTATTTTTTATTAGTTTATGCCGGCGACTATATCGGATATCTAACATTCAATTATGTATACATATGTATTTACACAGAAAAACAAGTCCAACTCGCTGGCAAATTCAATTTATATGGAGGAATTCTTACCAAAATCTAATCAGATATACATATATTTAAAAAAAAAAAAAATACAAAAATTGTTACAAAACAAAGGAAAAGGTTTTGGAAAGAGGCGCGGCGGCGTTGCAATTGGCAATGTTTCTGCACATTCGCGAATGTTGAATAGTGCCAGATTCTCCAATTTGCACGATAAATATATAATTTATACTTCGATTTCGTTCTTTCTTTTTTGATATATTGACAAAATGATTTTTTTTCTTCTTTTTTTTTTAAATGCCGACAGTATATCCGTTGCAATAATTTAGTATTTTCCGTAGTCTGAAATTTTATGATAAATACATATTTTGTAACATGCACATATGCATACGCATATATATATATATATATATGTAGAAGTGTTTGAGTGTAAGTGTGTGTGTGTGTATATGTATTTATATATATACATAAATATGTAGAGAGATATCACCCGCCACTGAGTTAAGTATTTCAAATTATCACGTTTCATTGAGTAGTTGCAACTCGAATGAGTAAACGCATCATTATTTTTAGTTTCATTATTGGTGAATCATCTAACTTTAATAAATGGGAAATATGTACCAATATACGTAATATGTATTTACATATGTTTGTATGTTTTAGTGGTAACGTTTGCTGAGAATGACATAATGGATTTCTTCAAGTTATAAAATAATTCGATCTTAGTGTTTTAGGAGAAACTTATCATTGAAGCACAAAAATAAGATTTGCAGACAGAGTAATGCCATTTTAATCTAACCATATACTTAAATATTATGTTCTTAAAATAAAACTTATAAAAGGTTTCTTTGTGATTTTCTCCTTCAGTAATTCATGGAAATTTGATTACTTATTATTATAAAAAAAAAAATTAATATTATATTCATATATTTATATATATATGTTGTTTGTTTTTTTCTTTTTCAATCAATATATACTTGTGGTATACACATACATATAGATATATATATATATATATACATATATACATATATATATATATATATATATATATAGATAACACACATTAGTTAACCTGATAATAGATTAACTAACGATATTATGATTCCTTGTTCGTGATGACCAACGATAGTGTATAAATAGTGAAGAGTATTTTACTGCTAGACCTATTGATTCTCGTCATCATCACCGTCGCCATCATCGTCGTCATGTTGCTCATCCAGCTGCTGGTGCTGTTGTTGGGCAGCTGCAGCAAGTAACGCGGCTTTCTGTACTGCTTGTGCCTGCGCCTGGATCGACGCTTGCATCGAGGGTGCTGACATGGCAATTTTCCCGCTTGTCTTGTACTCGGTCATTTCCTACAAAACACACAACAAACAAGCAAGCAACACATTTATAAATGCGATTTATTAAATATATTTTAAGCATACACAGAGTGTATATTGATGGACGGAGGACTCACCCGCTCATATCGTGCCTTATCCCTCTCAGCCATCGATTCGTACTTCTGCTTGACTTCGGGGTCAACATCAGACCATTTGCGGCCAAGCTCTTTGGCAATATCACCAACACCGAATTCCGGATTAAGAGCCTTCACCTTATTTCTTTCATCATTGCAGAACCAGAAGAACGCAGACCTAATTAAACAAACAAACAAATTAACAAAACAAAAATGAATCATTAGCCATTTACATTCAAGTGCGCACAAAATAATATGTGCCTCTAGTTTTTGGAATTTTTGTTCCTTATTTGTAAATGTTAGTATGATAAATTTTGCTACGAACTCACAATGAACGTTTTGGCGCATTTGGATCCTTGATTTGTTTTCTTTTCTTTCCGCGTCCCACAACTGTGCCCTTGGGCGGCACATAGTTTTGCATTTCCTGCTCGTACCGTTGCTTGTCTTTTTCAGCCATTTCATGGAAGCGCTTCTTCTCCTTGTCAACCATTGTCTAAAAACATGCAACACACAGAGAAGAAAGAATATTTGTTAGATTCGATTCTTACTTAGTTGTGGTACACAAATACAACGCGATAAATACAAATAAATAAATTAATTATATAATAACCTTCCATCGCTCAGCGCATTTGCGTGAGAATTCAGCGAATATGACCGTCTCGTCGGGATGCTTCTTTTTGTGCTCCTCTCTGCAAGTCTGCACAAAGTATGCATATGCGGTCATTCGACCTCGGGGTTTCGCATCAGCTTTGCCTCCTCTGACCATGGGTGTCTAATAATAAGAAATACGGACACAAAATAAAATTAAACAAATTAACGCAGTGCAATATTATTGGAGATAAGTATTATTATATTTGTAAATTGTACTCACTGCCGAATTGATGACATTCTGTTGCTGTTGCTGCTGTTGCATCTGTTGTTGTTGCTGTTGTTGCTGCTGCTGTTGTTGTTGCTGCTGTTGTTGTTGCTGCTGCTGCTGCTGCTGTTGCTGCTGCAACTGTGCAGCTGTGTTGGCATCCACCTGCCCCTGATTGGCAGCCGAGTACCACCATTGGGAGCCGGGCACCGCAGCAGCGGCGGCTGCCTGTGCCATATTTAGACGGTAATCGTAGCCGGTGGTGCCCGCATTTGAGGTGGCAACAACCTGTGCCATTGTCGTGGCTGGATTGGGGAAACTACTGGCCATTTTATATGTGAATAGCTGTTGGCCAACGCCGGCAGTGGTGTTGGAGCTATTCTGATGCGCCTGCTGCTGATTCTGCTGGACAACCACCTGATGTTGCTGCAACTGTTGCTGTTGTACGGCAGCCGCTTGTTGTTGTTGCTGCGCAGCCAGTTGCTGCTGATAGTGTTGAATTGTTTGCTAATCAATAGTTTGTTGTTGTGGTTTTTGTTGTTATGAATAGGTGTGTGTGTCTCTTTTTTGTGTGGGGGTGTGAAATGAATGTGTGTGCAATTGCAAGCGCGTGGCCAATACGAAAACTACTGGTAGTTGCTACACAAAATCTATCGCCCTGGCGTTGCACTCACAATCAATTACAAACTTACAAATATTAACATTCATTCAATTTAGGACAGTTGAACAAATACATACACACACATAAATACATACATCAGCTAGTTTTTTTGCTCATAAAATCGATATAAACATTCAAAAATTCGAATTTTAATGATGAGTTGACGATATTTAATAGAAAAAGGCCGAAGTCTTCTATGCATATACATATACATATATATATATATACATATATATATATATATATATATACATATATACATATATGTATATGTATATATACATATGTGCAAACAACTCTCCAAAGAGTAGTCGCAATTAAAATAATACAACACAACACATAAAAACTTTGCAGCAACAAAAAATTGCATTTTGAACCAGTAAACAAATCGTAAAAGATCTTTGCAAAGCTACGATTGGCGTTTGCCATTTGGCGCCAAAAATGATCATCGCTGGCTGGGTCGGCTGGCTGATGACGCTAGCTAGCGGCTGTCACGCTCGGACAACCACATGCACGCACACATGCATACACACAAAGAGGCACGCACGCATGCATGCATACATACACAAAAATGCGCGCACGCACACACGAACATGTTTATGTAAGTATACAGTGAAAACGCGCATGAGCATGAGAGTAGGAGTGCATGAGAGAGAGCAGCTCGCTCCAAGTGGTTGGAGCAAACATCTGTGATGCATGTTCTAATTCTCAATGGTTCCATTCACTTTTGTACGTATGCCGCCGCCTCTTATTAGCAATTAATGCGTAGAAAATGTAAACAAGCTGTTGTATGTATAGGGGGGGGGCATATACATAATATTTGTGTGTGCATACAGACACAGATACGACGTACGTATGAGCACGAAAATATAAACAACAACAAATTGCAAATGTTTTGTCAAAGCAATCAGCTGTTTGCGATTTCCTTTGTTAGCGCCCAAAGACGCAACAACTGAGAGTGGGGTTTATAAATAAGTCACGTTTTGAATAACGAACAGGTTCATATGGTTCATGAACCAATTTATCGACTCTTTTATTCTCTCCTTACCAGGGATGTCTTAGCAACACATGCAAAAACGCTGTACACATGTATGTAAGTCTATGCATGTGTATGTATGAATGTATGTATGTATGCGCTGGATTCGTGAGAAACTAAGAAAAAGCTCTTTACGGTGTAAATACGTATATACATACTCACTGAGAAACATATACACACAAATCAAAAAATATGGTTGTGTTGAGTACACAATGAGAGAGAGAGAGAGAGAACTAACAAAACATTTCAAGTTTCTACACAAACACCACACACAGAAATGTATGGATGTATATATGCAGACTAGTTATAGTTGTCTTCTCATCGCAAGAGACAAAATATACAATACAAAGAAAATAATTCACATGGGGCACATGCACATTACGCATACATACATCCATTTATACATACAAAAATGTTTATATGTACATACAGCTAATTTCAGATTACGCAAGCTCCGATGTTGCGTATGTATGTGAATACATACATATGAATTTCAAGTTTTTTCATGGCATTAGTAAATTTGTCTGTCTATATGTCACACACATGCACATCGAAGTGTTTCTGTTTGTTCAACATTTATAAAATCAAGGCACATGCCATTTCCTATTTTATAATGTTGAACTATGTGTACATTATATATATACATATACATATATATATATATATATATATATATTAGCTGTGCAATTTCAGCTGTGTTCTAAATTAGCAACATAAATATATATATATATTTATATATATGTGTAAGTAAATACCGAACCAGTAACAAAATAAAATAAAAAATGGCGACCATAGATGCGCACGCAAAATAAAATTTTGCTCTTAATATATGCAAACATCCGCATGTACATACGCATAGCGTCGTATATTCTATATCTATATATATATATATAGATATACATATATATATTCTATATCTATATATATATATATATACATATATATATTCTATATCAATCTATCTATATATATATAATATTTATACATACATATTGCGTACATATGCAAGTTTAGATGTACACATGTATGTCTGCATGTACGCAAAGAATACTTGGCAAAATGCACACATACAGTTCACATTTGTATGTATGTGTGACATATGCTCACAGACACATAACACACACGTGTGCATTAAGATTTCAACTCAACTCGGCCATTGTAAAATTTCCATACTCTCTCATGCGTCTCCCATTATGCATACATACATACACACAACGGCGTATATCTTTATGTACCCCGATAGATGTATGTATGCTTATGTGTATGTACATACGTATATTTGAAAATTAAAGTTGCGAGTGTTTGGCGATTTTATTTGTTGTTGGCGGGAAAAAATCTTTAACTAGACGAGAAGTGAGCGAAATACAGAAAAGTTTGTGCAAATATAAATACATACAGATATGTTTATGTGTGTGTGTGTGAATGTATGTGTGTGTGTATGTACGTATGCAAGTTTGCATGTGTGCAGTTAAGCTTACCTGTATTTGATGAAAGTGTTCCATAGTTTGGATTGAAGTCTGAGGGGGGGGTCCGATCAGATGTGTTTTTTTATTTTTTGATGTTTTAATTGTTTTCAAGGTATTCGTAGTTATGTCCTTTGCTGCTTTTTCTTTTCTTTCTTCTTGCACTGCACACAACACAAATACAATTGTTAAAATACGTAAGTTGAAAGCCAGTTCCAACTTGCATTCGTTTTATTCTAGGTATATATGTACGTTATATTGATTATTATACTACATACATGTATGCAATTTATGTACATACACACACACACAATATGTACGTATGTATGCGTATATGT
Organism: Drosophila imparisetae; assembly: GCA_035042265.1. Taxonomy (NCBI): domain Eukaryota; kingdom Metazoa; phylum Arthropoda; class Insecta; order Diptera; family Drosophilidae; genus Drosophila; species Drosophila imparisetae. The sequence continues at coordinate 3,447,320 of JAWNLP010000222.1, read as the reverse complement.
ATGTAACAAGCGGAGCCGTCAGACGCCACAAAATGTTAACGATTCTTACGGCGAATCGGCGTAATAGCGAACGGAAAACGGTAAACGTAACGTAACGCGAGTCTGAGCTTCTTAATGTTGCTGTTGTTGTTTTTGTTGTTGTTGCTTGTTTGTTTTTAGTTAGTAAAAAATAAACAAACGACGCCACAAAACGCAGCTTTATTGCAGTAAATGTGTTTTTGTTGGTATCACAATGCGGAAAAGATGAGGTTCGCGCGCCGCTCGCTTGATTGAAAACACACACAGAGAGAGTACCAACAACGAATGCAAAGGCTATTGAATTGAATAGCCGTCTCTGCCTTACTGTGCTTCATAGCCCAGCCTGGCTAGCGCCAGACTTCTGTATGCGTTGAGTGCGCAAGTGTGTGCGTGTATGTGTGTGTGGAGAATGAGAGACTAGCACACACAGAGAGCGAGACCAAGACCGAGAGAGAGAGCGGGCTCGAAGCAAACACAGTCAGGCAGCAAGGCAACCAGGCAGTCAGGCCGCCAGCGGAGTGCTCTGAGTACAGTTTACTGAGCACACTTTCTCTCCTGCTGCCCAATGAGTGTGCTCGAGAGTGTATGTGTATGCATGTGTGTGTGTGGTTGTATACACGTGGTGGAGGGAAACAGACCTAATAACATTTTTGGCTTGTTACTTTTCATACTAAGATTCATGCAAACATATGTATGTACATTGTGTATGTACGTATAGATATATCCGCATGTATGTGTATGTCCCTACAGCATATGTACATTGAAAATGTACATACAAGCAAACGAACCAGTTTTAATATATTTACATCGAGTATTTTATAACTATATAAAATTTTTCAATGCAGCATATAAACTTAAGTTACGACGCATATTCAAACCAGCTAAATGGGTATGTTTGTATGTACAAGTTCATATACACATACATACGTCATTATGTACATGTCATTATGTACATACACATCCGCACACATTTACCTATGCCTGCACGTTCAAATGTACATTCAAGCATATATGTGTACCACTCGAACAATACATTCGCATTCGTTTGAATGTGTGCGTTTGTTTTTCGCCTTTACACAAACACAAAAATGCATGTATTTTATTTGATATACACACATACAGTGGTATTCTTGCTACATACACATGTTTCATTTTGCGTTCCTCGTCTGACTGTACTTCTCAACTCTCTCGTTTTATAAAGAGAGCAACATTGTTGGAATAATGCAGCAGTGTGTAAACGTGTTAGTGAGGTCAGAAATACCCAACACACAAATTTTCTTCGATTTTATTTGATCATCACAAGGGTGTTTTAAAGAATACATACATATTTAAAAAAAAATACATATTTTTATATGGGGCTTAATATTGAATTAAAATACAAATGTATATCCTGTAAATAATTCTTACATATAAAAATAAAATACTGTTGCATGCACTTTTCGTACAAATGAAAAGGTACATATCATATTTATATAAGTTTATGTCTGTTTCGCATTATAAAAATAAATCATGTGTATGCACACGTGCATACAAATTATTTTTTTTTTTATTTTTTTTTTAATTTGACGATTAAACTTATTCGATTAGCGCGCATGCGAGAGACAAAGTTGTAAACCAACCCAGTTGCCAACTCGAGGGATGGCAAGTGACTCAACAATATATTATTCATGACTCAATGAACAGTAAAATCTAGTTCGTAACATCGCTGTATATACATGTATTGCTTAATTTTCAGAATTCTTTATCGAAAAGAGTAGTTCTTTATAAATATGTAAATATAATGAATAGCAGCCAAAAAAATGTTTGCAAATGACAGTTGGTTGGAAAATCATTATTACAATTTAAAATAGCAATCAAAAGTAGAAAGTTACATATTTTCGTTTTTCATATCGCTCACTTGGCGTGTGCTTCAACCAGCCCTGTTTCATTGCATCGTTCCGCGTTGTGGCTGTCATCAGTACGTCTGTATTTAACGTGTCTGTTTATGTGCATGTATGTGTGAGTGTGCTAATATGATTTGTCGGCATTAGGTCCGATTTGTTGTTTAATTGCAGTTGAGCTTGTGGTAAACTATTGAGATGGCAAACAAATCGCAGGTGCCACTGCCGGCTGAAGATTTAGACTGGATTCAGTTGCGCCAAGATCTGGGACCAGTTGTCGAAATCGAGACGACGAAAGAGAGACTTGTGCGTAAAATCAAGGAGAACCCATTGGTGCCAATTGGTAAGTAATGTAAAAACAAATACCTCAGTTTCGTTATGTAAACACGAATTTTTTTTTTATTAATTTTTATTTTTGCTGCATACAGGGTGCCTGGCCACAACCGCTGCCCTAACAGCTGGTCTATACAATTTTCGTACCGGCAACCGCAAAATGTCACAACTTATGATGCGCACTCGCATTGCGGCACAAGGATTCACCGTTCTTGCACTGATCGTGGGCGTCGTGATGACATATGGCGATAAAAAATAATTCAATTACTGCAAGCAAACAGCGTTTCTCGCTGTACTCTGTATGTACTGCTTAGCATTAATTAAACGATTATAAACCCCAGAGTCTATGCATATGCATATTGTACAATCTTTTCTGCATCCCTAGCCCAAAACATGTTATTAAGCCTTAAGATTTTTTGTTTTCATCTAAATATGTGGTAAAAGACACGGTGATAATTGTAATAAATTAGTCTAAAATGACTTAAATTTAACACTTGGCTTTCGCCTTGTTGTCTAAACATTGCAAGACATTGGTGAATCGTTTTTTCTCTTTTGCTTCGTTTTTTTTTTTTGTTTTGGCTTTAGTAAGTTCAGTGATTAGCCAGGCGAATCCGCTAAAGATTTCGCCAAAGTTGAGTGTTCTCTATTTAATTAGTTAAAGCGCATTAGTCATGCATTAATGCATTAATATGATCCAATTGTACAGTTGCATATCTTTTTTAAATACTCTTTCAAGTTTTTATTATTTGTGTGCTCAAATGTTTGTATAGCTTAATAATAATAATAGGGAACTAATGATTAATACAGACCATTATGTAAGGGACGTTAGCCTAAACATCAGGGTTTGGCATACCCTGTGAACTAAATAAATATCGGTCTAATTTTGTAATACTCTTTACCTTATATTAGTTACATATTTATTATATACGTAGTTATTTGTAGTAATTTTTAAGAGCTATTTTTTTGTTATAAATTTTAGCAAAAGTAAATTGTTGAAAAATATTGAATATTAAGCTATGTTATGTTATGTGTATTGGCTGGGTGTGGCCAAACTTGCAGGGGTAACTTGACACCCCCACATTGGATATGGATATGTGTGGCTGTCAAGGGGATGGGGACGGGGGTGTGGATGGGAGATGCGCGCGCATATTACTCTTGGAGTTGTTTGTGCGCCATGGCAATTGTTTCAACTACTCAGTTCAAGGTAGGATTTCGTCGGTACAGGACGTTATTGAATTAAGGTTTGACAATGTTTTATAGAGCAGTAATTGTTTAAGCGAGAGCATAATGGATTAATAACCTCAATAACAATCAAATAGGGAATCAAATAGTACATGCAAATATATCTATACTAAGTGTTGAATGTTTGTCTTTAATTTCTTGTTGCAATCGCGTATATTGTTGGTGGTGGTATTTGGTCCGACAAAAGGGTATACAATATTTATGTACATATATGTGCATATATATATATATATATATATATATATATGTTTGTATGTATGTATGTATATATATATGAAGGAAAACAAAACATGTTCAGACTCGACTCTCGATATGTACAAAAACGTATACTATAACTAAATTATCTGAGTGTTTTATACTATTTTGTTAAATAAATAATTGAAATCAACCCTAATTGTTTGTTATTGTTATATAGTATGTCGATTGTGTATGTGCATATACACACGCACACACACACACACACATGTGCATACATTGGTATTTGCGTAGAAAGTTTTTGATGTATTCCAATATGGATTTATTCAATACAGAAACATCTTCAATAGCTTAAGAGCACTTAAAAGTTAACTTGTCCTAAATTGTATTTTAGGATATTGAAAATGAATATATTGATTGGAAATTGTGTGGGCAGTTGTGACCAGTTGGCTGGTCCGCCACCAGATTTTATATTATCGATGCCGCCGCCGCCACTGCCATCGTTTTTAATATCCAAGCCAAAGAGCTTCGATATAATGCTGCCGTCAAACGAGTCCCAGCCCTGTTTTGCGGCCTTCATGTGTGGCCAGAACAATCAGCACAATGATAGCGGCAACGAGCTGATGGAGCTCGTCCGCAGCGATACAAAGAGTTTGGAGAACGTTTGGTTTTTCGTCTCATCGTGCATCGGCATATTTGTGCTCGGCTGTTTCCTGGCACTGATTGTCATCCGGTGCAGAGAGTAAGTTCTATCTAAATTTCTAATATTTTCGTTTAATTTCTTGTTTTGGTTTGAAACACACATTTTCAAAGAACATAAATTGGGAATAACATCTAGAAACGAATAATATTATATATATATGTATATACTCTGAACCCATAAATATGGGTAAAATGGGTTGATTAAATATTTTAGTGTTTAGTTTTTATTATTATTATTAATCATCTTGTGTTTCAAATGTTGCTTGTAAATTTGTTTTATTAATAAGTTTTGTTATACATTTCATCATACACTTAGCACATTTTTCTCGTATCACGATGCGAATATCAAACAGACAGCAATCAATGCTTTGGGAGAGGCAACAAAATCGAATGCATTCACTTCGGGTGGAATCCTCTATCCATGTGCGACGGCAAACAGTCGAGATCTGTTGCAGAGTCAATTGGTGAATGACAGTCGCTTGCTTTGGGCCACGTTAACACCACATGGCACCAGACACTTCATCATTGAGAACTCCCAGGATGGCCACTACGAATCTGTTGACTATCGCAGCAAGGCGCATAATCAAGTATTCCGCGGCTATGCCAAGCAGTCGCAATCCTTTGTCAAGGTGATTCCTCCGATTTATAATGTGCTATAACAATTGTTGATATTTCTGATTTTATTCAACTTTTCTAGTCCTTTGATAATAGTGGCTTTGTTGATTATGATTATGAGGATCCAACACCGTTGATGGACTCATATCATGATGATATGGACTCGGGCTATCAGGAGCCGCATGAAGTCACTGGTTCCCTTAAGCGCTCTCCAATGCGTGGCGGAGCAGGATCAGGAGCAGGTGGTGGAGGAGGAGGAGGAGCTGGTTGTGGTGGTGGTGGTGGTGGTGGTGGAGGTGTTGGTGGAGTAGAACTTGCATCGTCGCCGACAATAACCAATAATGATACTATATCGAATATGGCATCGGTCAATTATAATGGGAATATGGGAGCAAGCATAAGCACAAATCCACAGGTCCAACTCCCCAACTCGCTCTCCATCAGCCGCAAGACGACGCTATCCCGGCGCATTAGTGACGCCTCCTCGCATAACGGTACATCAATGTAATGTTAAATCCTAAATATACATACATACATACATTTATACATACATACATTCGGTATTAGCCTCGCCTAGTGTTACGCGCAATCACGGTTTTTATGTAAATTGAACATGGATCGATTGAGCTGATTGAGAAAACCGGAAAATCTCTGTTATAGTGAAAGCAGCAGTCAACCAGCAAAGTCTTCAAATCAAATGCCTCTCGTCCACAAAATAAACAAATCATACAGTGTATTTACATATACACAAATATACATATGCACACATAAATACATATGAATGAATGCATATGTATATGTATGTCATCCTAGTGTAAGCGACACACACACACACACACACACACTCATCCAAACATTTGGAGTACTCACTGCATGCTAAATCAGTGTAGAATGTGCTAATATGTTTAAAAGCTAAATACTACTACTACACATGCAAACGCTATAAATACACTCAGAAAAACGAAACTAAACTAAATAGTCGAACAAATTGGAGTACTGAAATTCATATTGATTCAAGAATCTTTTGGAGATAAGCATATTCAGAAATGACTCCGACTGTACTCGAATTTGGAACTTGGAAAGTTTTTCTCTGAATGAACAAACCTACAGCTAAATACTAAAAACAATGTTTAAGTTATATTTCGCCAGCTACAAATGAAATAATATTGTATACTAACTATCCTATCAGATGAATTTTAATACGTAAACCAACAATACTGCCACTAATACTATATGCATAAGTGAACACATATTTAATTGTTATATTTTCGATTTGTTTATCAATTTTATTTTACAATGCGATTTTAACAACTTATGTATGTAAAACTGCATACACATTTACATCTTTATATATATAAATATATATGTATATGTATACTTTTATATATGTATATTAATATATTATTTATTGTTTTCGTTTTATTATGTTAAACATGTCCCATTAAAATTAAATAATTATAACGAACATCATATATAAATTAAAAAAAATTCATTTTTTTCTCTTAAAAAGAAAAAGACAACAAAAGACAACACATTGTAATTGTTGTTGTTGTTGTTGTTGTTGTCGTTGTTGTTCATTATTAGCAGCTTAATATACTTTTGATCCAATCATGCAGATGTACCTCAATGACATTCACCTGGTTGTAGTTCTTCAGATGGAATTGATTAAAAGCCGTCGTCAGATGCATTACGGCGGAGACGAAATCGCTCAGGCGGAGAGTGCCATCTTTTCGTATATATCGCTGGATCAGACAGTTCATGATATCCGTACTCAGCTGGAAACCGATGTCGTATAGTGCATCACGTAATCTCTCGGCACGTAGAATGCCAGCTTTCTCCTTAGTGTACATTTTGAAGACACCTTGCCACGATTTCAGATTCACCATAAATGTTTTGAATTGCTGGAACGTGATGCGGCCGTTGCCGGTTTTGTCTTGGAGTGCGATAACCTGCCTGCATATATCAATGTTGGCGCATCCCTTGATATAGTCATTGGGCAGGCACGCCTCCAGCAGCTCGTGCAGCTCAAAGCAATTGATCGTCTTGTTCTCATCGGCCAGTTGCATGTAGACCGGTTCATATTGACAGACGCTCTTGATCTTCTGCACATTGTCGTCACTCTTTAGCGATGGGAAGGGATCAAGCAGTATCATTGTCTGTGTCTCCAGGCAGGACAGCCGGAATACCGATGTGCCCAGTATGCGAACTGTAAACTGTGCCTCCTCAGCCGGCTCGTAGGTGGTTGGCATCAGAACGTAATGGCCCGTCTCCAGTTGGGTATGGTAGCTAACATGCCGGGTGTTCCCATAGTCTGAATTGAGGAAGCTGACCTGGTTTTTGAAGAAGTCCTTCTGCAGGCATTCGTTAAGGCTATATTCCCGATTCCACATGTACATGGTGAAGCCGATTACTTTCGGCTCGACAGCCGTGTGTTGATTCAGTGCAATAACGATGTCCTGTTTCTCCTGTATGGTGACCATTAGCTGTGGGTTTATGTGAAAGGATTCATGGTTACGGCAACCGCCGGCCGTCACACCCCGTTTCCACTGTCCCTGGTACATTTTCATCTTCCAATGCAGAGGTCGTCCCTTCAGCATTTGCTCCCCATTCGCCGTATCAGAGTCGAGATAAACGATCTCCAGCATTGAAAACGATTGCACAAAATCATAGAACGAGATCCAAAATTCCCCCAGCTCCAATTGGGCCAATAGACGTCCACGTTCGGACGATGAGACACGCTCCCACGTCTTGGACGTGGGTGACCAGTCCCCAATGAAATTCGTCTTATCGCCAAAGGGTTTCGATGAAAATGTGTCCTTAATGCGAACCAGTTGCACCGAATCTCCCATAACGGTTTCCACTTTATCCAAACACGACAGCCTACGAAAGTAAGGAAAGTTATTACGTGTTTTCATTAAGTGAATTGAGGAAAGGGAGACTTTACGGACATACCTGTAATTGGCATTTACGAGAATACCATTTGGCAGCCTTTCCGTCGTATTCTTCTTCTGAACAGCCGCATTCTTGACAGCTATGCACGTGACAATGCATGTGGTGGCCAGATGATCCTTTAGTGTTTGTGGCCTAATGCTATCCGATATTATGGGCATACACTTGACAACGCCGCCGAGCAGATCGGTTAGACCATCGGATCGTGTACCATATTTGAGTGCCTCATACGAGCCATGCAATTTGGCAATTGCCTTCTCCAGAAGCGATGCCCAAAAGCAATTGGATGACTGCGGCTGCATGAAGGCCAATCGTCCATTGATTGTTGGCAGACGATCGTCGACGAGGACCTCGACCCATTCACCGCACCACCACAATCGAAAGCGATAGATGCCCAATGATTTGTCCAGGCCCTGATCGGCGGGCACAACGCGATAAAATAGATTTCGCAATGAATATAGAACGCCCAAGCAAGATACTAGCCAACGATCACCCATTTTTCCCGGGATCACATCGAATTCGGCGTTTTCATTCAAAAATGATGCTTGCGCATTGTTTAACTCGGCGATTCGCTTCCATTGGAATGTGAATGGGGGCGTTTGATAATAAAATACAGACGATTGTATGGCTGGGAAGTCAGCATCTTCCCATAGTAGATTTTTGGATCTGCAATCACTGATAATGCGCTCATATTTCGATGCCATATTCAATTTAGATTCGTTTAATATTGTCCATATGCAATATTGGTTTACATCACTTCGATCGATTGGCAATTGCTTTCTGTTTTTTTGTTGGTCAGTCGAACTTTAAGTTTGTTGAAGTGAAAGTTAATTTGTTGCTGTTGCTGCTGCTTCTTGGTTGGTAAGTCACTGCCACCTAGTCTGAGCCATTTCTTTCTTTTAGTGTGACCAGCTCGTCGAAACGAAAAACCAGCAAAACCAAGCCAAGTTTAATCGTGGCCTAAAGCAACGATTGTGCGCATGCCCCATTTGATTCTTGGTTGACAAATGAGTTGCGGCATGAAAAATAAATAAATATTTTTTTATTTTTAATTGCACTTTTCTCGATTTAGACATTAAATCTCTAAAATATAGCAGATGTAATTCCTGGGTGGCATTTTAAGTAATAGTAGATCATCAGCAGAATACCTGCCATATATAAAACATTGATCAATATGGCTATATGCAATGGTATCCAAAGTATACAAATGAGAAGATTTTGTAAAAAACAAAACGATAAGTAAATGGAATACTTGTACTTTGTGGGTGCATCGGAAATGGGTGTGAATATGAATATATAAACCACGCCGAATGCAAGGCACAATATATAGTTTACAAATTTAGAAATGCCGAATTTTGGTGTGTCCAGTACAAAAACTACATTGGCACAAACTAATATATGTAGACAACAGGCTGCACAAGTCTCTGTCGGATATATACTGGCCATATATGCAATACAAGTCGTTCGGGATGCTAAAAATGTAATTGATTTAGTTGTCTTGTTTGTTTGTCAATGCTAATATTAGACTCACCTGACAGGCATAGAAGGAACCAAAATTGCACGACAAGTCCCTTTGTTCCTATATCGTATTTATCCAACTGGACTAAGCGGTTCGAGCGATTATAGGCCACTAAACAATACGCTACACTTATGAAATATATTAAAAAAGTCAGAGCACGTAAATCTGAAAATATAAATTGACTTCACATTAGAAATGTCCAAATTATATTCACATTTAAATACATAGTGCATTATACTTATTACACGTTAAGCTTTTGACACATCGCCATACTATAGCCAGCTGCAATATTTTCTGTGGAGCAGTTTCCAAAAATAGGTCGAAAAGTCGTATAAAGCCAACGTTACACTCTTCCTTCAAGTGTCTGCGGTAACACCTTAAAGTTTGTGGAAACGAAAATCAAATAATAGTTTTGAGTTTTATATCGGACATTCAGTAGTCGCTGGGAAAATAGAAGACTTCGATTTAGAAAAAAGGTGTTTTAAAATCTAGACATTTTCGAATTTGGGATGACATCTTTTTTTGTTATACAATAAACTAAACTGTTGTATCAAGATTCTTTATGGAAAATCTGTATTTCTAAGTGTTACTTTCTAAGCGACGATATTTTTTTTTTATTATTATTTAGTCTTTTTTTGTGCTTACTCAATCTCGGCCACCTTGTCGTCGCGCCTTTTAGCATCGTTGTACTTCAATGCCCAATTCAGGGTATGTGCATCTCGAAACAAATAGGAGAGTACTAGTTTCCAAAATAGGTCCGTATAGATGAGAGGTTTTTTGCCCAGATTGCTAACAATAAGTCTACAAGTTAACATAATTAAAGAGAATATCTAGATATACAAATGGGGAAAATGACAATATCTTACACATTTGAATAGATCAACGATGTCAAAATCATGGGCAATAATATCGATAGAATCGTCCAAGAGCAATAAGCATAAGACTCTGTTAACCAATAATCATATGCCAGGCACCAGTTCATTATGATTGTAATGCAGCGCATGAGTGCCGAAATTGCAGTCATTGTGATATTGAATGTTGTTATCTCATGTGATAATGCTGCAGCCTCAAAGTTCTCAATGGTTTGGCCGTACTCCATTTTTGCCAGCTAGATCTCTTCTGGAGTTGGCATACACTCGAGCTTTTCATTTAATTATCATTTTAGTCACTACGACGTTGGATATTGTTTGAGCCAAGTTTGAGGCTCTTCCATGTACGTTAAAGTCGAGCTATCTGCGCATTAGAGATGTGCAAGCCGCCAATTAGAGATGTGCAAGCCGTGGAAATGAGTTATCAAAATACTAAATTCGCACCTATCCCAGAAAAAGAGCTAATTATTGCTTAAAATAAAATACCGAGAGCTAATACTGTCTGCAATAAATAAGGAAATAGTTGAGCTACATTTAAATTGTTTGTTGCATAAATTCAAGGGCGTACACAGCTTTTCGTGAAGCGGGCCGAATTACGTTGAGGCATGGAGGTCGAACTGTAATTTTTTCATAATCCATTATGCGTTGGGCATTAAGTGGTTTAGGTCAGCTGAGATGAGATTTTAGCTTTGCCATTACTTACACATTCACTTTACTGCTTAGCACGAACACAAAACAAATTCGCATATATAAAACGGCTGATTTTAATATTTCTTGGTTTATATATTCACTTTTTTTAATACATTTTTGTTTCCATTTACAAAATTAGTAAACCTTTAACCTGTACCCCATTATTTTATTTCGCATAGGTGTATGATATTTCCGTGTTTTATGCTGTTGTTAGGAAATGTATAAATTGACTTGCGAAAAGAGATTACAATAAAAGATTAAATAACAGTGTAAATACCAGGCCTATAACTAATAAAGATTATAAGAAAATTAGCTAATACTTTTCTCTTATTATTCAGAGAAAAGAACAATCAGATAAAGAAACTATGAAAAATACTATTCACGTACACAAGGAGATATTTATGGTGTAATTATTCGAGTTTTCAGATTTCCAAATATTTGCACCAGATTGCCAAAAGCACGTATCTTGGAATTTACTGTTTAGCTTTCTCGCTCTTTCTTTTCTTTTCGAGTAGCGAATTCAGTAGGAGAATGGAACAATGAACATGGCAAACTTAATTTTGAATCATTATGGAGCATACACCGTTTTTAAGATTAACTGAGAATGCAATTCGCGAAAATCACTTAAATTCATACATACTAAATAGTATAAATCCGAAGAGAGTATAGATTGGAATGCTTATTGTAGCATGAGTATTAGCCAGCGAATTAGCACCGGCAGTTAAGGCCATTTGCTGAAAGTTGCGGCACAAAGTCTCATTTCTAATAAAGTTGAACATGGACTCTATGAGATTTGCCGGTGTTATTTCCGAGCAGTGCTCCAAATGACGTACAACGCAGTTTTCCAACGTTTTAATTTCACTGCACTGCTTCTGGCCCACGACTAGTTTGGGTATTGTTTTGATCTGGTTGCTATCGTCCATATCTGCATCATTGAAATACGTAGAAAATGTGCTGTTAACGCACTGCTCAATATTGTCCTTTTGTGCCTCAAGGCACTCGAATCCCTTCTCGGCAATAAATAGAGCGATTTGGTCCCCATCTTTGTGGCACACAAAGTTCAGCAAACTCTGCACAATCCGTATCATAACATCATGGCTCTCCTGCTCTTCTTTGTCCAGGCATGGCAACAATTTATTCGAGAATATTTCAAAGCAATCGGTGGCATTTGAGCGCTTCTTGCAATACTTATTGAACACCACATCCAATTCACCAAGAGGACGTGCGACTTCAATTTCTTGTTTCATTGTCGTGTAATTAACAATATTATTGATGCAGTCGCTGAGTGTAAGGAAGCCGGACTCAATTTCATTGTAGGCCTGGTCACCAAGCTCTTCGCCTGAAACTTCGATGCATTTCTTGCGGAATACTTCTTTCACTTGGTTGTAGCTAATATTGGATTTTAACAAATTGTCGGTAAATTGGCTTTGCAGATCGAGATTATCCAAATTTATTTGCGCCTGCGCTTCAAATATTCCGCAAACAATTAAGATTGACCAGATGCAGGAAATGGCTGGCAGCTTCATCCTGTTATATGATTTATTGTAATTAAAGCTTCCTCAAATAACTAAGTATTCCAAACAAAATTCTTGGCTTATGTCGATTCGACTAGCATTACCGACACTCCTTAAAATATAATTTATTGGTTTTAATTAGTTGTTAATAACCAGTGATTTAATATGTATAATGTACCTGTACTTTGAAGTCCGACCTGTACGTATGGACTCTATTTAGACAATTAATTAGTCATTGTTTTTATATTCATCATACCCAACCATGCTTATTGCCACTTATCGTATATCGGACATGATGGAATAGAACAGATTCTCTTTATCATAACTCATCACTGGTCCATAGTGATGCCATTATAGCCGCGTCCCCCAAGCGGCTTGAAAAATATTTAAGCATTTGACTATAATGACACAAAGGATAACGTGAAATATCTCAAAGAAATTTACTTTAAAAATGTTGCGTGTTTATATACATTTTTTTTCTATGTATATATATATTTTTATCTCTTTGGCATTTTTTCTAGTGATGATATCGATTGAAAGTTCATATGAACTATTGCAGATTTTCTTTATTGCTTAAAAATAAATTTATTTCATTTATAATAGAAATTTGTGCTTAACTTGATTTTTATTTTTCCAACCTAAAAGTTCATTTCATAATGCCAAATTATTAATATGTTTTAAAAAATTCGAGCAAGCGGTTCCCGTACTTTCAATGTTCGATAATTATTAAGAGTCGATTTTACGTACGCACGACTGTGTAAAAATATCATCACTAGAACAAACTAAAAGCGGGAAGCTCTGCGGTGTTTTAAAGACTGTGTTAATTTTATAGTAAATCTTTCTTTCTTAAAATGTGTGATACTCGAAATCTAATTGACTTCACAAATTGGGATGAGTCTGTTAAAGATATTGAAGATACAGACTCGGACCCTGTTCTCACCGAATCGAAACAATTCAAGGGGCCTTATGATCCTTTCGATTCGATGGAAAAAGAAGCCTACGTCAAGGTTAGTTCTTACACTTCGAAGAAACAGCGGTTTTATACATATGTACATAACATGTATTTAACAGGGCTTACATATTAAAAATACAGTACATCATTCTGGAACCAGAGCCAACAGTGATTCTCAACATGCTGATCAAGACCTAAACAACGAGACGCCACCCGTTGCCGAGGATTTTGAACAAAAAAATTATGATGGCTTCAAAAGCTCCACAGTCGGCAGCAATGAATCGCGTCAGCGAAGCATTCAACAGCTGGCCAAGCTGAATGCGACAAGGCTATCAAGTCTGAATACGCCAACGCATAATCCGTCGACACAGGTTTTCTCGTTTTTTGAGAATTTGATTCTGACGGAAAATCTGCAAATGATTGCGGCAGAATCGCCAATCAAGCTCATAGAAGATGAGATGTCTTCAATTCCTCCAGCTAATACCGATGTGACCGCTCTAAGTGACGGTACATGCTCCAATATGGAGTTCGAAGCACGCTTAAGGATGCTGCGTATCGCTATATTGGACTCTCCTTCCAAAACTGCATCGCAAGCAACTTCGAACACAGAACACAAGCTAACCACAACAACAACACCAATTAAAATATCTAGTACAACACAGGCCCCAAAAAAAGCAATGACCGATGTTGAAAAACTCTTGCAGGACTTGAAATCTTTGATATGTGAGCATATTGACATATCCAAAAGGGAACAGTGCAACGAGCTCTTTGAATCGCTCAGTGCTGCTATTTATGACAGTGCATTACCATCAGCAGCAGAAATTGGCGGCGAGAGAAGTAAGGAGTCACCGAGCATCTACAAACGGCAAGGCACATTCGACTTGGACCTTGAGAGACAGGTAGGTCTTTGCTGTATCCATTGGTATTTACCAATTAAATGCGAACTACTAAACCCATTTTCTACGTAGAAAAAGAATGCCGATTTGGAATATTGTGTGAAGGGATCGAGTCGAAATGCACAGGGCATTCCAGATGTAATGACTTGTTCATCGGCAACATATGTTGCCGAATCGGAAAATCAATCGACAAGTCCGATTAGTGAAACTAAATGCCCTAATGTACCTAACGGCATAGTGCATCCAAATTCAGCTAAAGTAGCACCTAAAGGTAATCAGGATAGCATATTACGTAGACGTTCTTCTTCTCTATCAATTCACGACAAAACTACGCAGGATCGACCAAGAATACAGGTGAAGCAATCATCTGTCGATAGCACCACAAATACAAATATCCAAACTGCTCCACTAAAGGAGCTGTCAAACGTCGGTGACAAATTAAATACAATGGCATCCTTAAGACAACGCCGCTACTCCTTTTCCGTTGGTTCGATAGCTGGTAAAATGAATGCGACAGCTGCAGCCGCTGCTCCTGCACAGAGCCGAGCCCTTCTTAGTGGCCGAAACAAAACCAGCCCCATGAGCGGATCCAACGTGAAATGTGCTGCACACAAATATACAAATTTACCCATTAAACGCGTTGTGCCCATGATAAAGACATCGTTAAGCCCCGAAGAGCTCAGCTCTTTGAATACAACAACGCCACGCTGCAAAATTGCCAAAGAGACGCCCATAGCCAACGCAACAGGAGGCAACATATTTTACACCAGCACACCCATGCCACAAGTACGCTCGATGACGCGCAGATCCTCAACCAGGCCAGTAAGCAACTATTCCAGCGCTTACTCAAAGAACAAAATGTGATCGTTTCCAATTCTAACAATTGAACGTTTGGAAGTAAATTAGAAGTCTAAATATCAGAATCCGTCATGCCGGGACAATCTTGCCAGGAGTTAACATCCGTGTCTGTTCCTCTTATTTTATAAAATTTCGTTTCGTTTCTATTATATGATGTTTCCTTAATTACCTTTTAATTTTGCTATGACTGTATTTAAATTAAATGAATTTGCAACATATAATCGTGTAAGCAAATTAAAGTTAAATAAGATCAAATAATATGCTTATATTTTTTTCCTTCTTGTAATTCACAATTAGTATATTAACTCAGAATAAATTAGCATTTAGTTTCCAGTGATTGAATTTATTTGTCATTGAGCTTGTTCTTCAAAATGCTGAGATGAGTCAGACAGTTGTCGCGATACGTTCGACGTTCGACTAGTTTGTCAAGTGGCACCATATCATTTAGCTGCTTGGCAACCTCGACGGCAGTGGGTCCCTCCATTTTGGGTGTGTCGCCCATTGTCATGCTGACGGCATGGATCGTTTTCGAATAGCGCTCAAAATAGTTGGCCATTCCTTCAGCGTTCAGATGCGCCGTCTCCAATGGGCCCAGGAAGGCATAACGCATGCCCAAACCATCGCTCATGACGCTATCAATATCCCGGACATTGAGTATGCCGGCCTCAACCAGTCGCCACGTCTCATTTAAGATGGCATATTGAATGCGATTTAGGGCAAAGCCTTCAATCTCACGCGACAGCGTGACGGGCTTCTGGCCAATTTCAGCCATTAGGTCGCGGGTCTTTTGGACAACCTCTGGCTTGGTCCATGGCGCTGGCACTATCTCCACCAGCGGCACATAGTAGGGCGGATTTACGGGATGCGAAACAACAGTCTAGAAAAATTGCCAGAGAATATAAATCAATCAAAGTGGTCAACACAAGATTAGCATTCGGACAGGAGTAGATAACATGCAAAGCTGTGGATTTTTAATACATCACTCTTAACGCCCCAACTCACGTTGTGTTTGTGCTTCAAGTTGGCAGTAAAAAGCGACGGTAGGAATGTGCTGGTGGAACTGGACAATATTGTGTTGCTATCGACCACATCGTCGAGCTTCTTGAACAGCTCTTGTTTCCACTCCAACTTCTCGGGTATGCACTCCTGTATAAAGATAGCGCCATTGGCCAGCTCCTTAATGTCATTGGTGCCCGAAATACAACTAAATTGATCCTTGGCATTCAATTTGCCACGCAGCAGACCCTTCTTCTCCAGCTCCAGCAATTCCTTTTGCGTTTCAGTCAATGCGCCTTGCACCTGCTCCGGCAGGATGTCATAGAGCACCACCTGATAGCCAACTGAGGCGAACAGCATGGACCACGAGCGACCAATGAGCCCACTGGAAATATGTACATATATTATTCAGCATACAATATATATAGTACATATAATAAATCTCACCTGCCAACGATGCCTATTTTAGCACTTTTCTTTAAATCTGCCATTATTATTATTGATTTCTTTTGTTGAAATTTGATTGCTAGGAGAATACAGACTACCACATTGAGCAGAGAACTAGATGCGTTTGAGCACTGAGTTGCTTAGTACAACCGGTTTAATACTACCAGTACTTAATACAAGCGATAACAACAAAAGGTGAACGCGACCTACATGTGTACACAATTTGTGATGCATGTGCTTGGTTGGGTGTCGCTGATTTCAACACCAGATAATAATGGGAGCCAAGCCAACCAACACCAAGGCAGCAGCACAATTCAACTAGTTTTTATGGCTGCTACAAACAATATGCCCGCTGGAAAAGTGACTTCAAAACACTCATATGTTGTATATATATATCAAATAATAAAACAACAACTTTGTATGCTTTTTGTATGGTTGTTGCTCAAACCGGTTAAGTGAGGATTTTTAAATAGTTGACACTGAAATTCAATGCACATATAAAATGATTTTCAATAATGTACTAAATTTGCAACTGGGTATGTTTTCTACAAGTCGCGCCAAAATGCCCTTAATTTGACTTTTAATATTAAATTTTGTTTACAATGCTTACCAACTAAGCAGTATCTGTTTGTTGTACGCATACACGCACAAACAAATTCTTAAGTATAGTTAGAGATAAATGTGAGTGTTTGTGATTGAATTGTCAAATGGAACCAACTGACAATAAGCATATACATTTTTCACACACAAACGCATATTTGTTTATATTTATTTATATATGTATATAGAGATTATAAATTTGGACTACAGTTGATGTGGCTTACCTTTCTGTCTTAGAAATACACTTGTCGTACAATCAATGAGCTCCATTCAAATCATTGTGTGCTCGCAAAGTTTTCTCTGTTTTGGCAATAAGTTCACATCAATTCTGCCATATTCAAATGGATTAGCTGCTGAAAAGTGTAATTGATAAACTCACTAATCGTATTTATTAAGTCGTATTCTGAGCATCCGATTAGTACCTACCAAGTGTTTCGTTTAGTTAAACTAATTAAAAAAAAACTCAAGCTATAGCTTGGTATAATAATAACTATAAAATGGTATATAAATATTGCGCAATGACACAAAACCTAGTAAAGCCTAAGATAAGAAATACAAAATAAATCCATTTACTTATCCCCCACCAGGGTAAAATTTGAGATACATGACGAGGCAATCCTACAAACAATATCTTTTTACATGCTCATGGTCCATTAAAATCAAATTTGTTCCACGTTGTACGTTGATTGTTCCCTTCAGGAATAAAAACTTCGTGTCATTACAATTGAAAACCAGCGCCAAGACGAACAGCGGTGTCCCCAAATGCCTGCGAACCAATATGTGGCAACTTCGGGGAGTCTTGAAACCTTTTAAAAGGTGCTTTTACAAAGAGTGCTTTAAGAGAGCCATATTTTAAACCATTTTGATACTTGCAGAGCATTTTTGAAGACTGGTTATTATAATTATTTTGGCACTACGCTTGTCCCGACATAAATGCAATTGCTTGTTTAGAGACTATACTCATGAAGAAAAATACACCTTAAATATTCGAGAATGAATTCATATATATATATTTTTCACCATTTTCATGTTTTCGGATAGCTTTACTATTATTATGAGCGCAGCTGTATGTTGTCAGTCGATTTCATTTGCTTGTGATATTGAAAAAGCGTATCACAGGACTTGGGCGACCTTAAGTATTTCATATTTTTCGTAGAAGCTCTCTCTTTTGGTTTTGGTAACCTACCCCCATCGGCAATTGTCAAGTCAATATATAGGTCTGTAAAGTTGAACATAAATGTTGAAACGTTGAATTTTAAGTAGCTGATTTCATACATACCATATCCAGTGAAAGGCGTTGCTTGATATATATATATATATATCAATATATAATTTATTTTGATCTCCTGTTTCTTTTGTTGGGGATGAATTATATAAAATGTATATAACTAGTGGGTTGCCTTATGCTTAAAGCGCCATTTTGCGACCCTCGATAGATATTTCGACGGCGCGACGACTCTCCTTCGAGCGTTTCGAGTCTAAAAATCGTTTCATATGTTTTTCATAACGGTTGGGCTTTCGCTTGGAGGACTACAAGCAAAATAGAAAAACGGAAGAATGTTATTAAAAGACACAATTATATGGGTGATTTTCACAATATCAGCGACGTACCGTTGTTACTTCGCCTTCAACTGTTGACTTTGGGCGAATAACGTAATCTTTGTTGGAAGGCATTGGTACACGGGCACGCGCCACCCAGCCAGGATCACCGGGACGCAGTGGTTTATCATCACTTGAGAACGTGTGACTTAGCGATTGTGGATTGTTGGATGCAGCGGGCTCGGGATCTGGGCTCTTATGGCGATTGCGAGACATTTGCGCTAGATCACGCTCCTGGCGTTCCTCCTTGCTCATTGCTGAGAAATTACAGCTTAAATTAAATATGGGACGAGCCCATTCAGATATCAAGCGACCCGCACGATCGCGATTTGTCTTTGTCTCTTGTGGATGCTTGTACAAATACATGACGGCCTTGCCAATGCCCGATTGCTTCAAATATGATTTATCAATGGTTGGAAACTAAATGGGAGATGAAGAGGAAGAGTTTGTTATTTACATTTGCCGTTATGCCATTGAAATGGGTTAATATTTACATCGGATAACAATCGCAAAATGCTCTCTCGTATTTGCAGACACGGGAGGCTTTTATTTGGCAATGGTGCTAACCAGTCTGTAAGTACGTTGAGTATATTGTGCTCCAAGAACGCCAGCTGAAGATCCTTCTTTATCAGCTGTGACATCACTTGTTTAAGCATTGAAATTTTCTTTGTTGCTGGCCTGCCGGCCAAATTCAGCTGTCGATCATCGTCCGATGCATTTTTCATATTTATAATCAATTGATCGATAAGATCGTCATTATCATTTATCAGATCGATATCTCTTTTGCGTCTTCGCACGCGTTTCTCTTCCTTTTTACGAATCAGCATTGCATCAAAATCGGAAACAAAGTTGCTGTTGCTGTTGCTAAATAACGCACTTTGTTAATAAAAATATTTGTTATATATTGTTATATAGTTACTCTGGTTCATTTTGAATGGGTGTGTTTTCATCATCAGAACTTTCCACCATTTTATCCTGGGTATTTTTCACATCCTCATCGTTTGGCTTTTTCCCATCGTCGTCATCCTCATTATCTGTATCTGTGATTTTGGGTCGTTTTCTTTGTATTTTTGGTGCGTCATCTAAATAGTTAATATAAATTCATAAAGATTTAATCGATTTAATGAGTTCACTCCACCCCGACTGCCACAAAATTTACCGTCAGAGTCACTATCTATGATTCGTTTGCGATCCAGTGCATCTTGTGAAGTGCTATTCTCGGCTAAAGTCTTGGAAGGCGAGCGCTTGTCGCGTTTCTCATCATCGGAATCCTTTCTGTGTTTACTCAGACTCTGTGTGGAGGCAGCGCTGTTGGAGCGACTGCGCGTGGCCCTAGAGCCAGCGCGGGAGGCCTTTGAGCCAGCGTGTGAGGCTCTTGATCCACTGCGTGATCGTCTTGATCTACTACGTGATTGTCTTGATCCACTGCGTGAGCGCCTGGAGCCACTGCGTGAGCGCCTCGAGCCACTGCGTGAGCGTCTCGAGCCACTGCGTGAGCGACGCGAGACACTGCGTGAGCGTCTCGAGCCACTGCCTGAGCGTCCTCCAGATCCACTCCGTGACCGCCTGGAACCAGATCCGCTGCGTGAGCGTCTGGATCCAGATCGACTACGTGAACGTCTGGACCCACTACGGGAACGCCTAGAGCCTGATCCGCTTCGTGAGCGCCTAGATCCCGATCCACTGCGAGAGCGTCTAGATCCGGATCCGCTGCGTGAGCGTATCGAGCCACTACCGGAACGTCTTCCCGATCCGCTACGCGAGCGCCTTGAGCCGGTACCACTGCGGGAGCGTCTGGATCCGCTACGGGAACGTCTTGAGCCACTACGTGAGCGAGAGCGTCCGCCAGATCCACTTCGCGATCGTCTCGATCCACTGCGCGAACGTGAACCACTGCGCGCAGAACCACTACGCGAGCGTCTAGATCCTGAACCACTACGCGAGCGACGCGAACCACTTCGAGAACGCTGCCCAGAACCGCTACGAGATCGCCGGGATCCTGACTGACTACGTGATCGTCGCGAGCTGTCAATTACACTACGACTACGGCTGCGACTAGGCGACTTTCGGTTTGCGCTGGCTGTGATTCGAGGTGGCGAGTCAGATGTTTCTTGGACTGCCCCGGAAGTAGGAGGTAAGGCAGGCGGTTCCTCCACGGTGCTAGTTGAATCGACTTCATTATCTTGAAGACTTTTCGTCTCAGTGTCCAAGGTCGGAGTCGCGTCTAGAATCTTTCCATCTTTTGGTTCCTTGTTGCACGCATCATCTAAAAGATAAAGTGTAAGCGTAAAGCACGCTAAAATTGAGAATTGTTCCCTTTTTTTGTGTAATACCTTTTTCAGCGTCCATTTCCATATTTAATGCCGCTATCAAATTTGGCCCATGCGAAATTTGTAGTTGGCTCAGTTATTATTTTACACGTTTGCTTATGGTCAATAATATTGCTATAATTAATACTTCAGATTTGTCAAATAAATTACGAACAAATTCACATTCGTATATATGTAAATATGTTTGCACAAAGCGATTGATTCGGCATATCACACATCTATCGGAACGAATGAAAAATGGAACGTGAGATTTCCGATACTTTTGGAATTTACACATGTGATCGGAACCATGTGTCATAGTTCGATTTTTAAAGCAGAACTAGTTCTTGCTCATAATTTTTGTGTTCATTTAAATTCGAAAAATTCTACAAACCTATTTGAACTAAAACCGAATGTTAATACCTTTGGCTTTAAACCGTCTAATATTTTGCTATCGAGTTTTCAGACAATTCCGCTACAGCTTACTAAAAATTAACGGACACACGGAGTGATGTATTGCAAGGACACAATAAAAGAATATTTTCTTATATTATTTAGTAATTTATTGTTAACAATTTTAATATATCGAGTATAATTTTAAGCCCCGTAATTCCATGTTATCTGATATTTTGCTGCTTTGTCAGCGTTACAGATTCAATTTAACTAATGTAAAACGTGGCCGAAAGAAACAAGAACCCCAAATTCACGCAGACCGTCTCGGCAATATCCCACTCGATTTAAAGAGTTTATGAATATTGCGTCATATGCGCAAAAACATGCTGCGAGATCCTTTGTAATTATGGAGCGTTAAATTCCTGCTTTACGGCAACGCTGTAATTCAGCGGCGAACGAGCAATTTATGCTCAGGACGCCGCTGCTATCCTCATCCACCTCCCATCGAACATGCTCCGTTATTTACACCTGATTGCTGTTGTATACGTCCAATGCGTCGATTCGGCCTAAGACCGCCACCGCCACCTCCTCCTGCTCCACCACCACCTCCGCCTCCTCCTCCACCACCACTCCAACCAGACCAATGGCGTGAGTTATCGCGGTTATTATTTCCATTGCCACTATTAAAGGGCGCAAATAGCGTTTGGAAGCTGAAAGCAACGCATGTGATGAGTACTCCAAACACAATATGGTTTATAAGGGTTTATCTTCGAGCACTTACAATTGTAATATTAGGTACCAGAGGCCAACGAATATTTGGACAACACGCTGCCAGTCCCACGGTCGCTTCTCCCAGACGCGACCATCTGAAATTACCAACGACAAATGGGTGTCAACAATATGTCCCAAAGCAAGCACCAATGAGACATCTGTTGTCTTTTACTTACTATGGTCAATGTAAACCATTATGGGACTGTAACATGCATAAGTTTTAATGGTTGTTTGTTTACACTAATAATTTATTAACAAAATGATTTGCAACTTGGGTGCCAGTGACGTGTCTTTAGAATAAAGCGATGTAACGATTGCAGATTTTTAGAAATCGATATTTTTTAAGAAACTATATTATGGGTATGCCCTGTGTGGGTAAGCAACACCAAAAAGAATTGATAAATTCAACTTATTAGCCTACTAGCAAAAAACATAACGATACAAATAAAACAAATGAAAGTATGAATTTATGTGGTAGGCATCGTGAGTTTCAAGCTCCTATGTAAATGGAATATCACTGTATGTTGTTATAATGCGATGAATCGACATTGTCCTATCGATAGTTAAATAGTGCCACAGTTTCAGTCAAGTGGAAAGAATTACAAGTTGCGATTTAGCCATAACAAAACGGCTAAGGCGCTATCGCTGGCGTCTGTGGCTACACACTTATCGCAGGGATCACATATTGTATGTACATCTACACATAGATAACAACAATCCCTCAACAACAGGAAAGCAACACCAGCGTACATCGTGGAGCTGACACCGACCACAACTACGGTCAGCTGCTACCTGAGACCGAGGTGAGTTCGAGCACAGCGCAATTTAATTCCCCCTCATCCCCAAGAACGACCCCACCTACCTCACCAAACTACTAATGCGTGTCTCTAACCACTCTAACCAAGTTTGCAGCCTGTGCACATCACTGACTAATAACAAACAACGTCGTCATCTGCGTTTTAAACACCTTCCGAGGAGCCGCCGCTATCCAAAATATTTACATTTGTCTTAGGAGCTGCATTATCGTCGTCATCACCTCCCACGCAGTTCGTTCTGTTTTTTGTTTTCTAATGACGCACAGATAGCGTAAGCATTAGTTTCCTTTACGTTTTGATTTCAATTGCCGGCATTTCACTCGCGCATCAATCTGCATATGTCTAGTAAATATTTGCTTAATGCAGCGGGTTTTCTTTTGGACATTATTCAAAAACACATTCAAAATAGCTTAAGCGAATGTAATTAAGTTGTGCAAACATTTATTTAATGAACACATCTCAGATCTAGTTAAGTTTGCTAATTGCTATATGCACATAATAAAAAGCATTTAAATTTCAAAACAATCCGATAATAAGCAGCGGATGCTATTTAAGGATTTTCCTAGTCAGGCAGTCATCCTCGAATCGAGCTCTTTTTTTTTGTTGTTTGCTCTTGGCTCTTGTGAACAAATCATTTACATTTCAACTTGACCTTTGCGGTTGGTAGTCCGCATACATATGTGTATAAACATACACATTTGTTTGGGCTCCATATCTGTATCGGTTCCAGCTCGTTGCACGCTGCCGCTGCCTTTTTGGCAATCAACTCTTGTTGTTCTAGCAGCTGCTCTGCGTAGCGCATTAGCTGAATTTGGTCAGTAGTCAGTCGGCAAACAACGCTCGCGTACGCATTTTTCTAGCTCGATTCGTTTTGCTCTATTGTTTTTTTTTTTTTTTTTTTGCTTTTTTCTCCGTTTTGTTTTATTAGCTGACATCATTTGGCCGCTGGTCAGTCTGTGTGTGTGTGTGTGCACGTCAAATAAATTTGCTTATCAAGACTACTGCTAACAATCGGTCTTGCTCTTGCTCTTTGCTCTCTCTCATTTTTTGGCCGTCAGTCAGTCAGTCTACCGTTATGCCTGACACATCCCCAAAAGCTGCCGTTGCACAAATGATCGAGCGCTTAGCTTGAACTGGAATCGAGTGCGTGCCTGTAGTAACAAGTATAATACTCGATAATTTAAAGCTGCCACCTGGCAGCTGGCTGGCTCTCCTCTTCAACGTGCATTTCTTGTCGCTAACTCCCTGTGCCTGCCTCAGCAATGTATTCAGCGGGTAAATAGATGACATACGCTCATACGTTTAAACATTTTTAAGAAATATGAATTTGTACATCCATCAGCAAATAATAGAAACAAACATGTTCAGCACGCTCTCGCACAGTTTTCATCCCCATCTCTTTCTCATTCAATTATATTCATAAATTCCACAGTTGTTTGATTTCTTGTATTTTTAGACTATTTGCTTATTTCGTGTAACTGTGTCTCTATGTGTGTGTTGGTGTCTCGGTGTGTATGTTTGCTGTTGAGTGTTTAATATTTGTTTTACTTTGGAGCTTCAAGATCACCCACAAGGGCGTACTCTGATTTTTGCAATGGGGATAGCATTGTACTTTTTAGTTTTTCTACACTTCATAATATAAAATACGCTTTGTTTTTTGACAATCGCTTTATACCCAGGGGAACGCCTTTAATTTTTAGAGGTAACCAAATTTAAAGATATATATGACGTATGGGCACAAATTCATTAGAAATTCGGAATTTTAAGTTGAACGATAAGAACCATTATTATAACAAACAAACATATAGATGTGGGTCTAAAGTGTATTTTTGTTTTTATACTTTTTAATCTACATTATTATCAAATTATTTTAAAATGTCAAAGGTTTTTTTTTTTTATTAAAAAACTTATCTTAGTCTCAGTTTCCTAGGGTACGCTCTACATTATTAATTGGTTTTATTCATTGCACTTCAGCACATCCACATAGTGCTCTTATTGTTATACACACAAATGAGAGCACATTTGTCAATTTGCACTATTTTGGGCCGGAAATGAATGATCATCCATTTGGGTTAGCGGGCTTAATGTGCCCCCATATCATGCCCATTACTTACTGCCAATTACATAATTGACCGTATTTCAATGACGTTCTCCCTCTTTCAACAGCCAGGCAGTTCGTATCAGTAGCCGCCGTCCTCGACTGATAACTTCGTAGTTTAGCTTACCAATTATAAATAATACTGTGGTTCAATTCTCAACAGTTGTACATTTATGTATTATTTGTAACTAATATAACTATAAACTAATAATTGCTTCAACTTTTGTTTTTAACGGAAAATCATTAAATTTTTATTATAATTTATTAAGTTAATTCGTTTCTTTTTGAAAAATATGCATTATTGAAAGACACTGTAAGGCTAACAATACATATGGTGGAATAATTTTAGAAACTGAATTAGTCAAAGTTTGATTAACTTGAGCCTTATCTATTTTTTCCGGAGTATTTTGGGTTTATCACTGGATTCGAATAGCCCTCTCATGTACAATGTTCGCCATATCATAGCTTATCATATCATTCAATTAATTGGCATTGAATTATTATATTCAAAAAGACCTAAGTCTATATATGTACATATGTATGTGTGTATGTTTGTATGTATGTATGTGTGTGACACATATACAGATCCCCTTTTGCTTTGAGCAGGTCACTAATTTGTAATACTGTTTGCAGTGCGCACCCACGACTACGATTATCCCGAATCGGAAATGGATGAGCGAGAGAGTCTCTACTTTGATACCATCTCGCTGGCTGATTCGGAGGCGGCAGCGGTGGCGGCAGCGCATCGTAAATCGCTATCACAGTCACGCAACACAATTTACCATTCGGCTGTGGACCTGGACGGCGATGAGACGCGCAACAGTTTGCGAATGGGGAGCGGCGGCGTTTCTGCCGAGCACATGAGACTGGCCTGGCAGCCGGGCTATCGCCAGTCAACGGCGCTGGAGCATTTGAATGGTGGCGGCGGAGATTATACGGATGCTGCCATTGCGGCCCAGATGCTAGCCCTGCACAATGGACGAACACATCTGCCCACCGGCATTGGCATCGCTGGCATCGCTGGCATTGGCGCGGGTAGCGGCGGTGGTGGTGGCTACACTAGCTACGGCGGCTCTGGCGATGATGAGGTCTCTAGACGTCTATTAAGGCAAAGTAGCACAGTTTCGAATAAAGATAAGAAATTGCCAATTACATACTCCCAGTGGAAATTGAGGGTAAACAACCAAAAACACAACAAAAAAAAGTATCAACATATCTACCGAACAACAACGATAAACAAGAAGCACCCACGCATTTATTTCAAGCAATGCAATACGAATATTCAATACGCAAAAGAAAAAAATAATATAATTTCAAGCTACTTTATGGCGCGCACTTCTTTTTGTATGCTGCAACCATCTCTGTCTTTCACACACAAACGCATAGTCTATCTCCTTTGTTTTCATACGCACGAGATCATGATCATGTTTAAGTTCCATCCCAGCATTCCAAAACTCACTCAGTTCAGTCTCTTTCTCTCTCTCTCTCTCTCTCTCTCATTTGTCTCTTTGTCAGTTGCACTCATCGAATCCGTTCTGCTTTAATTGCACCAGCTAGCTCTATGGTGTGCACTCACCTAAAAACACACAAAAACTTAATGACTGCATTTGGCTTACTGATTTATGAAGAACATAACACGCACACGCCTTTTCCATTTTTGTTGTTTACTTGTCGCCTACGTGTCTCACCGTATTCTTTCTCTTTTTCTCTCTTTTTTCAATAGTTTGCTTGCGGGAATGGGTAATGGCAATTTTTTTTAGCATACATACATACCTATAGCGTAGAATATAAATACATATAACTAGTCTGCAAATATATATATTTGTTCATACCAAAACGGTTCTGAAATTCGAGAATGGAATTGCTAAATATATTATTTTTATGTATATATATATATATTTACATATCAATATATGCACTTTGATTATGCATTGTTTTTGCGGTTTATATATATCGGATTCTCTTTAACAATGCCTTTTTAAAAACTGCTTTTTGATCATGATTTACTAAATTTAAAGTTGGTTACACGATTTATCTTCGTCGTTCATGTACAAATTATTAATTATACCCTCAAAAAATGCATAACTACCAAAAAAAAAAGAAAATTCATATTGATTTTCAATCCAGAATTCATTTTGGTCAGGGCTTACACTCTTGAGTAATACTGCTTGTGAAAATTGTCCACTTGTCTTTTCTGGACTTACGGTCAAATTTCATACGGAATATGTTGAAATGCAAATGTTGCACAGTCCGCGGATGTCGCAGGGATGTGGCACTCACATACACGAACACCTGCTTAGCACACACAATCTTTGATATTTGTCCACTTTTTTTTTTTTTTTTTTTGGCTTATATGTACATATGTGTACACATACATGCATACATGCATGCATACATACATATGTACCGTTGTAAATAGATAATTTGAAGGAAATACGACGACAGCATGTTTAATCAATGTTTGTTATGAACACTCTTTGCCGCAGACGTATCGCCGCTTCAACGATGGCAAACGCAGCGTGGACTTTGTTCTGGCGTACAAGGGTGAGGATGTGGACAAGACGGCGAAGCGCACGAAGTTCGAGGATAATCTGAGGCGCGAGGGTCTCGAGCTGGAATACTATAAGGAGCAATGGGTGCACTTTATCAAACTGCATGCGCCAGCCGAGGTACTGCATAGGTATGCGGAAATATTAAAGATAAAGATGCCGCTAAAGGAAATACCAGGACAGAAGGACATAACTAATGATGTAGAGCGTGATTTCACGACATGCTTCAGTCGCCTTTGTCGCACTCTCTTCAGCTCCGTGCAACCGGATACTGTTAAGTTTCCAATACGCGAGCCACGCATTCATATGGAATTCGCTTGTAAATATCTGGAATTGTATGACAAGGAGCATCCCAATTATTTTGATGCCAGCACACGTTACTCTATCATCAATTTTATAATTGAGCGGCAGCATTTTGAGCTTGGTGAAGAGAAGTCCGATAATCTGGGCTTCGAGAAGCTCGTCGAGGATGGCGTCTATTTGTGCGCCTATGCCCTGCACGAAGTGAGCTAACAAGCTAATCATTTAGCCAATCGCCTGATATATATCTGCATTATAACTAACGTGTTGCCAATTGGCCAATGGGCTTTCAGAAAGACGAACGCGATAACCTGCTAATGGGATGGGCCAGCATTGGCAAATTTAAGAAGTAAGTAATTAATTGGTCCCAAACAGATGTCTTATTAATTCTCATTGTTTGACAGCATGCAGCCGCTGGATCATGTCAAAGACTATTTTGGGCCCAAGGTGGCGTTGTACTTTGCCTGGCTGGGTTTCTATACACAAATGCTGATACCTGTCAGCATTTTGGGCATACTGTTCTTTCTTTACGGATTTATCACGTGGAACTCGGATCCGATTAGCCAGGATATTTGCAATGGAAACGATACGATCATGTGTCCGCAGTGCGATAAGGGCTGCATGTTTTGGCGTCTCAGCGAGACGTGCACATCGTCTAGGATCAACTATTTGATAGACAACGAAATGACCTTGGTGTTTGCGTTTATTATGGCCATTTGGGCTGTTACCTATTTGGAGCTGTGGAAACGGTATTCGGCCGGACTCGTTCATCGTTGGGGCCTCACTGGTTTCAATCAGCATGTGGAGCATCCGCGACCACAATATCTGGCCAAGGTTGCCAACTCCAAAAAGTTGAATACTGAAACGCAGGACGCAAGGAGCAGCTTTGATCCGGATGTGCCATTCTGGAGCATCAAGTTTTTGCCGAACTTTACGAGCTATAGCATCATGGTGTTGTTTGTAAGTTTGCCCCCCCCCCCCCCTCCCCCCTCTTAATCCCGTTACCTAGTTTATTCATTCCATTTATGAACTGATCGTTTCATATTTAGATCTGCATATCACTGATCGCCATCTCAGCGATTATCATTTATCGCATGGCACAGCGGGCCTCACATAGCATATTGGGAAACGAGAACTCAATGACGTACAAAATTATGGTGTTGCCAATGACAGCGGGATTCCTCGATTTAATTATTATCTCCATACTGGATCTGGTGTATAGCAATCTGGCGGTTAGGCTAACTAATTACGAATATTGTCGCACCCAGACGGAATACGATGAGAGCCTGACCATTAAGAACTATGTGTTCCAGTTTGTCAACTATTATTCCTCACTATTCTATATTGCGTTTCTCAAGGGCAAATTCGTTGGTTATCCCTCCAAGTACAATCGCATATTCAGCTTCCGTCAGGAGGAGTGTAATCCTGGTGGCTGCCTTATGGAGCTCTGTGTACAGCTAGTCATTATTATGGTTGGCAAGCAGGCGGTGAACGCAATTGTTGAGATGCTAATACCCTATGTGATACGTACAGCCAGGGAGTGTAATCAACGTCATGGCTGGTTTAAGCTGCACAGCGACGAGATTGTGGTGCCCTCGACCAATCAGTTCACCGAAGATTTTAATTTACTGTCCGCCGATAATAATTCACTATACGCCGAATATCTGGAAATGGGTATGTATGCCTGACTTAATCATTATTCAACATTCAATATATAAACAAAACCATTCGCTTTCTTCTTCTGCATAGTGGTGCAATATGGTTTCATAACGTTATTCAGTTTGGCATTTCCACTGGCACCGCTGCTGGGGCTGATTAATAATGTTTTGGAAGTGCGTCTCGATGCTATCAAAATGCTGCGCTTCTTTCGACGTCCCGTGGGGATGCGTGCCCGAAATATTGGCGTCTGGCAAGGCATTATGACTGTCGTTACGCACATTGCGGTCGCTTCGAGCGTGAGTGCTTGCTATATACATCTAACTCCAAATCTTAATGTGAATATATATCTGTAGGCATATTAAATTAATATTTTGACATGATTGCAGGCCATGATAATTGCATTTAGCACAAACTTTATACCGAAACTAGTGTACAAGCATACCCATGATGATCCAGAGCTGAATAATTATCTAAACTTTACGCTGGCCACCTTTTATACCAAGGATTATACGACTCAAACGCTTCTAGATGTCAGCGCCCAGCAGAATGTCACTCAGTGCCATTACACCGAGTTTCGCAATGATCCCTGGGTTGATCCACCCTATAAGCGACCAATGATTTATTGGCAGATCTTGACAGGCCGACTAGCCTTCATAGTAATCTATCAAGTGAGCGTGCTGTTTGTTTTGTTTTTCTTTATTACATATCTCTCATGTGTTTTTGCTTTTTGTTTTGTAGAATATCATAGTACTGGTGCAAGGCATTGTACGCTGGGCTGTGCCCGACGTCTCTGCCCGTCTGCTCAAGCGCATCAAGCGTGAGAATTTCTTGTTGCGCGAGCACATCATCGAATTTGAGAAAAGGAAGGCACATGAATTGGCGCAGACACCGACACAGATGCCACCGACGTTGAGTGCAGTGTTCCCTAAAAAGGAACCGGACGAGTCACTGCGACAGCGTCTCAATGGCAACGATGCGGCAACAACTGCTGGCGACAATGCCACCACATATGTCTAAGACTATAACTAATTCGCGATCCCGTGTTCGCGTGTTCTCCTTCAATTTCAACTCAAACTCAAACCCCCATGTCCATGATCTTTGCCAGTTGAAATCAAGTGCATTTTAGTTGTAAGACTCGAACGTTGAATTTGTTTTGGACAAGAGAATTATTTACATATGAAAAACATAGCTTACATATATACTTTTGTATATTAAGGGCATCATTTGTTCGTTGTGCCCTCAATTGTTGTTATATGTGTGTTGCATTCTTGTACTGTACTTAAGAATTGAAAACAATGTTTACTATTCTTTTTCCTATTTGTTTGCGAACTGCATGTCAAATGCTCAAAAGAACAACAACAACAAAATGCATTGTTTTTTGGCGGAGGAACAGCAGCTGCTTCAAGAGTGCGACGCCACTCCTCCCCGAAATATAAGATATATGTATATTTATATATATAGTATTCGTATAAACTGCTGTTAGAAATCAAAAATGAATTTGCCAAATTGTAGTGTTCGTCAAAATTGCGACTGATGCAACAGACACTCGAAATTAGTTACAACATAATAATGTTCATGTTCATGGGTGTGTGAGTGTGTGTGCCATATACTTATATGCATAAGTAAATAGAAATATACATATATGTATATATATATATAACTACATATGCATGTCAGGGATGATATATACACACATGCATATTTATAGCATAGATCATTAGCAGCACATTCGCACTTGGCTGTTGTGCAAGTGTTTAACTGCTTTATATATTATACACGTCCAAAGTGCACTGCAATTATCAAATCTAATCAAACGCGTTATTTTTGTATCTAAGTAACGAAAAGAAAATCATTTGTACCTTGTCGATGCGGATTTGTATGTATATACTACAGAAATCAAACCTAAATCCATTGCGTGTGGTTAGCATATGTACATACGTATTTACAATACATAATAATATGTATAACTAATAAACAATCCAATGTACCTTACAATATACACAAATATATACACACACCTGACCATATGTGCGAGGTGTGTGGGTGAGTGTGTGTGTGTGTGCTATTACTCATACAACCAATGTATTGGCATTATGTGAGTTAATTCTCCTCGTTACAATCAGTTTGTATGTTTTGTATCTGTTCAATTCGCCCGGCACCAACCACTGCAGAAATGTTTTATACAACAACAAACAACAACAACAACAACAACAACAACAACAACAACAACAAACAAACAAACAACAAAAACGAAATGTTATTAAAATTACGATATAATATAGTATTTTTTATTATTTTGATAATATATTTATATACAAAAGAGATGTGTTGCGATGTACAGAATGTTCTAATGTAAATTTACACATAGCATTGTTAACATTTTATAAAAGTAAACTAAATCAAATAAAAGCAAAATACAAAAAAAAAGAAAAAAATTTATTATAATCGCGAAGATATAAATCAAAATGACTCCAAAATTGTTTGCATGAAATGAATCAATGCAAATCAAATGAATACAAAACTGGATATATAATTTTTTGTAACGTAGATTCGATAGATTATGTTAAAGCAACAAACAATAGAAAATTTGGACTGTAAACTTGTTAACTAAGCTACAGTCAAGATTGTTATTGAACTAATTTGAGAGTGTGCAGTGTACTATTTGTTTTTTTTTTTATAATGTTTATCGTTGTAGCTCTTGTGACTAATGCCTTTGGGCCAGCAGAACCGGATGCTATGTAGAAATATATGTCTATATACATATATGTGGGTATATTGAATGCCGGTGCTGGCAAATCAATTGAAACCGAATAACGTGAGGCGCGACACCCGCTGTGATGCTGTAATGGATGTGTGGATGCAAACAATTGAGGCATATCAAGCTAGAGCCATCGACCGACACTCAATACTTACTCAAGCAAGATCAGCGAGCATAATGATGCTAATCAAATCGCATGAAACTAAATTGAAGTGCACATCTAACTCGACACCAGAGTCAACACTCAACAGTCAACCATCAATAGTGTTTGGTCAGTCGAGCATCATAGTTGGATACCCGTTGGGGCTTAGTTTTCGATCTGTTCGGGTGACGTTTCCATGGAATTTGCATAGCTGACAACAGCCCAATCACAAAACAAAAAGCAGATCTTTCAACTTTGAGCCGCATTTGCATCAATCCCATCGCTTACAGCAATTCAAATTATAAAATGTTCAAAATGTGCTCCAGTTCTGTAAGTAGATAAGATGTGGCAAGCTGAAAAGCCACATTGCCATGGCGTGCGTACTAATTACATTCCAACCATAAATACATATATAATCCTAATCCTCTATACATTTTCAATTGGTTTATTGACAGTGCAAAGTCATCAAGCAACTGAGCTCAACGGAACGTGAAAAGTTTTTCGATTCCTTTGATGTCGTTTTCTGTGATTGCGATGGTTTGTTTTATATATATTGAATACTATATATACAATATATCTAGATGTGATCCGATTCCGTAAGCCTTACGATTTACATTTACTAAGGGGATTTTTTATCAGGTCTTTTTTTTTATTTTTAAAATAATTAGTGATTGAAAATTGAAGATGTTCCGTAAATCAGAACTCCAACTCCAATCTGGACCTATTTTACCAATGACAGCTACATATGTATATATATACATATATATGTAGTTAAGTAACTTTTTCTTCTATTGCAATCTGCGGCAGGTGTTGTGTGGTACACGATGCGTGACTTTATTCCCGGCTCAGCCAAGGCCATTGAGGAACTGCAGCGTCGGGGCAAGCAGATGACCTTTGTGACCAACAACAGCATCAGCTCCGTGGCAGAACATCTGCAAAAGTTCGCCAAACAGACGCAATTGCAAATTGATAAGGTAAGATCGAGTATTTAAAAACATCATCATCATGATGATGATCATCAGAACTTAATCAATGCTTCTCTGAGCAGGAGCAGATTGTACATCCGGCGCAGACCATTTGTGATCATCTCAAGTCAATTGGCTTTGATGGTTTAATCTATTGCCTTGCAATGCCCACTTTTAAGCAGGTGCTCCGCGATGAAGGCTTTCAACTCGCCGAGGAGGTGAGTTAAGCACCAGTACTAAGACATTTTGCTTGTGCTGCTCCAGCTGCTGAATTCCTATTCGTAGCGGGAGGCATCGACCATAGCTAGTCTGGGTGAGCTGCGTGAGGCCATATTTGGTGCGGAGACCGTGCAGGCCGTTATCATTGATGTGGACTTCAACCTGACGGCAGCGAAATTAATGCGTGCCCATGTCCAGCTGCAGAATCCCAACTGTTTGTTCCTGGCCGGCGCTGCCGATGCGCTGATACCCTTTGGCACTGGCGACATCATTGGTAGGAAATTTGCACCGCTTTGCCGCTGTTCAGATCTGTTTTTATCTGCACTTTGCTCCCTGTATAGGACCCGGCGCCTTCATTGACGTTGTCGCCCAATCCACTGGACGTCAGCCCACGGTACTGGGCAAGCCGGGTGAGGCACTGCGTCCGCTGCTGCAACAGCACCACGCGTACGTGCCTGCAAACCGAGTCCTCTTCATCGGCGACAGCCTGTCCAGCGATATTGGTTTTGCACGCGCCAGCGGCTACCAGACGCTGCTCGTCCTGACCGGCGGCACCAGCCAAAAGGACGTCGCCAGCCTGCCACCAGACCACGGCCAATTGCCCGACTACATCAGCGATTGTTTGGGCGATCTGTGCGAGAAGTAATGAAACTTGGCTTGGTAGATAAATATTTATAAGTATTTAGCTGTTGTGGATGAGTGCAAATAGATGGAGAACAATTCAACTAAGGAGAAGACGAGAGAGAGAGAGAGAGAGAGATAGAGATAAAGAGAGTGATCCTTGGCTTTGATAAGCAAATGTTAAAGAGCAATTATTTGTATGGCGTGGGTGCGCATCTGAAATGCGTCTCGAATTTGTGGTTTACCGACTGTAACAATTTAAATTTAATCGCGCAATAATAATAAAACTTAAATTGTGTTTATTTTATTGTATTTTTTCTATAAATATTACGTACGTTATCTGGAACGTATCTAAGATAGCTGCCGTTCATTGATATTATTATTTTTGATTTTCATTATTTTTCTATGTGTTTGCTGATGGGAAATTTAGTGAAGAGAAAAAAGAGAAAACAGTTTTGATTTGCTGCCAAGAAGAGGATTATTTCATCTTGAATTGTACACGTGAGTAAGCCCAAGTAGAAAAATGCTGATAAGATAATGCAATCGTTTGCACTTTTACTCTTACAGTTGATATTGGTCTACGTCAAACGTATATAAGGGTATATGGTGTCGGAGATACAGTTATAGATAAAGAAGTATTATTGAGTTGTAGGTTTATATGTATAAGTACGACAAATAAAAATGTGTATATAAATTTATGTATATACAGTGGCTCACAGTTCAAAGAAAGCAGTGTCAAATAAAAAAAAGTAATAGCCTGCCATAAGCTAATTATTTGTTTATTTTGCAAAAATTCCAAAGACCAATGGTAGGTACATACATATATTAACCACCAAAATTAATAAATGGCGCTAAAACACTGAGGTTTCCCCACCTGCTAGGTAGGATTATGTAAAAAAGTAGCCTATTTTTAGGGAAAATTTTATTATATAATATTAAATAATTATGGCAGGCAATTACTTTTTTTCTTTGATACTGCTTTCTTTGAACTGTGAGCCACTGTATGTATGTTCATATGTACATGTTGATGTCGTCGTTAGACATGCGCTTTGGGCGCTACTTTGGCGAAGAGTTGAATAAAATCAGCCATGCTGTCGGCATAGTAGTCGGGCAGATGTTGGGGACAGGTCTCCGCGAGTAGCTGGTCGAGCGAGCAGCCGCCGGATAGAACGAGCAACGTCTGGAATCCGCATAGGCGACCAAAAACCACATCCTGGGCGAGCATGTCGCCAATCATCAGAACCCGCGACGGATCGCTGACATTGTGCTTCTGACAGAGCATATCGCCCAATACACGTCCCGGCTTGCCCATAACTATTGCCTCTTTACCGCTCGCCTCGACCAGAATGGGGGCGAAGTGGCCGGGCCCAATGACATTCATACTCCTGCCTATCGGCAAATAACGATCGGTGGCACCGGTCAGCAGCAAGCAATCGGGTTGAAGTAAATAAATCTGGGCTCGCATCAGTTTCGTGAATGTCATATTAAAGTCGAAATCAATGACGACCGCCTTCACGGGCAGCCTGTCGAAAACGTGACTCCCAAGACCCTCAAGGGATTCCTCAATGAACTGATTGGGCTAAACACCGGCATTCAAGTCGAATTTCAGTATAATTGAATAGCTTATCAGTTCAGTTACTAACTTACTTCATCGATTATCTCATAGCCAGCGTTCCGTAGCAGCGCCTTGAACTGCGACGATGCAATTGCGTAGATGAGACCGTTGAACTTAATGCTCTGCAGATAGTAGATGAGCGTCTGGGCCGGATGCCAGATCTGATGTGGCTGCACTTGCATATTGGCCTGGCCAAGACGCTTCACAGTCCCATTTACGGAGCGAACGCTGTTGTTGGTGACAAATGTGACCTGTTTGCCGCCCTTTTGCAGTGTCTCATACGCCTGACTGCCATTGGGCACATTTTTCTCCATGTTGTACACAACGCCATCGATGTCGCTATAAACATGATCAAACGAATCCAGAAAGCGACGTTGGTGCTCACCGCTTAACTGTAAAATGTGCTGTGGCTATAAGAAAAAAAAAACACAAGTACCAATGATTAGATTAGTTTTCGGCTGCTGGATTTGGCAAGTAGGTACTAACGCGTATGCTGGTCATGTTTTGGGCTGTTGCTCGAGGCTGTCGCTCATACGGGCGCCAGTCAACTAATTCGATGAACTCGACTTATGTATCATACAACTAAAAACTACGAAATGAGAACACAACATATACAAAAACAAAAGAGAAAGTTGCCGTAGGGGGTAATCGACTGCGATATACTTTGATACCACAAGCAATACCAGCTGATAACAGATAGCAAAAAACAGTGTGGGTGTAGCCAAGAAATACCGTCCAAGTTTGCCTTTCAAATTGCGGTAGACACAGGTTTTTTTTACGAGCTTTAGGGGCGGGAGTGGGAGTGTCAAAAAAAAAAAGTTTGAAGAGTTTCCCAGTAACCTTCCATCCAAGTTTGGTAATTGTAGCCGTTAATTAAGGGAGATATGGGCTTTTTTGAAATTTTGGAGGTGGTAGTTGGCGTAGCCAAAAAAGATGTTTGAGGACGATCTTAGTAATCTACATTCCAAAGTTTTGAATCTATAGCCCTCAAATTGCGGGAGGTATAGGCTTAAATCGTTTTTGGGGTCGGAAGTGGGCGTCGTCCAATATTGTATCAATTTATTACAACCATTTCAAATTTGGTGACTCTAACTGGCGTGGTCTATATGCTGATCCTTGGAGGAGGTTACCAGCAAGTTACAGATCAGTAGAGGGCGTCGGATAAAGTTGCGATCACACAGACGGACAGACGGATAGACAGCATGACGAACATTGCACAAAACCAATATACTATGAAACCTTCGGTATCAAAGTATAACAATTATCACTTGGTGACGGGAAGCGAATACGCTGACACTGTACATAATACACATATTTAAACAAAAGAGAGATACTCTGATACCACTAAGCTATCTGATAACAGGTGCCACAGAACAGAGTGTAGTGAACTTTCCGAAATATCAGGTTTAGCCATTGTGGGCGTGGCCATCGATTCTTCAGGGCGGCTACCAGTAAAGTACCTACCATATTTGACGGCTCTAACTCAAATACTGAGGTGGACAGCGCCAAGAGCCAACCACGATGGGTGACTGTAGCCTTCAAATTGTAGGAGATATCGTTTTGCGATTATCGATCTTTTCGATTTCCTACCCTCCTAGGCACAGACCAGCATATGTCCCAAGCTTCAAGTCTCAATCTCTGAGGGTGTCGAAAAAACTTGCGAACAATCAGCATGACATTATACAAAACCTATATACTGAGAACTTCTCTATCAGAGTATAAAATTAGCACGCATTTTTTATTGCTGCTGCTGCTTACCCTATACTGAATTGGAAATGGGTATAATGGTTTCGTGCAAATGTAAATATACAAGTTAGATGGAGGCATCTCTGACATTTCCTCATAAAGTATAAATATGATCAGGATAAACAACTCGATAGCAATAAGAGCGATGATATTAAAGGAAGAGGCTTCTCATTAACACATTACTACAAAAAACAAGTTTCATCAAGATCGGATGAGAAAAACCCAAGTTTCAGTCGAAAATAGTTTATCACGGCATGATAATTGTGTGTATTCTGCGCCGTTATCTACATATTTATGT
Source organism: Drosophila imparisetae (assembly GCA_035042265.1). Lineage (NCBI taxonomy): Eukaryota > Metazoa > Arthropoda > Insecta > Diptera > Drosophilidae > Drosophila > Drosophila imparisetae. The sequence continues at coordinate 3,409,188 of JAWNLP010000222.1, read as the reverse complement.
ATGCATATGTATGTATGCAAATATAGGCGAGTGTCGCAAGCCAGTTCGGGCTTGTGAACATAAGGTATGACAGCAACTCCAAGCAAAATTCTTGAATGCAAATTTGACAACAAAAATAGATTATGTCAAACAACTGGGTTCACAGTATATAATAGTCGAGCTCACTCGACAATAGCATTCATACTTGATTCGTTGTTGGTATACATATGCCGGTAGACACCGCAAAATGACCGTTCAGTTGAAAAAGGCCTGTTTACATACACTGGCAATGTTGCCTCATATCTGATTAATCTAATGCAGAGCGACGAGTTGCGTATTTCATTACCAGTGCCAGAGAATAAACTGTCAATATATGCTTACACTATCTCAAAATTCCTTAAATTATTATCAAAAATGTATGGCTGGATTGCTCAGAGGCAAGATTTTGGGTTTATTCAGCTTTTTTGTAGCTTTCGTAGCTTCCTTACTTTATAAAATATAATTTGTAAATATATACATATGCACATCAATATATATATATACATAATAAGAGATAACATAATTAACGTATATATATGCATATACATACATTTTATTCCGATAATGCTTAGCTATCAGTTGGATCCACTTGAAATTGCAAAATTTGCAAAGTCAGTATTTTCTGTTCCATACACACAACCGTCTCTTGCCAGCACAGATTGCCATTCCAAATTATTCGCCCAGATGTTGCCAGATATGTTCGTTTGGGTGTGGGCGTGTAAACAACAGCAACAGCGAAATATAATCGATATATGCGAATGTATATGCAAGTGGAGATAAACAGACATGTTTTGTAAATGGTAATATAGATGCAGATGCATTTACATTAATTTGCATATGTATGTGTGTATGTATAAGATTACTTGATGATCACAATTTGAAGAGAATTTTGTGTTTTATTTTTATTGCTCATCGTATAATGATCATCTATCAATAAAATATACAATTCTATTGAATTGAATAATTATAATCGTAATTTATAAATGCATTTGACGTCATTTACATTTTTCAAATGTTTTCGACTCTGGAAATGACTAAATCATTTAAATTCAATTTAGATGCCAGCGATTACCCATATCCATAGTCTAAGAAAATACGCATTTTTGCTATTTGTTTATATACAGGATAAACAGTTATTTTTTTATGGGTCTGTATATATATTTTGTATTACAACTACAATATAACTTTTATAAAAATAAAAAATAAAAAAAAAAATAGATAAAAACAAATGAAGGAAAACTGGGCTAATGCATTTCAGTATTTAGTGCTTGTGGCAACTAGGAGAAGAACACATAAAACAATGTGAATGCTTTTTTATAATACTTAGCATACATAATAATATATGAGAAATAAATATCGAGGGTATGTGTATGGTTTCAACTTAGGGTTAATTACATCTATGTAGTAATAATAAAATAACGTGGTGTTTTTTCAATTAAAATTAATAATATCCTTGCTTGAAATGGGCGAGGTGAGTTAATTTAGTGTTGCTTTTGGAATTGAATATTTAAATATATATACATATATATATATATATTTTTTTTTTGTGATCTTGGGACCACAATAAACTGATAAATAATAATACGGTTGCTTTTCGAAGCGAATTAATGAACGAATCGAGGACTTATTTTAAGGAAGTGTGGCATGAAGAGATTAAGTGCAGTCGTTGCTAATCCTTTTCCTGTTGCTGCAGCAGCGCTGAAATTTCCTGAAACTTGTGACGATAATCGACGCTGGTCTCGCTAATCACCGACAGGCTCGATGATGGGTCCTGCATAAAAAAAAAACAACCAATAATTGCTTATTTATGCTGCTGCTTTTACTGTTTGTTGTTTTCCTTTAGTACTTACCAGTATGTCGCGTGTGGCATCAATGTCATCCAGATGACCCAGCAGGCTGGTCAGCGAAAAGTCATTGATATTGTCATCCATCCAGTGTGCATTAGATGTGGAGTCGCGCAACAAATGATTCGGACTGACGTTGCCATTGAACAAACTGTGCACTATGCCAATAACAAATCGAAATGAAAATTAGTTGCAAATAGATACGTAAATAAATATAATACAACAACAACTAACAGTTGTTATAGGAAGTGAAATTCTCTTTAATCGAATGATATCTAGATTCTTGGCAGATTCTTGGCCACAGTCAAAGCAAAATTTTTGGATTAATTTGACCACAAAATACTTCGGCATTTAGCCTATAGCCAATTGAAATGGGTTTTTAGCTACTAGTTGCCCAACTGGAATATCGGCTTAAAAGTTGCAACACTCGGCGCCACAACACAAGTTTTGCTTGTATATGATTAGATTGTAATTTGTAATATTTCTTCTTATTGCTGGTGATTTTTGTTTTGCAAAATAGGATATTCTTTTCAGTCAAATCTGTCCAATGAGGTCTCACCTTTCACATACATCCCAAAAAGAGAATAATGAAGGGAATAGCTAAACTAATAAGAAAGGGGTATGAGGAGATATGTTGAGAAGTGAAATGATTTACGAAATTAAAGAAGAAGAAAGCGGTTATAAAAGAATTGAGATTGTACATATAATGAAGCAGCACAACTGTTATTATTAACTGGAAAGCAGATTTTGAATGCTTTGTGAACAACCCAGAGTGTTATAGTCGAGAGAGGTAGACCGGGACCCTGAACTGAACCATTTAAGTGCATAATAGGCTTGCTATTTGTAGTAATTTGTAAATTCGTTGTGGCTAACAAAATATTCGTTTCTTATCCAATCTAGTTGAAAAATGTAACAGTATTTTAACAATAGCATGTCTTGAAGACTATATCTTTATTGCTATCGGAAAACGATTCGTATCGATATTCGCGAAAGGGGAGCTGTTATCGATCAAATTAGATAAGCTTGATCTGTGTGTGGGGTACATTACTTTTACCTGTTGCTTACTTTTGCACATCTTCATTACAAACTTTTTACCCACTTTTAATGTCTTCAGTGTGGAAAAAGTCTTTATAAATTGTATATATATAGTTGTCAAATGGAAGAGTAGTTTAAGTCGATTCCAGTATTCTTATTTTAGAATATGTGTGTTACATTTTTGAAAATTAAAATTTGCGACTCAAGCTACTCTTTCATGCATATTTCGCGAATATCTTAAAGATTTGCTCAGCTTACTGGTACTCTCATCATGGACACTATCAGGCAATGCGTGGCATGTGGCTGGCAATGATGCGTGCTCCACAGCTTCGTCCGCCAAAGTTGACATGTCCGTATCTAAACTTGGCATATCTAAGCTTGGCATATTTGCATTTTGGCTGCCACTTTCGTGGCTGCTGCTGCTGCTGTAGCATTGCTCGCTTTTAGTTTGTAACGGGATGTTGCTGGCGGTGGTTATGATACTGGAGGTATTTTTGGAAGATACAGATGAAACGATCGTAGTGCTGCTATTGACGCGTTCGATGGGCTCAAACAGACCGTTTTGCATATTCAGCAGATCATAAGGCTGAGATCCAGAGTCGGGCTGAAGGAGCCGTTGCACCAGCACATGACGCGACATCTTTTGTCGCGTCAGCTGCAAAAGTGTAAAAACACACTTAGGAATCTATTTCAATGATGAGCTATTTAGATCAGCTACTCACCTTGGACAATTGACGACCTGGATCAATAATATTGGCCATGGGACGACGCACTGGGAGCATCGGCGTACGAAAGATGATCTCACTGCCATCCGGTGTGGTTGTGGCGACTGCTGCTGTTGCTGCTGCTGAGCCACTGCCAGCTGCTGCTGCTGCTGCTGACTGGGCCTTGGTGATTAGATCACGTTTGCGATCGCAACTGTGGCCACAACTGCATTGGCGCTTCCTTACACGCTCACTGAGATTGGAGATTAGCAACAGGTGCTTTAGCTTATTGCTTACCGTCGCCGTTGTGATGGCCTTGACGCGTTCCACGCTATCACAGTCGTTGACATTGTAGGGCAGCGCTGTTGATGCTGAGTTTGTTGTACTGCTGCTGCTGGTGGTGTTGGTGATGCTGCTGCCACTGCTGATTGTGGCTGAAGTGGTGCTGTTTGTTGTAATGATCGTCGTTGTGGTGCTACTGCTATTGGTGATGGCAATTGATGCACTGTGCGGCGTACTTATCTCCACATCGCACCAATAATAATCGAGCTCCAGCTTGGTATCCTGTCCCAGCACCACATACAGATCACCGATCGTTATGTCTGCCGCACTCGATGTTGTCCAGCCCTTGCGCATACGCTTGATCACATCGTCGCTGAGCAGCGGTCGAAAATTACGGGCGGCGGCTGCGGCTGCATTCGCTTTAGCATTCTTGCCACCGCCAGAGCCAAGGGCATCGCTACGTTTGGCACGTGTTGGCGTCGGCGCCGGCGCCGGTGCTGGCTGTGATGGTGGTGCTGATTGTGGTGCTGGTTGTGGTGCTGGTGCTGCTGCAACTGCTGCTGAAAGTGATGTGACGGCAATCGCTTGTGGAGCGGCAAGAGAAGCAGTTGAAGTGGACACAGCCACAGTGGAGTCGACGACGCCATTGATCGTTAGATTGAGCAGCTCGCTGAGCTCCTCGTTCATTAGCTCGTCGCCGCTATTGCTTTCGAGTTTCACATGATTGATGGTGCTGCCGTTGCTGGTGGTGCAGATGCTGCCCTCGATCATCAATTCGTTGATAGTCTTCTCGTGCACCGAACTGGTTGGCGTCTTTTGTTTTTTGGGATCGGGCAAACGTTTCTCGGAACCGCTTTCGGTGCGCGCCCGCTTTAAACTGGCAGCGGCAGCAGCTGCCGTACTTTCGAGCGTCTCGCTGCGCAACTTGAAGCCGAGACGCTCCTCATATGCCGTTAGGCATATGTTGACGCTGCTCAAATGCGCCGTTATGCTGAGCAGCGGTCGATGGATCGCCACACCGGGTTTGGGCAGGAAGCACAGAGCTGGTTCGGGGACCGGCACTGAATCGACGGACGAAACGTCCGGTGTGCCATTGAGCAGCAGTGGCGGCTGTTTTTCCGCCAAACGTGCGTCACTGCTTCGCCATTTGTACTGAATCGTTTGTATGAAGCTAATCAGCTTCTTGTGTAGCGGCACTGTGATCCGTATACGTGGATTCTGCGCCAATGACTGCACTCGTCCAAATGCCTCCATATTAGCTGGACTCACAAGTACCTCAATTTTTGTGGGTAACCGGATGTCCTCCAACGTATCTGCAAAATAATAAATAAACAGTTATCTTTGGATTGGGATTTCCGCAGATTTAAAACCCTTGCAGAGGAGAAATGGAATAATGTACGAGATAATATTTTGATCTGCGTTTTTGAGCTATTTAAACAAAAACAAAAATAATATTGATCTCTTTAGGGCCTATAGATTTTCATGTTTGTTTGATATTTAAACGTTTAGTACCTCAATGCGTTATATTATAGTTTTCAACATTGGAGGTGGAACCATATGTATAAAATCCGCAATTTAAACAAGTAAGAATGCTGTAGCAGTTTTATTGCCAAATTTCCCTTTAAAAAGTCTTGCACCCAAATATGAGAATGAATTATGGCAGGCACAGGGACTGCTGAGTAAAAAATAACTAAGCCAGCACATATTTTAATTCACAAGCTCGAACTGACTGGCTATAAACACGTGCATATGCACACATACATAATTACATACATACATACACGCAATCGTAGGTAACGGGGCTCTGCAGAATTCACACACAAAAACATATTGACGCTCGCGGCGATTATCATGCCACCTCTTTCTCACACATGCGCTCGCATATTTTTACATACAGAAAATGCTACATACAGTGGGTGTAAGCACATTTTCAGCGCTTAATCTTGACTAAATTGCATACATTATCGGGTATACATTGAAAAGAAAAAGAGAAAAGTAAAGAGAACTTACCATCCAGCTGATTGAGACGACGCAGTGCCTTGCAGGAGGGCGTCTTGATCCGTATATTTTTGCCTTTGTAGCGCACTGTGATGTGGCCCTGGTAGATGAGATGCTTCAGCTTCATGAAATGCTTATCGGTTATGAACTGCAGCTTGCGTCGCATTTCACCATAGTTAATTAGCGTGTACAGCTCCTGGGCGGGTTTTCTCAGCTCTACGTGTAAACGTGTGTGATGACTTCAAATTCTTTGTTTTATTTTTTTTTTGGTTTTACTTACCATCCGAGTAGCGAACGTATTTGGCAATTTTGTGATATGTTTGATAGTAATGTAGACGAACTTGGTCCTTGGACTTGAAGCTGTAGTCGCTGTTCATGTTGCGACGCTTCAATTTGGAATTGATGTAATTGGCCATCGTCTCGAAATCCTTGCCAAACTCATTGAGTGCATCAAAGAAACAATTGCGCTCCACATTCGACCATGTCGATTTGTTTGCGGCACGCATCTGTGACGGCGTCTTCTGGGCAGCCTTCTCATCCTTCTTGCTCGACTCACGTTCCGCCGGCGGCGGCGTCATCGGACGCGTCTGATCCAACTTCATTTTTTGTATGACACGAGCGCTTGCCCGCGTCCCCGGGCAATTCTGTGATGTCACCGAGCCGAGGAGCTCCTCTGGCGGCTCAGTTCCGCCGCTAGCCGCCAGCTTGAATTGTACAACTTTTTCATTGGGTGGTGCTGGTGGTGCAGCGACTGCATTGACAACAGCAGCCGCGGCTGGAATCTTGACGTTCTTACACATGCTGCTGTTGTCTTCCATTTTGTGCCACCAGCAGTGACACTGGCTACCCGCCCCCAGGCACAGCTGTAAGGATGCAATATTTTAGATTCATAGATTCATCCGGCGAAACGGTAAAATTTGCAAGACGCCAGGCAAAAAAATGGCGCTCGCCGATGGGACACGAAAGTTGCTTCCATTTATCCGTTATCGCTTGTTAGCGTTTTGCCATTGTGCTTCCTCTATTTTGGCCACAGGTGTTTTGCACTTACCCAAAATGTAGAAATTATTTAAATTGCGTATGTTTTGTTGTCGTTTTGCTTCTTATTTATCTCCATTGTTTTGCATTTTTATTCTGTTATGTTAAGTCGGGGTTATGCTAATTATATACTGTTAACACGATAACATAGTCGTATTCTGTTGGTGATTTTGCTCGTGCCTCACTTTGCGCATACGTTGCTCTGCTTTGCGCCAAAGTAATTTTAAATGTCTAAATTTGAGTGGGATCCAAGCGAAGTTAAAATCTATTTATATTTTCGTGATTTGCTGACATCAAATTTAAATGCACTGCTAATGTAACTGAACATATGCTTGTACACAACAGCAAACTGTAACACTTAACAGCACTATTTGAGCAATAGCATGTAAATCTTTTTAAAGCAAATAAATGTTACTTCATAGAAAACTGCCATTGCCTTCGAAATATTTTATTTGAAAAATATTTTTAATTGCTTGCAAAAATTAAGTTAATTAATTGTCCACACATTAAAATGGCAATGCATATAGTTGGTAAACAAGAATCAGCTGATACAAAGAATAAGCCACATCACTCAATCCACAAACTGCTCGAAATGGCACGATTCACCAAACAAAATACAACCCTGTACTGGCGCCTCACTGTGAATGGTGAGTTTGCCATTTAAAAATAAATATACGGCTTAGCAAAACTAATTTTATTGGACTTAAAAGATTAGAAAAAAAAATAAACAAAAATATTTTGTGCTTATGTGCATCACAAACAAATACCGATGAATAACAGTACTAACACTACGGCGACGAGTATCGCAATGATGATTATTTTTTTCTGCAATAAAAAAGTGCATGGATAAGGAATATTTTCGATTTTAATGGAACTTCAAAAATAATATGTTGCTAACCTTTCGAGCTCGCTTTTGAAGTTCCTGGGCTTTATCCAGCTCAGTGCCTCCCTTCTCTGTATAAAGCGTTGCCTGATTTGCATGGAATTCCACCCGCTGTATCGTCTCGCTCTGCTCCATGACGAGCGTCTGAATGCGCATGAATAGCGCATGGACATCTTCAATTGATTTCTCCAACTTGCGCAGCTCGTTGAAGCGATCCATGAGATCTCGCAGCGTCTGCCTCTCCTTTTCCGTCTCTTGCAGTATCTATGGAAATAAACCACTAATAAAATTACATCTGATTTTATGATTTGTTTCATTCACTCACATTGTCCACAAACAGTTTCGTCGTTTTGTTCTCAATCAGCAACTCAATCTCCTGTTCAGTCGCCTCCGCATTGACTATAATAATCGGATGGATTAACTAATAAAGGTTTACGTTTGGCTTCGATATATATAACTTACTGATCTTGGAATGAATGCGGAGATTCTTCTTCACCTTCGTCTCATAGTTCTGCAGGAAGAGCTCGTTCTTCTGCCACAGATTAATGTATGTCTGATATAGGCCATAGAATAAGGTGCGCTTCATACGCGCCTCCAAGCTGTAATCCGTTTCTGGCGGCAGATTCGCTTTGAAGTCCCTAAATCGGCTCATCAGCTGGTTGCCCAGGCGCAGATTCTTGTTGTGCAGCTCATCCATTTCGTTCTCTGCACAAGATCCGTTGTTTATAATCATATTTAAATAGTTAAAACTCGCCTGTTCGCTATGTATGTGTGATTACTGTACCTACCGCTGAAGGTGCGCAGATGGATGGTCTGCGACATGCGGTCCATGGCTTCCAGATTGGCAGCGATTTGCGACAATTGATAACGAATTTCCGAATACTGCAATTAAGTGTTGAGAAACGCATTGCAACGTGAAAAAATAAAATATGATAGCGGGAGGGAGAAATAAAAAAAGATTGGTTTAGTTAGACTAGTTTTCGAAGTTTTCAAATATTTGTGATTTAGAGAATGCACAGGAAAAACTTCCCTAAAAAATACATATATTTTATTACACGAATCCGCGTGACTTGGGAGATGCATTTACGATATTTGTGAATATTTGTACCCCTAGCGCATTGAAAATGGATAAAAAGTGCATACAAAACAGCCGAGTGGGTCTAGCTGACTCGATTTGTATGTCTAGTTGAAAAGTCAATCTTAGAGACCATAATATCTAGAGACATTATATTCTCCTTTCTCACACGCAGATCAAGTTGATTTCATTTTATCGATAAAGTTTTTCGCTTTGCGAATGTCGATAAACATCGATTACCAATAGCAATAATAACCAAAATTTAAAATACATATCTTTCTTTTTTGGTTTAGTATATGTTTTAGCAAGATTGGCTTACGAACTCGTGGAAAAATGGTATTTGCGGATACATATGCACACATACAAGCACAACACTATATAATAAGTGTATTTATTTGAATACCTAAGATGTGTTCCTAATCGACCTCTCTCTTCGCCTCCCTATCTTGTTCGATTCAACTCTTACTTGGTTAATATTTAGTTCACTTCTAAATTTCAACCCGCTTTTAAAGTATGAGAATACAAGAATGGTACCTTTTGCTGTCAGTGTATTTCTATCCAATCTAACTAAATGGAATACTCAGATTGTTTATACAGGTCAAATATACAAATATAAACATATATCAAATGCGATATGAATTTGGTTAGAGAATGGGTCGAATTCACTTATCAATGGATATGCAAATTGTTTATTGAATTATTAATCATTCACTAAATCATTGATGTATTAATCAAATTAATTAAATCAAACGGTCAAGAAAGTTTAAAATTTATGAAAACAAATGGACTCTGGATAGAGTAAAACTTAATTCATTTATGAATCGCTGCTAGTAGTTTGTGATACAAAATTTGCTAATTGGGGCAGAAGGTGGGCGTGGCAACTCACAATTACTGTTTACGAACAAGTAAGAATGCTGTAGTCGAGTGAGATCGACTACGATATACCCTGAACTCAGTTGTTAAATATATTCTAGTTTTATTGGAAAATTTCCCTTTAAAAAGTCTTGTCAGAAAATGCTTGCGGCTTGTTGATAGAAAGGAGCTCAATATGAAAATCTATTTTCGATTATAACTATCCGATCTTGATGAAATTTAGACAGTTGATCGAAAATATGCCTTTGCATATTGTGTATTAATTGGGCATTTATTGCTATCGGAAATCGAAATGTATCGATATTCCAGAAACAGAGGCAGTTATCGATAAAATAAAGCAAATGATCTGCGCCGGGTGTACGAGAACCTATATTCCAAATTTGAAGTCTCCAACTCGTATACTCTCTAAGATTCATGTGTTCATACAGACGGATGGACAGAGGGACATGGCTATATCGACTCGGCTGTTGGTCGTGATCAAGAATATATATATTTTATGGGGTCGGAGATGCTTCCTTCTGCCTGTTACACACATTTGCACAAAGCCATTAAACCCTTTTTAATCATTTTTTAATGGGTTCAGGGTATAAAAATGGATTATATGTATAGTGTATGTCCATATGTGTTTACTTCATTAGACGCTGCTGTAAGCCACAGGTTATCACGGGTTTGCCGCTACCGATAAATAAATCACGGCTGCCGTCGCTGCCGACGTTGACGCTGCCGTTGACGTTGACGTAAACTCCGCTGATTCATGTTACCGGTTAACATGTTGATAAACAGGCCAACACTCAGGGTTAGGTCTTAATATTTCAAGTAACTTTTTTTTTTATTTTGAAATCATTCTTGATAAAATAAATTAGTGTAAAACTTTCTAGTTTCTAATTAAGGAACTTAAATTTGTAAACTCAAAAATTTGACGCCCAAATATTTTACTCGCAGTTATTAAGTTCTTGATCTAAGAAATATCAAGACATAATTTGAGAATGCAACAGATATGCATGAAAAGAAGCAATAATCGAACCTTAACTCAAAATGCCAAAACAATCTTAAATTGAGTTATATCGAGGTTAGAAAACAAAGAAAGAACGCTTCTTGAATTGAGTTCGTATTGGAGGTGGTTATATGTCTGTGTGATATCTCGATCCCACAACTATTGACCGATGGTTCCCATGGCCGCTCTTAGAAATATATCTACATACACACACGCTTACCGGATTCAGAATGGCATCCACATTGGTGCCCTGTTGCGTCATTTTGCTGCGTTGATCCTTATTGTTGTTGTCACCGCTGCTATTGTTGTTGTTATTGTTGTTGTTGCTGAGTGTTTCGGTGGTGGCGTTGTAAACGCTGAGCAGCAACGAACCATTTGAGGAGGATGACGTTGAGTTAGCGCTCAGCGAACGCTGCAAAACAGTTAACACAAATTCTTTATCTTTTAATAATAGCGGGTTTGAATTGTTGTTGTTTTTTTTATTGGCATCGCTGCTACAGCGACGCCGACGCAACTTAAACTAAAAATAACCAGCGGCTTCAATTTGTTTTCGGTTAGTGATCTCTGCTCACTGCTCACTCATCCCCACTACCCCCTGCACCGTTCGCACGCTATCTCTGTCACTCTCACACCCACCTGCTGTGTGGCCGCAATCTGGCTGTGTAATGAATAAGGAATAGAAGGTGGTCAACAGAATGAAAAGACAACTAACTGCTGTTCGCAATGTAAGTTTTGGGGATAGCCGCGTATGGTTTTATCGCTCTTATCTCCGCGCAATCTAGGTGCTCACTGGTACTGATAAACGCCTACTCCCCACACCACACTCAGCTCGCACAGAACACACTCCTTCAACTCCCCACACCTAAAATGGCGAGCTAAAATGTGTTAATGCGGGTCGTGGAATGTCGCGTGGTGTTGAAAAAGTCATGCAAGAAATTTGAGTAATGCAAAAGACGCACAGTGTGGCTACGATTGAATTGAGAAGTGCGGAAATCACTAGAGATGAAAACCAAGAAACATTTGCCGAAAATTTTGTCGGCATTTAACATTCTTCTCTCATCTGCAAAAACGATAATGACGGAAAGGAATTCATATCAAATGAATAACAGCAATCGGATGACATTATAATTTATTACGTATGCATAATATCAGTTTATTTACTGGAATACTTAGATTTGGCATGGGACTGGATGTCAGCAATGATTGATTGATTGATGCTAAGTTGGTTAGACAAAAGTAGTCTGCTTAAAAAGCGGAGTGAGGCAGTGGACAGGGAGTTGGTTTGAGTTGGTCTCTTATTCTAGCAAGGAAGAATCATTGATTTAAGAAGTATAAATTTGGATCTCTGCTTAATAAGCAAATTTTCGAATTGTGATTTCTTTTGTTTGAGTTTTAAAAGTAAGTGACTTGTCCAGAACAAGCCCAAAGTATTTGTGTGAGTGTTGAATTTCCGTTGAGTGTAATAGCTGGATTGGATTTATGTCTCTTTTTATGGTTGAGTTATTTATAATAGCTATTTCTTAATGTCAGTTTGTTGTTAACAATCCCACTGCAAAGGGTTCTTATGAAATTCATTCTTTGGGTAATTCCTTGCAGTTTTATTTATTTTTTAACTCTTTTATTTTTTAACACACTAACGAGCATTTTAAAGACATATTTTGCAATTGATTTTGTTGCATTTTGCCACACAATTGGCAATAAAAGCCGTTACCATCTCCCATCACCCAATACCCAATTGTAATAAAAAACATTTCAACTTACCTGCAAAAGCTCTGGCAGCCTATCTCTGGCCATTGTGTTTGTGTTTGTATGTGTATGAGCTTGTGTATGTGTGCTCAGATTGTTGTTGTTTTAGTTTAGCGCTAATTTTTTACCGTTGCATTCATGTATTAATATTTTTTAATTGTTTTTGGAGCACTTGTGGCATAAATAAATAAGCGACGAGTTTTTGTTGCTTTGCATAATCGATTGAGTGCACTTATAGCTATTGTTGTTGCATTGCTTCCTCTGTTCTTCTTTTTTTCTTCTTCTTGCGTTTTTGGGACACTTACACGATGTCAGCCGCTGTGCTTTGGCTGTGCGTATGCTTTTTATTCTGCCAGCAACGGAGCAGTTACGCGCGAGAGAGTGACGTGCCCGCAGATGAGAGAGATAGATAGAGAGAGAGAGAGAGAGAGAGAAAGAAAGAGAGCGATATGAAAGAAGATAAGTAACGGTGATATCGCCCTAATATTACGCGTTGCCCTTGTGTTTGTGTAGGTTTGTTACTGTCGTTGTTGTTGTTGTCGTGTGTGTTTGTGTTTATGTGAGCTTTGCCTTATCGCATTTAAGGCATTTGCATTTGTATTTATATATTTGTATTTGTATATGTATTTGCAGTAGCTTTTGGTGGCTGCGCTTTGTTGTTGTGTATCGACATCCATTCGATTACTTTGCAAAAAAAAAGTGTTTACATATATAGTAAAGAGAGAGCGGCAATAATTATTCGTTTCGTTTAACGCAACAAACTTTTTAAAATTATTATAATGTATAATAAATTTTTTCTTATTTATAATTCAGATCTCTCCGCGCCGCACGTTGCCTTCGAACTGAAAGCGCCGGTCGCAAAATAAATGCTCCTCCGCTTTAGAAACTGCCAGCTGAGATTTCTTTCAATTTAAAGATTAGCACACACACACGCAAACAACCATACATGCACATGTACATACATATAATACAGAAATATATACACATTTAGTGAGATAAAGTTATGTATTATGTATAAGATAGTTGTCTGTTTGTCTGTCTCTGTGCACTTTTTAGGGGGCTGTTCTAGAAATTGAACCGGTTGCGACGCTCTATGATATATGTGTTAATTGCCTTTTTATATTTTTACAAGTACAACTTTTAGCGATTCCAACGACGACGACGACGCTGGCGACGACGCCGTTCAATTGGAGGTAGCGATGTCGACGACGGCATCGGCAACGGCAACGGTTCCAAAAGTCACTTGCGCTAATTAGTTGAACTTTTTGCCTATTGTTTTTTTCCAGTTGTTTTTGTTCTTGCGGTTGCAAAACCTCATAAGCTTGACGTCGACGCCGACGCTGATGTCGGCAGCAACGGCGCGTCGTTGCAAATTTATATTTCTCATTCTCATTCCCATTCCCATTCTCACTCTCGTTCTCGAATTGCCAGCAAGAAGCACACGACTTGACTTGCTGTTCAATTCACATTTCAATGCATTCCAATTACGCCAATGGAACGGTGTGAGGAGCAAATTGATATCGGGTAATAAAGCATGCATAGCTACATCTACAAAAAAATATATCTATATATATATATATGTATATATGTATATATATATGTATGTAAGTATGAAGTGCCTTACAAATGGAATTTATTGTTATTCATAATAAAAGCGAAATAAAATCGTACATACACATCTATATATGGATATATATGAGGCATAGATAGGTCGAAAAGAATGCCCGAGTTCTTATAGGCTATAGAGTATCGCATAGTTGTGTGAAGTCCCATTGCATGAATAAGAATGTTGGTGTGGGAAGTGCCTGTGTCCTCGTCTTTGATTCGTACAATCGAAACTGGGATTTATCAGCGCACAAATGAAATGACGCGTCGTTGAACTCCGCTGAATGTTGAAACAAAATCTGTTTAAATATAAGGCTATTCAAGATTTATATACAAGCATATATACATGCATATATACTCCTCAACACATAAGTGCAACTCGCTTTATTTATTGAAGCGTGACTCAGGCGGCACAAGCAAAATATAACAAAAACAAAAACCCTCGACAAACTGATTATGAATTGAAAGCATACCTTTTGAGAGACTGAAAGAAAGAGGGAGAGAGACAGAGAAGAGAGAGAGAGAGAGAGAGAGAGAGAAAGAGAAAGAGAGAGAGAGAGATAGATAGAGAGAGAGAGAGAGAGTAAGACAAACAGCACCCTTCAAAATGTTTAAATTAAATACAATTAATTTGAGTTACAATAGTGGCAAAGATTCGCACTGTTTCTTCATAAGATGGAAACATCTCAAATTAGGTGGATGCACTTATGATTTACTAGAATTAAGTATACGCAATAATTATTTATTAGAATTGCGTATACTTAATTCGCGATATATTTATATAATGGCTAAATTATTTCCAAAAACTCTTATACTGGATTAAGGACCGCTCAATCCTAACGTATGTACTTTTAATTTATTTTTCAGTTCGAATAAAGTGATAAAATGTCTTAAAGTGTAGACTACTTAACTCGTATAGGGTGTACCAGTAGATATGTCCAGGGATGTACCACCACCTAACTATCTAAGTTCGAGTTCGATTAAATAATTTGTTTCACATACACACATACATACGTACATCACAGTTTTAATACACTCCTTGATATCGGCTGATTACGAATTCTCTATATTCTGACTGGAGGCATCAGTTTCAGTTTCAGTATCAGTGGCAGTTTCCGCTTCGCCTACAGCATCATCATCAGTTTTTGGCATCAGTTTTATCATCAAAATGAGCTTCAACACCAGCTTCATCGGCTTTTCAACGCATGGCAACATTTCAAAAATATTTGTATACGCCGTGTGGACAGCCTTTGTATTTTTTCCGTTTTGTTTTTCCTGTGTGTGTTGTTATTCATGTTGTGCTTCTTGTTGTTATTGTAGTTATTCTCGGCTTCATGCTTTAGGGAAGCATTGTTTACAATTTATTTTGTCATGTGTCGAAAATTGCAAATTTATGAGTTTTTGATGAGTCTTTTTGTGCTCGTCGCTCGCATCGCTCGCAGATATTTGCTGGTGTTTGCTCTTATGTGGGTCAGCACACATGCAGCATACGCACATACACGCACCGGTCACATCCTGTCCGTGTGTGCTGTGTTTTTGACTTTTGATTAAATTCGCACGCGGAAAACTATAAATGGCTCACTGGCATAAATGACAAAAAATAAAATAATAAAATAAAAATACGTGTTTTTTTTTTGTTTCTAGTGCCACCCAAAAACGTATACAAATTGCTTTTAAAGCCTTTAAGGCGCATGTCTACGCTTGTGTGTTTGAGACAGTTGAATCGGTTTGGTTTTGCAGCCCAATGTGGAGGCGACGTCAATTTAAATACGCGCCCAAAACTATGCATCATTTTTTGTTAGTACCTTGAAATTTCCATAAAAGTCACAGGCGAAGCTTCCTCTGTGCTGACTGCAAGGAATCGCCTTCCTTCTCTCTCTCTCTCTCTCTCTCTCTCTGTCCCTATCTGCAACTCTCCCGCACTTACTGTGTTTTGCCAGGTCGTGCAGTCATGCATACACATATACACACATGTGGCCATCATCAACGTCATAATGATTTGAATTATTCATTGCCTTATGCCTCAGTTGATGTTTTAATTAAACAGCAGTTTGTAGCAGCCAGCAACAAAATAGGCGACAATAGCGCTTTTGAGTGTGTTGATAAAGCTGATGATGATGCTGACGATGTTGGCGAGGAGGCGGTGAGGCGGTGTGGTGGGAGGGGGGAGGGGATGCAGTTGAAGTGTTGAGGTGTTAGAGTGACCAGGCTCATGCATTTCAAATTGATGGTAGTGGACAATTGAAGCACCAACCTCAACTTACCCCGCCTCTTTGCATTGAAAATTGGTGAAAAGGGTATAATTTAAAAATACTTTAAATTATCAAGAATTCTTGACTCTTTAAATCTTCAAATGGTTTTGATGGGTAACAATTTGAAGTTGCTATCGTTTTATGGATACTGAATCAATTTCCATAACCAAAAGTTTCATAATCATCGTTCCACCTCTAAAGATGGAAATACAATTTATTTTTTAGCATAAGGAATCCAATTTATTCATACACAAACTTTCTGCTTAACATACAAGCAAACTTTTCAATCTATAATCCTTACTTGAGGTCATGAAACGTAATGTAAAGACGGGGATATAACGAGTTATAAGCAGAGATATGTGTAGATAGGAAAGAGGGAAAAGAGTGAGATATAGGTGGAGAGAAAGATAATTAGTTGCTAGAAAGAGAGAGTAAATTGGGGGGAGAGAGAGAGAGAGAGAGATTAGACTAGAGCAAGTAAGAGCGCGAAACGGTCAAGGAGAGCGATGTAGCTTGGAAAAGATGGAGGGATGAAGAGAGATATATATATAGAGAGAGAGAGAGAGATAGAGAAGGTAAGAAGAAGGAGATAAGTAAGAAAAAGTTAAGAAGAGAGTTATAGTTTGAAAAAATGAGAGTGAGGGAGATACTGAGAATTAGAGTGTTGGAAAAACAGAATAAAATATAGAGGGAGAGTTACATTAAAAGAACTTGAGAGCAAGATAGATATAGCAAAAAGAGAGAGACACACAATGACAAGCACTTTGAATATCGCAAAAAACACATTATACACTTCAAGATATGAGAATCGCATAGAAAGGCAACATGTCCCCATTTATTTACTATTACTTTCTTATTCAACTTGCAAAATAATCTTGATCTGGATGATTGTCTCTGCCCTAGTATACGCAAATAACAATTTGTATTGGGCAATGTATTGAAAGAAGCCACTAGTAGATGCAACTTAACGTGAAATCAGCGTCGCAGAAACAGATTATCAAGTTGCCGCATCCGCTTTGGGAGTGGGGTTGGTAGTACACCGTTAAAGTGCAGTCGGATGCTATGTGGCACGGCTTAAAGCACGTTGGCGTTGCCAACCATCCGAAAGGCATAAAAAACAGAGGCAGCCGCAATGGCAACGCCAATTGCCAAGTTGCATTATTTATCGCATTCGCATTATTTGGTTCGCGGGAATGCGGGCTGGCGGAGCGGACCGAGGCGGTACGGGACTGGGTGGGAGTGTGGCTGGGATAGCTACAAAAAAAAAACAAAAAACACAAAATGGTGCCACTGCCATAATGGCGGTCGTCGTCGTTGCGTCCTTGTCGCTGGCACAGCGGATGCTTGGCATTTATTGCAAGCGACAATATTTCGCTGCCTGGCTGCACCAGCAATGGGAGCAGCCACATGGCCTGCATCCTGCATCCTGCGTTATGCCTGGAATGCGCATCCGTCTGCCTGACGCACATAGACGCGTCTCCCGCTTCCGCATAATAGCGAGCGTGTCCTTGTTGCAGCGATCGAGGTGGTTGGATGGTGGTTGGTTGAACTGCGAGTAGCTGCATTACCGCATCTTGCATCTCAGCTATTTGTTTATAATAAAGCCAAGCGAATTTTTTTCACAACCAATGGCAAAAATGGCAACGGCTTTGGAACCGTTTATTTAGCGGATATATGCTTCTGCTACACATCATCTCCTCCATTCATTTTGAAGGCACTGAGGCGGCCAGACGGCACTGTAGAGCTGGCAGGCGACAGTATCTGCTGCTTATATATTTATGCAAAAAAAAAAAAAAACACACACACACAGACATAATTTGTTATTTCGTTATTAGCGCCTGGCAATCAGTCTGCGATGATGTCCTCCTTCTTCTGTTGGCGTGTCCTGAGCCTGTCCTCAGCTGTCCTCTGGCTGTCCTTTAACTGTCTGTCACTGCCATCGAGCTGATTGTATAAAGCTAACCGCTCTGCTCTCTCTCTATCTCTCTCTCCCTATCTCTGACGCTGTCTCTGTCTCTCTCTCACTGTCTGTCTTTGTAAACGGCTTAGTTTTGTAATCAAGCTGCCATCGACCCTCAGTCCGTCAGTCAGTCAGCCAGCCAGCTAGCCAGTCATCCAAGGACACGCATGTCACCATTCTGAGGCCTTGCCTTCAACTGAGTGTGTGTGTGTGTGTGTGAGAGAGTGTTGCAAGTGTTGACAGCTGTAAAAGCAAAACAGCATTATAGAATTACAGCATTGCTGCTCATGGCACACACACACAACCAGACACCTGAAGCCGCTTAAATATCCCTGCAATCGCCTTCTTCGGACTTTATACTTAAATATTTGGTTAGTGTTTTTGAAGATGCGGACTTATGATCTTGCATACTCGCGCAGAGGCTTAAAGTTGTTTTGATGCAATTTGGAATCGGACCGGTATTCAACGTTGCTCGCATCATACTAAATGTATCAAAACAAATACATGTTTTTGCTGTGAAAAATCTCAAATTTAGTGGCAAGTAAGTGCAGTTAATAAAAGATCTCTTTACATATTCACTTCATTCAGCCCAATTTGTTACTGGTACATGAACCGGTAGCAAACCAAAACATATTTCAGCATACCCATAAGAATTGACATATTAAAGAGTCAATTCTTACATCCGTAAAGATGCGAATATTTATTATATGATTTGCCGACTCATTTTATATCACATTTCTTAACATTTCTCTAAAAATATTTACACTCAATTGTATTCCACACACATTTAAAAAAACTTTCCAATCCGAAAAGTTGCAGTTCCGTTTCTGGTTTTATGCCCTAGCTTTTAGTTGAATTTTTAAGTGCCTTAATTTCGAATATGTTTATTATTCAATTTTTCCCACTAAGATACTCCTTTTGCATTTCATCCACAGTCTACAATATTCGAATTCATAATATGCCATTAATTTATTTATGAAATTTGAACCGCTTGAATAATTTACCCGTATCCCGATGTTGGAAAGGGGGGGCGAGCCAAACAATGCACACAAGTCTACAACAAAAATCGGATTAAATTACCAGTATTTATTTGCTAGCCTTAGTCCTGTTGCTTCTATATATATATATAAACTCGCAAACAATGGACGATAAATGGAAAATGACTTAATAACCAATACACTTTACCTTTATTTATGTGTAAATAAAACGTTAATCAGCATTATAAGCAACTGTATGGGAGTACAATGTATGTGTGTGTGTGTGTGTTGGAGGGGGTTGTTGGTTGCGCTGGCGATTAACGCAACCGGCGGCTACTTTGCGGTAATTGAAGTTTTTGAATAGTAAATAACAAACTGCGCAATTCCCGGGGCCAAAGCCTGTAATATATCAGATGCTGCCGTACTAACAATAACACAAATAGAAATAAAAATATTTGCACAAATGTTCGAGGCTGCGGCTGCGGCGGGGATGTGGGATGTGGGATGAGGTGGTAGTGTTTGTATACAAAGCCCTAGCGCTCATTGTGTGCGGCTCACGTACTCGAACCCCAATAAATATTGATGAGCACACAAACACAACATTAAAACGCTGTGCGTAAAATGGCAGAATAGGGCTAGTCGTCCAGACAAAGGAGGACATGCTCGTCCACTTCCAATCTGCAACCTACAACCTCCAACCTCCAACCTCAATCCAAAACCAAATCCGAATCCCACCTCCTAGCGTAGCCCCTCACTAATTTGTCTTGCCAGCAACAGTTATGGGCAGTAAAATTTAATAACAATAATAACATCGCTGGCCTAGAACAAGGGCAGCTTTATTTTTATGCCAAGTGTGTGTGTGTGTGTGTATGTGTGAGTGTATATGTGTGTATGTGTACAATGCTCAAGGTGTTTTTTTTTTTTTTTTTTTTTTTGAAAATGACTAGTCGTATGCATTAAATATTTACAGCCAAAATATATATGCCTTAAATTACATGGTCCAGCCACAGGCAACGAGATGCAAGCAACAAGTACCGAACAATTTGGGTTTGGAAAATGTTTAAGAATAAATATATAAGCTGATGTGCATTTGCAAGATATAGCAATAAACAACTGTTTAAATAAGACTACGTATTTTGTTTAACCACTAAGGTGGTTCCATTTTTTTTTTTTTAGGAATTCGTTGTTGTTTTGGATCTAAATGGATTAGTTATACCGGTTCAGGTAATTGATAGTTAAAACATTTGTATTTTTATTTGCCTGAGCAGGAATCGAATTAAAATGATATATGTAGAATGCTGTGACGGCTCATATCAAATGTCTTATCAAATGTCATGAAAAATAAATTCTAAGAGATCCTCTGAAAACGTCCACGATGAAACACTTTGAAAACAAATCCAAGACGAAGAAGTTGAAGAAGCAAATATTCCATTAAAAGTTGTCTAGATCCAAACTACCACTAAAAATCGAAGTATTATAAAAAAAAAAAAATGAAAAAAAAATATGAAATTTGTTTCTTTACATACGTAAATTCGTGTGGCAACCCTCGCGCGAGAATGGGGAATAGCAAATGTTAGTAATTGAATTGACCTGCGGATTGGCCTTTCGGTCAGGTTCATGGTCTTCGGTTCAATTCGTTGGTAATTTCTATAATAGGTTTACACTCAATCTGGCCTTCCCATCACGCACGAATGTCGGTAATGTTTATTTTTTTGGAAAATTAAAGTGTACGTGTGTGTGTATTAGTGTGTGCGTGCGTTTTTTTGATCAAAATACAAAGAAATTTTGAAAATTTACTTTTAAGGCATATATGAAATACGGATAAAAACTTTAGTCGACCTTCGAGAAAATGACAGGAAATCTGATTGAATTTCGAGGAGGGAGGGAGCTGGGATGTTGTGGGGGGCGTAGAACATTGATTGTTCGGTGTGCATAGCAAATCAGTGCAACATTGCCTGCCACGCCGGCAGCGACATACCAAATAATTTTAGTAATTGGCCGCGCTGACAAAGCGGATGCACACGAATGGAACTCACATATGCATACACACACCACAATTGAGTTGGCATGGTGCAACAATGCAACGGGATAAGTCTAATTATGTTGCTGTTGAAGTTACATAAGCCTTGCTGGGTGGGTGGGTATAGATTACTTGGTTGGGCTGCTTGTTGGCGACAACCCTGCAGCCACAGATGTTCAATTGGAAATCGAGATTCGAGTTGCAGATACTGCAGTTGCTTAAGTGATGCATGAAACAATTGGGCGACTGTATCGAGATGTTCGCTTTTGGTTGCAACTTGCGGTTGCGGTTTCATTTCAATTACGCTTGCACTTTAAGAGAACTTTAATTTGAATGCAACAGCATACAATGTAACTATTTGCAGGATGTGGCCCATAAATTGCAGAAATACTCGTTAAAGTTCAGCTCGTTTCTTTGAGTGCCGTCCTGTTGTGCACGAATATAAAAAACCAGAAGGCTAAATTCCAAATTTATTCCGACGTTGATGTTATTTATATTTGTAGCATGATAACACGCATATTGGATATCTTGGATATCTTGGTACGCAAGAAGTTTCCAAAAAGAAACAGGCTCCAAGCGTGCTATTCCAATAGTTTTGATAGACGGACAGATGGACAGGGCTATATCGAATCGGGCAGTGATGATGATCAGGAATCTATATACCTTATGCTGTCTTCGTCAATGCAATCCAAAATTATAAAGAAAAATCATCTGTTAAAGCTCTTTCTATTAGGTACACTAAAGTGCTGCTTCTACTCGCTGTTGTTAATCGCTGTTGTTAATCGCTGTTGTTAATCGCTGTTGTTACTCGCTGACTATTTGGTTTGCTGCTGATCATAGCCGCCATAGCTCTGTTGAATTTTCTTATATCTTCATATACGTATATTATGCGTGTAAGACTGTTACTAACTTCGCTGTTCGTTTCCGCTAATCGTTACTGTTACTCGCGTCTGCTACTCGCCACTGATTGCTGTTACTCGTTACCTCTTTCGATTGACGCTAATCATTCTGCTCTTTTTGCTTTCAGATGAACTTCACACCCCGATCGTCAAAGGATATTTAATTTGATTACTAATATCGCTTCTCGTTACTGTTACTAGCGGCTCCAACTCACAATTGATGCCTGCAAACTCAATGCTATTGCTGCTAATTGTTGCCAATGGCTATGATTTGTTTGTGACAAGTGCGGGATCCATTATGTCGCCATTGTCATCGTCATCGTCATCGTCATCGTCATCGTCATCATCATCATCGACATCGACATTGGCATCGTATTTGCTTGCATCTTGCGGTGGCGAAATAGCGAACAAACAGTGCGCGTTAAATGCTAATTGACGCTGTTGCACCTGAGGGTCATTATCAATGTGGCGAGACTAGGTGGCATGCTAATTGAACGAAAATCGCTGCGGTACATAGCATGTACTTATGGGACGCGCATCTGGCCAGCAAATTGATTTCGACAGTTGTCCTTGTACTTGGACGAAGCAGCTGCCTACAGCTGTTGCGCAAATTACGCATTACAGCTAATCAATTCATTAGCGTCAAGTGTTGGCCCGGTCCGGTTCGGGCCGGCTAGATGGCTAATTAAAATGCGTTGCATTTTAGCCACAAACGTCTTAATCACGCCAACTGGTACTTGTGTCCATGTGTCCCGTACAAAGAGCGTTCGCTTCCTTGCTCATAATTCAATTAACAGGCGGCAATGCAATTTGTCAAAAGAGTTGGTCGCTTTGTTCATTTGCAGCCACCGGCCATAAATTGCAAGCGCAACGCAGCGCATGAGTTATGCACCTGACGCACACACACTTACACATACACACGCACACACACACACACACACACACGTAGAAGCAGAATCAAAGACACGCACCTGGCACAAATCCTTGCACCTTGCTAGTGGCATTGTCGTCCTCCACCTCTGATGAGCGTCAGTGTTGGCTATTTTTCATGCGTTTAACAATAGAGGCGACGATGCTGGCGACACTGCCTTGTCCTAGCCATTCATTCCATCCATCCATCCACTCAGCCAGCCATTCATCTATCCATCCATTAATTCACTCCATTCTTTTATGCCTAGTTAGAACCTTGTTGCGACGGCTATTGTGACTTGGCTATAACTAAGACGGTAACAACAATGGAAATCCACAGAAGGCATCTATATCTGAAAATCCATTGATATCTGGCTAACATTTTTTACATCTTGCATATCTATTTTTGTGATATTAGTGGTTTCAAAATGTACTCTAATTAAAACGATCGAAAATCGAAACTGACAGATAACATCAAAGAAGATTTACAGTTCACAGCACTTTAATTATTATTTATATTATTTTTTCATTTAACGAAATATTATTTTTCTCATAAGGTCGTTGGTAAAAATGTACGGTTTTCCACATTTGCAACACTTTTGCTTTTAGTAAACAACATTTATAAAAGGTTTGAATATTTTATTTATGAAACCAATCTATATTTGTTATATATAGCTTACATATTTTATAATCTCTATCGTTGCGAAGGTTACGAATTTATGGCGCAGGCATATCAAAAATTGGTATTGAGAGTATGTTATTTAGTTTATTTTAGTTTATTTTAGTATTTTTTTTATTTTATTTTTGTATATACATATATTCACATTTTGCTAAATTTATGCAAACAACAGTTGAGAGTCAATTTAAATTGTACTGCCTCGACTAAATGTAGGGCATATAGGATTCATTTTATGCGGTCATACATTGGTCATACATTACCATAACATTCATTCAGTTTCCGATTTGTTTTGTTATTTTTATTTTGTACCTTTTATTACAATTTGGTTTTTTGACAATTTGCAATTCCAAATGGCGGCTGCTTTGGCATTTGTCTGTTGTTATTTATGCCGTTGCCTTAGCATGGCTGGCAAAAGTGTTGAAAACAAGGAGAAGAAGAGGCAACATGCATTGGAAAAAATACAGTTACAGCTTAATTTAGTTTTCCTGCACTAATTGAAACTTGGCTGAGGCCCTTGATATAGCTCTCACCCGATGCGTTGTGCTGATAGCTTCAGGCAGGGGCGATGGGTCAGAGTATGGGATTCCATCTTTACACATGTGACCTTTGCATTTTTTATTGCGTATTCTTTCTTTGTCTTTTGTGCAAAACTTGCCAGAGAGATGCAAAAAACTGTGTTCAAGCTAAACAAAAAAAGCGGAAATCGATTTTTTTAAAAAGTGAACTCCAGAAATATGGTAATGTCTTCGAACAGGATGTACTTCTAGTTGAGCTATCCAAAAGTGAACTCGAGGACAGAGACATTATTTTCCAATAGGATATCATCTAGTTGAGCAATATGCAACTAATCGTTTCACTGTTGTTGTCATATTGCAGCATTGCAAGCACGGATTGCAAAGTTGTAGTGGCCTCTGTGCCAGAATAAGTAGTTGCCACATATTTTTCTGCTCTTTCGTGCGAATCTATCTCTCTCTCTCTCTCTCTGTGTCTGTCTCTGGCTCTGCTCTCTCTTTGCTGTCATGACGCATATAGCTTGCTGTCCGAGCCTGTCTCTGGCTTTTTGATTTCAACAAATGCTTTTCTAATCTCAACTGGTGCTGGCGGTCTTCCTCCCTCTCTCTCTATTTCTGTCACTCTCTCCCTTCTTTACTCGCATCCCCTTCAATGAAAATTCCTGCACATTTCTCATTTCGTTTTGTCGCCTATATGCCGTTGCATTGTCATTGGCCGAAGGCGACTTCTACGCACACATGTCAGCAATAGTAGCAAAAAACAGTACCATAGTGGAGCACAAAATGGAGAGAGAGTGAGAGAGAGCGATGGAGAGACAGATAGAGAGAGAGAGAGAAGGTGTAGTATGACTTAATCTGAATGCTTGCAGGCGTCTACAATGGTTCTGCTCTTGCTGCTGCAGCTAAGACATTATTTAATGGCCTGACCATGGCCAGATTTCATGCACATGTATACAATAGATGTTAAGTTTTGAGCATTAAATATTGCCTTGCTTGCATACATGCATATATATATATGTATGTGTGTGTGTGGTTCTCATATGGCTTAATGCACTACACACTATACCCGCAACTTCAAGTGTTCCGCTCGTCGGCTAAGTGTTGCCTACTTTTGTGGGCAGCACACATTTCGAACAAAAATAAATGGTAATATATACATAATAAAATAATACCCAAACATATTGATAGATTGAGTGCCTGGTGACCCATCAGTATCCTAACCTTTAAATTGAAAATTTAAATTGAAATTCACATATTCTTAGATAGAAAAAAGAAAATATTTTGTTTTTAAAACGTCCAACATCGAAAAATACTCTCAATAATTCAGAAGACTGTCGAAAATTGCATACCCTTATAGACCGAAGACAGTCTGATAGACTGAAGCCAGCCTGCCGACACTTAAATTTCACTATAGTTATAGTTTGGTCCTGATAACAATAGAGTTTCTTAATTATTTTGTTATCCGATTGCTTCTATGTCAGCTAAATGATATAGTAGATCCCTTCTTACCAATTTTCAATGGGTTTTTGGGCTTTAAGTCGAGTCGAGTATTCCCATTTTCTGTTTGCTGTTTTGCTGGCTGCGGCGAAGAGACAATCAAATAATATTTGTAGTCAGTTGGCTTGGTTGTTGTAACTGGTCAGCATCAGAAAATAAGTCATATATTTATTTTATTTGGCTTTATTGATTTTATAAAAAAAAGTTTGCGATTACGGTTATTGGAGCTAGACTCAACCGCTTGAACTCGACTTGAAGCATTTTGCTTTTAATTTCAATTTGACAAGCACTTGCCACTGTTGTCCTTGTCGTTCTGTCCCGTCTCTGTGCCTGTCCGTTTCTCCGTGCGTGTGTATAAGGTGCGACGTGCCACCCAAAAAAAAAAAAAAACACGAAAAGGCTCCGAAAACGTAACTGGAATTTTACAATAACTCACGGCATTTGATGATGACTTTTGGTTTTTCAAGTCTATGCGGATCATTGTGGTCTCTTTTCCCTGCGAGCGTGTATGTGTGAGTTTGTGTGTGAGCGTTTTCTTGCCAGGAAGCAACATCATGTACTACGTGAGCTTAAATCTTCGATAACTTTCGTGTTTGTACGTGACTAAAATGCAATGCGTCCACAGGGTGAAGGTAGCCAAATTTACTATAGACCAGCAAATAGAATAAGAACAAAATGCCAAGCAAAAAAACGAAGAAAAAAAATAAGAATAGGAATCAAATAAAACAAAGCAGCAGCAGTGCGAAGGGGGAAAGGACTGTGGCATCCACTTTGACCCAGACTCTGCCTGCTCAGTCAGTCTGGCCACAAACCGCCTGCGGCTTTTGTTAAAGTCCAATAGCCAACTGCCAGCTGATGTCGATGTCGATGTGGATGTAGATGTGGATGTGAATGTTGGCGCCTTAAAGCGCTTTAAGTTAAGTGCGAAATGTACGGAATTGTCGTCAAACATTGATTTTTAGTGAGGCATCCGGCTTAGGTGCAGCTTACAGTTAAATAAATGCTAGGAATGTCATTTGCTGGGCAATCAATAGATGAAATTGTTGTCGTGGTCACATTTCTGTCTTTTATTTCTCTTATTTTGAAGTCAACACACTTACATACTCTGTGTGGTCTAACAGAAAACCAAGCAACTGAATACTTGATTTCACTTAAAGCTTACAGCTTAAGCTCTAAATAGTTGTCAGTAGTTTTGTTTTCCTAATGTTTCTCTTTTTTCAGTTCAATAATCATATTCGAATTCATGCTTAAGCTGCTTAATTTGAGTGCTGCTTGAAAGCAGGTAACAGTTTCTTAAGCAAGCTTAGATTTTGCAAGCAACATGTCTTCAAACTTAAGGCTTGATAATGTGTTGAGGCATGGATATATTTTCTTGATCTACATCACAAGCCGAGTCTTTATACTTATGTTCTTCTGTCCATCTATCTGTTTCTATGGCAACTAGTTCCTTAGTTGTAAAGCTATCTTAACAATCGGTAGGTTTTCTAAAGTTTACCGATGTCAGCAGGTGGGCATCGGTTTGGAAGGGTAGCCATTCTTTCATGTCAATAACTGCAATACATCTAAATAAAGATAGACCTTGATTGTAGTACTATAATCGGATCTAATTTAATTCTTACTTAAGGGCAGCTTAGCTTTAAACGAGCTTTAAGGTTTTGGAACAATCGAACAATTAAAGCTCAAACTAGACTAACGCTTAAATGGAACTGCCTGAAAATTCTTATGGCATTTAATCGATAATACCACGTTATATTCAAATTAATGCTAATGCCAATGGATTGAGTGCCATTTGAATTTTCGCCGAGTTTTGCAATTATTCAAGCAGTGTGTGTGTGAATGTGTGTGTTTGTGTGTGCGTGTGTTGTGTATGCGCCACGTTCGCACATATTCACATTTTGCCGCTTATCCGGTTTTTGCGTATTAATGAGTTTTCCAATAATTTCGAATGGGCCATCGGGATTGTTGCCGCAGTGAGGGAGGCACTTAGTGTTATTGTTCGGCTCGTCATCATCCGCAGCAGGAGCAGGAGCATCAGCAGGAGCAGCAGCATCGTCTGGCATTTAATCATTTATTTCGACACCAGGACGCACTAGCGTTTGCCTCACCCGGCTGACAACAACACATTTTTTGGGAGGAATCGAACGCAGCTCAATCAACGGCAATGCCAGGGACGCGGCCCCACGCGGCATCTACCGCTCTCCTCTGTCCCAAGTTAAACGTAGAACTCGAGCAGTCTGTCTGTGTGTGTGTGTGTGTGTGTGCGTGTGCAGCAGCATAGTTTGCCGCAACTTTCAATTGTTGGGGGAATTCGCCAGAACATTTTGTGCCACTAGGAGTCTTGGACCGATATGCGCTATCGACATGGATGGGCAAACTGATGTGGAGCAGCAGCAGCAGCAGTAGTATTTAAGGGTGGAGGCATGTGGCAGGTGGCAAGGGAGCCAAACGGAACCGCTTGTTAATGTTAATGCTGTTAATGTGAACTTTGGGCTTGTAATGTATGTTTGATAAGTTAATTTTTCGCTGTTAGCACCCAACGAACACATTGCCAGCTGAAATGGTGAACGGAACGGAAACAAGCTTATCATTCAACCCAAATTGCATACACTAAGCGAAAAAGCGTTCCCAGGGCAACAAAGCCATCAAAATGGTATGGCAGTCATGCCATGTCCCCTTCAACTTCAACGCTCATCATTGCCACATTGCCTTCATGGTGGGAGTCAGTGATCAAATCATTTATTGTCGACCCTTTGTGATTGCTCTGCCCGTTGGCCCTAAAGCAAAAATGCCGTCTGAACGTGGAAAGTTGTTCATTAGTAGTTTCAAGTAACAAATATTGCTGGTGAAGCTCTCCCAAGACGATGATTAATCGGTAATCAGCTAAAGGAATGCATTAAAGCAATAGATGACGACAAGTTAACTGACTTATATTATTTACGCTTATTATGAAATGTGATATGCAAACAAAATTTACACTTTTGTTAAATATGTTGCCAATGTATACTCTACAATGGAATATGGAGAAAGTTATCGATACAATTATATAGATTTGATCGAGAAATTATATTTAGAATGTTGTGTATTTATGTATTTCCAGTCTCTCAGACAAACAGATGGATAAGATCTACTCTAAAATCCGAATTGAAATGCAGTAATTTTTTAAATTTAATTTGTATTGCTATCGATTTTACTCGATATGAGGAGTACGGGGACAGTCAGCGATAAAATGAAATAAACTTGATATGCGTTTGGTATCCAAAATGTAATAGACGGATAAGACAAGATCGACTCGACTGTTATCACTAATCAGGAATATTTATACTTAATGTGGTCGGAAATGTTTCATTCTGCTTGTAAGATGCCCCTTTTAGCCATTTGTATCCATCAATTAACGAAACAATGAAGACCAGGCAGTCGAGCATAAAACTACTTAAAAATATCAATTGATGATGATTATTTTGGTGTTCATTTGATTCACTTAGGAAACTAAGGAAATCAAGCGATGTGTTTGAATGGGGTTTGGCACTGCTGTTTGCTCTTGTTACTACTACTTATTTAAGTACAATGGACAGACATGGAATATGGGAACGGAAAGTGGCATTTTAGCTATGGTGGTGGTGGTTGGGTGGCTGAAGCATTCAAGCCACAAGTTGGTTGCAGCTGCCATTGGTATTGGCATTGCCAAACACCGTAGTATCCCAAGTGGTTGGTATGGTTGCCCGTTGCTTGTTATCCTTTATCCTGGTGAGCGCGAGCGCTCCCTTGTAATCAATGAAATTACTTTTTAGTTCGAGGCAGCCAATAGTGCTGCGAAATTAAATTATTGTTAGCCCAAGCAAAGGCAGCATCAACAAGAACAACAACAACAATAACAGCAAAGCGCTTCCTCTGAACGCTTGCTAATGAAGTGTTTCTAAAACGTAGATGGGATTCGGATTTGGGGCGGTCTTTTGGGTGTCGGTCCTGTCTCTGACATTTTTCAGATATTTTGGTCGTTTTTAGCTGGGTGTTGCATACATTTGCGCTTAATGGCTTTTGGGAATTCCAATGACGCTTATAGCCGGTCTGGCTGCCAAACAGCCAGCAGCATCAGTTGAGTACTAGTCGCGGGGCATCCTCAGGGAAATTTGCTTTTGAAACTTGGCTGCTGGCTTTGCTGGTTACTTCAGCGTCGGCAAAAGACACCAAAGACACTTAAAGTGAATTGCAAAAAGTAAAGAAGACAACCAAAAAACGCAAAAAAAGGGTATAAGCTTCAAGCTGGACAATAACTCGTCGATGGTCAATGATTTCGTGATGAATGATCCCTGTTTGCGCTTACACAATCCATAATCTATGGCTGCTTCATGTCCTTAAATATTCTGCATAAAATACCAAGTTTTATTTGAACAAAAAGCTGTATTCATGAATCGTTGGATTTGGACAAATTTTTTTTTGTTTCGCAGCTACACTCAACTGAAATTAATTCAATTTCAGTTCTAAAGATTCTAGTGTGTGTACTCTCTGGGGTATTGAGCACTTCTCTACTGTTTTTTCTCCTCTCTGCTTCGCTTTCGCCATTTTTCTTATAATTTGTTGATCAAAGAATACTTGGACTACAATATTAAATATTTATAGACCTTAAATTAATCTTAGCACGCTTGGCAGCACTTAAATCAGTTCGTTTTTATTTAATTTTGTTTTTAAACCCCTTCTAATTTTTTTGTGGCAAGTGTAACGCATTGAAGGAGACGTCTGTTCGTCCATCCTCATATAAATTTATAGAAGCATATTGCAATTTTGTCTCGGTGTGCTGTTGTCGCATCGACATTTTAACGAACTGGCAACACTTTTTGTCGCAACTGCGCAACACTATTAAATCAAATTAACTTAATATGCTGCATCACGTACACAATAATTCCATCAGCGAGCCGTGAGCACCGTGTCCCTTGTCCCTTGTCCCGCATCTCGCATCCCGGCTTCAGATGCACTGGAGTGTATGCTTGTCGGAGCACTGCTAATAAACGTCATCGATGCATGTCAATTAGTGTGTTGCATTTGGTGGGGGGGAGGGAGGGGGGCATCAATGCATCTTTGGCAAGTACAGCAAAAACTGTATCCACCATGAATCGCAACTGTCAATTGTCAGGCGGAAAGTGGGAGGTGGGTGGTGTTTGGGGCGGAAGTAGAAGGGAACAACAGCACATTGCTAGGTTACCCTTGCCAACCATTCAACCAGTCAATCATACAGATGGCGAATGATGGCAATTGCCACGCCGGATAAGCAACTGCAGCAGTAACAAGTACAACAGCAACAGCAAAAGCAAGAGAAACGGCAACAATGTCACATTAACAGCAATTTGCTGAGCACAGCAGCAACAACAACGGCAACAGCAGCAGTTAATCAGCAGCTAACTGCCAATTCAAATGCAACATCAATTTTAATTTCTTTACTGGTCTTTTTTTTATTGTCCTTTTTTTATGCAAAGCCAGTGAAGCCATTAGTCGAACAAGCAAATGATAAGTGGCAAGTATAAGCCATCTCATTAGCAAATGTAACAGCAAACAGGTCGATAATTATTGATCATTTATACTCCTAGTACAATCACTATTAAGTCTCAGGTCTACGTTTTACTTGTATAAGAACTAGACTTGTGTAATTCATAAAGAAAACAAGTTTTATATTAGTAAGTTATATTTGTATTATAAGTGATAAGTTGTCTACGCCTATCTTCATCCCACAACTGATATATATAGCGGTCCGATCCGGTCCATCGTCGAGTCCTGAGTGGCTTTGGAAATCCAAGTTATTTCAAAATGGGTGTACAAAATGAGGACGGACGGACAGACCGATATGATTAACATTATATATACTTTGCTATATACTTTCGATATGTTACAACTTTCATGACAATATTATAATACCCTCAATGACACAATTAAATCATAGAACATTTTCTGATCTACATCTCTAATGGAATTCATATGAACTTTACCCAGGTTCCATCTTCATCAACTAGCTGCAATAAGTATATTTAATCAAGTGCAGTCATTTCCTTCCTTCGTCTGTTATTTGGCAAAGCTTAATTTAAATATGAATTTCAGTGAATGAATTTTTTTCTTTGTCTTGTTGCCAGCGCATATTTGATTAGTTTCGGGTTTGGCGCTGTCAATTTTTAGATCTCGCATTTTTTGGCGCACACATTTAAGAGTTTGGTTGGTGTTCTCATCTTGTCCTCAACTTGAATATGGGGGAAGACAGTATGTTTGCATTTGCATCCAAGAATATGCCGTGGCACATGAGTGAGGGTGAGGGGTGAGGGGTGAGGGGTGAGTGGTGACTGGTGCGCTGATTTTGCGTCGTCATCAGGTCGAGTGGCAGCATTTAATGAGGTGCAAATGAGCTTGTCTTGACAGCAGCAGCCTCAAGAAGAGCGCGAAGAGTCGCAGCATTTTCAAAGAAAATTAGCCTGGCAGGAGTAGGCCAAGTGGCAGTCGCCCAGGACACGCTCAAGACCCCAAACAGGACGAGTGCCGCAAAATGCTGTTGCCGCTTTACGTTTTTACCGTTTTACATTTGTCAGTTTTGTTGCTAATTTCTTCAGTTACTTTGCTTTGCTTGGCTTTGCTGAGCTGTTTGTCTGTCTGCCTCTAAGCTCGTCTGTGACTGTCTGTAAATTTTACATATATCTATGGAAATTACTTTAGACAGTGAGGACGACAGACAGACGACAGTTAGATGCGCGGCACGTAGACGTGGTTGTACCCACTTAACATGATAAGCGACAAGACACCTAACATGTTCAACACGACACCTTCACAACAGAGCCACATGTGGCAGTTGCAAGCGGTAGGGGTGCCTGTATGTGTGTGTGGTACTCTTGTACACACAGACACACACCTGCACACTAGTCGAATGCCTGCAGCAGCAGCGTTGTACATCGCACCATATCCTTCTGCTGCTGCGCCTGCTGCTGACTCGGATGAGTTTTTGCTAACACCCCCTCCCCTCGCCAACGTGACCCCCCCCCCCCCCCCCACCACCCTGTCACCCGTTACTGGCGTCCTTTCGCGCTTCATGTCCTTGTCGTTGTCGGTTTTGTGGCTCTGGCTTGCCAGCAAGCATATCTTGCCACAATATTAAGCAAGTGCGTATACGTGTGTGGCATAAGTTGCCGCGACATTTACACTCAATTTCGACAGCCAGTCCCTAAAAACTCCCAACACACAGGCCGCCCCATTAGGCATCAGGCAGCGAGTCAAGCACTCGTGGCCATTGCTTGTTTTACATGTCTGGTAAGGCATACAAATAATGATGTTTCATATTTGTGCTCGACTTGCTCTAATGAAAGAAAAGCTGCGTAAAGATGTAGTTTTGTCACTAATTGGTCGACAGGTTGCCGTTGCGTTATTGTTTCACAGTTGGCCATTCAATAAAATGTTACTTTTCCAAATGTTTGACACAAATATGGCACAAACTTAAGGCAAAAATAAAATAATTTTGTAATGCTAAGAACTTGCCAGTAGAAAACGGAAAAGCTCTCAAATTTGCTGAAGGTATTCGGACTTTCACACTTCATAGGTTTTAAGATTTTCAATTTCCAAGAATTATAGTTTTCAATGCGAAAGAACGACGAAGATTACATATTCCCCAAGCTGCCGACTTTCAACTTTCACTATAAATAAAACCAAAACACTTGATTGTTCCTATGGATGATATGATATCGAAATCTGATGATGAAGGATATCTAAAGGGTAAGCAAAAAGGGTGTTCAGATAAGAGCTTGTCTTCATACATATACATATATATTTTTTTAGAATATCTGTTGAATTCCACAAAAAGCATTAAAAATATTTCTGTATTTTATTAACATTTAAATGTTCTATTTTAGGACATTGTATTCCATGGAGGTTCAAGTAAAACAATTTCTGTTATTAATGAATTATAAAATGGATCGATATGTTTATTTGGGTGTATCTATGTATGTGTATTTAGCATTTGAATTGGAAATAGAAATGTATATTTGCCAGACGATATTGTCTGGCGCTTTATCACAATTGTTATTTATATGCATTGATTTCGCATTTATCGTCTGCAGCAGTTTCCATTAAACTGCGCCCAGTTCCAGTTGAGCTGATAGCCACAGATGTGCACCAAATTTGTCAGTAATAGTACTTGCAATTGTCATTTGTTTACTTTGTATTCGGCCTTCGAGTGTTTTCACTAGCTTTGCTCTTTGCAACGAACTATTTTCAAATATTATCTGATTGACAGAGCACAAATTATATTCATATGCTTTTCAGATATTTTCAATGTAGCATTGACAATTTTCAATAAGTGAATGTTAGATTCATACAATGATTTTAGTTTCACATGTAAAAATATTTTCGAGGCATGTAGCTTATTTGATT